>JAWHQI010000039.1:4067500-4697500 GCA_033032865.1 Dactylorhiza incarnata | reverse complement strand
CCAGAATGGTGCTCCGGATTTGCTCATGTGTTTTGTTCACACATGGTTGGTTTTGCTCGTGCGTGAGTAAAATCTCACGAGCTCCTCTTTCGTCTAAAAAATTATGTTTTATTTTGTTCACGCACGGTCGTGCATGAATAAAATTCTGAACTTATTCTATTTAAGCTGTGATTTTTAGGTTTTCAGCAGCCCGGACTGATACACAATTTCTTCTGCCTGAAGGGGCGACTGCTCCATTTTCTTCCACTCCCCCCCCCCCTTTGCCCGAGGCCAGTTCGCATCATCCAATCTCTTAAAGGAGAGGATTTTACACTCATCTTCATCGCCAAGCAAGGAGTTCTTCGCATTGGACGTGGTCGTATTGTAATATATTGCAGAAGATGGGTCCATTGGGAGGAAGTGACAACCCTCCTCTACCCTGGAAGATAGTTGGGACCGAGCTAGGACGTGGATTTACAACCCAACGATTCCTACCGTGAATCTACAATGAGCCTCTGGATTCGATTGTATCTTTTTCATTTTTCTCCTCTTGAACTGTTGTTGTCAGTGTAATCTTCTTTATTTGATGATGTTTGCACTCTACATTTGATTTAATCTTCATCTCATTGTTATGCAATGTAATTATTCTTGTATGAGTGCTTGAGGTGAGCTCTTTTGGTAATTGTGGTGTGAGTATTTGGGTTTGCTACACTAGCAATTGCTAGGTGTGAGCTTTGTGATGAGGTGTTTGCAACCCACATTCCGCCAGTGCAACTCACTCCATCCGCAAGCCTTCTCATCCATTCGTGTAGCGAAGCGGTGCTAATGGCCCGTATAATCCACTCGCTTAGCCAAGAGGTGCTAATGGCCCTCACCTCAATTCCGCCGATGTGAAACCATTCCATCTGCTTGCCTTCTCGCCCATCCGCCTTGTGATGTATTGCATAGTGGCCTGCATAGTATCCATCTACCTTGCGAAGCAGTGCATAGCGGCCTACATAGTATTGTTAATTTAGTATCTTTTATTTTGTTTTCCGCAAACCAAACCCAAACCTCTCGCAACCCATCCGCTCGCAAGGACTTCAATCTCAAGTCCTTCCTCGAAAATTAACTCCACCTTACTGTGTTCCTTGTGAGGTCGATACTTGGGAAAACTCGCCCATTTTAAATTACTTGTGTGACCAGTACACTTGCCGTTTAGTGTCGCAGTCTTGCTCCAGCCTACATCGGTGTGCAAGATTCACGCATCAAGTTTTTCGAGGAAGTACTTGATGCGCCAAAAAAATTAATGCGCGAATCTTGCAATGGCTCATACAAGAATAATAAAATTACATAACAATTAGATGAAGATTAAATCAAATTTAGAGTGCAAAGATCATCAAATATAGAAGATTACACTAACAACAATAGTCCAAGATGAAAACATGCAAGAGATACAACCAAATCCGGAGGCTCATTGTAGATTCATGGTAGGAATCGTCGGGTTGTCAATCCACGTCTAGCTCGGTCCCAACTATCTTCCGGGGTAGAGGATGGTTGTCACTTCCTCCCAATGGAGCCGTCTTCTCTAGTATATTACAGTCCGACCACGTCCAGTGCAAAGAACTCCTTGCTTGGTGATGAAGATGAGTGTAGAATCATCTCCTTGAAGCGCTTGGATGATGCGAGGTGGCATCGGGCAAAAGGGGGAGGAAAAGTGGAAGAAAATGGAGCAGTCGCCCCTTCCGGCGGAAGAAATTGCGTATCTGTTCGGGCTACTGAAAACCTAAAAAACGCAGCTTAAATAGAAAAAGTTCAAAATTTTGTTCATGCACGACCGTGCGTGAGTAAAACTGCACGACCGTGCATGAACAAAATAAAACATAAATTTTTAGACAAAAGAGGAGCTCGTCCGATTTTACTCACGCAAGGGCAAAACCAATTGTGCGTGAACAAAACGCACGAGGAAATCCAGAGCACCATTCTCGACCACAGATGAACGCAAATAGTCAGAGCGATCGTGCGTCAAGGAAACACACGACTGTGCGATTCATGCAGACATGAAATCTAATCTGCCCACATGCACAACCATCACACAACTGAGAATACCCTTCCAGCTCAATCCAAATACAGAAATAGGGTTGGGGAGCACCATGTGCTTACCCCCAACAAACATAGTGTGCAATTGCACACCAAAACGGGCCTAAAGAGAGCACTTAGAATGAAAGTGAATATGAGTGAAATACAAGCAATTAAGGCTTGAAATTGAAGTGCACACGAGTGAAAACTAGCCAGGATGAGTCCATAAAACACTATAAATATTGGACTCATCACATCCCCAGACTTAACCATTTGCTTGTCCCGAGCAAATCATCTCCTAGCAGAAACAAAAAATTGTTAGCTGGCTTAGAAATGGCAAGGGCGGAGTACCATAAGAAGTCGCAAGCTCACGCTCATAAAAATTCAGTAGAAGAAATACCTAATTATGCATAATAGTTTATATTTTTCTGGGAGCGTATCTATATAATATTACTACTCAAAATCTGAATCACGGTGGATCATCCGGTCACGCGTAGGAAGAAAGTAAACTGATCGCTAAGGTGAGCATTGCCAAATATCGTGGCTCGGGACAACCTCCCAAGTAATCCATCAATGTCGGTGACCATAAGCTCACCCGTTCGCACTCTCTCCACGATACAGGTTTGGTTCAACACGTGAATCAATAGGAATTTAGGTTAGAGATGGGGCTTGGGGTTAGGCTTGGTATATAATGATAAAAACGATGGCTCAAGCACTAAACCCAAATGAGCTAGCACCAAATAAACTATCAATGCACCACAATAAACATGCGGGTGCAACACACCCTCAGACCTACCCTTGAAAACATGGGTGTGTGCACCACCTACTCCAAATACACATCTCAAATAGATTTTCAATCAAACTCTTTTCTCATTTTTTTCACTTTTCTTCTTCTTATTATTTTCTTTCTTTTCTTTTCATTTCAAATCATTTTCAGCAAAATTGAGCAGTGAAGCACCACCATATTATCACAAAAATTAACACAACATCAACACCCCAATCATGAAAATAAAATGCAACTTGAGCTCTAATTTGGGTGTGCGACTAGTATTGGATTTAAGGCTTTGGTGAGATAATAGGTAGGGCTGAATCAAAGAATGGGTAGGCACAACTGGGCTAGCGAGGATATAGCGATAGGAATGGGCACAAAGGCTCAAACGGGCCAAAAAATGGTGGCCTACATCACATTCACGCGATTAACCAACCGAACACCCATGCTTCAAGAATCGCTTGGGGCAAGTTCTTAGCCACCAAGAAAGATTATCCCTCCTCCCGATTCGAGCAATAACGAATGTCTACACACATTCCTATGCAATCTTTTGATTCACACCGGATTCACAAATTTTTTAGTATAGTAAACAATATCTACGCTAATAGAAAGGTATAAACTAAAATCATAAAAAAATTAATCTATTCGAATTTCAATGCGAGACTTGAGCACTCGACTAGGAGCACTACTGGAGTCAACATTTTACTCTGCCTCACAATCCTAAGCCAGCACAATAATTTTCCCAAATCACACAAAAGAAATGAATTCAATCCGCGACGTGCTATTGGTTAAATATACGCTCAAGTGGGCGTTGTGTTGTGCGTGGCAAAGAAAAATCAAAATGATATAATCAATCATCTAGTATGCCCCTAATATAATGTGATTGGTGCACAGTAGGTAACACCATGAATTCACTCTCCCCCAGACTTACATGAAACTATATAAAGAAATGTGATCGTAAGCTGAAAATATGCAGGGAGAGGTTTAGAGTGTGCCCCATGCTCGGATATTGAGCATACCAGAAGATGCATGAAAATCATGAAGAAGAGCAGACTCCACCATCCCAAAATAACGCAAGCGCCTGCAGAAAAGATAGCTCCATGCAAAAATAAATATAAATACTAAATGATTTGCGGATTAGAGAAATTAAAACAAAGAAATCTAGGTTTTCCCCCAATTGAGCTTTTGTTTACTGTACTTAAGCTGGACTAAATACATGTATTATGCAGTATTATACGATTATCTAAGCATAAAGCAAAAATAATAAAGTCTACTTATTATTATTACACAACCAGCAGAGAAATCAACTATATGTTGATTTAAAGTAGTAACTAGAAATGAATGAAATGGGTCCGAAGACCCAACAGTAGGGGTAGAAATAAGGATTTATCCTCCATCCCCAAATCTCTTTCTTTTTCTCCTTCTTCTTCTCTTCCGACATTAGACCAAGATAAGAATATATTTTGCCTCCCTGCAGCCAATCCTTCAAGGGAGACACTGTCACTGCACTGTATTTCCCTTGCCAAAATTGATTTTCAACATTACCCAAAAATGGGTCAACATACTCAAAATCCTGCATGGATGGAAAAGAATAAGCATTAAGAGTATCAGGAAGAAGAGATAGAGGTGGATCAACAGTGGAGGGCATTTCAGATTCAACTTCCCAAAGATTTACCATTGCAGAATCCCCCTGCACATGTTCAAGCAAATAAGGATGGTCAGGAAACAAAAAAGAAGAAAGACATATATAATCGGTAATCATGGGAGTGATCCCGACTTCACTCCCGGCAGGATCCAAGGATAAATCACTATCGATATTATGGATGTTGTTGGTTATGGAAGACTAGTTAGTACTGCGAGATGGAGGCTCAGCTGGTTGAGGTGATACATTACATATATACATTAGTGGTGGGTATTCGGTACTGGTCCAGTCGACACATTGATGGAAGTATGTTGACTATGCTGAGGTATAATGGTTTAGATGGTCAGTAGGTTGTTTTTACTGTGGTGTGGAGGACAATCCCTAATAACCCACACCCGATCATAAAAGACTGGTGGTTAGCCAAGAAGAGTACGCAGAAACTCAAGAGGTGCACCTAGGACATGTACAGAGCCGCAAGTAAGGTTGAGGTTTGTTAGTGTGCATACCGCCTAGGAATGGAGGACCCAATTGATTAGTCCAATATTTATAGTGTTTTATGGACTCATCCGGGCTAGTTTTCACTCGTGTGCACTTCAATTTCAAGCATTAATTGCTTGTATTTCACTCATATTCACTTTCACTCTAAGTGCTCTCTTTAGGCACATTTTGGTGTGGAATTATGCGCTATGTTTGTTGGGGGTAAGCACAAGGTGTTCCCCAACCCTCTTTCTATATTTGGATTGAGATAGAAGGGTATTCCCAGCTGTGTGATGGCTGTACAGGTGGGCAAATCACCCATTTTGCCAAATTTCATGTCTGCATGAATCGCACGGTCATGCATTTCCTTGACGCATGATCGCTCCGACCGTGCACGTTCATTTGTGGTACAGAATGGTGTTCTGTATTTGCTCATGCACAGTTGGTTTTGCCCGTGCATGAGTAAAATCACACGAGCTCCTCTTTTGTCTAAAAAATTATCTTTTATTTTGTTCACGCACGATCGTGCGTTTTTACTCACGCACGGTCGTGCATGAACAAAATTCTGAACTTTTTCTATTTAAGCTGCGATTTTTAGGTTTTCAGCAGCCCGAACTGATATGCAATTTCTTCCGCCAGAAGGGGCGACTGCTCCATTTTCTTCCACTTTTCCTCCCCCTTATCCCAAGGCCACCTCGCATCATCCAAGCACTTCAAGGAGAGGATTCTACACTCATCTACATCACAAGCAAGGAGTTCTTCACATTTGATGTGGCCGAATTGTAATATACCGGAGAAGACGGGTCCATTGGGAGGAAGTGACATCCCTCCTCTACCACGGAAGATAGTTGGGACTGAGCTAGGACGTGGATTGACAACCCAAAGATTCCTACCGTGAATCTACAATGAGCCTCTGGATTCTGTTGTATCTCTTGCATTTTTCTCCTCTTGGACTATTATTGTTTGTGTAATATTTTTTATTTGATGATGTTTGCACTCTACATTTGATTTAATCTTCATCTCATTGTTATGCAGTGTTATTATTCTTATATGAGCGTTGGAGGTGAGCTATTGTGGTAATTGCTATGTGAGTGTTTGGGTTTTCTACACTAGCAATTGCTAGGTGTGAGCTTTATGGCGAGGTGCTTGTGACCCTCATTCCACCGGTGCGACTCACTCCATCTGCAAGCCTTCTCATCCATCCGTGTAGCGGAGCAGTGCTAACGACCCGTATAATCCACTCGCTTAGCCACGAGGTGCTAACAACCCTTACCTCAATTCCGTTAATGTGAAACCATTCCATTCGCTTGCCTTCTCTCCCATCCGCCTTGTGAAGCATTGCATAGCAGCCTGCATAGTCTCCATCAACCTTGTGAAGCAGTGCATAGCGGCTTGCATAGTATTGTTAATTTAGTTTTTTTTTTATTTTATTTTCAGCACAACAAACCCAAACCTTTCGCAACCCATCCGCTCGCAAGGACTTCAATCACAATTCCCTCCTCAAAAATTAACTCCACCTTACTATGTTCCTTATGAGATCGATACTTGGGAAAATTTGCCCATTTTATATTACTTGTGTGACCGGTACACTTGTCATTTCGTGTCGTAGTCTCGTTCACGCCTATAGCGGCGTGCAAGATTCGTGCATCAAGTTTTTGGTGTTGTTGTCGGGGAACACAGTCGTGTGAGTTGTTGGAGAGGAAGACTTGAGATAGAAGCCCTTTTCCCTTGTGTATACCATTTTCTGTATTTTTATTTATTAGTAGCATCGTTTAATTTCTTTGTTTCTAATCTCTATTTGAAATTTTTCTAAAGCAGGTATTCAAATTTATTGTGTGTGTAGTTAATTCTTGCTTATAATACTTCTATTTGGTGAAATCTTCCCCGTAGCACCATGTTTTCGTATATATATATATATACTCGATGTCGGTGGTGTGGGGCTTATGACCATAAAACTAATGAATGTTTAAGAAGAGATAGTAGTCATAATTCTTATGGCCCACCTTATGGAGCACTGGCAACCTACGGTACTTCATATGGTGAGCCTTCTTATTATAACTATGTGCCACCAGAACAAACATTGTCTCCACATTTTAGCCGGGCCCCTCAAAGGCCGAGAGGAAATGGGAAACGATGTTTGTGTTGTCGTAGTGTCGACCACGCAATGAAAGATTGCGCCAAATTTAAACTCCAGATGGAGGGTGACGATGAACTGGATATTCTAATCATCCCATCTCCTTCTCACTCTGGTGTGCCTGCCGATTTTGATGATATATTTGTAGTACCATTATGTCTATAGGGGACTGCTGCAGATATCCCCACTTGTTTCTCTGCTGATTGGTGTGACGATATAGTGGAGCCGCATCTCCCTACACGTTCATTACCACTTTTAGATTCACCATAAAGGAACCTGCTCGCACATTCTGTGATGTTGCTAGCACCGCGAGTCCTCCGCCTTCTCTGCAAGAACTCTCTGCATCTATTTTTGTTGATTTGGTTTATGATGTTAGGCAGGATGTTGAATCAGAGCCTGAGGTTTTGCCAAAGTGGGATGAGGATGTTATTCTCCCAGATGGGGAGAATGACTACTTTGAACATGATGACGTGCCGAAGTTGGATAAGAAGGATGTCTTTTCCATTGAGGAGGTTTGTACTTCCTCATAGGCAGAGGAGGTCAAACTCATCACCGAGGACCTTTAGCTTTCGGATACCCCTCGCTATGACTCAGACATAAGACGAGGTTTATTACTATCGTTATACACCTACTTAATCTAATATTGCTTAGTGTTTAGTTATACTTAGAGATTTGAGGTGAAACTTGGACTTCTCGAGGTCTACCCTGTGAAGGGCTCGCAGCGGTACTAGCAAGTATGATGGGCTGAACCCCAAACTCTCATTTCTCAAGATATTTAATCTTATTGATGACTAACCATTATTTTGACCCTCTCTCAATTTTTCTCTTATTATCCTTAGATAGGTTTAAGGTGGATCTTGGACTTCCCGAGATCTACCCGGTGAAGGGCTCGCAACGGTACTAGGAAGTACGACGGGCTGAAGACCAAACTTCCCTTTCTCAAGAAATTTAATCTTATTGCTCTTATTATCTTCAGCTAGACTTATAACTCTCTTAGGGTAAGAGTTGACTTATCTGTTGCATTCTTGTATTAAATCCTCCCCTTAGTGAAAAAAACTCCTCCCCTTAGTGTCCATGTTATCGATCACTCATCATCATTTGGCTAAATGTCCTAGGAATCCAATCAGGTGTTTAATAACTCCCAAACATGCCACTAATTCATCAGTTGTCAAGTCCTAGGTTTGTCCTCAATTTTACTCACTAACACGTGTTAAGTTAAATGTTGCTCACTTCCTATCCTTATAGATAAGGACATATGTGTGACTCTCCACAAAAACTCATCTATATGCTCCAAAATTACTACCAGAGATGTAATATGATTAACATAATATCATGCCAGAAAATTATAATTTTCCAAGGTAACTAATTTACAAAAATTTCATTAATACATGCATGTGACATAAGATCGTATTTTCATTCAAACTATAGGACATTTTTGCTCCAAAATTATATTAATTTTTGGAGATGATATAATTGTAATCCTACAGTCGCATGCCAATTTTCATCTATATCCAAGGTAATTATGATGGTTAAATCCCTAGAAGGCATTTTTACTATTTGCATACCAAATGCACAGTTATTACTCTCCATGTCATTTATAAAGAGACTATCCTCATTTAAAGATGATTACATCTAAAATTAATTCCAGAGATTCAACATGATAAAATATATGGTCTATCAAAAATTCATATATTTTTCATTTAATTTGGGCCTAATAATTAATTTTACTACTTGTGGGGAATTACCCAATATTGAACATGAAGTACATACAAATGATGCCCAAATATTCCAAGTAATTTTCCAGAAGAATTTCATGATTCAAAATATTGCTTAACAAAGATTGATAATTTTCCATTAATATTAGATCCATAATATTTCATAAATTTCCAAGGGTGATAATTCAACATTTACACATGAACTATATAAAATATTCTTCCAAAAATTCCAAGTAAATTTCCATAGATAAATATTACTCTAACAACTAACTAACTAGAATATTGGAATTTTCCACGTTAATTTAACCATGATTATTTCTTAAATTCTTAAGTGAGGTAAATCCAAATAAATACAATAATCAGAAAAAATGATGTTCAATAATTCTCAATAAATTTTTAGAGATAAATATTACTCTACTAAGTGACTAACCAGAATATTGGAATTTTCCAATTTAATCTAACCATGATTATTTCCTAAATTCACTTATGAGGTACAACAATAACACAATAACACTCAAGCTTTTATCCCACCATAGTGGGTAAATTCACATGTGAGGTAAATCCAAATAAATAAAATAATCAGAGAAAATGATGTTCAGTAATTCTCAATAAATTTCCAGAGATAAATATTGCTCTAATAAGTGACTAACCAGAATATTGGAATTTTTCAGGTTAATCTAACCATGATTATTTCCTAAATTCACATGTGAGGTAAATCCAAATAAATATAATACAACAACAACAACACTCAAGCCTTTATTCCACCATAGTGCAGTCTGCTATATGGATCCTTTGTCGCCATTGCGCCCTATGTTTAATCATAGCCTCAAAACGCCTAAATACATCATATATTTCCTTATAGTTTCATTCCAAGTCTTTTTTGGTCTACCACTCCCCCGTTTAACATGTCTAGTGACTAAACTCTCACAACGCCTAGTAGGTTCCTCTAATGGTCTCCTATATACATGTATGAACCATCTTAAATGAGCTTCTCGCATCTTCTCTACAATTGGCATCACTCCTGTCTTATCCCTGATACATTCATTCATAATTTTATCCAGTCTCGTGTGACCACACATCCACCTAAGCATTCTCATCTTCGTAGCTCCCATTTTTTGCTCATGTACACCATTCACTGTCCAACACTCAGAATTGTAAAGCTTTGTTGGCCTAATTGCAGTACGGTAAAACTTTTCTTTAAGTTTTAATGGTACTTTAATATCACATAAAATCCCAGATGCACCTCTCCACTTCAACCAACCCGCTTGGATTCTATGTATCACATATTTATCTACACCTCCATCATTTTCAATTATCGATCCCAGATATTTAAAGCACTCACTGCAAGAAATATCTTGGCCACCCAATTTAATGACGGAGTCATTCAACCTTCTTGCATGACTAAATTTAAGCTCTATATACTCCGTCTTTGTCCTGCTCAACCAAAAACCCTTCTTTTCTAAAGTGTCTCGCCAAGATTCAAGTTTCGCGTTTACACCCTCATGCATCTCATCGACCAAAACAATATCATCTACAAATAATAAACACAAAGGTATTGCATGTTAGATATGTTCGGTGAGCTTATCTAAGATAAGGGTAAATAGATTAGGGCTTAAAGCTAACCCTTGATGTAAGCCAACAACGATAGGAAAATCATGTGTTAATCCTGCAGATGTCCTCACCCTGATCACTGAATTTGAATACATATCTTTGAATGCGTCAATGTATGATATATTTACACCTTTCTTTTCTAGGACTCTCCACAAGACCTCTCTTGGAACACTATCATAAGCCTTCTCTAGATCGATAAACAACATGTACGTGCAAATCTTTTTATCTTTCTTAATAGTTGTCAATGAGTCTCCTCAAGAAATGTATAGCTTCCATGTTTGACCACCCTGACATGAATCCAAATTGATTCTCTAAGATGCTAGTCTCTCGTTTAACTCTTCTCACTATTACTCGTTCTCATAGTTTCATAGTATGACTCATTAATTTAATTCCCATGTAATTGACACAATTTTGTATATCTCCTTTGTTCTTATACAAATGTACCAAAATACTTTCCCTCCATTGGACTGACATCCTCTTTGTCTTCAGTATCTTATTGAAGAAACTTGCAAGCCATAAAATTCCTTCTCTCCATAAGCATTTCTATACTTCAACGGGTATATCGTCTGGCCCAATCGCCTTTCCATTTTTCATCTTCTTCAGAGCGTCATCTATATCTGATGCTTGAATTTTATGATAAAAAGTTATGTTTCTATACTCCTCCAATTTACTTAACTATTCCAAGTTCAGTTCATTGTCTTTCCCTTCATTGTATAATTGATAAAAGTATCTTTTCCATCGCTCCTTAATAGCCACATCATCCGTCAAAACCATATCTGATTCAACTTTTATGCATTTAACTTGGCTTAAATCTCTTGTCTTCCTCTCTCTAGCTCAAGAAATTTTATGCATATCATGCTCTCCATCTTTGGTATCTAGTCATTTATAAAAAATTTAATAAACTTGACTTCTTGCTTTACTTACTGCATTTTTAGCTTCTTTTTTGGCGACTTTATACTTTTTCAGGTTTTCATCATTCCTACAAGCATATAATATTTTGTTGCTGAACCACTTTGCCCTCACTTTGTCTTGCACTTCCTTTTTCCACCACCAAGATTATTTTTGTGGGGGCGCACGACCTTTTGACTCTCCAAGTATGTTCTTTCCACTTATCCTTAAATGAGAAGACAAAACTTCCCATGTGACACTAGGATCAACATAAGAATCATTAACTAGTTATTCTAAAATGCTGCCTTGAAAGCAACCTATTTTTCTTTCTTCAAATTCTACCACTGATAATCAATAAATACAATAATTTAAATAAATATAATAATCAGAGAAAATGATGTTCAATAATTCTCAATAAATTTTCATAGGTGCGCTATGACCTAATAATACATGTGATAGAGATTTGGATTTTTCCTACCTAATTTGGTCACAAATATTTCAGTAATTTAAATGTGTAACAAATGGAATATTTACTTAAAGTATAGGAACTTATATTCCAAAAATTCTCATTCTTCTAGAGGTGATATATATTATCATAACACATGCAAGGCCAAAGTTTCATTGGCTTGCAATAAGTAATTTGGGGAAAATACATCAAATATAGTTTTTTGTGATAAATGCACACCATTACCAAACCTACAAGGTTCATGCAAGTGGAATACACCCACATGCAAAAAATCCAAATGGTCCCAAATTTTGACCAGTGGAATATGATGATCTAAACAACAATCTACGAGAGATTTGGGTCATTTTGAAGTTCCATAACCATGTATAGCACTTGTACATGCATGATTAAATGTTTACCTAAATCATAGAGAAATGTCCTCCACAAATTCTGATTTTTGGATGGGAACTCTATCTAGGTACCCCTCATGCATGGACAAAATTTCAAACCCATGTCATTAGTCAATAGTTAGGAATTAACAATATAAGTTCTAGGTCACCTTTAGGACACCTCCCAGAAAAATAGAGATTCCGGGGGTTGTGGGCAACAATTGAGGTGATTTAAAATTCCCTGGAAAGTAGAGACAAAGGGCTACAAATTTTATTTTTATCACTAGACCTAGACCCGCCTCTAAGGTCCTACACTTTAGTCTACAAACTATTATATAAAGTGTGATAGAATTTTACATTAATAATCTAAACTCTAGTGAATAAATGTTATTACATCAGGAATCTTAGCGCAAATCCAACGGCTACCCGTCATGATCCCCGATAGTCGACGACTGTAATAAATTTCTCCTGGACGATTCACGGAGCCTTTTCCTGGCAACCTCCTCATCTCTACGGGCATCCACCACCACCACCATCGTTGAGGTTGTGGCTAGCATTTGGCGGTGGTTTGCCGACCGAAGACCACCTCTACATAGAATGGTGGAGAGCTCATTTTGGCAAAAAAATTCCAATTTCAGAACATTGATGCAAGCTTAATTGAGCTTGGATCTTCACCTAAATGGTCTAGGAAGCTAGCATAGAGGGAGGGGAGGAGAAACGAACTTGGATTGAGGCTTGGGAATAGATATTCCGTCAGGTAGGCATGGTGGCGATCCTCTCTGGCAAGCTTGTTCGAAATATTGCTCTTCCACCGATTTCTCCACTCCAAACTGATGGCTCTACTCTCTGGAGCTCTCTGAAGCTAAATGTGAGGTTGAAATGATACGGGGAATGCTTAAACCTGTTCAGCAATTAAGGGGTCTCACGACCAAGCTTTGGTTGCTCCTCCTAGTCGCCATGTGTCATCCTTACAGCGCCAAAATGGCTGGGAAAGCTTGTGTGAGCTCAAAGGGATGTTTGTGAAGAGGAATGGAGGATTATGTGACACTCCATACTCAAATTCCTCTTGTCCCATATGAAATTTTAGGGAAAGTCCAATTTGCCCCATGCATGCTGTTGGGGAAATGATTTATCTTAACCCCTAGAATTGAGTAGAATATATATTCTAAGAATGAAAAATTAGGCTAAGTAAATATGCATCGAATAGTATTCGACGCAATGTCGAAATGTAGTCGACGTTTCTCTCAGAATGAGTCGAAGTAACTCTAAGAAGAATTCGACGTAATCTTTGTCGACGTACCTCTGACTTCTAGTCGACGCATTTAATAAAGTCGACGCACCTTCCTTATTCTCCTCTCGACATTCAGCCAGGATGAAATCGAAGTTCACGTCGAATAGTAATCGACGCACGTCGATTTCTATAAGAAATTCAAAAACACGCCAGATCTCTTTCCTTCTTTCTGTAAATCTGATTTTTTTGGAATGATATTATTCTTTTATAGCCGTTCTGAATCAGTCTTTCCTTCTATTTGATTCTTGGCTAATTTGATTAAGATTATTATGGATATTATTTGGAATCAGAATGAATTCTTTCCTTCTACAGATTTAATTATTATGGAAACTTTTTGTCTCTAATTGCTGATTGATTATTCCCCTTTAGCAACATCTTTTGAAACAGAGCTATAAATAAAGAGGAGGTCGGCAGAGAATAGTGACTAGTGATCCACCATATACATTTGAAAAAGAGGAAGAGCTCCCAAGTGAAGAATGATAAAGCTGAGAAAAGAGATAGTGTGCTGCAGCAAAGAAAAAGCCTTCATCTTCTCCTCCTTCTGAAGCCATTCTGCTGCAAATTCTGAAAGCTCTCACAAAAGAGAGAAAAGCTTACAATCTCCTTCTCACTATAGAAGAGAGATTACATTCACTATTCTTGTGCTTCTAATCTTCTTGCTAGGAAGAAGATTCTTTCTTGTTTTAATTGTTTCTTCTAATTCTTCTTCTCATTCTTATTTCAACTTCAATTGTGTAAAAGAGTTTTTAGAATCTCTCTTCAAAAAATTCAGTTATACTGGTTCTAAGAGTCTCCTTATCAAAAGACTCAGGCTGGTTCTAAGAGTCTCCTTATCAAAAGACTCAGGCTAGTTCTAAGAGTCTCCTTATCAAAAGACTCAGTGCAAGATAGTGAATTCCTACCAAGGGGGTAGAAGAGTGGACTACCCAAAGTTTGGGGAACCACTATATTTCTTTGTGTTGTGATGTGATTTTCATTTTGCTATTTCTTTCTTTATTTATTTAATTCTTGTTGGTGTGTGTGGGAAGCATAATTCTGTGATTATTACACACATATATATATATATTTGTTAACTTTGCACAAAATTTATTTAAATCTCTATCCCCCCCCCCCCTCTAGAGAATTCTAGCGTGGTTAACTGTGCACTTTCACATGCCTCCCCCTTTAAAATTCAGTGGACATGGGTGGTCATTTGGTCATGGGTTGTAGAATGGGCTTGGATGAGAGGTCAAAGCCCATTCGAATTGGGCTTGGCACCCATTTCCCCCACTTTGATCCTAAGTTTGATCATAGTTGAATTTGGGGTTGACTTAGTCAATTTGATGAGTTGGCTGGCCCTACATCTTGGTGGTGAGTTATATGACACCACTCAATGTTGATTGGACCATGGTGGGGCCTTGATTGGGCTAAATGATCCATATGGTTCAATTTAGCCTACTTTTGACCTAAGTTGACTTTGGTCAAATTAGGTCAATTGGATGACCCTATGCTGGGGTTTGTGGTTAATTTATCCTCTATTAGTGTTTAGAAGGTAGTGGTGGGGTCAATTAGACCATTTGAATTCCAATTGAGCCACTTAGGGTTGAATTGGGTATGTTGACCCAAAGTTGACTTTGGTCAATTTCATGAAATTGGTTGAGCCCAATGGATTATTTCTGACCTAATGTCCTACCTTAGTGGTTAGGAAGGCATTAGTGAAGTCAATTTGGGCTTGTGAGTCCAATTTGAAGTGATTTAACCTAAGTTGACTTGTGCCCCCTTTGGGTGCACCAGGTGAGGTCACCTTGCCTTGTTGGAGCCTAGGGTCACCTACTTGCCCTAACTCATATATCATGCCACATGTCATGCCCTAACACTATCAAGTGGGTCTAGTAGGAATTGAGATGTTACAATGGTGACGCACAACATTACCCAATATGGTCATTTTCTCTACAAGATCTCAGATCGGAATGAAATGAGTTATGTTGCACTCGTATTGATTATACGAGCCTTATAGGATATAGTGCTTACCCAACTATTCCAAAAGCCTGGACTTATGGAAAGGGGCCTACTTTTTCCCTTAAGGAAGTAGCAAAGAGCCACGGTTCAAGTGAAGGAATGCTGGACCCAACAATTCCCCCCATCGTCGAGCATGACCCACCTGCTCAGAGGTGGCGCACCACATGGATCAGAGGTAGAGTTTCCACATGGCTTCGACCTCTTGACCTACCGGACCCATACAGGTAGAGAGCAATTTCAGGATTTATTAGCGCCCCCCCCCCCCCCCCCCCCCCCGGTTTAGAACCCGTGATCTCTTCTGATACCACTTGTAGGAACTCGGCGCTGCCAACTCTCCCAAACGCGCGGACTATTTGGGGAAGGCGTTACTGCTCCTTTATTGAGATGGCTACCCTAGGCAGGATCCACGGGGCAGCCAATTTGTCCCAGAGGACACGCCCTTCTGTTTGACTAGTGCGGGCCATATCGCTTGCGCCGTAGATCCCAACACCAGGGGCATTGCTGGACCATAGCACTAAGTGTCGTACCTCCCAACACCGGGGGCATTGCTAGACCATAGCGCCACACGTCGTACCTTCCAAGATCACTAAATCTTTCTTAACCTCACTAGCCAACAAGGTTCAGAAGGGGGAGACTATCCTAGAGGAGGAAGAACCAACCTCAAACATTCCAAAAAGTCCAGGAATTCATTATGCAGTGCATGTACAAATATAGAGGGAGCTTCTCACGCATGGTGAATAGATTAAATAGGAAATACTTACAATTGCTGATGAAGCTGTCCTCACAATTGAAAATATTGCATCAACTTAGAGGGAGTTTCAAAGGATGTTGACATGGATGCAGATAAGGATGTTGGCAAAGCAGCTAAAACTATATCATCAACTGAGGGGGAGCTTGAAAAGGATACAAACAAAGATGTTAATAAGATTATTGAGGAGGAGGAGACACTAAAGTTTCCATAGAGGAATGTGCCAATATTTGTTTCTAGAAAGAGAAAGGCTTCTCCTAAAGACAAAGAGAAATCACAGCTAGGTGAGAATAAATTATAACATTATGCTGAGAACAGTTACATTTTGGGAAAATTCAATTATGGTGGACAATTAGTTTCTTTATTCAGAAGTTCTCAATTTTATCTCAGAAGATTCTCAGTTTATGTTACTGTCTTTTAATATATGCTTGTATTTATATTCTTTTCCTTTTTCAATATGTTTGAAATCACTTAAGAGTATGTAAAATTTGCTAAGCCAAATAGGGAGAGATTTTTAGGAAAAATACCCTCATGATTTACCTTACAAATTATATAAAAGTGATTCCATTCTCTAGGAATTATTACCCAAGTTGTATATTGAGGGAAAGTTGGCCTTTAGATGTCCTAGGATATCATATTCACCTTAGGGCGTCAAAGCCTAGTCAAAAGAAGACCATAGTCCTTGAGGACGGTCCATGTATGAAAGAATCTTAGTCCTTGAGGACCATCTCTTCATAATTAGCTTTGAGAGCAGTCGTTCCAAATTTTCGGGGACGGGTCCATCCTTGGTTACTTTTATTTGACTCAACGTGATTTGGTCTCGTAAAGTGACCATAAGAGGTTTCAAAGTCATAGGTGTTTGTCGGAAAAACTACCTTCTTGAAGGAAGGTTGACTTTGATCAGTATTGCTCTTACCCTTAACGACTCTTCTCTTAGCAGCCTTACTTTTCTTGGTCTGATGGCCGATATCGCTACCCTTCGCAGGAGCTGTGAAACCATCAATAAGAGGAAGGATGGTCTTTGGTTTGGAGAAGCTTTCTACTAGCTTCCTTTCAACCACTAACTTTCCTTCCAACTCATTTATAGATTTCCCCTTCAGCTTTACCAGTTCAGCAGAACTTTTCAGTTCGTCTTTCAAGAGTTGGACTTCATCTATGAAAGGAATTAATTGTTCAATTTCTTCCCTCATATTTGATTCCACGACCTTGAGAGACTCAATCTATTTTTCCTGAGATTTAACTACATTGCGTCATTTGTCAAACCCCTTCAATAAGGCTCTATACTGAACAAGTAGATCTGAGTCATCCTCAGAGGAATAGCCCTCATCCATATTGGAACACGTCTCATACTCAAAAAGAGGAGTGTGAGAGCTTACCTTCCACTCATAAGGGGTGTCGTAGTTTTCCTCATTGGTTTGAGCCATGAGCCCGAAGTAGGCTTCCTCATCTGAGCTTGACTCATCTGAGTCGCTGTTGCTCAGAGTCTTACACTTCTTAGCCAAGAAGCACTTTTCCTCCTTCTTACTTTTGAAGGATTTCTTTTCTTCTTTTCTTGATCCTTCTTTCTTCTTGTACGGGCATTCAGCGATCATATGCCATGGCTTATTGCAGCAATAACAAATAATATCAGTCGAAATATGTTTATTCAGTTTGGATTTATACCCGTCGTTATTGTATCCTTTATTGTGATGTACACCATCACGTCTCGAACTTTTATGATCGGATGAGGAAGATTGATTTCTTCTCTGCTTCCTTTTTTTGAGCAATCTCTTGAATTTCTTGGAGAGCAAAGAGAACTCTCCATCGAACATGTCTGAGCTTGAGGGGCAAGACACTGACTTGCCATCTTTGTCTGACGATTGTGTCCTTATTGGTGACACAATTTTACCTTTCCTTGACCCTTCGACCTTCAGTGTTATAGACTTATCCCTTCCAGATGTCTTACTGCCCTCTTCCTCAGCTTTCCTGATGTTGAGCTTTAGTTCATAGGAAAGAAGATTCCCAAACAAAATCTGAGGCTCCATCGTAGCCAGCTTACCAAACTCCCTTATGTCGATTGCCTTGGTATCCCATTCTTTCATCATGGATCTCAAGAATTTGTCGTTTAATTCTCCAACAGTGAATTCCTGGTCATAATTTCTTAGACCGTTGATGATTTTGAAGAATTTCTCATAAGTATCTGATATGTTGTCTCTTGGGTCTTGCTTGAAGGCTTTGTACTCTTGATTCAACAGAGATCTATGATCATCTCTGACTTCTTCAGTACCTTCCATCAAAATAATAAGAGAATCTCACATCTCTTTGGCAGACTTGCAGTGAAAAAGATTTTGCAACATAGAGTCGTCCACTGCACTGGCAATGATGTTCATTGCCTTCTTGTCCAATGAGACAATATCAATCTCGTCCATTGTCAGATCCATAATCTTTTTAGGAACTTGCACATTAGGATTGATGGTAGATGCTGTCATAGGAATATGTGGACCTTCTTCAACAATCTGAAAAATTCTCGGGTCGGCGGCTTCCATGTAGAATCTTACACTTTCCTTCCACATAGAAAAGTTCTCTTTAGTGCACACCGACAAATTCATGGAAGAATCCTTGTTTCTGTCCATTCCAGACATGGTGTCTTTAAACAACTAGATAAAGTACTTTGTTCAAGGTGTTAACCTCTTAACGAACAATCTCCCTTTGATATCAGTTGAAAGTATCTAGTTGCTACCTAAATCACCTAGAGGGGGTGAATAGGTGAATTCTATGGCTTTAAGCAGAATTAAAATCTTGAAATAAAAGCGCACAGAAACAAGGAGCACACACACAAACACAAGGATTTATAGTTGTTCCGTGGAATGGGTACGTACAATTTACCACCTCATCTACCTAGCACTCCCGACTAGACTAGGCTACTTCACTAATCTCATATTTAAACATATCTTACAACTCAGAGTATACACCTCCTACAAACTCAGAGAACAATTTCTCCTACACTCGATCGTCTAAACTAGGATCTACAAACTCGAAAGTAAACACTTCCTACAAAATATGTAAAGGGTTTTTAATAGTACAATAGATTTAAGATAATCTTCTTAGATCTCTAGGAAATCTTTCTTCAGATCTGAAAAATAGTCCTCTTCTTCCTTGCTAGAGTGAAGGCTTTCATCTTGAAAGAGGAAGGAAGAGAAAAACTTTATCTTTTGAAATCTTGATCTGAGAACTTTAGAATCGACTGATCTTGAAGGAACTTGATAGAATCTGAATGAATAGATCTGTTCGACTCTGATCTTGGAGAAGAATCTTTAGAAAAACTTTGTCGGCCACGAAATTTATCTTTGTGAGAAGGAAGAAAGTCGACAGACGTGAAAGACAATTTTTCTTCTCTGTTTACGATTAGGGTTTAATATAGAATAACCCTTAACTATTTATATGATTCTTCTCTAACGCCTATAAACGAGATTTAAGGGATAACCTCCACGTGTACTGTACATGGAAGACGCCCTAAATACAAGCCGTCTGAAATTTGAAAATGAAAAGCTGATAAGGCAATTCGTCGAATGCACTCATGAAATATTTTGATCACTCGACGAATTCCACTAGACATTTCAACGGATTCGTCTCAATGACTCGACGAATTCCACTTAAAGAAATTTACTTAGCTGAAATATATACTGGCGGGAACTTCCACTAACTACTCGAGAGCACTCGACGAATTCATCGAGTGTTTACGAGAGGTCACTGATCACTCAACAAAAGGAGTTAAGAATTTAACTGAGACCTTTCGAGTGATCTCGACGAATTCATCTAGTTCTCTCGAGATGTCTCGATGAATGAATCGAGTCTTCTCGAGTGTACTCGACGAATTGACTTGGGCAAATTTTTCTTCCATCCAGAAAAACAACCACAAACCCTTTTTTAGCACTTTGCATATAAAGTACATCCCAATAGAGAGATTTCACATGAGTCAACACCTTGGTCTACACAATGAGGGATTACATATCATAAGCATGTGTTTATGACTCATTGAAACCTGACATTGGTTTGTACTTAGAATTTAAGATCATGCAATAACACAGCTAGAATACCATATCAAATACAGATTCAATTCAACTTAGTTTAAGGGGGACTTCTTCAAATCTAGGCTATTGTGGCTATAATACCCAACATATGTCATAGGATATGATATTCACCTTAAGGTGTCAAAGCGTAGTCAAAAGAAGACCAAAAATTAGTTGAGTTAAACATGCGTCGAAAAGAAGTCGATGCAACATCGATTGGAAGTCGAAGCAACTTTAAAAGGAAGTAAAAGGTAACTCAGATTGGCAGTTGACACTTCATTCGATTGGTAGTTGACACAACGATGTCGACTATGTATCGACGTAGTGACAGAAGTCTAAGTCTATGTATGCTTTGATACCACTTGTAGGATAGAGCGCTTACTCAACTGTTCCAAAAGCCCGGACTTATAGAAAAAGTGCTACTTTTTTCCCTTAAGGAAGTAGCAAAGCGACACGGGTCAAGTGTAGGAACACTGGACCCAACAAGCCTAATACAACTGACATAAGTCAATTCATAGTTCGTTTGATCAAAATGAAATTTTGAGTTACCTCCTAGCTTCTATGGTACCTTGTAGGTAATCATGTTACTTTTATTGAGTCATCTAGAGTCCTAGCGACCCAATAAAAGTTGGGATGTTACAAAACGAGTTTGTTGGTGCCGACTGCGAGGGGGTGGGCAATGGCAATGGCAGAGCGTAGACTTATTTCTGTTGGTGAAGGGTTCTCCCATTTGAACCAGTAATGCAACCTTATCCGAGTTTATTGGCGCCGACCGCGAGGCGGTTGGCCCTAGTGATGGCAGGGCGTAGACTTGTTGTGCTGGTGAAGGACTCTACCATTCGAACTAATACTACAGACTTACCCGAGTTTGTAAAATCATAAATAGTTGTAATATTATAAAAAAGAAAAATGGGTACATGTCACCCAGATTATGATGATGTTGGATGGAGAGCTCCCATGAAATTTATGTTCATGGGTTCAAGGTTTTCTCTGTAGAGAATGGTAGCAGTGGGCACTAGCCTGGAATGCATCTAACAATGGGCATCGTAGTACGACGTTGTAGGAAAAGTCGGCTTGTATGACGATGAACTGCACATCATAGGTCACTCGTATGGAAGGCTCCCCTAGAGTTACTGGAAGGATGACGGTTCTCAATATTGGAATGGGGCGACTGTCCACGACACGTGCATTGACCGCCTCTAGTTTGATGCTTCTGTTAGCAAGCCTGAGCTGTAGTAGAGTTGACATGAATAACAAATTGACGTTCTTGTTGTCGTCGACCAGGATCCAGGTTATTTTGGTGGGAGGTTCTACAATAGTTGCATTGATGTCTAGCGGGCGGGGACGTGGAGCATGTTCTCTGAAAGGGTTTGACTCATTCACGAGGCTGAGAGAAGCATCTCCTAGGTGAGCGGCATGCATCTCAAAGGGGCCCATCTCGTTAGTTATGTTGCATGCAACTTCCACCCCTTCCTTCCTCCATGCATGCTTACTCGGGGCCTGTTGTCCCCGTGTATCAGTTTGCAGAAATTTTCGAGGAATCCCAAATGACTGATCGCCTCGATTCAAGGTGTGTGTCTTAGGCCTTCGGTGAGCGGGGTTGTCGCGGATGGAGAGCAAGAATTCATCCCGAGAGGAATTAAGGGGGGTGAAGTTCTGATACTGGTGGTGCCCCCAGGTTGACGGGCGTCGATGCGATGCCAGCCGCTTCTTTTGGGTGCCAGTGAAAGTCCCTGCTCTTTCTTTCTTCTCTAGTATTGTCGTTGACATGATTCTTCATGAGCGATTATGGACCGGTCTAATTGAACCGTCTCAGCTTAAGAGTGAGCCAACCCTGCAAACAATCACAGAGAGGACCGGCAGCTGACAAAGAGGCTTTTTACATGGAAAACCCCCCGAAAAGAGGGAAAAACCACGTTGCCTGATCAGTGCCGACCAAGTTCCACTATTCTTTGGAGGGTTACAAAAGTTATCTTTTGAGGGTGACATGCCACCTCCCACTGCAAGGGGGTGTTCAAAAGAATAAGAAGGAGAAATTTTCAAGTCCCCAAGAAGTAGTCTTCGTAGGGGAAGGAGATCTTCGAAGGTCAAGAGAGATCTTTGAGTCATCTTTAAATGAGATCTTCGATGGGGAAAGAGATCTTCGAAAGCCAAAGGAGATATTCGAGTCCTGAAGGAGATCTATGAAGGATTCTTTGAATGCCAAAGAAGAACTCTGAAGTATCTTCGAGGGAGCTCTCTCCGGTGCTGAATGCACCATGTTGGGGAAATGATTTATCTTAACCCCTAGAATTAAGAAGAATATAAATTCTAAGTACGAAAAATTAGGCTAAGTAAATATGCGTCGAATAGTATTCGACGCAACGTCGAAATACATTCGACGTCTATCTCAGAATGAGTCAAAGTAACTCTTAGAAGAATTCAACGCATTCTATGTCGACGTTACTCTGACTTCTAGTCGACGCATCTAGTGAAGTCGACGCACCTTAGTCGACGCTCCTTCCTTATTCTCCTCTCGACGTTCAGCCAGGATGAATTCGATGCTTACGTCGAATAGTAATCGACGCACGTCGATATCTATAAGTAATTCAAAAACTCGCCAGATCTCTTTCCTTCTTTCTGTAGATCTGATTTATATGGAATGATATTATTCTTTTATAGTCGTTCTGAATCAGCCTTTCCTTCTATTTGATTCTTGGCTAATTTGATTAAGACTATTATGGATATTATTTGAAATCAGAATGAATTCATTTCCTTCTACATAAATATTAATTATGGAAATTTTTATCTCTTTTTTATTCTCTGTCTGCTAATTGATTATTCTCTTTTAGCAATATATTTCAAACAGAGCTATAAATAAGAAGGAGGTCAGCAGAGAAAAGTAGAAGTGATCCACCATATTCATTTTGAAAAAGAGGAAGAGCTCCCAAGTGAAAAGAGAGACAATTGAGAAATAGTGCTACAGCAAAGATCAAGCTTTCATCTTCTCCTTCTTCTTCTGAAGCTATTCTGCTGCAAATTCTGATAGCTCTCACAAAAGAGAGAAAAGCTTACAAATCCCCTTCTCACTGTAGAAGATCATATTCACTATACTTGTGCTTCCAATCTTCTTGCTAGGAAGAAGATTCCTTCTTATATATATTGTCTTCTATTCTTCTACTTGTTCTACTTCTTCTTTTCTTTCTTACTTCATTTTCAAACTGTGTAAAAGAGTTTTTAGAATCTCTCTTCAAAAAATCCAGTTGTAGTGGTTCTAAGAGTCTCCTTATCAAAAGACTCAGTCTGGTTCTAAGAGTCTCCTTATCAAAAGACTCAGTGCAAGTTAGTGAATTCCTAACAAAGGGGGTAGAAGAGTGGACTACCCAAAGTTTGGGGAACCACTATATTTTCTTGTGTTGTGCTGTGATTTTCTACTTGTTAATTTTCTCATTTGCTTGCTTAATTCTTGTTGGTGTGTGGGAAGTTCAAATCTGTGATTCTTACATATATATATATATATATATTTGCACAAAGTATTTTTAATCTCTATTCACCCCCCCCCCCCCCCTCTAGAGAATTCTAGTGAGGATAACTGTGCACTTTCAATTGGTATCAGAGGGAGGTTGATCTAAAAAGGTTAACTCCTTGATCAAAAAGATCTTACCTCTTTTTTTTACATATATATATATATATATATATATATTTCTGAAAACTATATCTTTTCACATGACACAAATCAAAGATTATGCTTCCACCAGACCACCAATTTGCAACCTTGAAAAGTTTGCACTTTGGAAAACAAGAATTAAAATTTATCTAAACTTTATTGATGGAGAATTATTTGATGTTATCATGACAGGTCCTCCCAAGCCATTCAAGAAGGACTCAAGTGGAAAGGACACACAAACACTTGCTCCAAAGGCTGAATGGACAGATGAAGAAAAGAAAGCTCAAGCATGTGATGCCAAGGCTATGAATATCTTAGTCTCAACTCTCTCAGATGAGATCTTCCAAGAGATTGCTGAATATGAGACAGCTAAGGAAATATGGGAAGCTCTCAACAAAATGGTAGAAGGGAGTGCTGATGAGAGGAAGGATAAAAAGGCATTACTTATCTCTCAATATGAAAACTTCCAGAAGAAGGAAAATGAAAGTGTTGCTGACATGTATGCCATATTCAGCCTTATAATAAGTGAGCTAAAAACACTTGAGAAGGACATATCTCTCACTGAGATAAATGACAAATTGCTGACTTGCTTCCCTAGCTCTTGGGATTCAAGAATCTGGCCAATTAAAGACTCCAGAAGTCAAAAAGAAATCTCAACAGATGTCCTGTTGGGTAAATTAAGATCTTATGAACAGCTGCTGAAAACAAGAGCTGAGAAAGAAGAGAAAGAAAAGGCTCCTTCACTCTCAAAAGAAAAGAGCATTGCTTTGAAGGCTACTGAAGGAGAACCCTCTACAAATGATGAAGAGCTGATCAGTCTACTGGCCAGAAGGTTCAAGAAGTGGATAAAAACAGAAGGATCCAAAAGGAGAGACCCAAGAACCAAGTATGACAAAACTCCTAATAAAGAGATTATTTGTTACTCTTACAGGGAACCTGGACACATTGCACCTGAATGTCCTAAAGAGAACAGCAATAGGAAAGATCTGAAAAAAAACAGATCTAAAGAAGAAGAAGAAGAAGAAGAAAGAGAAAGGGTTCATTGCTCAATCATGGAGTGATTCAAAATCTGAAGGAAGTACCTCATCTAAAGATAATCAGAAAAAGGCTAAGCAAGAGGAAACCTGTCTGATGGCTACTGAAAAGCCTGAAGATACATCTCTGGTAAATATATTTGATGATTTCTCTTCCATTCATTTCAAAAATAGTTTCAAAGAACTCTGCTTAGATCTAGTCAAATCTGAAAAAGAAGTAAAGGAACTAAGAAATGAACTAAACAATCTGAAACAAATAAATACACAACATAAAAACTATAAGCTTAGTGTAGGACTTTCAGAGGAGCAACTAGATAAAATCAATACTGAAAATCAAGCACTAAGAAATGAGCTAGCAAAGGCAAAGGCCTTTGAAGACTATCTAAATGGCAGAAGTCAGAAGCTCAAGAATATCTCCAACAATCTCACTGATAGATTTAGGCAACTAGAATATAAGACTGGCGTAGAACCCAAACCTCAATCACCCAGCAAATCTGTCTGGAAATATCCCATTCACTTCTCTAGGGAAAATCATTTGACAGGAGAAAGATCACAAGATAATTCAGAAACAACCACTGTTTTTAACAAAAATCTCACTATACATGAAGGAATCCCAGGTAAATATCCTCCGAAAAGAAACAAACTTGCGTCGAATCATTATCGACGTACGTCGAATTCTACTCGACGCAATCTCTCAGATGCCTCGACCTCAACTCGACGCTTGAATAAAAGTACGTCGACATTCAATCGACGCAACTTCTTCCATGCGTCGATACCAGATCAACGCAATCTGAAGAAAGCGCCGAATATAAATCAATGCAACTATCAACATACGTCGAATAGATATCGACGCATAAAAACTCAGAGCAACTTAAATGCCTATCCTCTAAAAACCTTCCATCTTAACCCCAATTCAAGACCCTTTCATCCTGATCGAAATTTTTATCCTGGTCAAAACTTCTATTCTAATAAAAAATCTTTTAATAACCAAAATTACTATCCTGATCAAAACTATTATCCTAATCACCATCTCTATTCCTCCCTAATCTCAAATTTCCTTAGTCAAAAGAAAATTAGGTGTTATATTTGCAATAAAATTGGCCACACTGCCAAACAGTGTTGGCATAATCAATCAAATTGTTCTTAAAATTAGTCCTAGAGTAATTTAGAAAACTTTAGGAATAGGAAGAAATAATTTCTCAAGGAAAACCTAGAATCTGTCAAATAAAGTCACGTCGACTTCGAATCGACGCACCGTCGATAACTCAGTTCAATAAATAAAATCGACGCATGCATCGACTCCAATCGACGCATACGTTGATAGGAAACCCTATCATCCCAAACCAGACTATATTGACGCTCACGTCGAATTCCATTCGACGTAACGTCGACTTCATGAAAACGAGCGGCAATACTAAAATATTTTCGGTCACATTCACTGTTGTACCGAATAAGCCTCGAATTGTGCCTCGTTTCGACGTTTCACCTGACTTAAATAGACTCTTCAGTTAGAAACCTTCACGACCTCTGCATCTTTCATCCTTCTTGCTCCTTAGTCCAACCATTTCTTCCTCTATCTCACTGACCTAAAATGGCTCCTAAGACCAACTCAGGCTTTGACATTGACCTCGAATCTTTCCAAGCCGCTGCAGAAAATTACAAGAGCATCATAGCTCTGTTTACTGAAGCTGGATTAGACATGCTTATCTCCACAAGATGCAAGCTCCTAGAGACAGAACTCACAGAGCTCATGACTCATGTTCAGATATCTGAACAAGGAGAAATCCAAGGAACAATCCATGAGACACCTGTCTCAATTTCTGCAGAACACATTAGGACCACCTTTGATCTACCAACATGTACAATCAAATATTATCCTTGTTCAAATAGGGAAAGCAAATCATTTTCTAAAGAATAACTAAAATAATTCCCCTATCAGGTGATGAACCTATGGAACTTACCCCTGATGAAATGAAGAATTTGTTAATCACCATGAAGTTCTCCAAAGATAGACCAATCCACCTGAAGAAAATAGACTTCTCTGAGGAGTATAGACTGTTGGCAGACATAGTAGGGAAAATATTACTATGTAAGATCTCTGCTCATGATGCAGTGCCCAAGCAGCAACTGAACATCATGGGGGCCCTTGTGCTGAAGAAGAAGGTAGACTGGGCAAGCTGCCTGCTGAAAATGATAGGCTTTAAATACTCTCACAAAGAGAATGCCTACATGAGAATCATGAGTCAAGTACTCTTCCACTCCTTCCCTGACCTATGTAGATCAAAAGGAATCCCAATCCCTCTAGGAAAAAGGATGTCAATAGCCCTCTTCTCTAAATGGACCAGGCAAATTCCCAAGCCTGGTGCCATTCCTGAAAGGACTCCCTCTCCTCCCAACTCTCCTGCTCATCCATCTTCACCTCCTCCTCCTCCTCCTCCTCCTCATACAAACATCTCTTCTGTACCAACATCATCCACACCTTCCCAAATACCAAATCAGTCACCTGCTCAACCCTCTTCTATTGCTCCACCTCCTCCATCAAATACACCTCATCAACTTGATACAGTCCACTCTCCACCTTCATCACATTCACCTCCACCATTATCTCCTCCTCCACCACCACATTTTGAACCATCTCCATCCACTGAAAGCCTCATCACTCAGTGCATCCAATCCACAGCTCAAAGATTCCAAGCAATGCTGGATGAGCACTGCTCCCAGATTCATTCCTCCATCCTACACATGCACACCCAAATAGATGGGGTCAGTGCCTCTGTGCAAAGTCTGAAGAGCTCTCTCTATTCCTCAAAGGTCACCAGGTCTTTCTTAACCTCCTTGGCCAAGAAGGTCAAGAAGGGGGAGAAGTTAGATGAAGAACAGCTCTCCAATCATAAATCTCTCTCTCACAAGTCTCTTCCTACCTCAAAAACTGATAGTCTTGCACTGCTCAAGACCATTGGAAATGAAGTAGTACCAGAGCTACATACTAAAGAGCAGACATCAGATGTACTGATTATAGCAAGAGAAGCTGCACAACAAGTGGATCTATTACAAGGGGAGGCAAGTAGAGCAGAGAATGAAGAGGAAGCTGAAGCTCAGGGGGAGCCAGATGCTGTTATACCTGAAAATGGAGATAAGAAAGAAACTGAAAAAGAAGTAGAAGGCTCAAAAGAAATTCCATCCCAGGGGGAGCAGCCTGCTGTAACTCAGGGGGAGTTGAGTGAACTACCTGCTACTGAGAAGGGGCAACCCACCTCTCCAAAAACAGTAGTATTCACTAGGAAAAGAAAAACTCCCCTACCCCTCCTGAATGATGTGTTGAACAATATTGATACAATCTATATTTCTCTTCTCCATGCTTAAATTATGAAGTCTGTTTATAAGATTCTGATTGCTTAGCATATTTTCTCTCTACATAAATGCTTTGCTTTGTTGACTGATACAATTTCTCTCTATGTAGGGTTAAGACAAATAGGGGGAGATTGTTGGGGAAATGATTTATATTAACCCATAGAATTAAGAAGAATATAAATTCTAAGTATGAAAAATTAGGCTAAGTAAATATGCGTCGAATAGTATTCGACGCAACGTCGAAATACATTCGACGTCTATCTCAGAATGAGTCGAAGTAACTCTTAGAAGAATTCAACGCATTCTATGCCGACGTTACTCTGACTTTTAGTCGACGCATCTAGTGAAGTCGACGCACCTTAGTCGACGATCCTTCCTTATTCTCCTCTCGACGTTCAGCCAGGATGAATTCGACGCTTACGTCGAATAGTAATCGACGCACGTCGATATCTATAAGTAATTCAAAAACTCGCCAGATCTCTTTCCTTCTTTTTGTAGATCTGATTTATATGGAATGATATTATTCTTTTATAGTCGTTCTGAATCAGCCTTTCCTTCTATTTGATTCTTGGCTAATTTGATTAAGACTATTATGGATATTATTTGAAATCAGAATGAATTCATTTCCTTCTACATAAATATTAATTATGGAAATTTTATCTCTTTTTTATTCTCTGTCTGCTAATTGATTATTCTCTTTTAGCAATATATTTTAAACAGAGCTATAAATTAGAAGGAGGTCAGCAGAGAAAAGTAGAAGTGATCCACCATATTCATTTTGAAAAAGAGGAAGAGCTCCCAAGTGAAAAGAGAGACAATTGAGAAATAGTGTTGCAGCAAAGATCAAGCTTTCATCTTCTCCTTCTTCTTCTGAAGCTATTCTGCTGCAAATTCTGATAGCTCTCACAAAAGAGAGAAAAGCTTACAAATCCCCTTCTCACTGTAGAAGATCATATTCACTATACTTGTGCTTCCAATCTTCTTGCTAGGAAGAAGATTCCTTCTTATATATATTGTCTTCTATTCTTCTACTTGTTCTACTTCTTCTTTTCTTTCTTACTTCATTTTCAAACTGTGTAAAAGAGTTTTTAGAATCTCTCTTCAAAAAATCCAGTTGTAGTGGTTCTAAGAGTCTCCTTATCAAAAGACTCAGTCTGGTTCTAAGAGTCTCCTTATCAAAAGACTCAGTGCAAGTTAGTGAATTCCTACCGAAGGGGTAGAAGAGTGGACTACCCAAAGTTTGGGGAACCACTATATTTTCTTGTGTTGTGCTGTGATTTTCTACTTGTTAATTTTCTTATTTGCTTGCTTAATTCTTGTTGGTGTGTGGAAAGTTTAAATCTGTGATTCTTACACATATATATATATATATTTGCACAAAGTATTTTTAATCTCTATTCACCCCCCTCTAGAGAATCCTAGTGAGGATAACTGTGCACTTTCACACCATGTCTTCAAATGAGAGATTTGGGCTCCTTTTATAGTTTTTGACAGGGGCGGCTTTATAATTGCGTCGTTGTAACCATCGCAACTGTTGGACGGATGAATCAGATTTCTTGATTTGGAGCACACATATAGCCATTTTAGATATGACAGTTTTGCACCCGGGCAGTTCGGACAGGATTGGTGGTGGCGGTGAAGGAAACGAACGAGCCATTCAATCTTTATGGACACGAGAAGCAAAGAAGGTAAACTGCATAGCGCGCCGCAAATACGGAGGCCTTACGATCACACCGTGAGCGCAGAGGCATTGTGAGCGCAGAGGCATTGTGAGCACGTTGTGAGCACGTCGTGAGCGTGGAGGTCTTGTGAGAATAAAGGCATTGTGAGCACGCCGTGAGTGCGGAGGCATTGTGAGCGCGCAGTGAGCACAGAGGCATTGTGAGTGGGTCGGGAGCGCGGAGACATTGTGAGTGCGGATGCGTTGTGAGTACGTCGTGAGCGCGGAGGCATTGTGAGCGCGCCGTAAGCTCGGAGACATTGTGCTCAAATCGCGAGCGAAAAGGGGTTGTTAGTGCTCCACTCCCAATGAGGAGTGTCGCCCCTGCTGTACGGCACTCCCAAATGGGAGTTGCCACAAAGGCTTTCCGAATTGGGAGTGCCGGTTGCACTCCCAATACCGGCACTCCCAATTTGGGAGTGTCATAGTACTCCCAATTGGGACTGCGACACTCCCTTTTATAGGGAGTGGGGCACTCCCAATTTGGGAGTGCCGCATGCTGACACTCCCTATTTTTAGGGAGTGTCGTGGGGCACTCCCGATTTTTAGGGAGTGTCATGGGGCACTCCCTTTTCATAGGGAATACCGCATGGCACTTTCTAAATTGGGAGAATCGTGCACACTATTTTGCGCGTTGTGTCGCCCTGAGCGTGTCGCCATGCTGCGCGCGGCGCAACGCGGCTTGCTTACATGGCCGCGCTAGTGTTCCGGCGTCAGGTTGGAGGACCAAACGGACTCGGAATTGTGCGAGATTAGACCGTTGCAATTGTGTCGGCGAGTTGGTCTAGGTCGTCTTAAGAAATCCCCGTTCGAATGAACTGTTTTTGGGGAACCCCATCATGCATAAAAAATTCACTAAAAAATATAGACACTATTAAAAAATGTGACATTAATATAACATTATTTTGTTTTATAATTTTTGATTAATTTTTTTCCAATAGATTAGTTTTTCGTTTACACAGAAAATATTATGTGTCTACCACTGATTTCAAAGGCATAAATTGCAACGATATTTAAAATGAACGACGTAATTAAGGACCCAATTAGTTTCGCTGATCCGCTGCGGATGTGGATGATCAAAAATAGAGTTCGCTTGAATCGGTTGTTTGGCAAATAAAACTTCAGAAACCTAGTTTTAAAAATAAGTTGGCTCTAGGTCATTTTGAAGTCACAGGTGGGATCACTGATTCGTAAGTGCGTCTGAATCTGGCTTAGGACCCCGCGACAACATTGATCTCGTTGTTCCCGATCTGCCGGCGATTTCATCATTTTCTCGCTGAGACATCTTTCGTTCCCAATTCTTCTCGTCGTTCCCCATCTGCCAACGATCAGTGATTTCTCGGTGAGACATTTTTCATTCCTGATCCATCTCGTCGTTCATGATCCTTCTCGTTTTTCACATTGCTAGAAAAAAAGAAGCAGGAGAAGAAAATAGAGAGAAAGAATGACCTTTTATATACGTTTTAGCAGAGAAATGGGCGATCGGCATCAAGAGGAAGAGTCAAAGAGATGCAGAAAGGCAGGGAGTGATGGATGTTCAAATGCAGATTTTGGTATGGAAGTTTTGAGACCTTCTCCGATAGAAGCTAATGAAGTTGCGGTGATACAGAAATTATTCTAACTACTTCGATGGTAGGTAATGAAGTTGTAAATGCTTTTAGAATTTGCAGAAGTTTTGAGACCTTCTCCAGTAAAAGGGGAGGGGAAAGAAGCCCAAACTGGACAAAAACATAATTGAATTCCACAGCCGACATTTTTCAATAGAATGAACTCCACATTAGACAAAACCTTTAAATCACCGAACTACGGGGGAAATGAAGTAAAAGACTATCGGAAAACAAATCATTTGTATAGAAATGTAGATCAAAACGCAGTTCTTCTTATATCATCATATTGACAGTTACAAGCCGGCTGGATCAACACCAATCCAGCTAGACTTACAAAATAAAAGAAGCAAAAAAATATTACGGCAAAAATTGGATAAAACCTCAAGGCCCCGTTCGTTTGGACGGAACTGAAGACTTAGAATTGAAATTCGACGTCGAATTCCAATTACGCCGTTCGCTTGTTAGGTAGCTTTAATAATTGAAATTTGAGTTGAATATCATGGAAATGATTTTAGCCTAAACACAAAATCTAGCTAGACATATCGGAATTGGGCGAGTCTGGCACGCTCGATTTATCACGTTTTTTGCCCGGGCGCGCGTTTATGCGCCCGGGCACACAATTTTTCGCCCGGGCGCGAGTTTTTCGCGCGGACGCGAGTTTTTAGCTCGAACGCGCGTTTTTCGCCCGAATGCGCGTTTTTCTTCCGGACGCCCAAATTTTGCTCGGGCGGAAATTCTCCGCCATAGCGCGCGTTTTTCACCCTGGCGCGTGTTTTTTCGCCCTGTCGCGTGTTTTTCGCCCGGGCGCACAATTTTTCGCCCGAGCGCGAGTTTTTTGCACGGACGCGAGTTTCTCGCCCGAACGCTCATTTTTCGCCCGTCCGGAAATTTTCAGCCCTAACGCGCGTTTTTTGCCCTGGCGCGCGTTTTTCGCCCTGTCGCGCATTTTTTGCCCCGGCGCGCGTTTATGCGCCCGGGCGCACAATTTTTCGCCCGAACGGGAGTTTTTCGCACGGACGCGTGTTTTTCGCCCGAACGCTCGTTTTTTGCCCGGACGCCCAAATTTTGCCCGGGCGGAAATTTCCGCCCTAGCGCGCGTTTTTCGCCCGGGCGCGCGTTTTTTCGCCCGGGCGCGCGTTTTTCGCCCAGGCGCATGTTTTGTCACCCGGGCGCGCAATTTTTTGCTCGGGCGCAAGTTTTCGCCCGGACACGCATTTTTCGCCGGGGAGCGCATTTTTCGCCCAGGTGCGCATTTTTCGCCCGGGAGTGATTTTTTCGCACGGGCGCGATTTTTTCCCCCGAGAGCGTTTTTTCGCCCGAACGCGATTTTTTCGCCCGAGCGCGAATTTTTCTCCTGGACGCGAATTTTTCGCCCGGGCGCGAATTTTTCTCCCAGGGGAGAGTTTTTCGCCCCAACGTGATTTTTTCGCTCAAACGCGATTTTTCTTCCGGGAGCAATTTTTTTGCCCGCACGAACGCGAATTTTTCTCCCGAACGCGAATTTTCCCCCAGGGAAAAATCGCGCCCGGACGAAAAAATGAGCCCGGGCAGAAATGCGCGCCCGGCCGGAAAAATTCGTCGCCATGACATACATTTGTTTATGATATACGTGATAAATATTAGTTTCTTCGTAATATTTTTCAATTCTTAAATTGAATTTTATTTAACATACGAACAAAAGTATTGATTAATTCTACAATATTATTTATTAAGCGAACGTTGGAATTAAAATTAGTCACAAATATTTAATTCCACAATATTTATGAATATTCAATTCCAATATCGAATTTAAATTCCGTGCAAACGAACGGGCCCTAAAAGAACTAGACAAAACCTTAGAAGAATTGGATAAAACCTTAGAACAACTAGACAAAACCTTAGAAAATGTCTGGAACTGTTTCTGGTAGTTAAAATAATAATTATAATAATTTGAAAAAATTTACCTAACAAAACTCCATTTTTATCAAACATTTTTTTGAAAATTCTTTGAACAGTACATCAAACTCCATTTCATCCATACAGTTTTATAACAAAACTTTATTTTTCAGAAACAGGAAACAGCTACTTCCTCAAACTCCATTTTAATCAGCTATTTTTCCATCAGCATCAGCAAAATAAACGCACCCTTAGATGCCATGCGATTTAAAACTTTCGAAACTCCTATTTAGTTTAATTAATAATTAAAATGTTACGAATTAATTGCTTAAAAATAATTAACATGGGAGTCAAACGACAATTCCTTGTTAGCTTGACCAATTCTATATATAAATTCGGCCTCATTAAATTTGTTTGTTTGTTTTTTCTTCAAATCAGCCACTAATTAGCATGCAAAAAAAATCATAACTAGTGTTGTCACCTATAAATCGAACCGGTACCGCAAAGAACTGGACATAACTGTTCGCGAATTATTCGGGTTCTGGTTTGAATTTTGGAACCGTGGACAATAATGATCTGGGTGTGGTTCTTTCATTTTATTATCTGGACCCGTAATCGTAACATACAAGTTTTGAGCTGTTTCAGAATTTTTAGACCCGATCTGTAGTAGAACCAAACCGCAACCCGTTTATTTTTTTTTTATAATATATTATTAATATTATTATAATATGTTTTTAATCTATCTATAAAATAAATACTTACTAATTATTATATATACAAAAAAAGTACTCATGGTGTAATGTTGCGGAACCACAAACAATATATCATGGCCGTAGATCAAAGAAACCCGCGTTATTCTCTCATTTTCTCACTCCTCTCTCGACAAATTAGGGCTCTACCCGCTCCCTATTCTCATCTTCATTATCAGTCGTTCTACTCCTCGCTAGAGGCCTCCTTGCTGACCCCTTACCAACAGAGCGATGCAATCATCCACGACAGTAGCCCTTCGACGAAACAATCTAGAGCCATCGTCGAGCTCAAGCAATTTTAGCAACCATCCCAGAAGATCTTTCTGCCTTCAACTCCTCCAAGTATCTATTTATTTTCTTTATGGCGTCCTCTTTCAAGTTTCCTCCACATCCATTGCTGCCTCTTCGCCTCACTCCTCCGCTCAACCCTAAAACAGGTACCTTGGAAGACCAACAAGCGTCGATTGACAGGCTTCTTATCCTCACCACATGCATCTTCCCCCGTCCTCCAAGGAAGGGATAAACGACCAGGTATTGCGCACTTATTTATTTATGTACCTCCATTTAAATTTTGTCATCCAAATTTTTTAGTTCAGTCTTCTGTTTTAAACGTTCTGCTCTTCTAGACTATAGCCATTCATTCGATCTTCAGATCTACGCCCTATGAAAATCTCAGATCTGCCTTGGCCTACTATTTCCAGTGTCCAAGTTATTCTTCCACTTGTTATTTTTCCACACCTCTTCCAGATCTTCACTTTCTAATTCTAAAAGGTTCTTCCAAACAGAGGAAAACTTCTTCCAGCTTCCTTATTCTCTTCGGGCCAGGCCCCCATCCACTATGGTCTACTTTTTAAAAACTTTCATCGATTGCTATTGTCAAAGTAAAATTCTCATATAAAATATTGCTACCATTCTGCTCGATCGATTGATGAATTGATGTCATATATTTTCTTGTGACGGTGAATGTGTTCAGTGTGCATATTATGATGTAATTGATTCAAATATTTTTATTTGGTTAGAAGAAATAAGTTATCTTAACAAGTTAGGGTTCGGCCAGGATAAGTTATATGTGCGACTTATAAACAAAGTCTTTGGATATTATCAGGAGTGGAGATGTTTGGAACGGAGAAAACCTGGGCCAGCTCTACTTCCGCACTCAGTCAAGGTGTCATAATCATCTTAATACTCTTGATATGATATAAAAACTTCATTTTCCCCAACCATTTTCTTAATAAAACTTCATTTTTGAGTTTAGCCCATGTATGATATTATATCTCTAGGGAAGCCTAACCATGATGTGAATGTTGTTTGTCATTCTTCTCAAGTTATTACTAATTGTTCTAATAGTAAAAAGAGAAAAGGATCAGAAATATGGGAGAAGAATTTCAGTAAAGATTTATTAAATGGAAAGACAACTTGTGTTCATTATCAGAAAAGTTTTCATTCATATGCCAAGTAATGGAACTAAAACACTTAGAAGCATTTACCTACAAGATTGGCTTAAGTGTTTAACATGGGTTCCAGAGTAATTCAAAAGAAACGTATGTGTCTAAAGCCTAATATCATCCAATCACTTATTTGCCTAAACGATTGCCCAAGGGAGAAATTCACATTTCCATCAATGTCAAAAGGTAAAGTAAAAGGGCAGCCCGATGCACAAAGACATCCCAGCGCAGCGAGGGTCCTGGAAAAGGGTCCCACCATAAGGGTGAAATGTAGGCAAACCTTACTATGCATTTTTACAAGAGGATGTGTTGGGAATATTGACCAAAAGATTCTTGATTTGAAGAAACCATCGGGATAACAATAAACACATCATGTATTTGATGCTATATTCTAATTTGATGTGACAGGTATAACAAAAGTGCAGGACTAATATAAGGTTAGCTTTATGGTCACTCAAACAGTTTTTTGCTTATGTAATCCTTCATGGTGCAAAACACTTGTTGACTTATGCCCTAACACTATATTAAACTTGTCACTATCAAGGAAAGGTCATTTGGAAAAGGTCTGGAAATAAAGCTACAAAGATAGACAATAGGTTGGATTAAGCCTAATATTGGCAAAGACAAATGTCAGCTAGATGATCTAGACGACAAGGATTCTATGTCGTCTAGACTGCTGCTATATTGGCTAGACGATCTTGACGACAAAATTCTATGTCGGCTTGATCATGTCCACATCATCCAGATATGATTTATCTCTTAATATTGGATAAGTCCAATGTCTTCCAGAAGGCTTGTATAGTCCAGAAGGCCTATGTCGTTTAGAATGCCTATATCATCCAGATGTCTATATCGTCCAGAAGACATATATCGTCCAGAAGGCTTATATCGCCTAGAAGAGTATATCGTCTAGAAGATTTCTATATATGCAAGGCGTGGGAAGAAAGCTTGGAATTATGTTTGAGCTTAAATTTCAATTCGAAATCCACCATCTGATGCGCCAATCAAGGGATTTCTTCTGGAAGGTCTAAATTAAATAAATCTTTCTTGATTTCTAACCGTTGGCAGATGTTTCTATAAGAAGACATTGATGGCTCATAATTTAGACATTATTATGATTATTATTCATTCTTATATTTTATCTAAATCTTTTGTGAATCATCTACTACTAGAACGAGAATGCAAATCCATTGGAGGGAGCAGGAAAATTTCTCAAGGAAGAACCCGAAAGTGTTGTTACTATTCGTTCTCTAGTATTCTTGCAAGAACTTTAGAGCATGTACAATCAAGATCTAATTCATCATATTGCTCAAGTATTACTCAACAATTCAAATTCTCCCTGAAGATTATCTATTTGAGTAAGAATTTTTATTCTGCAAGAAAAGTTGTTTGATCAAGATCAAATTCTTCAAGAAGATTATTTTTGAGATCTTATCAAGGAAGAAGAAGTTTCTCTGCTATGCTTCTACAGAAGACTCAATTTTATTCACTTATTCCTTTTTTGAGTCTAAGTTGTATTGCAGACAGTAAAATTATAAACTGTTGTTGTATGATCTTTTAAGATATGAGTTGTAGAGCTTTGGTGTAAGCCTAATTTGTAGGGCTCTTGGAGCCTGAGCTGTAGGATCTTTTGAGATTTGAGTTGTAGGGATTTGGTGTAAGCCTAAGTTGTAGGACTCTTGGAGCCTGAGTTGTTGGATCCTTTGGATCTAAGTGGTAGGATTCTTGTGAGAATCTAAGTTTGCTGTATGATAAATTTGGAAATCTGAGTGTAGGATTTTGGAAAAGATCTGAGTGTAAATCTCTTGTTGTAGAGATTGTGGTAGAGCCTTAGTGGCTTGAGTGTAAGTCTTGGAGAAGTAGACGGAGATTTGGAGGATTTTACCTAGTCTAGCATATTGCTAGATAGGTGGTGTGGAGAGAGGACTACCCATGGCATTCTTGGGGAACCTCTATAAATTATTGTGCGCTTTATGTGCTTACATTTTTATCATCTTGCTGAAATATAGAAAATATATCAAAAAGCACTCATCACACTTCCTCCCCCCCTCTAGGTGTAATTTAGGTGACCCAAAGTAAATAACATACTGCTTCCATGACTCGAACCCGTGACCTCATGGTCACACGAGAACACCTCAATCGGTGCGCAATGCTCCACTTCTCAAAAGGTAAAGTAAATAATTAAATTTAAATTTACTTAGAATATTATATAAAAAATTTGGATACTTACTTTCTAACTGTTTATAGTATGTAGATATGCGATTTGATGACTAATATCGATGAAAGTTATTGCGGTCTACTCGAGGCTCCTAAAATCGGTTCAGAAAGAACTGTCTTAGCCCAAGAGCGGTCGAGCGCGCTATCAGTTACTGAGAGACGAGATCGATGGCAGAGAGTCCTTTTAGCGTGGAAAACCTCATAAAGGGATGAAAAACCACGTGGTCGTAACAGTGCCGACCAAACTTCACTATTTGCTGCTTCTTTACAGGGCTTACTTGAGAGACTGAGGGCGACAAGCCGTTCCTCATTACAACTTGCGGGGGGGGGAGAGAGAGAGAAGTGTTCGGAGGGTGTCAGGACACCACTCTCGAAGCCTAGTTTTCTTCTTTGCAGCGGCGGGGAGCACCGTGCTCTGAAACTTGGGCGTGCTCTGTAGCTTGGCGCGCTATGGAACATGGGCATGCTGTGGTACTTGGGCGCGCTCTGGAACTTGGCGCGCTCTGGAACATGGCGTGCTCTGGAACTTGGGCGTGCTCTAGAACTTGGTGCGCTCTGGATCTTGGCGTGCAAGCTGTTGGACGACATTCAGAATGCTCGAAGGAGGAAGAAGATCTTCCTCCGTCTTCGAAGTGCTTAAAGATTCCTTCAAGGACGACTTCGAATAGGAGGGAGATCTTCAAGAGAGCTATCTCTCTCTTGAAATTAGGAGGAAGGAGGAAGAGAATCTGTTTAATGGAAGATGACCCATGGGGTCTTATTTATAGGCCCCAGAGGTGGTTACGGTGGTTATGCGGTTATCCGCACACCGTAACCACCATAATTGCTATGCGCAGACCGGGCCTATAAGGTTTAAGGTGCGTATTAATTTTGTGTTGTTCTATACGCAACCTGGCTCGACTTCGGATAGTCTCATCCACCCATAATGGGTGGTTACACGGGAGGTAACGCGGGTGGTTATGCTTCGATCGGAGGGTGGAGACACCGTGGAATGATCGAATGACCACGACGGAGAACGTGACCGGCAGTGAACGTCGGCTGGCAAGGATATCTACCGGCGAGGAAGGGAGGTTGGCCGGGAGGAAGGCCGACCGGGAAGGTGTCCGGCCGGGAAGGCGGCCGGCCAGGGGCGGGCGACCGAGAATGAGGTCTACCCCGAGCGGTCTGCCGCAAGGGCGCAAGGCCGCTTTGCGGCTTTGTCCGCGCGGCCTTGGTCGTCCGGTTGGCAAGGAGGTCGGCTTTGCGGCCTTGGCCTCGACCTTGGCCGGCCAGTCTGCAGGCCGCAAGGCCCTTGCGGCCGCAAGGCCCTTGCGGCCGCAAGGAGAAAGCCGACCGACCGGGTGGTCGGCCAGGTGGCGAGGAGGCCGGCGGCTGCGCGACCAAGGCCGGCATGGAGGCGAGCCTTGCGGCCTTGGACGCGCGCCATGGGAGCGTGGCCTTGGCTGGCCGGTTGGCCGGCCGCAAAGCCTTTGCGGCCTTGCGGTCGCGCGGTCAAAGTCGACCGATCGGGTGGTGAGCCGGGTAGCGCGGCGGCCGGTAGCGGGGTGCCGACAGAGGTTGGCTTGCTTGGGCGGCTAGAGCGGCGGATCGCGCGATGATCGGGCGTGTTGATCACGTGCGCGACGGATTTTCCTTAACTCCCCACTAAGGTAGTGTGGGTTATGGAATTCCGGCTATTCGCAGGCCGGAATTGGGAGACCCCATCAAAAGTTATGATGACAAACTTGATGAATCTACTTTATAGGTAATTTTCAATCAACTAAAAATAAATTGAACATTAGATAATAATAAGATTTGATTATTATTCTATTGTAGATATATCTAACATTTGTTTAATTTAAATTATTCTGTGATGAACCCTGCAAACATACATAGATGATATTTGATGGTTGCAATTTAATTTTGTTGATGAGTATATTCTTTATTGTGTTGATGTCTATGCTTGTCATTCTTAACTACTTCGATACGACGATTCTTTTTCTATTCAGTGCGTCAAATGAGATATTATTCATGCATATCTGTATAAGTTCAATTTTTACATATTTAGACATGACAAACTATGAAATTATTGCTACAATCATTTAAATTTAAATTTCTTTTTTGAATATGTATTTTTAAAAAGATAATAATATTTGTGATTGCGTCTAATGACTCAAATTATTTAGTTATAAAATAATTAAAATTATGACACAGAGAAGCGATTGGAACTGGACCGAACCACAAAGAACCAGACCAAACTGTTAGTATCGTTTGGTTTTGGTTCTTATTGAACCAGAATCATTGTCATGACTGTTCCAAAAATTATGTTGGAACCGGAACCGGTCAAACCAAATAAAATTTTGATTCTAAATTTTAAGAAATGTTACCTTATTAGTTCAGTTCATGGTGTTAGTAGAACTGGAATCGAACCGAAATGTGACAGCTCTACACATAAGCTAACTAATTTAGTCTATACATTTTTAGTGGCATGTTATACACCCGTAAAGGCCTCGGGTTGCATCTAAAAGAAGCCCCGCCGAAGAGAGGTGGGGTCAACGGTCAACGCATAATCACTTAAGTTTGAGAGATCGAACCCGCCATTTCCACCGCCCGCCGCCGAGGTCAAAGCACGCGCAAGCCACAGGTACGTACGCTACCGCGCGCACGGTAGCGCGCAAGCAACGCCCCTCGTCGCGGAGGAGCGACCCGATCGCGCCCCGACCGCACCCCTCCCGGGGTGTGGCCAATCCGCACCCCTTGGGAGGTGCGGCCCAGCCGCACCCCCCAAGGGGGTGCGGGGCCCAGCCGCACCCCTCAAGGGGTGCAGCCAAGCCGCACCACCCTTAGGGGGTGCGGCCAAGCAGCACCCCCTGGGGTGCGACTCGGCCGCACCGCCCGTGGGGTGCGGTCCGGCCCCCTCCCCTCGCCTTTTTTCGCAGGGGGGCTCGAGGGGCCCCCGCCGCTTTCGCGCCCTCTCGTCGGGTGCGTCGGATCCCAATTCCTCCTTGGGGGACGACTCCCCGTTCCGCCGTCCGCCCGGGGCATCCCCGTGGTCCGCGGCACGTTCGGAGCACCTCAGCGCTAGCGCGCGCTCAGAACGCTTCTGAGCGCGCTCAGAAGCATTCTCACTTTTTGTCTTTCTGACTTTCTCACTTTTTGTCTTTCCAGCGTGCTCACTTTTTGTCTTTCCAGCGTGCTCATTTTTTGTCTTTCCAGTTTCTCAGATTTCAGGAACAACCTGTCGCCTTTTTTGCCTCCAGCAGAACTGCCCGAACTACCCGAACTGCCCGAAGGGTAAGGTGGTCATTTACGAAAAATGGCGATCCGTGTGCCCCGAACCAGAAAATATGATTCGTCCGCCGAGCATTTATGGAAACTGCAAACGGCGAAATTACCGGTCTGCCCTCGGCCAAAGCTATAAAAGGAGCCCCAAGGCTTCATTTGAGAGGACCTTGACTTCAGAACCCGGGGAAGCTCCTTGTAGACTTTTGCGGAATTCTCCTTCAGCGCTGGAAGATCTCCTTCGGGGACTTGAAGATTTTCTTCATCCCAAGGCGACACGCCTTCTCACTTTTGTTCCCCGGAGGCTTCTCACTTTTATTCTCCGGGCCTTCTCACTTTTGTTCCCCAGAATTCCCAGAAGGAAAAAGACTTAGTTTTTCCGAGAGGTGACCTGTCACCCCCGGAGCTCTTTCTCCCTCTCTATTATTGTAACGAGCAGCGGCCTGTCGCGCTCAAGTTCTAACTACCAAATTGTAACCCCCAGAAGATAGTGAAGTTTGGTCGGCACAACTCCGGTCGCGTGGTTTTTTACCCTTTCCAGGTTTTCCACGTTAAAAATCTCGGTGTACTCAGCGAATCTCGAATTGACTGCTTGCGCGCTTAGTTCGCTCACGAGCTAAGGTGGTTCAATTGGACCGGTCTACCAAGAGCCCTAAGCGTTCCGCAACAGTTTGGCGCCGTCTGTGGGAATGGATTCCCAACTACCGAATAAAGGATTTTCGAACGCAATGCCCGCTTCGCCTGAGTTCACGGAACCAGCAAAGGTGGACACCTCTCCCGAATTATCCGACGCATGCAGCTCCTCAATCCCTGAAGGCCCGACGAAAAGAGCGCTCATCGCTGCACCAATCCAGCCCTAGTGGGATGGACTGACTAGCAAGCCGGCCCCTCTCACAGCAGGGCAGGATCCGAACGATATCGCGCATCAGCAAAGGCGATCTCCCCTGTCAGAGTCAATTCTGGCATACCCAGCCCCGTCATGGCTAAAGCTCCCTCACATCAAAGAGTTCCACGGAGGAGAAGACTCGTACGTGTACGTTAATCACTTCTTGATAACGGTACGGACGTTCAGACTTCCCGACCAAGTCAGCTGCAAACTCTTCGCGAAGACACTGCGCGGGAACTCCCTCCGCTGGTATCAATCCCTGCCAGACAGAGCGATTCACAACTTCACCGAGTTATCCCAGCTGTTCGTTGAATGACACGAAACGCGCGCACCGAGGATCCAAGAAGAGCAAGAGAAGCCCGGGACGGGCGAACCGCCTCGCCTAAGGGAGGCGGAGTGGAGCACGCAACAACAGAAGATCCGCACAAATTTTCACCAAGAGCGTCCCTGCGCATGGATGGACTTCGCCTTAGACGCGAGCATCGGCAGTCCACCCTGTGAGCTAAGGAGGGGGTTGGTAACTCACCGCATCTCATTCAACGTCCTATTCCTGGCTGCCGTAGCACGGCTCAAACTCTTAAGCGGGAACCTTAAGCTCAGGGCCAGCGACGCGGAGCTCCCAGACGGAACTACGGTACCCAGCGTAGGAGTCATCACCCTCCCTGTCCAAGTAGGGATGCACGCAGAACCAGTCCAATACGACGTTCAGTTTGTCGTCGCCGAGGCAGACTCCCCCTACGACGCAATATTTGGGAGTCTCTTACTGGACGCCCTGGACCACGACGTTTCCATGTCCGGGCGCATGGCCAACAAAGGGAATATCCTCAGGAACGCGATTCACGGTTTTGACACACCCGCCTCCAAGCTCCCTTGGATCAACAACGACCTGTCGCCAAAACCAAACTCGGAGAAGCAAAGCGTGTGAGAGTGTCATGCAACTCCCGCATTGGTAGAAAGAGCTAATCTTCCGACACCGGCAAACCCACTACAACTTGGGGATACGTGTCGCAAGAGAAAGGGACAGCAGCAACAGTTCGAGAAGGCTGAACCGCCCATACAAAACCGAGCAAACCACTCCCGAGGGCTAGCAAATCAAAGATCCCGGATCTACACCCCGTTAAATGCCCCCCACGAGCATATACTGTCTATAATCTACAACAACAAAATCATCAACTGGCCCAGAGCACTCTCCCAGCGTAGCGGAGATCAATCTCAGTTTTGCAATTTCCACAAAGGTCGAGGGCACCGAACGGAGCACTGTGCAAGACTGAAAGAAGAAATCGAACGCCTAGTCCAGTTAGGGCACCTGGAGGCTTTCCGTGAAGAGGCACAGAAGGATGCCACCAAAGATCAGTCACCGGCCCACCACCGCCCACCAAGCTGAACTACCGAAAAGGCTCGAGCAAGCATAGCGCAAAGGGATCTCAAAGATTATCTTCTCTATAGACAAAACTTGTATCAGAAACTTACCGACTCAGGAATCGCAAGATTGCACTTGCGCATGTATTAGTATTCATTTTCTAATTGAATTCTACCTATTCTAAACTGTTCTACTTCAGGAACTGCTTCGGGGCCCTGCCCCGGGGACTTTGCACCGCCGTCGATTGAAGGTTCGCCCTTCTCCTCCTCCGTCGAGTCCCGGTATCGTGGGGGCCTGCCCCCTCTACGATCACCCGGCCCCCGGTTTGAATACACCCGCTATTCACCGGCCAAGCCGCGAGCACAGACTCGTGCACCAAAGCCGCGAGCACGGACTCGTGCACCAAAGCCGCGAGCACAAACTCGTGCACCAAAGCCACGAGCACAGACTCGTGCACCAAAGCCGCGAGCACAGACTCGTGCAAAAAAGCCGCAAGCACAGACTTGCGCAAACTAATTTTCTATTATGTAAAAGCCGCGGGCTCAGAACCGCGCGAGTTCATCTGTTATTTTACAGAAATCACTCAACCTATGCGGATATTAATGTTAGGCAGCAATCCAGCGACAACCTCAGAGAACCAACGCCCTTCGCCGACCATCTTAAAGCGTCCTCCATCGATCAACGCTTTGTCAGCAACCAGGACAGCAGGACCATCAGAGGGCTATCATGACCCAGCGCAGGGTGAGAAACGCCTGTCCTGAACAAAGAAACAAAGTCAACCACGCTCACCCTTCGACCGCAACTCCTACCCAAAGCGCCGCAAAGAGGGCGGTGAATAAAGCCGCCACAGGAAAAATCAAAACCACCGAACTCCTCGCCCCGAAACTCGGACTCCGAAGGTTTGGGGGGCTTATGTTATACACCTGTAAAGGCCTCGGGTTGCGTCTAAAAGAAGCCCCGCCGAAAAGAGGTGGGGTCAACGGTCAACGCATAATCGCTTAAGTTTGAGAGATCGAACCCGCCATTTCCACCGCCCACCGCCGAGGTCAAAGCATGCGCAAGCCACAGGTACGTACGCTACCGCGCGTACGGAAGCGCGCGGTAGCGCGCGGGCAGCGCCCCCCCATCGCGGAGGAGCGACCCGGTCGCTCCCCAACCGCACCCCTCACGGGGTGCGGCCAAGCCACACCCCTTGGGAGGTGCGGCCCAGCCGCACCCCCCAAGGGGGTGCGGCCACCTTGGGGGTGCGGCCCAGCCGCACCCCCCAAGGGGGTGCAGGGCCTGTTGAAATTGTTGAAGTGGAAGTTTGGAGGGCCTTTGGACCTGGGCGGTCTGGGAGGAGGTCGGGCGGTCTGGTGTGACCGCATGACTCGGCGGTCTGTCTCTGCGGTCTGGCTTGTCTAAGCCTAGCTGCGGTTCTCTGGTATGGCCGCTGGTTTCTGTTCCAAGGCGGCTGAAGGTGAAGGCCGCGCGGTCTGTCTCTGACCGCATGGAGGGTTGATCGTCTTCAGGTGTGCGCGGTCTGTGCGTGACTGCGTGGCGTGTTGTCCTCTTCAAGGCTATGACGGTCTGGTGTGACCGCATAGCTTGATCCAGGTTTTCTCCAGAATGCGGTCTGGTGGCTGACCGGGCTTTCTGGTGGTATTCGCGAACTAAGGGTCTTAGTCGTGCGGTCTCAGTTCGTGGTCTCAGGAGGAGGCTGGTATGTGAGCTGGTCGCTGTTCGTGGTCTCAGGTGGAGACCGTCATGCGGACAGGAGTTCGTGGTCTATTAGCGAACTGGCTGTGTTCGCGGTCTCGGGCGAACACAGTGGGGGTGAACAGCTTCGGGCGGTCTGGCGATCTCCCTTGGAGTCGCGATCTGCTGTGAGAGTGGCGGTCTCTCATAGTCGATGTGGAAGCTGGCGAGTTCACCAAAATGAAGCAGGAGTACTATTGCTGATCGCGCGGTGTGACCGGTAAGGTCGCGCGGTCTGGGGGGTGGTGATCATATCTCATAGGGTGGTGACTGGATTAGGTCTCACGCCTATAAATAGGACCCATCAGCAGCAATAAACATAGACACACCAAATGTAAGCTGAGTTCGCCTCTTTCCTGCGGTCTCTATTTCTGTGATCGGGTGGTCTTCTGATTGATCTCTTTTGTGCAGCTTCTGCGGATAGTGCGGGCAGCAGCGATCACCTCTTCCTCTGAAAGTGTTCGGGCGGTCTGTGGCTTGGAGTTGTGGTGCTGGAGTTCGGGAGAATCAGGAGTACGGAAAGAAGGCGGGCGGTCTGATCTGCGGTCTGGTGTTGTTCTGAGATCGGCAGCGGGTTGTGGTCTGTCAGGTTGCTGAGGTCGCAGGGAGACCGTGCCGTCTCAAGTTATCTTCAACTTTGTATTTTTCTCTTTGGTGTTTGTGCTGGCGAAATCATGTCTCGCCAAGCATGCCTTGCCTTGTAATTTGAAGTTGCTTTCAATAAAGATCAGTTGTTTGCCTCCATTTGCTTCTGGTTGTTTGGCTTGTAACTCTAAGTTGACTAACTCCTGCTCACTTCATAAAGATTCGAAAAATTTCACATGGTATCAAAGCTAGGTTGGAGTGGTTGAGCAGTGAGTAACTTAGAGTAGCCATCTCCTTTGTGAAGAAGGAACCAGTGATAGAACAATGGAAGCGAGGGGTCTTGGAATTGAGATGCTTACATCGACTAACTTCAAGAAGTGGAAGTCGTGTATGCAAAGCTATCTTCTAGGTGAGGACCTCTGGGAGGTAGTTGGAGGAGATCAGACGCAGGAAGTTGTCCCGGAGGGGAATAATGGGGCAGATGTGAGAACTTGGAGGAGGACAAATGCGAAGGCAGAGTTCACTCTGAAGAGAGCAATTTCACCTGATCTATTTGATCACATTTTGGGGTATGGATCAGCTGCAGAGATCTGGAGAGCCCTGGATGGGCTGTTTAACAAGAAGAACATAGCAATGCTACAGTTCTTGGAGAATGAGCTGGCAAGGTCGGCTCAGGGTGATCTTTCTATTTCCACCTTCTTTCTGAAGATGAAGAACTTGTGCGCTGAAATCTCAGCATTGGATCCTGATGAGCCTATCTCTGAGGCGAAGCTGAAGAGGCACATCATCCGCGGCTTGTGGAAGGAATATGTTGCCTTTGTGACGTCGGTGCAGGGATGGGCAAATCAGCCGTCTCTGTTGGAGCTGGAGAATTTGCTTGCATCGCAAGAAAGTTTGGCGAGGAAGATGGCGGGGATGTCAGTGGCTGGGGGAGATGGCGAAGTGCTCTTCTCAGGCAAGAAGAAGAAGTGGGAGAAGAAGAAGAAGACCGCTGGAGGAGGCTATGGGCCTTCAATTTTTGGGCAGTAGGAAAGGGGGTATGCCCCCAAGGCTGACGGGAAGAAGAAGGGTGAAGGTCCGAAGTGCTTCAAGTGTGGCAAGTATGGCCACATCAAGAAGGATTGCAAGGTGGTCACCCAAGCTGGGCATGCTGCGGAGAAGGAGGGAGCTGAGGCCAGGAACTTTGAAGGAGGTTGGGGAGGAGCCTTCTCGGCTTCTGTTGGAGCTTCTGCTCCTATTAACTATCTGGAGGACTGGATCGTGGACTCGGGGTGTGGTCATCACCTCACCGGAGACGAGACCAAGCTTTCTTCTGCACAGCCCTATACAGGTAACAATGCAATTATTACTGATGATGATACTGTGCATCCAGTAGAGAAGGTCGGGGTTGTTTCTTTGGGCAGTGATAGAGGGCCACTTACCTTGAAGAGTGTCTATCACGTGCCTGGTATGAAGAAAAATCTCTTCTCCGTGACCAACGCTGTAGACGCTGGGTATCACGTTCTGTTCGGCCCAACAGAAGTGAAGTTTCTACGCAACTTTGAGGCCGTAAAGGCCGAGGTCGTCCATGTCGGGAGACGGGCAAAGGACTTGTTTGTTTTGTCAACAAGTTCCTACGTCGACAAGATGAAGACGAATGATGGTGCCGTTATATGACATGAGAGGTTGGGGCACGTAGGGATGGACAAGCTGAAGGCTATGGAGGTGAGAGGTCTGGTCAAGGGCCTACCAAGTCTATCTTCCTACGGTGAAGGTCATGTTTGCGTGGGATGTCAGTTCGGCAAGTCTCATCGACTACCGTTTGACAAGTCGCTGACAAGGAGTAGTGTGTCGTTGGAGTGCATCCACGGTGACTTGATGGGACCTACTGCTACCCCAAGCCTCGGAGGAAGCAGATATATGCTGGTGTTGATCGATGATTACACCAGATATGTCTTGGTATATTTCCTGAAGGAGAAGGCGGAGGCGTTTGCCAAGTTTGTGGAGTTCAAGGAGATCGTGGAGGGTCGGCTAGGACTGCGGATGAAGAAGCTGAGAACTGACAACGGAGGGGAGTTCACCTCCAGTGAGTTCTCTACTTTTTGCAGGAAGGCGGGCATCCAGAGAGAGCTCACTTGTGCACATACTCCACAACAGAACGGAGTTGCAGAGCGGAAGATCCGTCATCTGACGGAGACCTGCAAGTGTTGGCTGCATGCCAAGAGTATCCCAAAGTCTTTCTGGGCGGAGGGAATGTCTTGTGCTGCCTACGTCATCAATAGGATGCCTTTGAGCCCCATCAACATGATGACTCTGCATGAGATGATGTTCAAAGAGAAGCCAAGCGTGGCACACCTTAGGGTGTTTGGATCCACCTGCTACATGCATGTTCTAGATGATCTTCGGACGAAGCTAGATGTGAAAGCAAAGAAGCTAGTCTTCGTGGGATACGATGAGCGGAAGAAAGGTTGGAAGTGCATGGACCCGGAGACGCGGAGGTTTGTGGTATCTCGCGACGTCGTGTTCGATGAGGTGACATCTTACAAGGGGTCTTCTGATGTGGAGTTACCAGAGAGCAGGGTGGAGGTGCCAGAAAAAGCTGTGGAGGATCTTCAGGTGGAGCTACCTGTATCACCAGGTGGTCCATCTCCTTCTAGTTCCAAGACGGGGGCTTCTGGTTCAGGGAGCAGGGGGAGCGATGCTCCTAGCTCGTCTGGAAGAGGAGCTAGGGAAGAAGCAGCTGGAGATAATGCGGTTCAGAGGAAGGAGTTGAGGAGGTCGAAGCGAACGATCATTGCCCCTGATCGCTATACAGGAGGAAACGCTGTGAGTTTTGTCTCATGTTTCTTTGCTGGTCCTTTGGATGAGAGGGAGCCGTCGAGCTTTGAGAAGGCCAGAGGTGTGAAGGAGTGAGACGTTGCAATGCAAGAAGAGATGGCAGCTCTTGAGAAGAATGAGACCTGGTCTCTTGTGCCCAAGCCTAAGGGCACCACTCCTGTTACATGCAAGTGGGTCTACAAGCTTAAGAACAAGGCTGACGGTAGCATCGAGCGGTACAAGGCTCTCCTTGTAGCTCGGGGGTTCTCGCAGCAATACAGTGAAGACTACGAGGAGACATTCAGTCCGGTGGCAAAAATGACTTCAGTTCGGTTGATCATTGCCTTGGCGGCGTTCAGTTGATGGGAGATTTGGCAGCTTGACGTCAAGAACGCTTTCTTGTACGGAGAGATTGACAAGGATATCTTCATGGTCCAGCCACCAGGCTTTGTGTCTGAAGATTTTCCGGAGCATGTCTGCAAGTTGAAGAAGGCCCTGTATGGGTTGAAGCAAGCGCCGAGGCGTGGTACGGGAAGATCGCAGAAAACCTCCTATTCTGTGGATTTGCTGCTTCAGACTCAGACTCAAGCTTATTCGTCAAGAAGAGCGGGGAGCTTCAAGTCATCGTGCTGTTATACGTCGACGATATGATCGTGATGGGGAATTCAAAGGAGGAGGTAGCGCAGCTTCGGGCCAAGCTGTCAATCAGGTTCGAGATGAAGGACTTAGGTGAGCTTCACCATTTCCTTGGACTCGAGGTGCAGAGGAAGGAAGATGGAGTGCTGGTGACCCAGGCCGGTTATGCGGAGCGGATCGTGGAGCGATTCGGCATGAAGGAAGGGAAGTGCACTTCCACACCTCTGGAGAAGGCCATGAAGCTTCGGAAGGATGAGGGGAGGATTATGCAAGATCCGTTGGTGTTCCAAGCTCTGGTTGGGAGCTTGATCTATCTGACGATCACGAGGCCGGATATTGCATATGCAGTTGGCAAAGTGAGTCGATATATGGCGGAGCCACGGGTACCTCATCTGCTAGCAGCCAAGAATATTCTGAAGTATGTCAAGGCGACCTCGGACATGGGTCTCCTATACAGGAGAGATGCGGGCTTCGAGGTGCATGGGTACATGGATGCTGACTACGGGGGAGATTCGGATGATCGGATGTCGACGTCTGGATTCGTCTTCATGGCGGGCCCGACAGCTATATCATGGTGCAGCAAGAAGCAGGATTCCGTGTCGGTCTCCACCACGGAAGAGGAATACAAGGCTTCGGCTTTGGCAGCTCAGGAAGCCATATGGCTTAGGAGGTTGGTGGGAGACGTCGACAAGGAGGTTCGGGAGCCGACTCTGATACGCGGTGACAACGAGAGTGCTCTCAAACTGGTTACCAATCCAGTTTGTCACGCGAGGACCAAACATATCGAGATCGAGCATCACTTCATACGGGAGAAGGTGCTGGAGGGATCTCTTTCGGTCGGGCATGTGCGGAGTGCGGACAACGTGGCAGACATCTTCACAAAGGCGCTGGCAAAGGGGTCGTTAACATGGCTAAGGAGCTTACTAGGGCTAGTTTCAACTTCCCACTTCAAGGGTGAGTGTTGAAATTGTTGAAGTGGAAGTTTGGAGGGCCTTTGGACCTGGGCGGTATGGGAGGAGGTCGGGCGGTCTGTTGTGACCGCACGACTCGGCGGTCTGTCTCTGCGGTCTGGCTTGTCTAAGCCTAGCTGCGGTCCTCTGGTATGGCCGCTGGTTTCTAGTCCAAGGCGGCTGAAGGTGAAGGTCGCGCGGTCTGTCTCTGACCGCGTGGAGGGATGATCGTCTTCAGGTGTGCGCGGTCTGTGCGTGACCGCGTGGCGTTTCAAGGCTATGGCGGTCTGGTGTGACCGCACAGCTTGATCCAGGTTTTCTTTAGAATGCAGTCTGGTGGATGACCGGGCTTTCTGGTGGTATTCACGGACTAAGGGTCTTAGTCGCGCGGTCTCAGTTCGCGGTCTCAGGAGGAGGCTGGTATGCGAGCTGTTCGCTGTTCGTGGTCTCAGGTGGAGACCGGCATGCGGACAGGAGTTCGCGGTCTATTAGCGAACTGGCTGTGTTCGCGGTCTCGGGCGAACACAGGGGGGTGAACAGCTTCGGGCGGTCTGGCAATCTCCCTTGGAGTCGCGATCTGCTGTGAGAGTGGCGGTCTCTCATAGTCGATGTGGAAGCTGGCGAGTTCACCAAAATGAAGCAGGATTACTATTGCTGATCGCGCGGTGTGACCGGTAAGGTCGCGCGGTCTGGGGGGTGGTGATCCTATCTCATAGGGTGGTGACTGGATCAGGTCTCACGCCTATAAATAGGACCCATCGGCAACAATAAACATAGACACACCAAGTGTAAGCTGAGTTCGCCTCTTTCCTGCGGTCTCTATTTCTGTGATCGGGTGGTCTTCTGATTGATCTCTTTTGTGCAGCTTCTGCGGATAGTGCGGGCAGCAGCGATCACCTCTTCCTCTGAAAGTGTTCGGGCGGTCTGCGGCTTGGAGTTGTGGTGCTGGAGTTCGGGAGAATCAGGAGTTCGGAAAGAAGTCGGGCGGTCTGATCAGCGGTCTGGTGTTGTTCTGAGATCGGCAGCGGGTTGCGGTCTGTCAGGTTGCTGAGGTCGCAGGGAGACCGCGCGGTCTCAAGTTATCTTCAACTTTGTATTTTTCTCTTTGGTGTTTGTGCTGGCGAAATCATGTCTCGCCAAGCATGCCTTGCCTTGTAATTTGAAGTTGCTTTCAATAAAGATCAGTTGTTTGCCTCCATTTGCTTCTGGTTGTTTGGCTTGTAACACTAAGTTGACTAACTCCTGCTCACTTCATAAAGATTCAAAAAATTTCATAGGGCCCAGCCGCACCCCCCAAGGGGGTCCGGCCCAGCCGCACCCCTCAAGGGGTGCGGCCAAGCCGCACCACCCTTAGGGGGTGCGACCAAGCCGCACCCCCCTTGGGGTGCGGCCCCGGCCGCACCCCAGGGGGGTGCGGCTTGCCCCTTGGGGGGTGCGGTCCGGCCCCCTCCCCTCGCCTTTTTTTGCAGGGGGGCTCGAGGGGCCCCCGCCGCGTTCGCGCCCTCTCGTCGGGTGCGTCGGATCCCAATTCATCCTTGGGGGACGACTCCCTGTTCCGCCGTTCGCCCGGGGCATCCCCGTGGTCCGCGGCACGTTCGGAGCACCTCAGCGCTAGCGCGTGCTCAGAACGCTTCACACTTTTTGTCTTTCTGACTTTCTCACTTTTTATCTTTCCAGCGTGCTCACTTTTTGTCTTTCCAGCGTGCTCACTTTTTGTCTTTCCAGTTTCTCAGATTTCAGGAACAACCTGTCGCCTTTTTCGCCTCCAGCAGAATAGCCCGAACTGCCCGAACTACCCGAACTGCCCGACGGGTAAGGTGGTCATTTACGAAAAATGGCGATCCGTGTGCCCCGAACAAGAAAATATGATTCGTCCGCCGAGCATTTATGGAAACTGCAAACGGCCAAATTACCGGACTGCCCTCGGCCAAAGCTATAAAAGGAGCCCCAAGGCTTCATTTGAGAGGACCTCGACTTCAGAACCCTGGGAAGCTCCTTACAGACTTTTGCGGAATTCTCCTTCAGCGCTGGAAGATCTCCTTCGGGGACTTGAAGATTTTCTTCATCCCGAAAGGCGACACGCCTTCTCACTTTTGTTCCCCGGAGGCTTCTCACTTTTGTTCTCCGGGCCTTCTCACTTTTGTTCCCCAGAATTCCCAGAAGGAAAAAGACTTAGTTTTTCCGAGAGGTGGCCTGTCACCCCCGGAGCTCTTTGTCCCTCTCTATTATTGTAACGAGCAGCGGCCGACAGCGCTCAAGTTCTAACTACCAAATTGTAACCCCCAGAAGATAGTGAACTTTGGTCGGCACAGCTCCAGGCGCGTGGTTTTTTACCCTTTCCGGGTTTTCCACGTTAAAAAGTCTCGGTGTACTCAGCGAATCTCGAATTGACTGCTTGCGCGCTTAGTTCGCTCACGAGCTAAGGTGGTTCAATTGGACCGGTCTACCAAGAGCCCTAAGCGTTCCGCAACATGGCATATTAATTTTTGGGCACTAAATATATTTAGAGACGAAGATTAGTTTTGTTGTACACCCGTAAAGGCCTTAGGACGCACCGGAAGAAAGCCCCGGAGAAGAGAGGAGGGGTCGACGGTCAAAGAGCGCGGTAGCACGCAGGCTGCACCCACCGACCGCACCGCCCTTGGGGGTGCGGCCGGCCAAGTCGCACCCCCCAGGGGGGTGCGGCTCAGCCGCACCCCCCCCCCCCCCAAGGGGGTGCGGCCCGACCGCACCCCCCAGGGGGTTGCGGCCAGGCCGCACCCCTTGGGGGGTACGGCCAAGCCGCACCCCCCTTGGGGTGCGGCCAGGCCGCATCTCCCCTTGGGGGGTGCGGCCAGGCCCCCCTTGGGGTGCGGCCAAGCCGCATCCCCCCTTGGGGGGTGCGGCCAAGCCGCACCCCCTTGGGGGGGTGCGGCCAATCCGCACCCCCCCTTTGGGGGTGCGGCCAATCCGCGCCCACCCCTCCTCGGGGTGCGGTCCGGCGCCCTCTCCTCGCCAAAGGATCCCGGTCCCCCCTTTGGGGGGCAACTCCCCGGCCGCCGTCCGCCCGAGACGTCCCCGTGGTTCGTTGCGCACTTGGAGCACTTCGGCGCTAGCGCGCGCTCAGAACGTTTCTGAGCGCGATCAGGAAGTTTTCTCACTTTTTGGGTTTCCGGTTTCTCACTTTTTGTCTTTCCGGCTTCTCACTTTTTGGGTTTCCGGCTTCTCACTTTTTGTCTTTCAGGCTTCTCACTTTTCAGGAACAGTCGGTCGCCTTTTTCGCCTCCAACAGAATTGCCCGAACTGCCCGAGCCGCCCAAGCTGCCCGAAGGGCAAGGTGGTCATTTACGAAAAATGGCGATCCGTGTGCCCCAAACCGAAAATATGATTCGTCCACCGAGCACTTATGGAAACTGCCAACGACAAAATTACCGGACTACCCCCGGCCAAAGCTATAAAAAGGGGCCTGGGGGTTCATTTGAGAGGACCTTGACTTCGGGACCGGGGAGAGCTCCTTGCAGACTTTTGCGGAATTCTCCTTCGGAGCTTGAAGATTTTCTTCCCGGACTTGAAGAGTTCCTTCATCCCGAAAGGTGACGCAGCAGCTCACTTTTGTTCCCCGGAGCAGCGCACTTTTGTTCCCCGGAGCAGCTCACTTTTGTTCCCCGGAGCAGCTCACTTTTGTTCCCCGGAGCAGCTCACTTTTGTTCCCCGGAGCAGCTCACTTTTGTTCCCCGGAGCAGCTCACTTTTGTTCCCCGGAGCAGCTCACTTTTGTTCTCCACCTTTCTCAGAAAGAGAAAAGGACTTAGGTTTTTCCAAGAGGCGGCCTGTCGCCTTCGGATCTCTCTATCTCTCTACTACTGTAACGAGTTGCGGCCTGTCGCACTCTAGTCCTAAGTCTCACTTTGTAACCTCCCTGAAGATAGTGGAATTTGGTCGGCACAGCTCCGACCACGTGGTTTTTTACCCTTTCCCGGTTTTCCACGCTAAAAAATCCCAGTGCAATCAACGAATCTCTAATTGACTGTTTGCGCGCTTAGTTCGCTCACGAGCTAAGGTGGTTCAAGTGAACCAGTCTACCAAGAGCCCTAAGTGTTCCGCAACAGTTTGGCGCCGTCTGTGGGAAACTTTCCCGAAAAACTCTTCGGGAGCCAATTGCTATGGCGAGAAGGAGTGCTCGCATTACTGAAGGATCGATGCCGGAAGGACGCGTCGACCCAGCTCCTTCCCACTCACTTATCAATGCACCTCCCGCGGAGGAGGCGCTGCCAGCAACTGCAGCAGATTTGGAGGCGCGCATGCAGCAGATCGAAGAACATCAAGCGGAGATGTTGGCCCTCGTGAGGAATCTTGGGGCTCCTCAAGTTCCGAACCAACCGCCGAATTGTCCGGGATCCCTCCCACCTCTCAGGAATCCGCCAGAACGATGGAGAGACACTCAAAGATTTCTTCCGACGCTTCACTACCGAGGCTCCTGCGAGGAGTTTTCCTGGGAGGACTCCGCCCAAGTGGCTTCTACTCGGCTCTCATGAGAGAAATCGTGCCAAGTTATCCTGACCTCGTTCATCGGGTTGAAGCACAGATAGCTGCAGATGAGGCTATCGAAGCACACCGTCGGCAATTCGAAGGAAGCCAGGGAAGGAAGAGGGGATCAGATCAAGCCCTCGCGAACAAGAAGAACGTCGCGGCGGGGAGCGTCGCGGCGATGAACGTCGGCGTAACCACCAGAGGGATCTGGGACCACAGCCGCCCAGGACCTACACCCCGTTGAACACCACCAGAACGAATGTGATCTACGCCATACAAAACAACCCCGAGCTCCGCATGCCCAGGATACCCCCGCCAAATCCAAGGGGCGACCAGTCCAGGTACTGCGAGTTCCATCGGGGAACCGGGCATACCACTGAGGAGTGCACCAGACTCAAAGACGAAATCGAGCGCCTCATCCGCCAGGGACTCCTGGGAAGATTCCTACAAGGCCAGATTCCCAATCAGCCCCAGCAGCCTAGGGATGTAGGGGAGCAGCCCTCCGCCCCCCGAGGCGCGGGGGGAGGAAGGCCGATGGTAGGAGAAATAGAGACGATTGCCGGACCCCCCGTCTCAGCGTCACAGATCCTCTCAATTGCCCATCCCGTAAGAGACCACGAAGACAAAAAACTCAAGCAAGATATTACGATAGATTTCGGAGATGAAGACTTGCAAGGGTTGTGGATTCCGCACCAGGATCCACTCGTGATCAGCGCAGGGATCGGGGATCCCTGCTTCAAGGTGAAGAGAATACTGGTCGACAATGGAAGCTCGGTCGATGTCTTATTTCTTTCCACTTTGCAAAGTATGAAGCTCACAAAAGACCAGCTTAGTCCTGCAGCCGGGCCCGTCTACGGCTTCGACAACAGACCTGTCCCGGTGCAAGGCATGATCATTCTCCCAGTCATATTGGGCGAGTTTCCAAGACAGTCAACGCACAACATCCAGTTCATGGTGGTAGAGTCCACCTCCGCCTATAATGCCATCTTCGGGAGACCGCTCCAGTCGATCTTCGGGGCAATCCCTTCCATTCCACACCTAGCTATGAAGTTCCCTACTGCCGCAGGAATAGGAGTCGTAAGAGGAGACCAAGAGGCAGCCAGGACCTGCTACCTGAAGCAGGCCCAACCAGCAAGGGCGACCGCCCTCAACATCAATAACTTCGACCTGCGAGACGAGGCTACTTTGCAACGAGGAGCGCCCGTTGAAGGGCTAGTAGAAATACCACTCTCCCGACGAGACCCGACTCGAACTGTTCAGGTCGGGTCACTCTTAACACAAAAAGAGCGAGAAGAGTTCACCACCTTCCTGCAGGAGAACGAGGACATTTTTGCTTGGAGCCCGGAAGACATGCCCGGGGTAGATCCTAACGTTATCTATCATTCGCTAAACATCAACCCCGCTTGCAGACCTGTGATTCAAAAGAAGAGGAACTTTGCCCCCGAGCGTTTAAAGGCGATCGAGGAGGAGGTAGCTAAGCTCCTAGAGGCACGATTCATACGCGAAGCAGAGTACCCCACATGACTCGCCAACGTAGTCATGGTGAAGAAGGCCTCGGGAAAGTGGCGGATGTGCGTCGACTATAGCAATCTGAACCAAGCATGCCCGAAGGACAGCTTCCCTCCCAAGGATTGACTAGCTCGTCGACGCTACGGCAGGCCATGAGCTGCTCAGCTTCATGGATGCTTATTCAGGTTACAACCAGATAAGGATGAACCCCGTAGACGAAGAACATACTGCCTTCCGCACCGACCGGGGAGTCTACTGCTACAAGATGATGCCTTTCGGTCTTAAAAATGCCGGAGCCACCTACCAAAGGCTGATGAACAAGGTCTTCAAGGACCTCATCGGAGAAACAATGGAGGTTTACGTGGACGACATGCTAGTAAAGAGCGTCCACCGGCGCGACCACTTGGAAGACTTGGAAAAGTGCTTCCGGCTTCTCCGTCGCTTCCAGATGCGGCTCAATCCCACCAAGTGTGCGTTTGGTGTGACAGCGGGGAAGTTTCTAGGTTTCATGGTAACCCATCGGGGAATTGAGTCCAACCCCGAGAAGATCAAGGCGTTGGAGGATATGTCGCCACCTCGCTCAATTAAGGAAGTACAATGCCTAAATGGGAGGATCGCTGCTTTGTCCCGTTTCCTATCACGAACGGGAGACAAGTACCTCCCCTTCTTCAAAATCCTCCGGGGAGCGCGCCATTCAGGTTTCCAGTGGACGGACGAGTGCCAAGTGGCCTTCGAGCTACTCAAACAGTACCTGGCTTCGCCACCGCTCCTGTCAAAGCCCACCCCCGGGGAAACTCTGTTCTTGTACCTGGTCGTGTCGCCTACGACTCTTAGCTCAGTGCTCGTGAAAGACGAAGGAGGGGTGCAGCGACCGATCTACTACCTCAGCAAAGTCCTCACCGACACCGAAACCAGGTATCCGGCAGCAGACAAGACAGCCTTGGCTCTTGTTTTCTCAGCTAGAAAACTTAGACCCTACTTCCAGGCTCATGCAGTCAAGGTATTGACGCAACTCCCATTGCGGGCAATCCTCCAGAAGCCGGAAGTCTCAGGGAGACTCATAAAGTGGGCCGTAGAACTCGGCGAGTTCAACATCCAATTCCTGCCGCGGCCCGACATCAAGTCGCAGGTGCTCGCCGACTTCGTGGTAGAATACACCATCCCGCCAGAAACAACCCTCATCAAAGACACCACCAGCCCCCGTTGGACCCTCTATGTTGACGGTGCCTCTAGAGCTGAAGGGGCCGGAGCAGGATTGCTCCTCATAAGCCCCGAAGAGATCACCCTGGATTACGGACTCCGGCTGAAGTTCCCCGCAACAAATAACATCGCGGAATACGAAGCACTGATCGCCGGACTCCGACTCGCCATCGACTGCAAAGCCGAGAACCTAACGATCTATACAGACTCCCAACTCGTGGTCTCACGGGTTGAAGGAAATTACGAGGCTAAGAGCGAACAGATGGCGAAGTACCTCGCATTCGCAAAATCACTTCTCCAGAAGATCTCATCGTATCAGATTCTACACATCCCCCGAGAGCAGAATTCCAGGGCGGATGCTCTATCCAAGCTCGCCACCTCACCCTCCAGCTACCAGTCTCGAAGACGCCGAATCGAAGAAGTTGTGATCCCAAGCATTCAAGGGCCATGGGAAATCACAGCCATCCACCAGGAAGAGTCATCCTGGATGACCCCATTACGAGCTTACCTCGAGCAAGGGCACCTTCCCGAAGATCTCCTAGAGGTACGAAGGCTACGAATGCGGGTAGCATCGTTCACCATTATAGACGGGGAGCTTTACAAACGGGCATTCTCAGGACCATATCTAAAATGCCTGCCAGCAGGCGAGGCGGACTACGCCCTCAGGGAAGTACACGGAGGAGTCTGCGGAGAGCACCTAGGCGGGAAGGCATTAGCGCGGAAAATACTGCGTCAAGGCTTCTATTGGCCAACGATGAGGAAGGACGCGGCCGACTTTGTCCAGAGGTGCAAAAGCTGTCAGCTGCACGCCAACATGCCTCATCAACCCCCGGTCTCACTTTCCACACTACAGAGTGCGTGGCCATTCACGCAGTGGGGGATCGACCTCCTCGGTCCCCTACCTCTAGCGTCCGGGCAGAGGAAGTTCATCATCCTAGCCATCAACTACTTCACCAAATGGGTGGAGGCGGAGCTCCTGGCCAAAATTACGGAAGAAAACGCCAAACAATTTGTCTGGAAGAACATCGTCTGCCGCTTCGGCATCCCGACTGCGATCATTGCCGACAACGACACTCAATTCACTGGGAAGTCCTTCACCAAGATGTGCGAGGATCTGAAGATCAGCCTGCGTCACACGGCCGTGACACATCCGCAAACCAACGGACAAGTAGAAGTCACAAACCGCACCATCCTCAAAGGACTGAAAACACGCTTGGAAGAAGCCGGGGGACAGTGGGTAGACGCGCTCCCGAATGTGTTGTGGGCGTATCGCACAACAGAGAGGACTCCTACAGGGGAGACACCTTATAACCTCTGTTACGGAACCGAAGCTATCATCCCCGTCGACATCGGCGTTCTGAGTGCTCGAGTACTAACCTTCGACCCCTGCGAGAATGATGGACTGCTCCGAGAAAACCTCGATCTAATCCCAGAAGTTCGAGACAGCGCTGCTCATCGTGTTGCACTCTACCAAATGCGTGTCGCCCGGACTTACGACAGGAGGGTGAAGCCCAGACCAATAAACGTAGTAGATCTCGTCTTACGCAGCATCGAGGCCGCCGATAAAGGCCCCCAAGGAGATAAGCTCTCACCGACCTGGGAGGGCCCGTACGTAGTCACCACAGTCGTGAAACCCGGAACATACAGGCTCAGGACGGCGGAAGGGAAGACTTTGCCACGCACCTGGAACGCTCAAAACCTGCGCCGCTTTTACCAGTGATCCAGGGACCCCTGCCATGTACTAAGCCACGAGCTCAAGCTCGTGCAAACTTATCTTCAATTTATGTACAAGCCGCGAGCTCGGACTCGTACACCTATCTTATATTACATGTTATGTAAAAGCCGCGAGCCCAGACTCGTGCACCTATCTTATCTTACATAAAGCTATGCACCAAATGATTTCGTACTATAAAACCATATTTCGACACTTACACTCACTTAAGAAAAAAACTTTAGAAAGAGGCCCTGCCTCGGGGGATTTGCACCGCCGTCGATTGAAGGTTCGCCCTTCTCCTCCGCCGTCGAATCCCAGCATCGTAGGGGCCTTCCCCCCTTACGTTCGCCCCCGGTTTGAATACACCAGCTATTCACCGGCCACTTTGAGGCCCTGCCTCGGGGGCTTCGCACCGCCGTCGATTGAAGGTTCGCCCTTCTCCTCCGCCGTCGAGTCCCAGCGTCGTAGGGGCCTGCCCCCCTTACGTTCGCCCCCGGTTTGAATACACCAGCTATTCACCGGCCACTTTGAGGCCCTGCCTCGGGGGCTTCGCACCGCCGTCGATTGAAGGTTCGCCCTTCTCCTCCGCCGTCGAGTCCCGGTGGCGTAGGGGCCTGCCCTCCTTACGTTCACCCACGGTTTGAATACACCCGCTATTCACCGGCCAAGCCGCGAGCACAGACTCGTGCAAAAAGCCGCGAGCACAGACTCGTGAAAAAAAGCCGCGAGCGCAGACTCGTGCAAAAAAGCCGCGAGCGCAGACTCGTGCAAAAAAGTCGCGAGCGCAGACTCGTGCAAAAAAGCCGCAAGCACAGACTTGAGTAAACTAATTTTCTATTGTGTAAAAGTCGCGGGCCCAGAACCGCGCAAGCTAATCTGTCATTTTGCAGAAACCCCTCAGCCAATACGGATATCAGAGCCGAGCAGCAAGCCCACAACGACCTCGAAAAACCAACACCCTCCGACATCAGCTCCTATCAGAAAAGCGCCGCGCAGAGGACAGTGGGAAAAGCCGCCGCGGAAAAAATCAAAACCTTCGAACTCCTCGCTCTGGAACTCGGACTCCGAAGGTTTGGGGGGCTTATGTTGTACACCCGTAAAGGCCTTAGGACGCACCGGAAGAAAGCCCCGGAGAAGAGAGGAGGGGTCAACAGTCAAAGAGTGCGGTAGCACGCATGCTGCACCCACCGACCGCACCGCCCTTGGAGGTGCGGCCGACCAAGTCGCACCCCCAGGGGGGTGCGGCTCAGCCGCACCCCCCCCCCCCAAAGGGGTGCGGCCCGACCGCACCCCCCAGGGGGGTGCGGCACGACCGCACCCCCCTTGGGGTGGGCCAGACCGCATCTTCCCTTGGGGGGTGCGGCCAAGCCGCAACCCTTGGGGGGTGCGTGTAACGCCCCAGCTTTTCTTATAGTCTTTTAAGCAGGGATTCGAATTGGTAATGTCCTATATATTAGAGCTATCGTTGCGTAGTGATAATGCGAGTGGGCGTTACCGTTGCGTCGTCGTCGCCCAGTGAGTTTGACTCTAGGTTGAGGTATATGCACACATATATATATATTCATGTATAAAAAAAAATTCATATGCCGGTAAATGTATACAAATATATGTTTATGCATTCATGAGGGTTCATGAACGGGTATAGGTAAATATATACAATCATGTATCTATATAGGGGGGGTTAATATGCAGGTGGATATATATATACTTATACACAATCTCTTGTAACATATATGTATAAAAGTTTTGTAACATATGGCTGCTGTCTATGTGCGCCGGCATTTTGTTCCCCCCCCCCCCCCGATAATTCCAGCTGCAGTGCGCGACAAGGTGGCGAGCTAGGGTTTTCGGCGTCGGGATCGTCGGTGGTGGCGATTTGGAGGTCGCCGGAGCTTGGCTTCTTCGCCGGAGTGGTAGATCGGAGAGCTCTTAGCGAGCTTTCCTCGGATTGGGAGGTGTTGCGGCCTTGGATCTCGCATAAGGAAAGAAAACTCTGCATCTCTCCCCCTTCACCTTCAATCCCTTCCTTTTCTACTTAATTGAGCTTGGTTGATTTGGGGGTTGGCATTATATGATTTTATTTGGGCTTCTTGGTGGCTGGTGGTTTACTCTTCCAGGAAGTTCATTTTTTTTTGGTTCTATTATATTCCTTTATGTTAAATTGGGGCTGTTCTTGGTGGCTAGTGGTTTACTCTCCCAGGACTTTCAACATTTGGATTATTCCATTCTTTTATGTTGAATCGGGGCTGCTGTTATGTCCTCTTTTTATGCAGCCGCTGTTATGTCTTCTGGATAGGGGGCTGCTGGTCTGTAAATCTGAAATTTCTGGGCTGCTTATACTCTTGCTTCTTGTTTCTCTTCTTGTTGAGGGAGGGGGTGGGGCTGCTGTATGCTCTCTGATATGGGGACTTTTGCTGGTAGTTTTCTGTTCTTTTACCCGATTTCTTGGACCCTGCTACCCAATTAGATTTTGGAGGCTTATGTGGGCTGTTTCTTGGCCAATTTCGGGTTAACTTATATATGTGTGTGTGTGCTGATAGCAATCTCGGACCACTTTTTGCTATTGAATCCTGGGCTCTTACTTTTGGTGGGGTTGCTTGCTAGGTTCTTTTGGGACCCGCTGATTATGTCTCGGCAAAATCCTGCATTGTTATGCCCTGCTCTTGTTATTCTCTGCTCTTGCCGTTGTTGGAAACTTGGACGGTGTCCCGGATAGGTATTCATACCAAGTTAATTAAGTGACGGATAGTTTGCCGGATCCTAGTTATAAGCGTGTGGCTAATTCTTATGGGCTAAAGTTTAGATAGCTCTGTTCTGCATTTTATGGCCTGGCTCAGCTCTAGATGTTCTTAATTCCGAATGTTCATATAAATGTATATATATACATATACACATATATATATATATTTTTATAGGCATTTGGTGAAGGTGTGGTTGGTTTTGCTATGTTTCGTGGAGCCTTGGATGTTAATCCTTAACGGTATGAGGAGCCAGATCCTAAATTCCCTGGGAATTTTGTTCCCTAATGCCTGGCGGGTTGGGGAATTAGAGGCTAAACTCCCTGGGAATTTTTTTTGCTAGTTCCCGATGTTTTACCAAGACCATTAGTTGTTGGCCGGGAAAACCTTGTTGTGCATCCAGATTTTTGAGCTCCATTCCAGTTTTGCTTATGAGTAGCTTACTTCTTGTGATAGGGAGGGTGCCTTATGCTCCTGAATAGCCTTATACTCATGGTGTATATGCTAAAGTCCCTTCTGCTATTATATATGCTTGCACCTCCTGGAGCGTCAAACCTCGAATGCTGCCAACGAGTCTCGTAGAATTTTGGTTGAACTGGAGTGTGGGTGGACATAGGGGCCCCCAGCACGGTGGTTTTGGACTGGAGTGTGGGAGGACGCAGGGGCCCCCAACTCAGTGGTTTTGGACTGGTGTGTGAGGTGGACATGGGAGCCCCCACCCCAGGGATTTGTCTTTGACTGGTGCGTGGGAGGACGTAGGGGCCCCCAGCACAGTAGTGTTGTTTGGAGTGTGGGTGGACATAGGGGCCCCCACCTCAGTTCCTTGACTTGTTGTGCAGCAGCTTGGTTTGACTCGTACTTTCCTTCTGTTACTTTACAGTCCTCCTTTACTTCTGCTGTTTTCTTGCACCCTTTGGGCTGAGGCATTCTTTTCTTATGAATGCCTCAGGTTCAGGTTTGTAGCGGCCGCCGGAGTTCGAGTGGGGTCGTACTGCTCGCTGTTGAGGCCTTCCCTCTCTAGTGGGTAAGGATGCTGTTGGTTCAGTTTCTGTTGTGTAGCTTTTCTTTTGGACTGTTGACCTTTTTCGGCGGGTTCGTGTCAGATGTTGACGCCCGTACGGTTTCGCTTAGCTTACTTGCTTACGCTGCTGCTAGTTCTTTTTGCTGCTTAGTATTTTTGTACTCTTTAACTCTGGGAAAAAGTTGATTTTGCTGTATATTAGCGCAGTTCCTTCGCTTTATAAAAGAAACTTATTTCTATACTGTTTGACACATTTACTATTAAGTATCACCTATTTGCAAAACGTAAACCGAGGCAAAAATGATATTTATTATGTACTAAATTTAGACCGGCGATCGCCCTGGGGACGTCTCTAGTCTCCAGTGCCGTTAGGAATAAAATGAACCTACTTTCTTCCGTTGTATGCGCATGTTTTTATAAAACGCGGCTTAGTAAACCGCAGGGCCGAGGGACACGGTCTCCTAACCCAAATTAAATAAACCTTAAAAGATAATCCTTTTATTAATTTGTACCTGTCTGTAAAAGAAAAAGCTCGTGCAAGTGCTCGCCTGAACGTCTGTAGTTGTCCCCTACAGGACATGGCTTCGTGACGCGTGTTTTCCCCTTCGCTCTGATAATATAGATTATTTCGGGAAAATACGGGTTGTGACAGTTGGTATCAGAGGGAGGTTAGCCGCGATGCTGGAAATGTTCTGGTTGGCCCGGTTAACCGTCCAGTGAGAATCGTTAATCATTGCATGCACTCACCGATGGGTCATCGGTAGATCTCGGCTGAAGCACGAACACTACACTCATAAGCATGATAGAAGTATACGGGGCATATTATGTAGTATGAGATGCATAATATGTGTCTGTATATGGATCCTCATAGGTGACAACATGCGACTGTTATGTAGTATGGGATGCATAACGTAGGTCGCATGCGTGTCCATTAGATTTTTCTTTTCGTTGCATGCGATAATATGTAGTATGGGATGCATAAGATCGCATGTGTACGCCGCTCATAGCATGCATTAAGGCCTTTTCTTAGTTTGCATAGCACTGCATGCATAGCATAATATTGCATCAGCACACGTGCCAAGCCAGAGATCTACACAATGACACATGTACACCCATGATTTTTAAAGATAAGATTTTAAGTTTATGTGCATACGGGAGAGGTGCACGAGAGGTAACGGATGGTACACCATCCTAGGTATAGCGTGATTTTATGTATTTACTTTTCCCAGAGAAAAAGCAGTAGCAAAAGCAAGTATTTGTATGTCTTCCTTTCCTAGAGGTCTGAATCCAATCTTATCTTGCTATTTGATATTGTTCCTGTTAGGAATGGCTCCTAGGCGTCGACCCGCGAATCCTGTTCCCCAGTCTGAGGGCGAGACATCGGGTGCGCATAGCGAAGCAGTGATTGAAGAGCTGCGTCTGAATAACGAGACCTTGGCGCGGCAGCTGGTCGCGATGCAGGAGCAGATGCAGACGTTATTGGCTGCCACTCAGCGACAGCAGCCCGAGATTAGTCAGCCGGAGGCTGCCCATCCTGCACCCCTTGTTCCCCCTGCTGAGTTGCCACCAGAAATGAACTTTATTATGCATTTCCAGAGGCTAGGACCCCCGACTTACGACGGGAGGGCGGACTTCATGGTGCTCGATGACTGGGTCCTGGCAATGGAGGAGTTGTTCTCGTATTCTGGCGCGTCGGCGGACCAAAAGGTGATGATTGCTGCCTTCCAGTTGAAGGGTTTGGCCAGGAGTTGGTGGATCCGGGAGAAGGAGGCTCTCGTGGAAGGCTGCTCGTGGGAGCAGTTTAAGGGGAGGCTGTTGAAGAACTTCCTGCCCTCAGTTGAGCAGGACCGCCTGATGAATAACTTCTTGCATTTGAAGCAGCGACAGCTCACAGTAGGGGAATATGAGGTCGAGTTCACCAAGCTGAGCAGGTTCGCTCCAGATCTGGTTGCTTCTGAGGAAAACCGGGTGAGGAGATTTTTGGGGGGTCTTCGCAGCGAGATCCAGCAGTTGGCCAGCGCTTGTAGGTCCGTGAGCTTTACGGATGCGGTGGAAGCTGCGCTGAAGGTGGAGGCGATCGAAAATGCCAAGAACAGAGGGAAAGAACTTAGGAGGGAGAAGAGAAAGGCGGGTGATGGGGGCAGCTCCGCCCCGAGTAAGAAGGGGAAGATTGTGTGCGGTTTCTGTGGCAGTGCGGGCCACCCCTTCGAGAAGTGCTTCAGGAGGCAGGGTGTGCAGGAGCATCAGCAGCTGATGGCGCTTCAGGGTGCCCCGAAGAAGCCCCTCCTTTGCACCTTTTGCAATCGGGCAGGGCATGATACCGCTCAGTGTTGGAGGAAGGACAAAGTCTGTGGGCACTGCGGGCAGAAGGGCCACGATGCGGCTCTGTGCCGGTTTAAGGACAGGTCCTGTTACCAGTGTGGTCAAAGGGGCCACTTGAGGTCCAAGTGCCAGCAGCTCCAGTCTGCCGGCCAGCAGTTTGCGCCCCCAGCCGCGGCACCGCCGCCACCGCCTCAGCAGCAGCTGGTAGATCGAGGGAAGGTAAAGTTAAATGCAGTGACAAAGGAGGAAGCGCAGTGCTCGAACCAGGTGATATCAGGTTCGTCTTCATTCTTGCTATAGTTTCATCTCGTTATGCTAAACTAGTCGCTACACTTATGCCTCATCCCTGTGTTGTTGCGTGTCTCTACTGCGTTGTTAGGCGAGTTTAAGGTTCGAGACTGTTGGGCAGACGTCCTGTTTGATTCTGGTGCCACTCATTCTTTTGTGGCCAAGGGGTTCGTTGATCGGCATCGCTGGGCCTTGGAGCGAGTTGACGATCCATTTCGTGTCAAGTACCCATCCGGAGAGTCAGTGGTGTCAGATCTGTGCGTGAGGCAGTGCCCGATCGTGTTGGATGGATTTTTGGGCTATGCAGATTTGAAGGAGATCGACTTGGCGGACTTTGACGTGATCTTGGGCATGGATTGGCTAGCCCGCTATGACGCCGTGATTCAGTGCAGAGATAAGCATCTAGATTTCCTGATGGATGATGGCAAGCCCAGGAGTGTGTTCGGGTTTCCGCGTCAGACTTCCTCAGTTCTGTCGGTGGTCTGTGCCCAAGCTTTGGCAGAGTTTGATGGAAGGATCTGCATTGTTTCTGCTTTGCTTGCGGCTTGTGCATCGGTGCCCTGTGTAGAGGACATCCCTGTGGTGCGGGAGTTCCCGGACGTCTTTCCTGACGACCTACCTGGTCTCCCTCCTGAGCGAGAGATTGAGTTTGCGATAGACTTGGAGCCCGGGACCCGCCCTATTGCGAAGGCACCCTATCGTATGGCACCGCGGGAGCTGGAGGAGCTGCGCACTCAGTTGGATGAGCTTCTTCATCTTGGTTTTATTAGGCCATGTTCGTCGCCTTGGGGCGCGCCGGTTCTGTTCGTGAGGAAGAAAGACGGGTCGATGAGGCTTTGTATCGATTATAGGGAGTTGAACAAGGGCACGATCAAAAACAGGTATCCGTTGCCGCGGATTGATGACTTGTTCGACCAGTTGCAGGGTAGCTGCGTGTTCTCGAAGATCGACCTCCGGTCCGGTTACCATCAGCTGAGGATTCGCGACTTGGACGTTCCACGGACTGCTTTCTGGTCGCGTTACGGACATTTTGAGTTTCTGGTGATGTCCTTTGGGCTGACGAATGCACCCTCTGCCTTCATGGATCTGATGAACAGGGTGTTCCAGGACTTTCTGGACCAATTTGTGGTGGTTTTCATGGACGATGTGCTGATCTATTCTTCGAGCGAGGAGGAGCATGCTCGACATTTGCGGCTGGTGCTGTCTACCTTGAGGGCACACAAGCTGTATGCCAAGCTGAGCAAATGCGAGTTCTGGCTTTCGGAAGTATCCTTTTTGGGTCACGTGGTGGGCAAGAGTGGCATCTCTGTGGACCCAGCGAAGGTCGCTGCTGTTTTGGACTGGAAGAGGTCGTCGTCGCCGAAGGAGATCCGGAGTTTCCTGGGTTTAGCTGGCTACTATCGGAGGTTTGTGGAGGGTTTCTCAAGCATTTCCGCGCCTCTGACCTAGTTGACACGGAAGGAAGCGGCTTTCGTTTGGAGCGAGCAGTGCGAGGAGGCCTTCCAGGAGTTAAAAAGGAGGTTGTGTTCCGCACCGGTTTTGGCTCTCCCGGTTGAGGGAGTGGAGTTTCAGGTCTACGTCGATGCTTCGCTGATAGGCCTTGGGTGCGTCCTCATGCAGGAGGGCAAGGTCATTGCGTACGGGTCGCGGCAGCTAAAGGTGCATGACCGAAACTACCCGACGCATGATTTGGAGTTTGCTGCGGTGATTTATGCTCTGAAGCTGTGGAGGCACCTCTTGTATGGGGTGGTGTGCAAGATCTACTCAGATCACAAGAGTCTGATTTACGTGTTTTCTCAGCGAGAGTTGAACCTGCGCCAGCGTCGGTGGATGGAGTACGTGGCTGATTATAATGTGGAGATCCTCTATCACCCCGGCAAGGCAAACGTAGTGGCGGATGCCCTGAGCAGGAAGTCAGCTTCTGTTTTTGGACTCTCTGTGCAGTCCCTGGTGGAGGAGTTCTTTCTGATGAGCATCGCGGTGAAGCCCAGTTGTGGTCCGTCTCGTTTGGAGGTTGAGGAGCCGTCCTGGATTGTTTTGGCGAGGTTGCACCAAAAGGATGATCTGGATTTGCAGCACCTCCGGAGCAGGGCTGGGAGAGATGAGTTACCAGATTTCTCGATTGATGTGGAGGGTACTTTGAGGTTCCGTGGTAGGCTGTGCATACCCGCGGTGGAGCAGATTCGGGCGAAGATTTGTGAGGAGGCTCATGACTCCAGCCTATCCTATCATCCTGGTTCTACCAAGATGTATCGCGACCTGAAGCAGATTGTGTGGTGGCCTGGCATGAAGGGCGATATTGCGAGATTCGTGGCGCAGTGCTACACTTGTCAGCGCGTCAAGGTAGATCCCAGAAGGCCTGGGGGCAAGTTGACGCCGTTGGATATTCCCTTGTGGAAGTGGGAGAGCATCTCTATGGATTTCATTACTGGATTGCCGAGATCTCCGCGGGGGCACGATGCAGTGTGGGTCATCGTCGACAGGTTGACCAATTGTGCTCACTTCGTGCCGTACAAGACTGGTTATTCGATGGAGAAGATTGCGTCTCTGTATGTGCAGGAGGTCATCAGGCTGCATGGGGTTCCAGCGAGCATAGTGTCGGACCGTGATTCTAGGTATACCTCTCGTTTCTGGCAGAGTCTGCAAGGGGCTTTGGGCACTGATCTCAGGTATTCCACAGCTTATCATCCGCAGATGAATGGGCAGACAAAGAGGGTTAATCAGATCGTGGAGGATATGATCCGGTGCTATATTCTAGAGCATGGCTGAGCTTGGGATGAACGCCTTGGGCTCATGGAGTTCGCGTACAATAATAGCTACCAGGAGAGCTTGCAGATGGCTCCGTTTGAGGCGTTGTATGGGAGGAGATGTCGGACTCCCCTGTTTTGGGCCGAGGTGGGCGAGAAGCCAGTTCTGGGTCCTGAGGCTTTGGAGGAGATGGGTTTTGCTGTGACTTAGATCCGAGAGAAGCTGCGGATAGCGCAGGAGCGCTACGAGAAGTACGCCAACCGGCGTAGGAGTGATCAGGAGTTTGTAGTGGGGGACATGGTGTTCCTTAAGGTGTCCCTGATGGCAGGCGTCAAGAGGTTTGGAAAGAGCCACAAGCTGGACCCCAGATATGTAGGACCATTCGAGATCGTCGAACGCATCGGGACTGCTGCTTACAGGTTGATGTTACCGGCCTCTTTTCCCGGTGTGCACGACGTATTCCATGTGAGCCAGCTGCGGAAGTGCGTCCGCAGCGATCGCCATGTTCTAGATTCTGTGCCAGTGCTGCAGCCCAACCTGTCGCTTGTGGAGCAGCCTGTTCGCATTTTGGAAAGGCAGGATCGGGTATTGCGGAGGAAGTCCATCCCTATGGTGAAGGTCCTCTGGGACAATCAGGATGTTCGGGGAGCGACCTGGGAGCTAGAGTCAGCGATGAAGGAGTCCTATCCTCACCTTTTCAGCTAATTTCCCCGATAAGTTTCCGTCTTCTGTGTTTTTCCGTGTTTTGAATTGTTGTTGCAAGTTTCGGGCCGAAACTTTTTGTTAGGAGGGGTGGTTGTAACGCCCCAGCTTTTCTTATAGTCTTTTAAGCGGGGATTCGAATTGGTAATGTCCTATATATTAGAGCTATCGTTGCGTAGTGATAATGCGAGTGGGCGTTACCGTTGCGTCGTCGTCGCCCGGCGAGTTTGACTCTAGGTTGAGGTATATGCACACATATATATATTCATGTATAAAAAAAATTCATATGCCGGTAAATGTATACAAATATATGTTTATGCATTCATGAGGGTTCATGAACGGGTATAGGTAAATATATACAATCATGTATCTATATAGGGGGGGTTAATATGCAGGTGGATATATATATATATATATATACTTATACACAATCTCTTGTAACATATATGTATAAAAGTTTTGTAACATATGGCTGCTGTCTATGTGCGCCGGCATTTTGTTTCCCCCCCCCCCCCCCCCCCCCCCCGATAATTCCAGCTGCAGTGCGCGACAAGGTGGCGAACTAGGGTTTTCGGCGTCGGGATCGTCGGTGGTGGCAATTTGGAGGTCGCCGGAGCTTGGCTTCTTCGCCGGAGCGGTAGATCGGAGAGCTCTTAGCGAGCTTTCCTCGGATTGGGAGGTGTTGCGGCCTTGGATCTCGCATAAGGAAAGAAAACTCTGCATCTCTCCCCCTTCACCTTCAATCCCTTCCTTTTCTACTTAATTGAGCTTGGTTGATTTGGGGGTTGGCATTATATGATTTTATTTGGGCTTCTTGGTGGCTGGTGGTTTACTCTTCCAGGAAGTTCATTTTTTTTTTGGTTCTATTATATTCCTTTATGTTAAATTGGGGCTGTTCTTGGTGGCTGGTGGTTTACTCTCCCAGGAATTTCAACATTTGGATTATTCCATTCTTTTATGTTGAATCGGGGCTGCTGTTATGTCCTCTTTTTATGCAGCCGCTGTTATGTCTTCTGGATAGGGGGCTGCTGGTCTGTAAATCTGAAATTTCTGGGCTGCTTATACTCTTGCTTCTTGTTTCTCTTCTTGTTGAGGGAGGGGGTGGGGCTGCTGTATGCTCTCTGATATGGGGACTTTTGCTGGTAGTTTTCTGTTCTTTTACCCGATTTCTTGGACCCTGCTACCCGATTAGATTTTGGAGGCTTATGTGGGCTGTTTCTTGGCCAATTTCGAGTTAATTTATATATTTGTGTGTGTGCTGATAGCAATCTCGGACCACTTTTTGCTATTCAATCCTGGGCTCTTACTTTTGGTGGGGTTGCTTGCTAGGTTCTTTTGGGACCCGCTGATTATGTCTCGGCAAAATCCTGCATTGTTATGCCCTGCTCTTGTTATTCTCTGCTCTTGCCGTTGTTGGAAACTTGGACGGTGTCCCGGATAGGTATTCATACCAAGTTAATTAAGTGACGGATAGTTTGCCGGATCCTAGTTATAAGCGTGTGGCTAATTCTTATGGGCTAAAGTTTAGATAGCTCCGTTCTGCATTTTATGGCCTGGCTCAGCTCTAGATGTTCTTAATTCCGAATGTTCATATAAATGTATATATATATACATATACACATATATATATACATATACACACATATATATATATATATATATATATATATATATATATATATTTATAGGCATTTGGTGAAGGTGTGGTTGGTTTTGCTATGTTTCGTGGAGCCTTGGATGTTAATCCTTAACGGTATGAGGAGCCAGATCCTAAATTCCCTGGGAATTTTGTTCCCTAATGCCTGGCGGGTTGGGGAATTAGAGGCTAAACTCCCTGGGAATTTTTTTTGCTAGTTCCCGATGTTTTACCAAGACCATTAGTTGTTGACCGGGAAAACCTTGTTGTGCATCCGGATTTTTTAGCTCCATTCCAGTTTTGCTTATGAGTAGCTTACTTCTTGTGATAGGGAGGGTGCCTTATGCTCTTGCATAGCCTTATACTCATGGTGTTTATGCTAAAGCCCCTTCTGCTATTATATATGCTTGCACCTCCTGGAGCGTCAAACCTCGAATGCTGCCAACGAGTCTCGTAGAATTTTGGTTGAACTGGAGTGTGGGTGGACATAGGGGCCCCCAGCACGGTGGTTTTGGACTGGAGTGTGGGAGGACGCAGGGGCCCCCAACTCAGTGGTTTTGGACTGGTGTGTGAGGTGGACATGGGAGCCCCCACCCCAGGGATTTGTCTTTGACTGGTGCGTGGGAGGACGTAGGGGCCCCCAGCACAGTAGTGTTGTTTGGAGTGTGGGTGGACATAGGGGCCCCCACCTCAGTTCCTTGACTTGTTGTGCAGCAGCTTGGTTTGACTCGTACTTTCCTTCTGTTACTTTACAGTCCTCCTTTACTTCTGCTGTTTTCTTGCACCCTTTGGGCTGAGGCATTCTTTTCTTATGAATGCCTCAGGTTCAGGTTTGTAGCGGCCGCCGGAGTTCGAGTGGGGTCGTACTGTTCGCTGTTGAGGCCTTCCCTCTCTAGTGGGTAAGGATGTTGTTGGTTCAGTTTCTGTTGTGTAGCTTTTCTTTTGGACTGTTGACCTTTTTCGGCGGGTTCGTGTCAGATGTTGACGCCCGTACGGTTTTGCTTAGCTTACTTGCTTACGCTGCTGCTAGTTCTTTTTGCTGCTTAGTATTTTTGTACTCTTTAACTCTGGGAAAAAGTTGATTTTGCTGTATATTAGCACAGTTCCTTCGCTTTATAAAAGAAACTTATTTCTATACTGTTTGACACATTTACTATTAAGTATCACCTATTTGCAAAACGTAAACCGAGGCGAAAATGATATTTATTATGTACTAAATTTAGACCGGCGATCGCCCTGGGGACGTCTCTAGTCTCCAGCGCCGTTAGGAATAAAATGAACCTACTTTCTTCCGTTGTATGCGCATGTTTTTATAAAATGCGGCTTAGTAAACCGTAGGGCCGAGGGACACGGTCTCCTAACCCAAATTAAATAAACCTTAAAAGATAATCCTTTTATTAATTTGTACCTGTCTGTAAAAGAAAAAGCTCGTGCAAGTGCTCGCCTGAACGTCTGTAGTTGTCCCCTACAGGACGTGGCATCGTGACGGGTGTTTTCCCCTTCGCTCTGATAATATAGATTATTTCGGGAAAATACGGGTTGTGCCAGTGCGGCCAAGCCGCACCCCCCTTGGGGTGCGGCCAAGCCGCACCCCCCTTGGGGTGCGTCCAAGCCGCATCCCCCCTTAGGGGGTGCGGCCAAGCCGCAGCCCCTTGGGGGGTGCGTCCAATCCGCACCCCCCCTTTGGGGGTGCTGCCAATCCGCGCCCACCCCTCCTCGGGGTGCGGTCCGGCGCCCTCTCCTCGCCAAAGGATCCCGGTCCCCCCTTTGGGGGGCAACTCCCCGGCCGCCGTCCGCCCGAGACGTCCCCGTGGTTCGTTGCGCACTTGGAGCACTTCGGCGCCAGCGCGCGCTCAGAACGTTTCTGAGCGCGATCAGGAAGTTTTCTCACTTTTTGGGTTTCCGGCTTCTCACTTTTTGTCTTTCCGGCTTCTCACTTTTTGGGTTTCCGGCTTCTCACTTTTTGTCTTTCAGGCTTCTCACTTTTCAGGAACAGTCGGTCGCCTTTTTCGCCTCCAACAGAATTGCCCGAACTGCCCGAGCCGCCCAAGCTGCCCGAAGGGCAAGGTGGTCATTTACGAAAAATGGCGATCCGTGTGCCCCAAACCGAAAATATGATTCGTCCACCGAGCACTTATGGAAACTGCCAACGACAAAATTACCGGACTACCCCCGGCCAAAGCTATAAAAAGGGGCCTGGGGGTTCATTTGAGAGGACCTTGACTTCGGGACCGGGGAGAGCTCCTTGCAGACTTTTGCGGAATTCTCCTTCGGAGCTTGAAGATTTTCTTCCCGGACTTGAAGAGTTCCTTCATCCCGAAAGGTGACGCAGCAGCTCACTTTTGTTCCCCGGAGCAGCGCACTTTTGTTCCCCGGAGCAGCTCACTTTTGTTCCCCGGAGCAGCTCACTTTTGTTCCCCGGAGCAGCTCACTTTTGTTCTCCACCTTTCTCAGAAAGAGAAAAGGACTTAGGTTTTTCCAAGAGGCGGCCTGTCGCCTTCGGATCTCTCTATCTCTCTACTACTGTAACGAGTTGCGGCCTGTCGCACTCTAGTCCTAAGTCTCACTTTGTAACCTCCCTGAAGATAGTGGAATTTGGTCGGCACAGCTCCGACCACGTGGTTTTTTACCCTTTCAGGGTTTTCCACGCTAAAAAGTCTCAGTGCAATCAACGAATCTCTAATTGACTGTTTGCGCGCTTAGTTCGCTCACGAGCTAAGGTGGTTCAAGTGAACCGGTCTACCAAGAGCCCTAAGTGTTCCGCAACAAGTTTGGTCACTAAATATATATTAGAAAAATTAAAAGAATAACAAGCATAAAAATTTATATTTTTTTTCTTTTAAGATTGAAATTTTAAAAATGGAATTGAGTTTGAAATCAAGTCGGGGTAAGATGCATAATCACGGACCAAAAGAAGTTGCACCATCTTGTGACATCGCTTTCAATTGATGCTCACTTTTCCAACTTATAACACCTGACTTGTCACGAAAACTTTAATATGTGCCAATACCGAAGAAGCACATAGCACATAAACTTCTATTTGATGAAGAAAACTCAAAACAAAGAATAATCCGTAGTAGAAGGAAGAAAAAGTAGACTATACAAACTTCATAAAAAATCATCAATATAAGGAGTCTCATAAAAATACAATAATTAGTCATGCAATTAATTGTTAGCTTTGTACAAAAAAGCTAAAACTCCTGCTGTTAATTAGGAATAATATAAAAGTAATCCCAACAGATATAAAATTAATAATGAATAAAAAAAATTCGCACACAAAGAATGTGTAAATTTATTATGCTTGATCGACGATTCAGAACCGTGTTTGACGAACGACGATTCAGAACTGTTTTTGATCGAACGTCAATTGTAGTTCGGTAGGCAAACGCGAGAGCCCGGTCGGTGGTCGGGGAAAGTAAAGTGCGGTCATCGAACGTTTAAAGGTGTGGTCGGCGAATGTTTAAAGGTGCGATCGGCAAACGCTTAGAGGTACGGTCGGTGAATGGTAAAAGCTCGGTCGGCAATTGGCGATGTCTCGGCTGACGATTGGCGTCGGCTCGGTCGGCGAACGGCCTCGGTAGGCAAATGGCAAAATTCGGTCTGCGAGTATCGACCAAATGTTAGCAAAATCATAAAACTATTTTAACAAAAATTACAATTCCCAAGTCTAAGTTCAAGTCCAAGTCGGGTCCAGTCCGGTGCGTGCGAGTAAGCGCATGTCCCCACTGTATTCAAATGTATTAAACGGTATTACTACAGAATGTTAAATGAAATTATATATACTAGTACCGAATAATAATACATAGATGATGAGAACACACAAATCAAATTCATATTGGCCTACGTATATTTGACACGAAACAAACACGCTTTCCTGATGTCGGCAAACAATCCGTCATTGCTCAAACCACCACCGCCGCCGCCGCCGGTGCGTCCTCCATCGGCGGAGCTAAATTCTCCACCTCGTTGACCACCTTCGCCCGGCAGAGCGGGCAGCTGGACTGCTTCCTCAACCACTCATCGATGCATTCGGGGTGGAAGCCGTGATCGCAGCCCGGCAACACACTCTCCTTCTCCCCCTCTGTCACCATGCTCAGGCATATCGAGCATGCTGCCGCCTCCTCCACCCGCACCCTCATCGGAAGTCTTCTCACCGCAGCTTCCTCCATCGCGCATCCTCCACCTCCTCCGGCGGTAGCGGCGGCGGAACGGAAGCGGCACGGCCGCCTGAAGTAGATGCAGAGGACGACGACGAGAAGGACTGCGGCGAGGAGGAGGAGGAGGAGGACGAGGAGGAGGTTACGGTCGTGAAGCTGGAAGTTCTTGTCGTCGAGCTCGCCGTAGTGCCACGGGAAGTGGCGAGCGTCCTCACTCATTTGCGCGGTAAGATGGCACCACCAGTGTCCGTTGCTTCCATTCTTTCTTTCTGTGGGAGAGGAAATGAACGGTGGGAGTTTACTTATTACAGCTGCCAGAAGTGCTGAAGTGGGATGAAGGTGTGTGTGGCTTTTGGCAGAGCGGGGCGAGCTGGGCCCCGGCCTCCCAAATATTTTGTAAAAATAGATAGTGGATTTGGATTCCTCTCTTCGAAGCAGTGAATTTTGATTACTTGCACGTCAAAAACGGTGAACGGATGAGGGGAGAAACAGCTCCGATAAGATGAAGACGTTCAAAAAAAATTTGGTCGGAGAAAGACAATGTCTGACCCCCTTATTGAACTTCTTGGATCCGCCGCTTTCGGGGAAGGTTTGTTGTGTTGCGCGTTTTGGGTTTCTTTATGTGAGTGTCATGTGTGGAAAGGGGAACAATTTTTGTATATGGATGTGGTTTCTTATTTGTGGTGTGCGATTGTATTTCTCTGTAATAATATAGTTGTATTGGAAAATATAGTTGCAACAATTTGTGTTTTCAAACCTTTTTCACGGCAAAAATATAGTTGTACTCATGTATAGTAAATATTTTTTAAGCAATTATATTTGTACAATTTTTATTCAAAACATATACTATGAGTACTTAAAATGATCATAAAAAAATATGAATCGATATTCCGTTTTTTATTTTGTAAAAAAATATATATTTTAGCATAGAAAATCAATTTCCACCATGTGTAAGGAACGACACCCATTGAAAGAAATTGTTCGTGGAAAGGGAAAGAAAGAGAATATTAACTGTTCTTGAATTTCTAGTGAACCGCATATGACCAATTTTGGGTCCGTTTGGCACGACGGTGTCTATCGTGAATGCGGCGGTTATGAAGTACCGTTCGTGCACGTTCGGTCTTAACTAAGGAACTCCATTAACTTTTATGTTCAAAACTTGTTTTTTTCCTTGGTGGCGATCTTGCTAAAGGGAGTCTTACTTTATTTTACATTTGCTTTTTAAACTCATTGAAAAATTGATGAGAGTGGGAAGAATTAAATAAATAAAAAAACATCTAGGGGAATCCTAATTTATAATATAGAACAAATGAGAGATAAATTTTTGTAAGTAACCATGGTTAGTCTAATAAGGACATTTTTATAGGGAAACATGGTTAGACCTAGTTAGAAAATGTTTAAGGAGAATCATAGTTCCGTGGGTGGGAATTGAGCTGTGAGAATTACAATTTTGCTCGGTGAGAATTACAATTTTGCTTCGGCTCACTGGTATATATTATTTCCTGAATTCCAATTCCGCTATGAAGTATCGTTCATAACGGAATTGGAATTTCATGAATAGGATAGTATTCATTTTAGTTCAAATTCTTCGCCCTAATTTCGACGTAAATGTATAGGAGTTGAGAGAGAATTCTCAGGAACACCGGGTAATCTTCCAATCTTTTTTGGGTTCCCCTCAATTACACTTTTGGTTATTATTATTAGGCTTTTCGCTTTTGCAGCCAGCTAATGCGCTCTGACATTGGAACATTGCCTTGCAACCAAACAATTTACATGTAAGGGTCAATGAGGGTCAGCTATGAGCTGACCACAAATTGCGTAATGATGAATTAGTTGAATTTTCTGTGTGTTTGCACAACTTTTATGTGATGAGATTAGAATTAGGGGGTGTTTTCGAGGAGTTTCGCAAGTACTCATACTTTGAGAAAATAACCGTTATCCTATCGGAAGATAGAAGTAACAGTCTTTTCTTTTTTCGAAGTATCGACGATTATGCCCCGGCTACAACGCCGAATTCTATTGATTTTTAAATAGAAAAGGAGATTTTTGCAAGTTTTGGTTTGAAAAGCTTTTGTTTAATTTATATCCAAACTAATCATATGATAAAGGCAAGTATACCTTATCGCGTGTAGTATAGAATATTTTGATTTAGAAAATATCAAGGTCGTATATTTCCGCGGATTTTGTTGATTACTTCTACTTATAAGGAACGAACTATTATTTTATCGGAGTAATATTTTGAGTTGGTTTTTAACTTTTATAGAACGATAATATGCGTATAATAGAGTTCTAAACGATGATGAAGATAGCGCCGGATGTCGAATTACCTTGAGAAGAAAATAGTTTTTCTTAAAAGTAAAAGATATGACTTTTCAAAATATTAAAATGGTTTGGCCGTGGAGGTTCCATAAGTATGAACGCACCTCTCTCGAGGGTACGCCCACCTGAGATTAAGAGTATTCGACCGAACTCTCGTTCTTTAATCGAATCTCCTTAATACTCGCTTTATGTTGTGAACCCCTCTATTGGGTTTTTATTATTCCCAATTCGGGAGACTTACCTCATCCTCTCTCGAGGGTAGAGCGCACTTCTCTTTACCCGTGAGCGATCAATCCATACGCACGAGCCTCTCGGCTAACTAGTGCACGGAAACTGAAATGAGAACCGTACATCGACTATATGGTTCCACTCAACGTTTTTCTCGGGTAAACCTTAAGTTCGTTAATTATTTTTTAGAAAAGAGATGTTTTAATTTTTAGAAAACCATTTATTTTTACCAGTGCTCTTCGACAGCGTGTGCTAAAGGAAATTAGCTAGCCACTCATCAGAATGGAGACGACATAAGTAATTAGAAAAGACATGTTAATATTTTAAGCAGATATGAGCGGTTAACAAAAAAAAAATTAAAAAACTTATAAAACTGCAGAAATAATATCCGTCCCAACCATCTTAATCAAGCGCTAAAAAGTACTCAGCCTCTCATCCACAAAAAAAGGAAAATACTAAGTTACAAAAAAAGGAAAATACTATATCATAAACGTACACACACGCACGGGCGGACCTATTAAGGGACGAGGGGGGTCAATTGACCCCCCTAAATTTTTATTAAAATCTAAAATCGCGGCAGGCCGGGCGCGAGTCGCGACTTATCATTTAGGGTTTCCGCATTCGCATCTCCTTCGCAGCAGCAGCAGAGGCGCGAGCCGCGATTCGCTTCAATCTGCAGAGGCGCGGGGCGGCGGGGGCGGCGTCGTCGGCGAGGGAGAGAGGCGAGTTTCGATCTTAAACCTTTATCTCCTTCGCATAATCGCATTAGGCTCGACCCCTCACCCTTTTTCCTTCGCAGAATCGCAGTTCCCACTTCGCAGTTCGCAGTTCGTCTTCCTCGAGTAAGCTCTGCCTAGAAGAAGTTTGGGCTGGGTCCAACCGTCCAAGTAGACTTCGTCTTTATCACGATTCACGCTGCTAGTCCCTGCTTCAGACTTCAGAGTTCAGGTACCTAATGCAAACCTTCTTTGAGTCTAAGGTATCCTAATGCAAACCATAGAGATATGCTCATATACAGGTCACCCGACAATTCATTTTTGATTCATAAAGATTCTCTAGGAGTTTTAAAGAACGATTTTACCTTAACTATTACTGTAAAGAACGATTTTACCTTACCTGAAGAAATTTACATCCCTAATAATTCATAAAGATTCTCTAGGAGTTTTAAAGCCAGCAGATGGATTAATAAAATCATTTTTGATGAATTGCATTTTTGTTATAAAAGCATTTTTGATGGATTACAAAATGTTATATGCATTTTTGTTGGTTAAATTATAATGTGTTTTCAACTTTCAAGATAGGTGTTTTCTCTTTCACATCATCAGATATTTTCTCTTTCATGGATAAATATTTTAAAGTCTTGCCGTTGCCAAAATCAGGATCACATCTTTGTGAGCAGAATGATAGTGAAAGATTGCAGTTAGATGCTAAACGAGCTAGAAAAATAATTAATAGAGCATCAGATCCTGGATTGAGATGCCGTATTTCTGATTATCCTTTTAATGAACGTGATGATGTGAGAAGATATTATTTATTAAAAGGTCATTGTCAACCAAAATCACATGAATTTCCAAAGACAGTCACTAGAAATATTTCAAGAAAGTTTAATCCTGCTTGGTTTGAGCATTTTTCTTCATGGTTAGAATACAGTGTAGAAAAAGATGCCGCATTTTGTTTATTCTGTTATCTTTTTAAGCAAGAAATGCGCCAACAGTCAGGAGGTGATTATTTTGTTATTGATGGTTTTAGAAATTGGAAAAAAGGATTTGCAAAGTTAAAAGAATATGTCGGTGGTCCAACCAGTATTCATAACAAAGCTGTCATTCTATGCAAAAATCTGATGGATTCAAGGCAACACATTGATACAAGCTTTCACAAACAGACAGATAAAAAAAAAGAAGATTATCGTACTCGACGAACAGCAACAATTAATTGTATTCAATTTTTGATTAGACAGGGATTGACACTTCGTGGCAATGATGAATCTGGTACTTCATTAAATCAAGGAAATTTTCTTGAATTGTTACGATTTCTTGGAGATCAGAATGAATCTATCAACAAGGTTATTCTACAAAATGCTCCAGAAAATCACAAACTAACAGCACCTGATATCCAAAAAGACATCATTAATGCAATGGCCGTTGAAACAACAAGTTTGATAGTTAAGGATATTGGCGATATTTTTTTTTTCAGTTTTAGTAGATGAATCAAGGGATATATCAACAAAAGAACAGATGGCTATTGCTTTGAGATATGTTGATAGGACTGGTCAAGTGATTGAGCGTTTTATGGGTATTGTGCATGTTTCTGATACATCAGCTCAATCCCTTAAGAATGCTTTATTAGATTTTTTATCTGAACATGGATTAAGTATAACAAGAATACGTGGCCAAGGTTATGATGGTGCAAGCAATATGAGAGGAGAATTTAATGTACTTAAAACTCTAATTCTGAATGAAAGTTCATCAGCATATTATGTTCATTGTTTTGCAGAGACAACTACTGAATTACTTATTTGCATGAGCTGTCTAAGTCCAAATGACTCCTTTTTAGCATTTGACAAACAAAAATTGATACGTCTCACTGAATTTTATCCATTCGAGTTTTCTAGAATAGATCTCATTGAACTTGAAAGTCAGTTGGATACATACATTCTTGATGTTCGAAGTGATAATGATTTGAGAAATATAAGTGGAATTGATGAGCTAGCTAAAAGGAAAATTATTTTATATCCATTAGTTTATTTGCTAGTGAATTTGGCTTTGGTCTTACCAGTTGCAACAGCAAGAGTTGAAAGATCCTTCTCAGCTATGAAAATTGTGAAGACTCGTCTACACAATAGAATGGGAGATTCTCTGATGAATGATTGTTTGGTTACATATATCAAAAAAGATGTTTTTGACAGTATTGAGAATGAAACAATCATACAGCGCTTTCAAAACATGAAAAGTCGTCGAGGACAACTTTAGAAAGGTACTTTTTCAATTATATATCATGTTTTGAAGTATTTTAATATTGAATTATGAGGTAATTAATGTTTATTTTAATTATATATCATGTTATATGTTACCATCTTCTTAAATCATTTGTATAATTGTATGTTACTATTTTTTGACCCCCCTTAAAAAAAATTCTGGCTCCGTCCCCTGCACACACGCACTATACTTGTAATAAAAAGACTGAATCGAAAGAAAGCGTTAAAAGAAAGCGATAAATAAAGCGTTAAAGAAATCGATAAACTATTTTATGAAAGTTTTTAAATCTAAATTATGAAAGCGATAAATCTAAGTCATGAAAGCAATAAAATTAATCTCATACACACACGCACTCTACTTATAATTAAAAGCTAAATTAAAAGAAAATAAAATCTATTCTCATACACACACACTTTCATAAAATTAAAATGAAGATCCAAATGAGAAAAACAACATTTTTTTTTCAAAACAAACATTACAACTTGGCTATAAAAGTACAAATTACAAAAGAACTTAAAACTTAAATGCATAAATAAACTCACATACACTCAAAAAATTCAAAAAAATTAAAACACTCTCAAAATCTGGTGGAATTGCTTCAGCCGAGCCCCTCTATTTATAGGAAAAATTTTATTTTTACATGCCCTCGGTCACGGGCGTGACCGAGGGCGTGACTTTTGTGGTGCTGGAAGGATAGGATCGACCATCTTATGGAAGGATTTGCCATGAAATATGGCTGCACGCGGGCGTGACCGAGGTGTCACGGGCGTGACCTTGGGCGACACACATCTGGTTCAACTGGGGCGTGACGGCTGGCGTGGACTCTGGCTTCTGGAAAGATTTGATGGTTCACAGCCTTGGTCACGGGCGCGACTTTGCAAATATCGATGGGAGCAGGTGCCGATCGACGGGAGCAGGTGCCGATCGACGGGAGCAGGTGTCGATCGACGGGAGAGAAGTTGATCGCGAGGTCCACCGGCGTGACTTTGTAAATCGACGGGACAGCAAGCCTATCGACGTGACGGGATGCCGATCGATGGGACGGGATCCTCATCGAGCTAAAATTTGGCATTTTAAGATTACACGCCCTTGGTCACGGGCGTGACTCAAGGTCACGGGCGTGACCAAGGGCGTGACTTAACAAAAAATTGCCAAAATACTGAAAAAAGAAGAAGCTAAGTTAGTAAGGAAAATAATAAAACGAGCAAGTTATTCATTAATTTACATGAAATAATTACAATATTACTTAAAATTATACTAAAAACTATACTACAAATATGTGTATTTTATTACTCATCAAATACCCCCATACTTAAGCCTTTGCTATTCCAGAGCAAAAGAAAGAGAGATCCATATGAGATTAACATAAGTTCTAATTTTTGGCAATCGTTTTATTTAATCATTTGAGACTGAAAAATAAAAATCCAGAGTAATAAGAGTTAAGTCCTAAATTATGCAAATGATTTAAGTAGAAAGAAATGTCTTAGCCAAAAGACTTCTTAATTAACCAAACATCAAGCAAAATTACAATCATTAGTAAACGAGATTAAATCGAAATTCTAAGAACCTTTGTTTAAAGAAATGTGAAGGAAAAATATAAGTTACTAATTATGCTCTCAAATAATTTTTTGAACTAAAACTAGATACAATACATTGGCTAAGGGAAAGAGGGTGAAAGCTTTGGCAATAAGAAGAGTATTTGAATTAGGGGTGATGGATTTTATCCTTCCACCTCTTCTTTTTAGTTTTCTTTGGTGCTCCCGTGGTTTACGAGGGAAAACTAATTCTTTTGGTTTTATTAACCCAATGCTTATGTTTACGGAACGAAATCTTATTCCCATTGACATAAGATCATTTAAATTGTTATTGGGTGCATATGTTTACGGAATGCATTATTATTCCCATTGACATAAGATCTATTTCTTCTTTTAAATTTTTATGCTATGCTAAATTGGTGCATAAAAGGGGTTTTTGTAACATCCCCCAAACTGTTAGGCCCCTAGAGAATTTTTGTCATGACAAGTCATGACAAAAATAGGATAAGTGACCTAGAGCCCTAGGATGATAATGAAAGAGGTGAAATACACTTGGTGTGCACTCAGCCACCATGGACCACCCTAATGAAAAGTGAACTAAAAAGAGGCTAAAACATCTTATGCACCTCACATAACCATGGATATTTCCCTAGGATGAGTCAAGTACCCAAAATAGGCCAAGGAGGCCCCATGAACTCCACAAGTTAAGAAGGAATACACATTGGTGTGCATTTAGCAATTTTTGATGTCCTAGCCTAGGGGTGACCAAAAGACTCCAAAAAGCCATCATAAACTCACTATGATCCCTATGACCATACAAGGAGGTAAGTAGGCCACTAGGGACCCTTGGGGTCAACCAAATTGGTCAAATTGACCAAAAGTCAACTTTGAGCTATCCTAGGTCAAACCACCATAAATAAGGGCAATTGAACTCCAAATGATCAAATTGGACCCACCATCCTATGACAACCTCCCTAGGGGACCTAATGGACCCAAAAGCCCCATCATAGGGCCATCAATTTGGGGAAATTGGGCCAATTTCTAAAAAGCCCCAAATTGACCTAAATGTTCTAAAAACCCAAATTAATCTCCAATTGACTTAGTATGACCAAATTGATCACCCCTAAACCCTAAGGGGAGTATATGAGACCTAAATGGACTATGGTGTGCATTAAACCATGGAGAATCAGGTCAAAATCAACAAAATACCAAATTGCCCCTATAGGCAAATAAGTGCAATCAAGCCCCGTTTGACCCCCACCTTGACTCAATTCTTCTTGGAGTAGGTCCATAGGGTCTTAGGAAGCAATGTTACTCAGTCACATTGAGTGGTGTGAGCTTGGGCCAAGCCCAAACTCAAAATCCTCAATTTGGCCTATTTTGGCAAGTGAGCCCCAAACCCAAGCAAAGTGGCTTAACCCAACCCCATAGCCCAAGAAGGCAGCCCACATGTTTATCAGCCCCCCATGCCATCTGAAAATCGAATTTGGGGATTAATTGGGGTTGGTCAAGTGTGATTAATGGAGGAAGGAGACAAGAGAGAAAAGAGGAGGAGATTAGGGGATGGGTGCCAAATGGCACCCCCTCTTCATTCCCCAAGCATCCTCTGAGCTTGGGGAATGAATTCCCGTCAGTTTTGGGCAGTGGGGAGGAGGTTTTGATTAGCTGCCATGGGCGGCAAGGTGGCTGGCCGAATGGCCTTAATGGCAGCCAGCCATATACACTCCCTCCCTCTCTTTTCTCCCTCTCACCACGTTCAGGAACCCTCAAGCAGCCGAGCCCCCCTTCCTTTGGAGATTTCTAGCTCAGCAGCCCCCAAAGGGCCATGGATGCCGGAAACACCAACCAAATCTTCCTCCGCCGCAACACCTGCCGCCAAGGCCGCGCTCAGGCAATGTTCCTTCCCCTCTCCGTCTTTGCTAGTCTCCCCTCTCTTCCTTTTCTAAAATTGGTGAAGGAATGGCATATTTCGCCATTTCATTTTTCTTGTTCCGGCTCAAAAATGGAGATAGCCGCAGGCCTACTCCGGCCACCTCCGGCCGTGCCCTCACCGCCATTCGATAGCCCTAGGACCGGTGAAGGTGAGGGCTTGGCAGTTTTGCCGGGGATGGCCGGAGCTCGCCGGAAATTCGCCCGCAAACTGGTCCAGGCACGGGAAATCCCAGCCGCTGGCACGATGAAGGAGACGAAATCAGAACCGTCGAATTTCGCGTGATTTCCTTATTCGCAGACCAAGATCTTTTATTATATGATTTATTTAAATCTGTCACAATTTATTCACAGTTTTACTCGATCATTTTGAGGCTCTTAGAGGCTTCAAATGGAAAAATCCCCAGAGACAACACTTGCAGGCCTTGGTCTCTAGTTTCCATATGACTCAAGATCAGACCATTTGGAGGTGTGTAGGACCCAAGGCACCTGTTTTGGTGGGACTGGTCCTAGGCTAGGTCAGAAACTATATTGCTTATAACTTTTTTGTTAGACCTCATCTTGACCTGAGATTTCTACCATACATGCATGGTATGATGACACACCTAGGGTTTAAATTTGAGAATTTTTGGATGTATATCCATTGGGTTATTCTATTTATTAGAAAAAGTAAATATTTGGTATTTATGGAGTTGTATAACTCTAAACACCCCCTAACTTGGGTGGTGAGCTCTTTATATATATCTATATCACTGGTAGAAATTTGAGACCATTTGGCCTTGTGCATGTGGAGTTATGAGCCATGCAAGAGCCAGGCTAAGGACCTTAAATGTGTGCCTTAAGCAATTTTGGGGTGGAGTGAGCCCCAAGCCTTGGGGGTTAACCCAATGATTTTGAAATGTTGGACATGGGTCCTTGGCAGCAATATGCATTCCCAAAAGTTATTTGGGGATTTTTGGGTACAAAAATCCCAAGATGTGGAATTTACTGAATTACCCCTAAATTAGGTTACAAAATGAAAGGGGGGGTCATATGAACTTGACAATGAGATTTTGTCCATCCATGTGATATGACTAAAGGCATAACTTTTGGGTAGGTTGGGAATTTGTGCTCATAATTTCTAGGTTGTTAATATTTCCTCTCTAGGTCACATTTTAATTCTATATATAATTGTGTTCTGTTATGTTAAATATTTTGTACAGCACTTGCATGTTGAATTCACCTAGGTTAAACTCATTTCTGAAGATTACAATCCACATGAACATTGTAGCCCTTTAGGTTACCTTTAAATTGCCACTAGATTCATGTCATTTGGTTAAGTATAGCTCTCTCTATGTCATTTTTGGTGTGACATGTCTATAATAGTGTTTTGCTATGTAAAACATTTTGTACAGCACTTGCATGTTGAATTCACCTAGGTTAAACTCATTTCTGAAGATTACAATAAACATGAACATTGTATCCCTTTAGGTTACCTTTAAAATTCCACTGATTTCATGTCATTTGGTTAAGTATAGCTCTCTCTATGTCATTTTTGGTGTGACATGTCTGCAAAACATTTTGTACAACACTTGCATGTTGAAGTCACCTAGGTTAAACTCATTTCTGAAGATTGCAATAAACATGAACATTGTATCCCTTTAGGTTACCTTTAAAAAGCCACTGATTTCATGTCATTTGGTTAAGTATAGCTTTCTTTATGTCATTTTTGGTGTGACATGTCTATAATAGTGTTTTGCTGTGTAAAACATTTTGTACAACACTTGCATGTTGAATTCACCTAGGTTAAACTCATTTCTGAAGATTGCAATCAACATGAACATTGTATCCCTTTAGGTTACCTTTAAAATGCCACTAATTTCATGTCATTTGGTTAAGTATAGCTCTCTCTATGTCATTTTTGGTGTGACATGTCTATAATAGTGTTTTGCTGTGTAAAACATTTTGTACAACACTTGAATGTTGAATTCACCTAGGTTAAACTCATTTCTAAAGATTGCAATAAACATGAACATTGTAGCCCAATACCACTGATTTCATGCCATTTGGTTAAGTATAGCTCTCTCTATGTCATTTTTGGTGTGACATGTCTATAATAGTGTTTTGCTGTGTAAAACATTTTGTACAGCTCTTGCATGTTGAATTCACCTATGTTAAACTCATTTCTGAAGATTGCAATAAACATGAACATTGTAGCCCTTTAGGTTACCTTTAAAATTCCACTGATTTCATGTCATTTGGTTAAGTATAGCTCTCTCTATGTCATTTTTGGTGTGACATGTCTATAATAGTGTTTTGCTGTGTAAAACATTTTGTACAGCACTTGCATGTTGAATTCACCTAGGTTAAACTCATTTCTAAAGATTGCAATCAACATGAACATTGTATCCCTTTAGTTTGCCTTTAAAATGCCACTGATTTCATGCCATTTGGTTAAGTATAGCTCTCTCTATGTTATTTTTGGTGTGACATGTCTATAATAGTGTTTCGCTGTGTAAAACATTTTGTACAGCACTTGCATGTTGAATTCACCTAGGTTAAACTCATTTATGAAGATTGCAATAAACATGAACATTGTAGCCCTTTAGGTTACCTTTAAAATGCCACTGAGTTCATGTAATTTGGTTAAGTATAGCCCTCTCTATGTCATTTTTGGTGTGACTGGTTTATAAGTTGAATTTATTATGTTAGAAATTGTGTACAGAACTTGCATATTGAATTCCACCTAGGTTAGGCTCATTGCTGGAGTGTGTGATCAACATAAGTATTGTAGACCTCTAGGATACCTTTAAGATGCCACCAACTTCATGACTTTTGGTCAAGTGTAGCTCCTTCTAGGTCACTTTTAGAGAGACATGTATGAAAGTGTATCTGGTGCGTTTAGTGGTTTGACTCATGCAAATACCTTGTATATTTGCCCATGCCTTGGGCATGATATCAACCACCTCTAGTAATGAATTCAACTCATGTGCATGAGTGGATTCCTCTGATCTCCAAGTTGAAATTTTGGACTTAAGAGTGTAGGAAAATTGGGTGCGTATAGCAAAAATGCAATAATTGATAATTTAAGGACAAATACACCTCGGTTAAAGTGAGACTTAGGATCAATTATTTATAGACCAATGATGAGCCACAGTAGTTTTCCCAAAATTTAAGGAAGCTTAAACATAGCACTTGTAGCGTAAATCCTTATTGGCACATCAGACGTAGCGGATGATAATTAAGGATAAGTATACCTTGGTTTAATAGGAGACTTAGAATCTAGAGCTTTAGACCAATACTATGATGTAGTGAAGCTATCGGGACTTATAGTGATCCCTAAATAACACTCAACGTTCAAACCCAATCCGCACACCATCCATTTTAAATAGAGTTCATGAGTAAACACCCCCTAGGAAATTATAGAGACTAAGGTTGAGGTTTCAGATTGATACCCATAAGAACCTATGATAAGACTTGGGACTCACTTGGACATAATAGGATTAAGATTTCGCCTTGGAGGTCAACTTAGTTCAATCCCACCTTGGTCTGCGAACAGTAGAAACTGAAAACATAGATTAGGACCCCTTTCTCATGGTCACCACCCCCCAGACTTATTAACTCTAGGAAAGTTGCGGATGCCCAATTGGGTTAAGGTTTTACTCCCCAAGTGCAGTCATTAAAATAAAGACGGGGTGTGTTTAGCGAAACTAGCGATTCAGGGAATTGACAAGGACCCATTAAGGGAGGCAAACAATGACTTAGCAAGAAGTGAAAACTGTGATAGGAAGACAACACAAGGAAATAGTCGACTATTAGGAACAATATGGTTCGGTGATCAATAGAACACCGACCCATGCCCGTTCGAGTCAAATGGTAATCCACCCTAAGATTTTTAAAGCAATTGGAGAGTAAATGAGTGTACTAGAATGGGTAGCAACTAAATAAAACAAATATCCTAGAAAAGGGGATTTGGGCTTTAGTCACCATCACGTTCCCTAGTACCGTTGCGAGCCCTTCACCGGGTAATCCACGGGAAGTACAGGATTCACCCCAAGCTTCTAAGTTCAACTAAATTATAGACAAGACTAGCTAAGTAGGAGAACTTGACAAGTTAACTTCCATCCCAACCGGAACGGGTTATTAGGAAGGACTGGGATAGTCCTGCAAGCGTTAGGCTTGGGTTATAAGGAGGACTGGGATAGTCCTGCGAGCGTTAGGCTCGGGTTATAAGGAGGGACTAGTAAAGTCTAGCGAGCGTTAGGCTCGTAGTTGATGTAAGACTAGTAAAGTCTAGCGAGCGGTAGGCTCGTAGTTTGATGTAGACTAGTAAAGTCTAGCGAGCGGTAGGCTCGTAGCCTGATGTAAGACTAGTATAGTCTAGCGAGCGGTAGGCTCGTAGTTTGATGTAAGACTGGTATAGTCAAGCGAGCAATGGGCTCACTATTTATGCGGTTAGATCAATAATACGATCTGGAGGCTCGATGGTAAGATAAGATATTTGTATATAGTGCATGTGCATAGATTGTGGTGGGTCTTCGGTTCTGGCTTAGTCATCACACCGACAACAGTTCGTTGACTCGACAGTGCTAGAGGTTTACAGAGGGGCCAGGTTGTTTCTACTGCGCGTCCGACGGGACGGTTTTCCCCAAACTCTGCCTGGCCAAATAAAGGTCTGGTTTCTTCGGATCCAGCAAGAGTACGCAGGAGCTCGTGGGTACCGGGTATCGGTAACACAACGTACGCTAGGGCCTAGGTCTGGTAGTGTGACATACCCACCTAGGTGAGGAGACGCCCGCTCCTCTGCCACCGTTTGACCACGACGGGAGGTGCCCGAGAGGTTAGCTACCTCCGAAAAGTGGGAACTAAAAGTCTGTACGTACAAAGTCGTGTGGGTGAGTTGCATGTGTATGGACTAATAATACAAACATTGCATCATTACATCATTGCATCATTGTATTGCACATCATAGCATAGCATTTCTGCACCAACAGAGACCTCATCGTATAAACTAGTGTGGGCTCTTTTATACGATGAGTTTACTTCCTGCCAGATCCCTTGACTTATGGGCCTTGTGTGTACGCATATAAGTTAAGGTTAGTTTCCTTAGCTGCTTTACATATTACTTTACTTGCCCTCGTTATTGCTAGTATAGCTTTCCTAATGTTGTTACTCTACATTGTGTCTGATAGTAGAACTGCTAGAACAATCTTAACTTTTGTTATTGCTAGTATAGCTTTCCTTATGTTGTTACTCTACATTGTGTCTGATAGTAGAACTACTAGAACAATCTTAACTTTTGTTATTTGCTAGCATAGCTTTCCTTACGTTGTTACTCTACGTTGTGTCTGATAATAGAACTGCTAGTATAGACTTGGTTTTGTATTCTTACTAGTTTTCTTTGTCACCTGTCACCTGCTTGTTTCATTACCCCTTGATGTACTCCGCTTCCTCCTCCCGCATGGTGCCTAGGAGTCGCGGGTGGAGGCGGTGAGGAATATGCTGAGTCTTATAGACTGACGGTCGGTGGACCCTATTATTAAAGGAGAACCAGGGAGAGCAGGTCAACCCCCAGAGGGTAGAACCTGAGGCAGTGTACAGGCCTGGAGTTGGACTCTCAGCAGCTGCCGGGAGAGCTCCGGTAAGCAAGACCCCTCATCTATCTACTTTACACATTTACCCAGGACAGAGGGCGGAGCTGTATGCCATCGAGGGTGTCGAGCCATGTGGATGTCTGGACTGCTATATTTTTGCCAGGCGAGAGGCGAAGAAATCATTGTCTGATCAGGCTTAATGCCCTAGTTGTATCTTTATGTTATATTTCTGCACTCTGATTAGTAGCACCTATTCATGTATAACTTTCTCATATTGGACATGTTATCTTTATATTATGTGATTGTTGTGGACTCCTGCGTTTGATTTATACTTTTCTTGATGATTATGGTTGGCCTGGATAATGTTGATTAGCCGGCAGGATCGGCGTGTTGTGGTGGCAACCATATAGTGAAATGATACCACCGCAAGACGGCGGTTCTGGGCGGTAAGACCCAGTTTCAAAGCAAAAAAAAGAGGGTCTTACAGTTTTCAAGAGAAATTCTAGAATAATAAAAAAAAGGTTTGAGAGCAACCTTAGTAATTTGAATATTCCTAGATTCCTAAAGACATAGAGTAGGGATAATTGCAGTCTAAAGTTATTTTGCCAACATAATACACATGCCTCTATTTTAGCTAGTAGAAGTAGTGCTTGAAAACAAAGCCTTTATTTAAATTAGAAACACAAGATATTCTTTAAAACTTAATCCCGAACGTTTAAATCTATCGATCTTAGATAAACAAACAAATAGTAAAACTAGTGATTATGAAAAGCCAGAAATAGATATTCTCAAAACTAAATGTTTTAAGAATATAAATAAAGTTGGGGTTTTATTATTTTTTTGTGTTTTTTCCAAGTTTTGGTACTATGAAATAAACTAAAATTGTATTTTGTTTTGAAAATTTGTGGGTTTTGCAAATGTTTTTTGAATTTTTCAATGTTTATATTTATGTTTTTGGTTTTTTTCGTTTTTTTCAAGTTTATATTTACAGGAAGTAAGAAAGATAAAATGCAGAAATAATTACAATATATATTTTTTTGAAATATTTTTTTTTGAAATATATATGTTTTTTGGTAGAGGTTTTTTAAAGCGTATATTTACAAACTAAACTATATTTACCCTTTTTATTTTTTTTGTTGAAAATATTTTTTTCTTTTTTGAAATGTTTTTTATACGTTTTTAATGAAAAACGATAAAACACCCCTATACTTAAAACTCAACATTATCCCCAATATTGTAATTTAAATATGAAGAAGGGAAAATGAAAGTGCAGTATGGAGAAAAAGAAAGAGTGAGCAAAAAGGCTTCCCTGAACTAATTAAAGCTGGCGGGGCCGGAAGAAACTCTGCAAAAACATATAAAAAGCATAATAAAATATTAGATAGATATGGGGTGCCTCCCACGAGCGCTTTGTTTACCGTCACGTAGCTTGACTAATCTTGCGTGGTGAGATTATAAATTGGGGAGGTGTAAGGATTTAGGATTATCGCCCACTGGATCACCCACAATGTAAAGTTTGCGATGGTGACCGTTGACTTTAAATTCGCCTTTTTGGAAGTGGGATATAAGAACGGTCCCATACGGCCAAACCTCTTTGACTTCAAAGGGGCCGAACCATCGGGATTTTAGCTTACCCGAAAAAAGACGAAGTCGTGAATTATAAAGAAAGAGAAGATCGCTCGACGCAAAAGTTTTGGGAAATTTTATTTTTCGATCATGGTAGAACTTAGAACGCTCCTTGTAAAATTTATTACTCTCATAAGCATTCGCATGCCATTCATCGAGTTTATTTAGTTTGAACTTCCAAATTTCGGAGGCTAAGTTTGAATCGAGATTTAAAAATTTTAAGGCCCAAAAAGCGCGGTGCTCTAACTCTTCCGGTAAATGGCACGCTTTGTCGTAGACTAATAGATAAGGCGTACAACCAATGGCGGTCTTATATGCTATACGATATGCCCACAACGCGTCGTCGAGTTTGATGGTCCAATCTTTCCTATTTAAAGAAACAGTTTTCTCCAAAATGCGTTTACTCTCGCAATTTACTACCTCTACTTGGCCGCTTGTTTGAGGGTTATAGGCGGTGTCGAGTTTATGTGTGACGCCATATTTAGATAAATTTTTTGTAAATTGGGCGTTGCAGGAGTGCGTACCCCGGTCACTCACTATCGCGTGAGGCGTGTCGAAGCGAGAAAATATTTTTTTGAGAAAATGGATGACGACACTCGCATTGTTGGTGGGAAGAGCTTGCGCTTCGGCCCACCTATATACGTAGTCGACCAGCACTAAAATATAATGAATATTAAAAGAAGAAGGTAGGGGGCCTACAAAATCTATGCCCCACAAATCGAAGATTTCACACTTGAGAAAAAGTTTTTGGGGCATCTCGTCACGACGAAAAATGTTACCCGACTGCTGGCAGCTATCGCATTTACTCACAATATTGTGAGCATCTTTAAAGAGAGTGGGCCAATAAAAGCCCGCCTCTAATGCTTTCTGCGCGGTCCGGTTGGCTTGAAAATGCCCCGGCCGATCCCTCATGGCAGTGATGCAAAATTTGCGCACCCTCCTCGCTTGAAACATATCTCTGCACTACTTGGTCCGCGCAGACGCGAAAGAGAAAGGGTTTCTCCCAAAAGTAGTTTTTTTAAATCAGAAAAGAATTTCTTCTTTTGCTGAGTCGAAAAATCTTTTGGAAGGACCCACGCGACTAGATAGTTCACGTAATCTGCGAACCAAGCGGTGGAAGAAGTTTTTAAATGGTTTAAAGTTAAGAGGCGCTCCTCAGGAAATCTATCGTCTATTTCAGGTTCGATGAACACTTGTGCGACGGGGTGTTCTAAATGCGAGAGGTGGTCGACTGCCAAATTTTCAGCCCCTTTCTTGTCCCGGATATCTAAGTAAAATTCCTATAAAAGGAGGATGCATCGAAGTAAGCGGGGCTTGGCATCAAATTTGGCCAAAATATATTTAAGGGCGGAGTGGTCAGTGAAAACAATTACTTTAGAAAGCGTTACGTAGGGCCTGAACTTATCAAAGTCAAATACGACGGCAAGAAGTTTCTTTTCCGTCGTTGTGTAGTTAGCCTGTGCGGCTGTGAGTGTGTGCGAAGCGTAATAGATTGGATGAAAATATTTATTAATGCGTTGGCCTAGTACGTCTCCTATTGCAATATCGCTTGCGTCGCACAGTATCTCAAACGGAAGGGACCAATCTGCGCCACCAGAATGGGGAATTGATAAGTTGTTGTTTAATAAAATTAAATGCCTCTACACAGGTGGTATCAAATATGAAAGGGGAATCCTTCTCCAGGAGGTGGGTTAGCAGTTTCGTTATTTTAGAAAAATCTTGTATAAATTTCCGGTAGAAACCCGCGTGACCTAGAAAACTTTGAATAGATTTTACGTTTGAGGGTGTGGGAAGTTATTCAATTATTGCAACTTTGGCCTTATCGACCTACATCCCCTTGGAACAAATCTTATAGACGAGGTATAAACCCTCTTGGACCATGAAGTTGCATTTCTCCCAGTTTAAAACTAAGTTCGTCTCTTCACACCGTTGGAGAGCTCTATCTAAATTTGTCAGACAGTTTTGAAAAGAGTTTCAAAAAATGGAGAAGTCATCCATGAAGACTTCCATTATATCTTCTACGAGCTCGCCAAATACGCCAACATACATCTTTGAAATGTAGCTAGCGCGTTACATAGGCCAAACAACATCCTTCGATATGCGAAGGTGCCGAAAGGGCAAGTAAAATTGTCTTCTCCTGGTCTTCGAGGGAAATAAGGATTTGGAAAAACCCTGAGAGACCATCGAGAAAACAATAAAAAAGATGATCTGAAAGACGCTCCAGGATTTGATCGATGAATGGTAGTGGGAAGTGGTCTTTTCATATGGCATCGTTTAATTTTCGATAGTCGATGCACACCCTCCAACCCATAACAGTACGAAATGGGATTAATTTGTTATTCTGGTTTTCCACGACCATTATAGCGCCCTTTTTGGGGACGACTTGTACGGGGCTTACCCACGTACTGTCGGATATAGGATAGATAATTCCCACATCGAGGAGCTTTATAATCTCAGTCTTAAGGAAATCTCACATATTCGGGTTAAGGCGTCGTTGAGGCTGAATAGTTTTGTGGGGGTTATCTTCCAAAAAAATTTTATGGGTACAGAGGAGGGGCTTATTTCCCTGATATCGAAAAACTGCCATGCAATTGCACGACGATGTTTGTTTAAAACTTCCACTAATTCGGAAGTTTCTAAATCACTTAGGAAAGAAGAAATAGTAACAGGGAGTTTTAAATCTTTTTCTAGAAAAACATATTTCAGATTATCGGGGAGTTGTCTTAACTCGAGGACTGGTGGTTCTTCAAATGATGGTTTAATTTTTAAAGCTTCTGAATCGAAGGGTTCGAATGGCGAATCTGTCAGCATGCCGTTGAGACAAGATAGATTCTCCAAATCCGAATTATCTAATGCTAAGGAGAGAAATTCAGAAAGCGAAGAACATTCCTCTTCAAACACGGGTTCTAGTTATAACCGGAATCATCGTTCGATAGGGAGTTCCGCATCGAGGGATTAATATGTAAAGTAACTTCGTCGTCTCCGACTCGAAGGAGGAGGCGACCGTTACTGCAATCGATTAGCGCACGGGAGGTTGTGAGGAAAGGGCGACCGAGTATAATAGGTACCTCAGCGTCCTCCTCTATGTCCAGTATGACAAAGTCTACCGGGAAGATAAACTTGTCAACCTTGACTAGAACATCCTCCACTACCCTTATCAGGTATTTTACTGAGCGATCCATGAGTTGAATGCTCATCTTTGTCGGGCATGGGATGCCCAAATTGAGTTTTTTGAAAAGGGAGAAAGGCATCAAATTGATGCTAGCGCCCAAGTACGCTAGAGCGTACTTTATTAACATATTGCCGAAGAGGCACGGGATGGAGAACCGTCCTGGGTCATTCAATTTTGGCAGCAATTTATTAAGGAGAACAATAGAGCATTCCACGTTAAAGGAAACACGCGAAACATCGATCCTCGAGTCGCTTTTTAATAGAAAGCAACTCTTTAAGATATTTTGCGTATTTTGCCATTTGGGAGAGTGCCTCGCAAAAAGGAACGTTTATTTGAATTTATTTTAAAATTTGTAAGAATTTATTTATATTGCTCGTCCTTCCGATCGTTGTTTATTTTTGAGGGATAAGGAAGAGACGGGATAAAAATGTTCGGCACAGTCAGAATACTCGATGAAATATCTATCGAAGAAGAGGGTGTAGGGGTCGGTGTCGAAATAGGTACCATATGCTCAATCTATTTTGGGGAAGTTACCTCCTTACCACTGCGAAGGTTTATGGCGTTGGCATTTTCTCTGGGGTTCGGCTCCGTGTTCCTAGGTAGAGCTCCATAGGGCCGCTCGGAGACCATCTTTGCAGGCTGTCCAACCTGATTTTCCAAAATTTTAATCGATCCAGTAATATTCCGGATATTTGACTCGGTGGACGCGACCTATTTAGCAAAAACGTCTTCGAGCGGAGAAGGTTTTGGAGGAGGAGGCTGGAATCCGTGCGGAAATCCTTGTGGAAATCCTTGCGGATTCACAATTGGGGGCCTCTAAGCATTGTTGGGATTGCTCCAGGAGAAGTTCGGGTGGTTCCTCCAATCCGGATTATAATTATTACTATAAGGGTTGTTATTAGAGTTGAAGGGGGGTCGAACTGGGTTGCCTAAGTAATCTATGGTTTCATTGACAAAAGTATTTTTATTATTAATTGGAGGACAAGCGGGAGCGGAGGAGTAAGCAGTCATCTCTGCCACTTGCTTACTTAACCTTTCGACTTGAGAGGCTAAGTGAGAAGTGGCATCCACTTCATATATCCCAGTTAGTTTTGAAAGAATATAGGTATGCTAACTAATTCACCTAGAGGGGGGGGGGGGGGTGAATAGGTCTTTTGAGTTTTACTTGATAGTTATGGCCAGTTAAAAGTAATCTAATCAGAGAATCAAGCAACACAGAAAAACACACAAGTGTTTATAGTGGTTCCCCAAGACAGTGTGTCTATGGGTAGTCCACTTCCCCCCTTCACCCTTCTAACGGTGTGTTAGACAGGGCCAACTCCTCCAAACTCGGCTCAAAGAGCTTACAGCAAAAGTTCCTCAGAACTTCTCAGATCAAGGATGATCTTACCTTAGGACAAGAGTCCCTACAACTCAGAGCTATCACCAGCTCTTACCTCAGGCACATCTGCCCTACAAACTAAGAGGAAAACACCTCCTACAGCTCAGACCACCTCCTGGTCCTACCTCAGGCAACACGCCTTACAACTCAGAGGAAAACACCTCCAACAGCTCAGACCACCTCCTGGTCCTACCTCAGGCAACAAGCCTTACAACTCAGAGGAAAACACCTCCTAAAGCTCAGACCACCTCTTGGTCCTACCTCAGGCAACAAGCCTTACAACTCAGAGGAAAACACCTCCTACAGCCAAGACCACCTCCTGGTCCTACCTCAGGCAACAAGCCTTACAACTCAGAGGAAAACACCTCCTACAGCTCAGACCACCTCCTGGTCCTACCTCAGGCAACAAGCCTTACAACTCAAAGGAAAACACCTCCTACTGCTCAGACCACCTCCTATAGATCCTGCACAGTTTGTGCTTTCCTGTAGCTGAAGATGTTGATAATAGCTACCACTTGATCTTCCTCTTCAATAGAAGGGTGGAAGATCACCTTGCCCCTTCTGGTGGAGGAGCTATCTTCTTCTCTCAGTTTCTTCTTCTCTTTCAGTGAGCAGGAAGAAAGACGAGAGCAGCAGCTGTCAATGGCGAAAATAGATTTTGCAAGCAATCGGCTGGGGGTTAGAAAATACCCTAACTTTTTCTTTTATACTTCTTTTATCTTCAACGACTCTAATTTGATCTCCCAAGAAGTATGGGAGACATTGGAGGTCCCCTGTAGCTTTTCTACAACTTGCCCTAGCCGCAGGTCCCGCCGCCCTACTTATCTGTAGAGAAGGTCTGCATTCGACCAACGCGCTACACTCTGCGCTCGATGAACCCGCTGCATTCTGCGTTCGACGAACTTGCCAAACTCTGCATTCGATGAACTTGCCAAACTCTGCGTTCGACGAACTTGCCAAACTTTGCATTCGACGAACTTGCCAAACTCTGCGTTCAATGATCTGCCTTGTCTCTGCGTTCGACGATCTGCCTTGTCTCTACGTTCAACGAAAGGCACTCTGCATTCGACGAACGGCTCTCTGCGTTCGACGAACACGCGATTATCAGCTGTTTCTTCTATCTCGTCTCAGCGGTCGATGAACTGTATTCTTCGTTCGACGAACGGCTCTCTGCGTTCGACGAACATGCAATTATCAACTGTTCTTCTATCTCGTCTCAGCGGTCGACGAACTGTGTTCTGCGTTCAATGAACGGCTCTCTGCGTTCGACGAACACGCCCTTTGTGCCTTCTCAGCGGCTCCTTCTCTGGTCTCATCTCAGCGGTCGACGAACTGAGTCCTGCGTTCGACGAATGGAACTCTGGGTTCGACGAATCTATCAGCTTAGACAATTTCTTCTATCTACTTAGGAGAAGATTTCTCCTAACCATTGTTCTTGATTAACCCTTTCTCTTGTGTCACCTAAGCCTGTTTAACTTACAAAAACAAAGCTTTATCAAATACAATATGTACTTAGTATTGGAAGTGATGCCTCTTCAAATCAAGGGAACATTGAGGGCAATGTTCCCAACAATCTCCTCCTATTTGAAGAAGGCAGAACATCCCCAATGCTAAGGTACATAGTTAATCAAAAACATATCATGATACAACATGAAGGACATATTATGTAAATGATCTATAAGATAATCATGATAACATAGTTTCTAGATAATAACATTGTTTAAGCTATCAAATCCATGACAGATTATATAAACCTTTGACTAGATTAGAGGGCATCTCCCGGCACTTTCTAACTCAGATTGAATAGCATGTCATGATAACTAACTTAGAGGGTTAACACTACTTTGGTCTTAGCAACTAACATTCCATCTCCTATTTGCATCTAGCAAGACCAAATTTGGTCTTAGCATTGGCCATCTCCCCCTTTCTGGATTCTTCAACCTCTTTCCCATTAGGGAATATGATGCTTCAACCTCTACACTTTACTGGATACTTCTAACACATCCGAAGATAGATTAGAAAGTATTTTCCAAATCCCCTTTTAGGACAGCCTACATCCTTTCTGACCTACTGAGCATTAGCTGTCTCCCCCTCAACTTATAGCCAACTCCCCCTCAATTTGAGCAGGAGCTTGCTCCCCCTTAATTGGAGCACCTGTATTTACCTAGACATTTCCTTGCTGATCAAAAGAAAAACTGGAATTTCAGCTGATCCAGATGTTTCTGATCCAGCTGATCATTTTAATCTATTCTACAATTAACAACTTAGGGAGATTATCTACCCTATCAGTGGATTATGCTTATTGAGGGAAGATCAATTCAGATATTAATCTATCATAATATTACATTTTATGATAAATTGAACAGATAATAGCATAAGCAGTTTAACACAGAATATATATTCAGAAATGTACTCATTCTAAATTTAACATGCCTAAGTCAATTTTAAAAGAATTAAACTTGGCCTCCTCAAACCTTTTAGGCTCTATCTGTGACAGAAAACTGAGGAACAATCCCTCATTGTGAGCCCTGCTCCTAGTTGTCATACCTTGCTGAACATTCCCTATTATCTGCTTTATGGGATGATCCCTGAGATGTCTGGTAGCTGCAGTCATTCTGTTCTCAGCTTGCTGTGCTGTTACTGCAGGTTCAACAGTTTCTTCATCAAGGTTGACTTCTACCTCTTCAGGGATGGCAGCATCAGAAATAGTTTTGCTGCAGCTGTGAGTGTCTTGTCTTGGCATCTCTTCACAAGAGGGTAGAACTTCCATGGTGTCAGTTACCCTGATGACCTCTTCTTCATTCTGAGCTTTTGCTCTTACAGCATCTGGGCTGTGCTCCCCCTCACTAGCACACCCACCTCCTTCTCCATAGAGAGAGCAATGCTCCCCCTCACCTAGGGCATACATATGTGGAGAAATCTTGAGGATTTATTCCTCTACTTGATGTTGACTTCATAATGTCAACCTCCTGTCTGTCATGTGCCATTGGCACTCACTGTTCAAGTACCAAATGATGATGGGGCTGGTACTTGAACTATCCTGCAAAACAGATTTTAATGTCCCTTAGGAGCCCAAGATGACTTGGGTCCTAGGTTCTGGTTAGCATAATGAAATGGCCTTACTCTAGCTGCACCCTTTGCAGGAAGGCCCTTCTTTGCATTAGGTACATTGGGATTGTACCAACAATCTATGGCAAAGTGTCCCACTTTACCATAGCACCAACATTCATGAATGTTGTATCTTCTCTTCTGAACATTTGTTAAGAGTTGTGCAACACAGTCCTCATGTTCAGGAGTAGATACATCAGCATTCTTCCTGTTCCTTTCAGCAATGATTTGACTAAAATTCAATCTATGTGCTGTCTTGATGTTGTTTGTCCTGATGTCATCAGCTTGCTTTGGCTTGGCAACCATACAAGATCTGATTGCATCTAACACTGAGCAACAAGCCTTGTCCATAGATTGGACAGCAGCAATTTTCTTTGCTGAAACAGATTTGGAAGAGCTGGCACCCTGATTCTTGAGTGAGGGGGCTGAGGTACCAAATACAAAAGGTCCAGATTGGGCCAATTGAATTTCCTCATGGGGAGCCTTCATGACACTCAATCCCATGCCCTTTCTTTCATTATAGGATGGAGTATTTTCCTTCCTATAAGAGCTTCCATTCCTCCAGTGACCACTAATGATTTCATGGTCATACCTGTTGGAAGAAAGCAATCCCCTTTGAAAGGTGGAATGAGGCTTAGCCTTACCCCTGCTCTTTTCTCCACTCCCTTCACCTGTCTCCATCTTATTGATACCTGGTCCTCTTCTGTTGGATTGAGAGGAGAAGGAGTCAATAATGGGTATCACAGTTTTAGGCTTGGAGAATTGAGCCACAAGGCATCTTTCCTTCACAAGCTTCTCCTCAAGATCCTTGATGATCTTGTCCTTCAGGGAAAAAATGCTCAAGTGCACAACTGTTATCCCCTTTAGATGGCTAATCTGTCTGCTCATCTGACCCACCAAGGTGGTTGATTCAGTGCAGTTGTTTTCAGCCAGCTTAAGGGATGCTATTTCCTGGGCTTGCCTCTTGGCAAGCTTCTTGCTCTCTTTCAGAGCAATAACCAAGGCATCATATTTGTCAATCAATTGATTGACATCTACCTCAGCTTCTGAAACACTTTCATCATGTGATGGCTGTGCTTCAGATTCTTGACATACATCATGATCAGAAATGGAGGTGGAATGGATTGATACCTGATCATTGTCAGACATATTATGATTGCCTTCCTCATCAGTGAGGGCCATAAGGCCTAGCTGAACACAATCTTCTTCATCCTCCTCTTCATCACTATTTGAGTGTTATAGAGGGGCTGTTGGGTATTGTGTCCACAATCACCTTGATTTGAAGATGTCCCCTAGTAAACTAAAATGAATTGAATTTGTATTTGATGACTTTTGTTTAGATGTGTTATGACAGGCCTTAATGCTAAGTGCACACCAAAGTCAGGTTGCAATGGATCACCAAACACAGTTCTAGACAATGTAATCCCTCATTGTATAGAACAAAGTGTTGGTCCATGTGTAATCTCTCTTTTGGAGTGCACTTCATATACTCATAACTGAAGGCTTTCAAGGTTGAGGAGTGGAGCAGGTTTTCAGAAGAAAAGAAAAATTCTGCTGAGTCAATTCGTCGAGATGACTCGGGTCATTCCGACGAATCCCGACGAATCCAGACAGAAGACCTTTGTCTTGGTTTAGAAGAAAAATCTGCAGCTAAGTCCATTCGTCGAGATGACTCGGGTCATTCCGACGAATCCCGACGAATGCTGACAGAGGTCATTTTGGCTGGGTTGTGAAGAAAATTCTGCAGCTAAGTCAATTCGTCGGATGTTCTCGTGAACTCCCGACGAATCCCGACGAATGGTAATAGAAAGTGTTTTTCACGGGTTGTTCAGTGTTTCCCTGTGGCCAAGTCAATTCGTCGGATGTTCACGTGAAGTCTCGACGAATGACAGACAGACGGATTTCAAATCTTCGTTTCGTTTTCGAAAATTAGGGTTAGCCACCATGAACAGTACACATGTCGCCTCTCCCTTCATTGTCGCATGAGCCGTTGAAGTCCTCCCTATAAATAAATCCTTATTTTAGGGCAAGGGGATCCATCTTAAAAAATCGATCTGAAAATCTCTCTTCAGCCGACAGTTCAGAAAAGATAAAGCTAAAAGTCGATCTCCTTTCTCTTTTGCTGAACAAGAATTCTGAGACCTAACATTTTGCTGCTCAAGATCCTTTCTCTATTGTTGTTAGAGATTTCTCAGAAGAAGGTCTTTGATCTTATTGCTGCTCTCATGATTGAAGATTCTTTCAAGTAAGTCAAAGGGCCTATTCAGATCTGGTTAGCCAAGTCTTTTCTTTTCCACATCTTTCAAGTGCCAAGCTTTCTTTCAAGGTTGAGAAGAAGACTCAGTTTTCAAGATCTGAAGTTAATCTCTTTAGAGGTTAAGAAGAAGTATTTTGTTTCAATATCTTTTCTTTTGTAGGAGTTTTCACTCCGAGATTATTTGTAGGAGTTGTTTACTCCGAGGTGTAGGAGTTGTTATACTCCGAGTTGTAGGAGTGGTATACTCCGAGTTGTAGGAGTTTTGACTCCGAGGTGTAAGATTAGTTATAATCTGAGATTGGTGAAGTAGCCGAGTCTAGCCTCGAAGTGCTAGATAGGCGAGGCGGGAAAGAGGACTACCCACATCGGGGAACCTCTATAAAATCCTTGTGTCTGTGCTGTGTTTGATTGTTTGTTTTTCTGTGTTAAATTTTTAATTCCGCATAAAGACATAGAATCCACCTATTCACCCCCCTCTAGGTGATTTAGGCCGCAACTAGATACTTTCAATTGGTATCAGAGGGAGGTTGTTCGCTATAAGGCTAACACCTTGAACAAGATCTCCTCATCTAGTTGCTAAAGCAAATATGTCTGGAATGGATAAGGCCAAGGATTCTGTCAAGTTACCAGTCTGCACCAAAGAGAACTTTCCTATGTGGAAGGAAAGAGTAAGATTCTACATGGAAGCTGCTGACCCAAGAATCTTTCAGATCGTGGAAGAAGGTCCCCATATTCCGATGAAACCATCTTCAATAAACTCCACCATCATGATCCCGAAGAAGATGTTGGAACTGAACAAAGACGAGATCGCTCTAGTGGCCCTAGACAAGAAAGCAAAGAATATCATAGCAGGTGCAGTTGATGATTCAATATTGCAAAATCTGCTTCACTGCAAATCTGCTAAAGAAATGTGGGATTCACTAGTCGTTCTGATGGAAGGGACCGAAGAAGTGAGGGATGACCGAAGATCGTTGATGAACCAAGAATACGAAGCATTCAAGCAAGATCCAAGAGACTCCATTTCTGACACCTACGAGAAGTTCTTCAAGATCGTAAATGGTCTTAGGAACTATGATCGAGAATTCACAACTGGCGAACTAAATGACAAATTCCTGAGATCCCTGACGAAAGAATGGGACACCAAGGTTATAGCCATCAGAGAATTCGGAAAGCTAGGAACCACGGAGCCACAAATGCTGTTTGGTAAGCTCTTGTCCCATGAGTTGAAGTTGAACTCCCGCAAAGCTGAAGAAGAGGGGATCAAGGCCCATGGAAGGGAGAAGTCCTCCGCTCTGAAAGCTGAAAGCTCAAGAAAGAGCAAGACTCTCCCACCTGTCAGGAGATCATCTTCTGATGAGGATGAATCTGATGCCAGCCCCTCTGGTTCAGAGTTGTCTGATGGAGAATTTTCTTTGCTCTCCAAACAATTCAAAAGACTTCTGAATAAAAGAAAGCAGAAGAGAGGCCAATCCTCTGCTTCTGATCACAGAAGACCAAGACGTGATGGTGACCATCACAAGAAGGACTACAATAACGACAGGTATAAATCTAAACCGAACAAATATGATTCTACTGACATTATTTGCTACTGCTGCAATAAGCCAGGACACGTGATAGCCGAGTGTCAATACAAAAAGAAGGAAGGATCAAAGAAGAAGGAAAAGAGATCCTTCAAAGGAAAGAAGAAGGAAAAGAGTTTCCTTGCCAAAAAGGTCAAGACTCTGAGCGACAGTGACTCTGATGCGTCAAGCTCAGATGAAGAAGCCTACTTCGGGCTAACGGCACATCTAGACGAAGAAATAGGCGACTCCTCTTATAAGGGGAAGGTAAACTCTCAACCCCTCTGTCTGCTTCTGAAGATGAGACTGCATCCGTAGCAAATGAAGGCTACTCCTCAGAGGAGGACTCTAAGTTAATAACTCAGTATGAAGCCCTTGTGAAAGGATTTGACAAGTGCCGCAAGGTCGTCAAATCCAAGTCAAAAGAAATTGAATCTCTCAAGACAGTGGAATTAGCTTTGAGGGAGGAAGTTGAACAATTAACTCCTCTCAAAGATGAAATCCAACTCTTGAAAGACGAACTGAAAAGCTCCACTGAGTTGTTGAATCTAAAGGAGAAAACTTTAAATGAACTAGAAGATAAGTTGAAGGCGGAAAGGAAGCTCGTAGAAAGCTTCTCGAAGCCTAAGACTATTCTTCCACTCATTGATAGGTTTTCTGCTCCTGCGAAGGGTAGTGAAATTGGTCATAAGGCCGAAAGTAGTAAGGCTGCTGAGAAAAGAGCCGTGAAAGGGAAGGGAACTGCTAATCAAAGTCAACCTTCATTCAGGAAGGTCATTTTTCCATCAAACCCGTTTGACTTTGATTCATCCTACGATCATTTTGCTAGACCAACACACGTTGAACCTAGTAATAAATATCAAGGATGGAGCTTTCCCCGAAACTTTGACGTCTCTCCATTCAAAGCTCCTCATGAAGAAATAATTCTCAAAGATCATGGTTCGTTTGTTCACGGATCAACTCATAAGAAGGCACCAAAAATTAAAACGATTGCACCCAAATCTGTTGAGAAGAAGTTGGAGCCATGTGTGTGCTGTCACCATGAGGCCCCCACTTCTAAGAAGACTTCCACTAAGAAAGTCACTCCTGTTGCACCTCCCGTTCAAAAGGCAAAACAGGAGACAAAGAGAAGGTACAATCGATTCGATTGTTGGTGTTGTGGCAAGGTTGGTCACTTTGCCATAGATTGTTGGTTTAATCCGAGAAATGTCACGACTCCACGGATTAAAAATGCATGAATGACCCCTCGCAATGTTAACATTCCAAGTGGCGGTCATCTAACAAGAAGCCAAGGACCCAAATCGGTTTGGGTTCCTAAGGGCAATTGATTGTTGATTGCAGGTATGTCCAAAGGCCAATACAAATCCAATATGGTACTTGGACAGTGGTTGTTCACGGCACATGACCGGAACAAGAAGCCTACTACAAGAGTATACCCCGGTGAAAGATGGTCCAAAAGTTATTTTTGGCGGATCTGATCGGGGAATCACAAAAGGATACGGTATGATCACAAATGGTATAGTCTCTTTCACAGACGTGGCTTATGTTAAAGGATTACAACATAATCTCATTAGCATAAGTCAACTTTGTGACAAAGGCTATATGGTAGAATTCTACAAGGACAAGTGCTTGATAAAGTCGTCTGATACGTCAGAAACTATTTTAACAGGCACTCGGAGTAGAAATATTTTTTGTTTAAATTTTCTATGTTTAGACTCTTCTACACCAGTGTGCTTTTTAGCAAAAGATAGTGCATCTCTTTGTGACCAGTGGCACAAGAGACTAGCTATATTAATTTCAAAACTATAAGTATGTTATTTTCTCAAAATTTAGTTCGCGATGCTCCTGATGTTAAGTGCATTAAAGAGAGACCGTGTCATGCATGCCAAATGGGTAAGCAGACTCGGGCAACCTTTAAAAGCATTATTGGCAAAGACTCTAACAGATGTTTATATCTGCTCCATATGGACTTGTTTAGTCTCATGCCAATCAGAAGTATAGGAGGTAAGTCTTATACGTTGGTTGTTGTTGATGACTACTCACGCTTTGCTTGGGCATTCTTTCTGAAACACAAGTTAGACACCTTTGCTTCTTTCACCACATTCGTCAAGCAAATCCAGAATGAATTAGAATGTTCTGTGGTCAAAATCAGAAGTGATCATGGTACAGAGTTCAAGTTTGGAGCTATGACTGAATTTTGTGAAAGCCTAGGTATCTTTCATGAGTTTTCTTCTCCCCGTACTCCACAACAGAATGGAGTAGCTGAAAGAAAGAATAGAATGCTCATAGAGGCCTGCAGAACAATATTGAGTGATTCTTCACTACCAGAGTACTTCTGGGCTGAAGGCATCAACACTGCTTGCCACGTGCAAAACAGAGCACTAATCAACAAGAACCATCATAAGACTCCTTATGAACTTTTGAAGGGAAAGAAACCAACCCTGTCTTATTTTAGAATCTTTGGCAGTAAGTGTTTTATACTTAATAATGGGAAATATTACAAAACTAAATTTAGTGAAAAATGTTTTGAAGGTATTTTTGTAGGTTATAGTAGCCATAGTAAGGCATATAGGATTTTCAACAAGAAAACCCTGGTTGTAGAAGAAACTTACAATGTCATATTTGATGAGACGAGTATGCTTCAAAGCAACTCTTCTAGTGTTTTTGTTGAAGATGTAGATGCAAGGTTCAAGGAACTACACCTAGAAGAAACTGTAAAGGAAGACGCTCCAAAAGCTATTGAAGTAAATGCTCCTTCTACATGTGAGGATGATGACCCTCAGGAAGATGAAGATGTACCTGAAGTGCAGGAACCTCATGGTCATCTAAATGTTGGAATGATCAGACATTTGAGAGATCATCCAGCTGATCAAATCATCGGAGATCCTTCAAGCAGAGTTCTAACTAGAAGAGGTACAACTAACGAAGTTTTACATTTATGTTTTCTTTCACAGATTGAGCCGAAGAAGTTTGAAGAAGCAAACACCGATCCCTCTTGGATCCTTGCTATGCAAGAGGAGCTCAACCAATTCAAGAGATGTAAAGTTTGGAAGTTGGTACCTAGACCCAAAGGACAGAATGTGATTGGAACCAAATGGATTTACCAGAACAAGCTTGATGAAAAGGGCATCATCACCAAGAACAAAGCAAGACAGGTTGCTCAAGGATACAGGCAAGAAGAAGGGATTGACTTTGATCAGACCTTCGCACCAGTTGCAAGACTTGAAGCCATCAGATTATTTCTGGCTTATGCTGCATATAAGGGCTTTAAGGTTTTCCAGATGGATGTAAAGTCCTCCTTTCTGAATGGAGACCTTAAAGAGGAAGTCTATGTAGCTCAGCCTCCAGGTTTTGTAGATTCTAACTTTTCTGATCATGTATATTATTTACATAAAGCCTTGTATGGTCTCAAACAGGCACCTCGTGCCTGGTATGAGACATTGTCTAAGTTTCTCCTTGAGAACAAATTCACAAGAGGAACAATAGACAAGACATTGTTTCTTAGGGAAGTAAAAGGCGAGATTTTACTAGTGCAAATCTATGTCGACGATATTATATTTGGGTCTACTGATGACAAACTATGCAAAAAGTTTTCTAACTTGATGCAAGGTAAGTTTGAAATGAGCAGTATGGGAGAGCTGAAATATTTCTTAGGACTCCAGGTGCACCAATCTGAAGATGGAATTTTCATCTCTCAGACGAAGTTCACCAAAGAGCTTCTTAAGAAATTTGGAATGGAGAGTGCAACCTCAATGAGGACTCCAATGGGCTCAAGTATGTCTCTGGACAAGGATGAGAAAGGGAAACCTTTTGATGAAACCAAGTACAGAAGCATAATTGGGTCCTTGCTCTATCTCACTGCTACTAGGCCTGATATAATGTTCTCAACATGTGTTTGTGCCAGGTATCAGGTAAACTGTAAGGAATCTCATTATGCCGCTGCAAAGAGGATTTTGAGATACCTTAAGGGCACACCGAATCTCGGCTTATGGTACCCAAGTAGCAATGATTTTGAACTAATTGGTTTTTCAGACGCTGATTTTGCAGGAAGCAAAGATGATAGGAAGAGCACTTCGGGAACTTGCCAGTTCTTAGGAAAACGGCTCGTCTCCTGGAGCAGCAAGAAGCAAAATTGCGTTGCAATATCAACTGCTGAATCGGAGTATATCTCTGCCGGCAGTTGCTGTGCACAACTTTTATGGATGAAAAATCAGCTTGAGGACTATAATTTAAAGCTCTCAGAAATCCCCATGTTCTGTGACTCCTCAAGTGCTATTGCCATAGAAAATAATCCCGTCTCTCACAGCAGAACGAAGCATATTGAGCTTCGCTACCACTTCATCCGGGAACATGCTGAGAGTAAGGACATAAATTTGTTATATGTTAATACTGACAAACAAATTGCAGATATTTTTACGAAGCCTCTGGACGAAACTAAATTCAATTTCTTCAAAATGGAACTTGGAATGCTTAACAAGGAATCTTGAAGTTGGGACTGTTGAGATTTCACGAAATTGCACGAGATTTCACTTGTTAACTCAGAAAATTTCATGAAGTTTCACGGGTTTTTCACGGGACAAATATTACTCTTCTCAATTCATCTCCCGTGGAATCATCTCCCTATTAAATACGGTTTTATCGTCCTACAGGTACGCACTCTACTTCAATTTATATATATATATATATAAATCAAAGAAAACATCACGATTTCACGAGAACTTCCGTGAAACCCTACCCGACCGTTCGTCTCCTTCTATCGCGATTCCTCTGTTTCTCTTCCGCGGCTTCGACGACATCAATGGCGCCCAAAGCTTCTGGAGGTTTGCATTCAGGGGGAGAGTTGGTGAGAGGCGCCTTCCGCTCAGCTTCAAATGAGTTTCAGAACGTGATTATGATGCTCGATGTCACCGGGCTCGGTTTTGTCTTAGAAGAGCCGGCTAAAATCCTAGAACAGGACATTCTGGAGTTATATCGCAATGCCAAAATCTCAAGTCAAGGTAAGAAGATCAAAAGCTCTATTAGGTCTTGCAAAATCATTTTGAAGGCTAGTGGTATCAACCAATTGTTGATGATGCCTGAAGTTGAATCAGAAGAGTTGTTTGTTGAAGATATTTTCAGAGCCAGAAGATTCTGTGGCATTCTTGATCAAAGCTCCAAAATCAGAAGAAAGTTCATGAATGAAGGAGGTAAGCTTCTGTGTGATATTCTAGGAAAAGTATTATTATGCAAGGTAGGCTCTCATGACTACCTCTCTGAATAAGCTTTCAAAATTCACACCGCTATAATATGTCGGAAGAATTTCAATTTTGGTGAAGTAATCTTTGAGAAGATTAAAGAAAGTTTTCTTGCTCCAAATTTTGGAAGAATTATCAGTCTGCTTCTGAATAGTAGTAATCCAGATTTTTTCAATCTTGGAAGAGGCATCCCCATCCACCACACAAAGAAGATCAACTCAACCATTTTCTCCAAATGGGAAAGGGTAATTCCCAAGGGCTTAGGGAATGCTGGAGTTAGGGCTGCTGTAAGTGATGATGAGGCCCCTCTGCTTGATGAGCATAGGTCTATTGAAGCAGGGCAATCCTCCAAGGGGAGTGGACTTAGTCCAGCTCCTGCACAGGGCAGAGATGCACATGTTGAGGGGGAGTTTCCAACCCCAAGAGACATTGGTGCAGGAAGTGGTGCTGCAGAAGATGTTCCTCCAAGTGATGCTGATCAAGTACCTCTTGATCCTGTTGATATTGTTGTCCCTGATGCTGATCTTGACAAGGAGGGCCCAGAGGATGCTGCTGATTTTGATGAGGCTCCTCAGCTGGAAGATTCAAGGAGATCACCTGCCATGGTTGATTCTCATTCTGAAGATCATGAAATCTTGCCAGACTCTCCTAATGAGCAATCTGAATCTGGGGAGAGGGGCAGCTTTGGTGCCAGGCTGGAGTTGTCTAAGGAGATGTCTCTACTTGAGGGGGAGAAAGACCAGGAAGATATCTTCATGGCTGAATCTATTCTTCCTGAAGTCTTTCCTTCTGTGTTGTTTCTGCCCTGGTATCTAGAAGTTCCTGTAGCAGGTAGCACATCTCCAAGAGTAACTGTGCTTGATAAGCAAGCACAGTCTACAAGTTTTGTGGCTGATAAAATCTCTCCTGAAGAGGTTGAGACTGGTGATATCTCTCACTCTTCTTTGCTGCAGTCAATTGCAGATTTGCTGAAGGCTCAGACTGAGCACTTAGATCAGTCTATCAAGCAAGTTTATAAGAAGATTGACACTGTGGATAGTGCTCTGAGGCAGGAAATAACTGAAATTAGGCATGAGATGAGCACATTCAAGAATGATCAAGAGGCTTGGATGACAAAAGCAGGAAAAGCTTTGGACCACACCAATCAAGGTGTTGGGCATGCTCTAAAGAATCTGCATCAGGTTAGTGAAGATGTACTACATTTGACTACTGCTCACTCTACTCTTAGCTCTGCTCATGATCAAGGACTCACATTCTTGGATGATCAACTTGAAAGACAACTGAAAAGACTCTATTCCCTCCTACATGAAGATGTCATAAAGGGGGAGTAGAGTGTGGTATCCAGGTTAGAAGAAAGTGCAAGCAAAATGAATGCTTTGAATGAAAGTGTAGCTACTCAAATGCAAGATCTCAAGGAAAACATCTTAAAAAATGTTAAGGATGTGAATTGGTATACTCATGAAGCCCAAAGCTGGCTGTTCAAGGAAGTGGCTGGAATGCTTGGGTTTGCTGTTGTGGATAAAGGGTCAAATTTTCCCTCATCAAGTGCTCCAGGACCCAGGGCTCTTAGTTTCTCTCCAAATCCTATTGAGGATTCTGTTTTTGCTGATGAAGTCATCCCTGCTTCATCTTATCAAGAATTTTGGGATGATCCATTCCCTGTTCAAGATCCTGACAGCTCCTATTTTGCTGAACCCTCTGAGAAGTCATTAAAAAGGAAGCTATTTGCTGATAAGCCATCTGCTAAGAGGTCTTATTCACATAAGAAGATCAGAGAATTTTATGATAGGCCTCCTCCTAGAAACGTCCAAGAAAGTTGGAGCCCCATCTCCAAAAGTATTATTCTCTCTGTTTTTGATAGAGTCAGCAATCAGAATGAAAAAGTCAGTGACCATTATAGTTCAGAAGAATGGAGCAAGTTTGAGAAGAGGACAACTGAAAGAAGAATTCACTTCAAGAATGGTGGATCTAAAGAGTCTGCTCCTGATAAATATTGGCCTAAGCCAAAGGCATTCTTTGAGAGAATGGATTCAGAACTGAAGAAGAAAGCTGAGGTAGTGGACAGAATGTTTGCAAAGAAGAAAGGCAAAGGTCATGAATAAGCTGTGCTTATCTGGAATCATGATGTTTTCTTTGCTTATATATATATATATATATACACATTTCTTTTGTGTTAAGTTAAAACATTCAGTCCTATTCTGTTTTTCCTTATATATTACTGCCTGGGTTGTGCATTCTTATTTAGTATACTTTCTGTGCAATTCAAGTTAGTGCCTAGGGTTATGACATCTTCAAATAGGGGGAGATTGTTGGGTATTGTGTCCACAATCACCTTGATTTGAAGATGTCCCCTAGTAAACTAAAATGAATTGAATTTGTATTTGATGACTTTTGTTTAGATGTGTTATGACAGGCCTTAATGCTAAGTGCGCACCAAAGTCAGGTTGCAATGGATCACCAAACACAGTTCTAGACAATGTAATCCCTCATTGTATAGAACAAAGTGTTGGTCCATGTGTAATCTCTCTTTTGGAGTGCACTTCATATACTCATAACTGAAGGCTTTCAAGGTTGAGGAGTGGAGCAGGTTTTCAGAAGAAAAGAAAAATTCTGCTGAGTCAATTCGTCGAGATGACTCGGGTCATTCCGACGAATCCCGACGAATCCAGACAGAAGACCTTTGTCTTGGTTTAGAAGAAAAATCTGCAGCTAAGTCCATTCGTCGAGATGACTCGGGTCATTCCGACGAATCCCGACGAATGCTGACAGAGGTCATTTTGGCTGGGTTGTGAAGAAAATTCTGCAGCTAAGTCAATTCGTCGGATGTTCTCGTGAACTCCCGACGAATGGTAACAGAAAGTGTTTTTCACGGGTTGTTCAGTGTTTCCCTGTGGCCAAGTCAATTCGTCGGATGTTCACATGAAGTCTCGACGAATGACGGACAGACGGATTTCAAATCTTCGTTTCGTTTTCGAAAATTAGGGTTAGCCACCATGAACAATACACGTATCGCCTCTCCCTTCATTGTCGCACGAGCCGTTGAAGTCCTCCCTATAAATAAATCCTTATTTTAGGGCAAGGGGATCCATCTTAAAAAATTGATCTGAAAATCTCTCTTCAGCCGACAGTTCAGAAAAGATAAAGCTAAAAGTCGATCTCCTTTCTCTTTTGCTTAACAAGAATTCTGAGACCTAACATTTTGCTGCTCAAGATCCTTTCTCTATTGTTGTTAGAGATTTCTCAGAAGAAGGTCTTTGATCTTATTGCTGCTCTCATGATTGAAGATTCTTTCAAGTAAGTCAAAGGGCCTATTCAGATCTGGTTAGCCAAGTCTTTTCTCTTCCACATCTCTCAAGTGCCAAGCTTTCTTTCAAGGTTGAGAAGAAGACTCAGTTTTCAAGATCTGAAGTTAATCTCTTTAGAGGTTAAGAAGAAGTATTTTGTTTCAATATCTTTTCTTTTGTAGGAGTTTTCACTCCGAGATTATTTGTAGGAGTTGTTTACTTCGAGGTGTAGGAGTTGTTATACTCCGAGTTGTAGGAGTGGTATACTCCGAGTTGTAGGAGTTTTGACTCCGAGGTGTAAGATTAGTTATAATCTGAGATTGGTGAAGTAGCCGAGTCTAGCCTCGAAGTGCTAGATAGGCGAGGCGGGAAAGAGGACTACCCACATCGGGGAACCTCTATAAAATCCTTGTGTCTGTGCTGTGTTTGATTGTTTGTTTTTCTGTGTTAAATTTTTAATTCCGCATAAAGACATAGAATCCACCTATTCACCCCCTCTAGGTGATTTAGGCCGCAACTAGATACTTTCAGGGGCCCTGATTCCAACCTTTGCAGCTGGGCAATCTTCATCTTCTTCTGCTGCAAATTCTTCAACAGCAACCAACCCAATAAAGGCTTCTTCCTTTTCAGATTCAGATGAGCTGGAGTCTGATTCACTCCAGCTCCTTTCCCTCTTAGCTAGAAAGGATTTTTCTCCTTTCTTGCCCTTTGGCTGATGACCCTTCTTCTCATCCTTCTCTTTTCTCTTGACTGGGCAGTCAGTAATGACATGCCCTGGCTTGCTGCAGCAATAGCAGACAACTTTAGAGGAATTAAATTTAGAGTTAGAGCCATACTTGTCATTCCTGGAGTGATGCTTTGACTCCTTGCTATCCTCATTTTTGTGATATGAGGAAGAGGTCTTGTTATTCCATTGCCTCCTCTTCATCATCTTCTTGAATTGCCTCAAGAAGGCAGAAAACTTTTCATCAGAGGAAGAGCAATGAGAGGTGCTGGTTTCTGATTCAGCACTTCTCCTTTGAGGAGACAACAACCTGCCCTGGCTTCTCTTGGAGCTGTTAGCTTTGAGAGCTATTGAATTCTCCCTTGCTTGAGCCCTTGAAGAGGTGTCCTCTTCCTTCCTTGCAGACAGCTGCATCTCATAGGAGCGCAGCTTCCCAAACAGTGTGTGAGTTGGGGTCTCACCAAGCTTTGCCCCTTCCCTGATTGCACAGATTTTTGTGTCTCAATCCCTAGTTAGAGATCAAAGGAACTTGTCATTCAGCTCATAATCAGTGAACACCCTCTCATAGGTTCTTAGTTCATTTATTATCCTAAAGAACCTTTCATAGCACATGGAGATGTTCTCCTGGCTCTGCTGTCTGAAGGCTTCATATTCCTGATTGAGGAGTGACTTTCTATCATCCCTCACTTTAGCTGTTCCTTCCATATATACAACCAATGTGTCCCACATTTCCTTGGCAGTTGTGCAGTGTACCAAGTTCTGAAATATAGAGTCATCAATTGCATTAACAATTATGTTCTGGGCCCTTTTGTCCATAGTGTATAGTGCAATTTCATCATTGGACAGATCAGTAAATACCTTGAGTACTTTTCTAGTTGGGTCAACAGTGGAGGCTTTCTCAAAGGTATAAGGACCATTTTGACTGTTACATAGATCCTTGGGTCTGAGGCTTCCATGAACAGCCTCACCCTTTACTTCCATATGCCAAAGTTTTCTTTGGAGCATATGGGCAACTTCATTGACCCCAACTCCTTCTCCATTCCACTAGAGGCCATTTGATTTTGAATCAACAATACCTATTTAGGAACTGGTCAGACTGTTAAGTCCTTCTTGAACAACCTCCCTCTGATACCACTTGAAAGAATATAGGTATGCTAACTAATTCACCTAGAGGGGTGGGGGGGGGGGGGGGTGAATAGGTCTTTTGAATTTTACTTGATAGTTATTGAATGTTAAAAGTAATCTAATCAGAGAATCAAGCAACAGAGAAAAACACACAAGTGTTTATAGTGGTTCCCCAAGACAGTGTGTCTACGGGTAGTCCACTTTCCCCCTTCATCCTCCTAACAGTGTGTTAGACAGGGCCAATTCCTCCAAACTCGGCTTAAAGAGCATACATCACAAGTTCCTCAGAACTTCTCAGATCATGGATGATCCTACCTCAGGACAAGAGTCCCGACAACTCAGAGCTATCGCCGGCTCCTACCTCAGGCACAGCTGCCCTACAAACTCAGAGGAAAACACCTCATACAGCTCATACCACCTCATGGTCCTACCTCAGGCATCAAGCCTTACAACTCAGAGGAAAATACCGCCTACATCTCAGACCACCTCCTGGTCCTACCTCAGGCAACAAGCATTACAACTCAGAGGAAAACACCTCCTACAACTCAGACCACCTCCTGGTCCTACCTCAGGCAACAAGCCTTACAACTCAGAGGAAAACACCTCCTACAGCTCAGACCACCTCCTGTAGATCCTGCACAGTTTGTGCTTTCCTGTAGCTGAAGATGTTGATAACAACTACCACTTGATCTTCCTCTTCAATAGAAGGGTGGAAGATCACCTTGCCCCTTCTGGTGGAGGAGCTATCTTCTTCTCTCAGTTTCTTCTTCTCTTTCAGTGAGCAGGAAAAAAGACGAGAACAGCAGCCGTCAATGGCGAAAATAGATTTTGCAAGCAATCGGCCGGGGGTTAGAAAATACCCTAACTCTTTCCTTTATACTTCTTTTATCTTCAACGGCTCTAATTTGATCTCGCAAGAAGTATGGGAGACATTGGTGGTCCCCTGTAGCTTTTCTGCAACTTCCCCTAGCCGTAGGTCCCGCCGCCCAACTTATCTGTAGAGAAGGTCTGCATTCGATGAACGCGCTACACTCCACGCTTGACGAACCTGCTGCATTCTGCGTTCGACGAACTTGCCAAACTCTGTGTTCAACGAACTTGCCAAGCTCTATGTTCGACGAACTTGCCAAACTCTGCGTTCGACGAACTTGCCAAACTCTACGTTCAACGATCTACCTTGTCTCTGCGTTCGACGATCTACCTTGTCTCTGCGTTCGACGAACGACACTCTGCGTTCGACGAACGGCTCTCTGCGTTCGAGGAACACGCGATTATCAGCTGTTTCTTCTATCTCGTCTCAGCGGTCGATGAACCGTGTTCTTCGTTCGATGAACGGCTCTCTGCGTTCGACGAACACGCAATTATCAGCTATTTCTTCTATCTCATCTCAGCGGTCGACGAACTGTGTTCTGCGTTCGACGAACGGCTTTCTGCGTTCGACGAACACGCCCTTTGTGCCTTCTCAGCGGCTCCTTCTCTGGTCTCATCTCAGCGGTCGACGAACTGAGTCCTGCGTTCGATGAATGACACTCTGGGTTCGATGAATCTATCAGCTGAGACAATTTCTTCTATCTACTTAGGAGAAGATTTCTCCTAACCTTAGGTCTTGATTAACCCTTTCTCTTGAGTCACCTAAGCCTGTTTAACTTACAAAAACAAATCTTTATCAAATACAATATGTACTTAGTATTGGAAGTGATGCCTCTTCAAATCAAGGGAACATTGAGGGCAATGTTCCCAACAGGTTTGTAGGGCGCGATCTAGGCGCATTCCATTGATAGGCGTTCATGGCCATTTCTTCGAACAGAGCTTGAGCGGCCTCCGGGGTTTTGATGTTTAACGTTCCCCCGGCGGCTGCATCGATCATCTATCGCGTCGAGAAATTTAAACAAGTATAGATCGTCTGGACCTGCAGCCAAGACGACAGTGGTGATGAGGACACATATGCAAGAACTCTTTAAAATGCTCCCAAGTCTCATAGAGAGACTCAGAATCGAATTGAATGAAAGAGGCGATATATGTGCGTAATTTAGCGGTTTTAGACGGGGGAAAATATTTTGTTAGAATTTTCTCGGTCAATTGGGCCCACGTGGTTATGGATCCTCTAGGGAGAGAACTTAACTACACTTTGGCCTTTCTCCGCAGCGAAAATGAAAATAAACATAGACGAATAACGTTGTCAGTAACGTCATTAATCTTAAAGGTGTCACAAATTTCCAAAAAACTAGAAAGGTGTAAATTTGGATCCTCATCTAGCAAACCGTCAAATTGGACTGATTGTTGTACCATTTGAATGATGCTAGATTTTATTTCAAAATTATTATTAGCCACTGTTGGCCGTGTAATACTTGATCCGATATCTTCCAAATTCGGCCTGGCATAATATGCCATGGTCCGTGGCGGGGCCGCATCTGGAATTTGATCGGTCATAGCTTCTGTGTAAGTATCTCCGATAGACTCTTCGGGAAACTCGAGTAGGGTTTGATCATGAAATCGGAGGCGCTCACGGAGGGTGCGCTCAATTTCGGGATCAAAAGGAATGTTCGAATCGTCTGAGGAGTTTCCTCGGGTAATATACTAATAATAAATTTTTTTTGGTTTTGGCTTTTTCTATATTATGTTTCTTTGTTTTTTTCATAAATATATATAAAATAAAATTAATAGTGATTCTCCTTTTCAAAATAACAATGATGTTCCCCGACAACGACGCCAAAAACTTGATGAATTAGTTTGTATTTTTTGTGTATTTACACAACTTTTATGTGATGAGATTAGAATTAGGCGGGTGTTTTCGAGGAGTTTCGCAAGTACTCCTACTTTGAGAAACTAACTGTTATCCTATCGGAAGATAGAAGTAACAGTATTTTCTTCTTTTTAAATATCGACGATTACGCCCCGGCTACAATGCCAAATTCTATTGATTTTTAAATAGAAAATGAGATTTTTGCAAGTTTCGGGTTTGAAAAGCTTTTGTTTAATTTATGTCCAAATAAATCATATGATAAATGCAAGTATACCTTGTCGCGTGTAGTACAAGATATTTTGGTTTAGAAAATATCGAGGTCGTATATTTCTGCAAATCTTGTTGATTACTTCTACTTATAAGGAACGAACTATTATTTTATCGGAGTAATATTTTGATTTGGTTTTTAACTTTTATAGAATGATAATATGCGTATAACTAGAGTTATAAACGATGATGAAGATAGTACCCGAGACGAAAATAGTCTTTTAAAAAAGAAGTAAAATATATGACTTTTCAAAATATTTAAACGACGCCATGGAGGTTCCATAAGTATGAACGCGCGTCTCTCGAGGGTACGCCCACCTGAGATTAAGAGTATTCAACCGAACTCTCGTTCTTTAATCGAATCTCCTTAATACTCGCTTTATGTTGTGAACCCCTCTATTGGGTTTGTATTCCCAATTGGGGAGACTTACCTCATCCTCTCTTGAGGGTAAAGCGCACTTCTCTTTACCCGTGAGCGATCAATCCATACGCACGAGCCTCTCGGCTAACTAGTGTATGGAAATGGAAATGAGAACCATACATCGACTATATGGTTCCACTCAACGTTTTTCTCGGGTAAACCTTAAGCTCGTTAATTAATTTTTAGAAAAGAGATGTTTTAATTTTAGAAAACCATTTATTTGTCCCAGTGCTCTTCGACATCGTGTGCTAAAGTAAATTAGCCACTCATCGGAATGGAGACGACATAAGTAATTAGAAAAGGCATGTTAATATTTTAAGCGGATATGAACAGTTAACAAAGAAAAATTAAAAGACTTATAAAAATGCAGAAATAATATCTGTCCCAACCATCTTAATCAAGCGCTAAAAAGTACTTAGCCTCTCATCCGGGATGGGGGTGGTAATAAGACTTGAAATAAAGCTAAGTTACAAAAAAAGGAAAATACTATCTCATACACTCTACTTGTCACTACACCATATCATGCATATGGTAACACTTAATTTATAGCGGTTAAGTAAACGCTACCAAAAAGTATTTATGGTAGCAGTTATAACCGCAACTGCAGATAAATAAATGCTACTATAACATATCATACCTATAATAATTATAAACATCCCTATTTTTATTTCCCAACCCGGCCCACCATTCTTAACCTAAGTGCGCGCACACCCCGTAATCTCTCAGCCCCCGCATTTCCGAAACCCGCACGCGTTGATGATTTCGGTTCCTGGCGTTCCGCCGCCTGCCATCCAGAGTTCCGCCGCCGCCGCTCCACCTGGTGACCGCCGGCGACGTCGCTGCCTAACCGATTCTAACAACGCCGCAGCTATGTTAAGGGATGGACGGAATATGAATTTAATCGAGCGATGCGCGCTTTAAGAGAGCTAGGGTTTTTCTCGCGTCTCCACTCTCCCTCCAAGCAGCAATCCAACGTTGACGATCCCAGCGGCAATCCCTAGTGCATTCCTGATACCCGGCACTCTAGGTTTCACATGACAATTGGCCGACACCTGCCTTCACCTAAGTCATGGCCCCTATGGATTGTTCCAACCCAACGACCTCTTCACACTCGAGCCCCTCCAACATCCCTTCCCTCGCCCTCTCCAAGACGAATGGCTCAGTCAGGTTTGTATTCCTACATTTACTTTTGTTGGTTGTAGAACAATGCAGACACAGGTGAGTTAAAACATCTTTACCTCTCTCTCTCTCCCCCACCTCTCTCTCAATTTATTACTCTAGACTTCTCCACCTTTGCTATGTTCCAGAATTGGACTGCACTCCATCTTGATCATCCGTTGATTAACCTATTTGTTTTCTTTTGAATATCTATTATATTGAACTGCCCCTCACATGCTTGATGAAATGTCTAAATTAGACTTACTTCCTTTGTGTTAATTTAATTCTCTTCATGTTGACATCGTAAGCTCAATTAAATACTTTTGATTATAGGTTTTTCCAAGCCATGTGAAACTCGATCTATTTCACTTATTTAAATACTTTTGATTACAATTTATAGGATTAGTTCACATTGATTTAATTGTCTTCAAGTTGACAATTTATAGGATTATGTAATACATTTTAGAGTTTCTATCTGTGATATAATCATGTTAGTACAACATTTTCTTTGATGAATCTTGCAAATTTTATTCTTACCTTCACTTATTGCAATAAAAGCACCACATGGAACTACCCTTGAAGTCCCAGATCCGGATGAGGTTTGTAATCATATCTAACTAGGTAGAACCTAGTTTACCCAACATGCTACAGCCTCTTAGTGCACCCTATACATCTGCAGGCTGGCGAGTATCCCCAGTGAAGATATAGAATTGTCCTGAGAAGCACCATGGGTGTAATTGATGTTTACTTGGTCAGGTAATGGATGCCTAGTTAATCAGCTAAAAATAAACTTGCTTATCTCTATGGCTGGTTCATGGCATCTTTTTATTTCATCTCTTGGTTCCACATTGCATATTCCTCTCCTTTATTTTTCAGTTAATTTGAGGAGAAATTTGAAGAGATGAATGCTGTCAACACAATACCTCAGCTCCCAGCTTCATCAAATCCAAACTATCTTGAGAATTCTGCATTGCAAATGGTCCCAGAGCATAGCCAACACAATGACATGGAGCTTAAACTCTATGACTCTGCTAAGATGAATACTGATTTAAGTGTACAACAGGATTGCATTGGTGGGATGATGAAGATTGTTCCATCTAATGTTGATGTAAGTTCAGTAATTCTTCTTCCTCCATCCTTTCCTTCTAAATTTGATTTGTCAATAAAACATGATGTTGTTGGTCTATATAAAAAACTTCTCCTTTGATCCATGGGAGCTTATTAGGTAACAATCAATATTATAACCCAATCAAAAAGTTTATAGATGATAAAATATGTAGAATGGCAACTCTTCTAGAAAGAGTTTGTGATATGAGCTTATTCATCAAAAGTATTTAATATATTAGAGTTTCTATCTGTGATATACTCATGTTAGTGCAACATTTTCTTTGATGAATCTTGCAAATTTTATTCTTACCTTCGGTTATAATATATTATCTATGTACTGTAGGGACCTGGTCCACATGCTCGAGTTGTGTATATTGATGTCACTTTTGATCTATTTAATGCTGGCCATGTTGAGGTACTTAAATGATGTAACTTTCTCTTCTTCTGTATTTTTTTCTTCATGGCCAGTTCAATTATGTTTATCAGCATGTCCCTGTAAAGTGCAAATATGAATGAAGTTCACAAAATTATTCATTTCGCATTTCAAATACTACATTTTGGATTTCAATTTATCTACTCCTTTGTTTATTTCCAGTAATGTGATAGATGGAAGAGGTGCATGGTCGAGGAGCATGGAGAAGAAAACACGATGGCAACAATGGAATTCTCCATTACCCTATGGAGGAGTTGTGAAACCGGATTTCGTTTATCAACTCTTTGCAGGGGTACATTTCTGTTAGTAATTTTCATGTACTCAGGAATTTCATATTTGACATTATTGATACTTTAACACGATGTCATCTAATGAATACTAATCTCTTACTGTATATTTCATTCTGGTCTACCCCTAATTAAGAAGAAAAAACATCTAGTATAGACCGTGCAGTTAAAGGAGGCTTCGAAGAAGGAAGAAGGCAAAGAAGAGGATGAGCCCGTGAAGAAGAAAGAGAATAATTTTCATGATCGAGCATATTATTTATTAATTGTATATGTTTTTTCATGTATTGAGTTTAATAAAGATAATTAAGTGATTTGTATATTGATTGTAGTGAAGGGTTTGGGCTATCTCCCACCTTCTTTGTACTATTAATAAAAAAAATTATTTGAATTCTTTTACAAAATAGATATTATCTCTATTATTATTGTCTCATATGTTTATTTTTATTCATTTTAATAGGAAATAAATGAATTCATTAAAATGCCTTTTGTGCATTATTAAAAGGATATCCGCAACCATAGAAAATCATAAATAAAGGCCTTGTGATGGATTATCATAGTCGTTGCTGTAGAATGGTAGCACTCAATAACCGCTACCATTGAAAACCATAAATGCTACAATAGATGTACCTATGGCAGCGGTTTCAAGGACGCCACAATACAATGAGTAGCCACTACCATACCCTACGACCACGGCGGCAGATGCAATACACACGCAACCGCTACCGTAGCCCTACAGTAGCGGTTTTTTCATATACAGTAGCGGTTTTTTGAGCGTTAATTGAATCTCCTTAATACTCGCTTTATGTTGTGAACCCCTCTATTGGGTTTGTATTCCCAATTGGGGAGACTTACCTCATCCTCTCTCGAGGGTAAAGCGCACTTCTCTTTACCCGTGAGCAATCAATCCATACGCACGAGCCTCTCGGCTAACTAGTGCATAGAAATGGAAATGAGAACCATACATCGACTATATGGTTCCACTCAATGTTTTTCTCGGGTAAACCTTAGGCTCATTAATTAATTTTTAGAAAAGAGATGTTTTAATTTTAGAAAACCATTTATTTGTCCCAGTGCTCTTGGACATCATGTGCTAAAGGAAATTAGCCACTCATTGGAATGGAGACGACATAGGTAATTAGAAAAAGCATGTTAATATTTTAAGCGGATATGAGCTGTTAACAAAGAAAAATTAAAAGACTTATAAAAATGCAGAAATAATATCCGTCCCAACCATCTTAATCAAGCGCTAAAAAGTACTTAGCCTATCATCCGGGATGGGGGTGGTAATACGACTTGAAATAAAGCTAAGTTACAAAAAAGGATGAAAGTGGAGGTTTAGTTCTTATTTATCTTATTAAAAGATCTTGTTTAAGTTTTTCTTTTAAAATAATGATATATGTATATATGTATGATGAGTGAGTAATAAATTCAAGCACTAACAGTGCATAAGAAAAATCACAGCACAACAGTAATAAAAGTAAAGTAGAAACAAGCAAAGCCAGATGACACAGAATATATAGTAGTTCCCCTCAACTGGGTACATCTACTCTTCTACCCACTAGTAGGAATCCACTAGGAGGTTGTTGATAAGGTGCCCTCACACCAAGGGGTTTTTGATAAGGTGTCCACACACCAGGTGAGCTGTTGATAAGGTGCTCTAACCAAGATGCAGGTTTTTGCTAAGGTGCCCTATCACCGGGATTAACTTTTGAAGGGAGTTATAACCCTGTACAGGATGGGGTAAGGAAGTAAAATGAAAACAGAAATTATACTGTTCTTCTCTGTATAAGAAGACTCTTGGAGATCCAAATCTGGTGTTGAATGGATCTGATGTTGAAGAGCTCCCCCTGTCTGATATGGTTTGATGACAGTTCTGGAGGCCTCTTCTTTTAAGCACTTCTTCCTTCTTTTGCAGTGATGATCCTGAGCAAGTAGTTGTGATTTGTATCTCAGGATGTTTTTAATCTGCAGGAAGATGTTAGCAATGAAGAACAATTGATTTTCTCTTTATTTCTGTCGTGTGTTCTCTCTTTTGCTTTCTCTGTAACTATCTTTTTATAATCTGAGAACCTTTTCTCTTAATTTGAATTCTTCTCTTGGGAAGAAGGAAAGAGATAAAGTCTCTTTAATTTGATTCCTTGGGAAAAGGTGTTGTCGTCTTTGACTCTTCAACAAACGGCTATAATCTTTATTGCCAGCAACGGCTACATCAGAAAAGCATATATAATAATATAATAATGTTAGTCGAGCAGTATAATGATTTAATAATGTTGCTGATAACATTTTCGTCGAGTGCTGTTCTGAAATAGATTTGTCGACCGTTGGCTTGAGTTTGTCGAGCGCCGTTCAGAGAATGCTTGGCCGCTGAGATTATTCTGACTGAATTCGTCGAGCGCAGTTCGCCATTTGTCGGACGCTATTCTGATGAAGATTTGTCGAGCGCTGGCTGGCTGGAATTTGTCGAGCGTTGTCTGTCTTGAATTTGTCGAGCGTCGTTCGACATTCGTCGAATGCAGAGAGCTTGTATTATTTTTTTATGTATATTCTCCGATTCGATCACATCATACTTAATTTATGTTTCCTTAGTTTTCTTAGATGAATTATTAACAAAAGGGATGTATCCTAACTCAAATCAAAAGCTAAGGTTCCAACAATCTCCCCCTATTTGAGTTGGGATCCTAAATCAAATTAAAACTAGTGGCCTGGTGGTCTCCCCCTATTTGGTTTAGGATGCCGACAGTTTTAATTTATATTCTCCTTTTCTCTCTCACTTGGTTTCTCTTAATTTCTCATTTTCTCTCTCACTTGAGCTTTAATGATTTTTGTTCTTAAATTATTTGAGCAACTCTGCTTTCCTAGACTTGATTTCTAAGGATCTGAATTAAAATTTTCAATTGCAGCAACCTTTAATGGATTTTAAGGAATGAAAAACTTTGTCTGATACCTTCCTTCTTAAAGAATCCCCTTATCAGAAGAGACTCACACTCAGTGCTTCTGATTATTTCTAATCAATGCAACTACAGTAGAATGCTCAACAAAATTTGGAGAAGGTCTGTAAGAATTTGAAGTATATCTGATAATGTTTTCAAAAGAATTTTAATTATAATTTGAGTGAGATTATTAAACATTTCCTTATAATTAAGTATATTGGCCATTTTACTTCATTAAAGTACAAACAAACAAAATTCTTTGATAATTAATTTCTTTTTCTTTAGAAATTTGTTCAAACTTTTTGGCCTGCATTTTGAGATTTCTCCCATTGGTTGTGCTTGCCATAGAAAATTTGTTTTTAAGAAAAACAGTTTGTTCTCTTGATGATTTCAAATTTTCTTGAAGTTCATTATTCTCAGGAGTTAGATAATCTATTCTTGTTAACTCTTTTAAAATTTTATTTTCAAAATTTATTAAGTCTGTAAATGTTAATTTAAGGTCAGACTTGAAGTATTAGAGGTAAAGTTGGAAGTTGGAGTTACCTCATTTACCTTTTCTAATTTAGCTTCTGTATCTGGGATTTGATGTGAGCCATATATGGCCATCATGCAGAAAGCTCTAGCTCTAAGTTCTTCTTCTTCTTCTTCTTCACTTAGGTTTGTTGATGGTTCTGCATCATAAATACAGTTAGTTAAAGAAGTAGAAGAGGGTTCATTTACCATCCTAGAGGGAGTTCCAGATTCCTCTTGCAGAAGTGCAGTCTTCAACTCTTTGAAGAATGTCTTTTGACACTGATTGAGTTAAGATCTGCATAGCTTTTGCTTCTACATCTGCTGAGTGGTCTGAAGATGGGGAAGGTCCTTTATGTTTATCAGTCTGCCCATCATCAGCACCAGCTTTGAATTTGTCTGGCTTCATTTTGCAAACACGGGCAGTGACGTCAGTTTCTCTGTTGGTAGTCTTCTTTGAAGAAGATATATCAGCACCAACATAAACAGGCCCTTTCATTGCTCTCGAAGGGGACTTGAGACCCGTGGAACTAGGTAATGCAGGTGTAACTGCCTTTGATGATATGAGGGGAGGTCCTGTCAAAATAGATTTGTAAATTTCTTCATCTATAGCATTCATATATAATTTAATTCTAACTTGCCATAATGAGATATTATCTAAATTAAATATGGGTGGATCTGAGAACAGAAAAGTTTCTTGTACCATTTTGAAAACCCTAAGAACTAAAAGTGATCTTTGTGATTTCAGGTGTTAGCCTGTGTGCAAAATCAACACCCTCTGATACCAATTGAAAGTGGAGGTTTAGTTCTTATTTATCTTATTAAAAGATCTTATTTAAGTTTTTCTTTTAAAGTAATGATATATGTATATATGTATGCTGAGTGAGGAATAAAATCAAGCACTAACAATGCATAAGAAAAATCACAGCACAACAGTAATAAAAGTATTGTAGAAACAAGCAAAGTCAGATGACATTGAATATATAGTAGTTCCCCTCAACTGGGTACATCTACTCTTCTACCCACTAGTAGGAATCCACTAGGAGGTTGTTGATAAGGTGCCCTCACACCAAGGGGTTTTTGATAAGGTGTCCACACACAAGGTGAGCTGTTGATAAGGTGCTCTAACCAAGATGCAGGTTTTTGCTAAGGTGCCCTATCACCGGGATTAACATTTGAAGGGAGTTATAACCCTGTACAGGATGGGGTAAGGAAGTAAAATGAAAACAGAAATTATATTGTTCTTCTCTGTATAAGAAGTCTCTTGGAGATCCAAATCTGGTGTTGAATGGATCTGATGTTGAAGAGCTCCCCCTGTCTGATATGGTTTGATGACAGTTCTGGAGGCCTCTTCTTTTAAGCACTTCTTCCTTCTTTTGCAGTGATGATCCTGAGCAATAGTTGTGATTTGTGTCTCAAGATGTTTTTAATCCGCAGGAAGATGTTAGCAATGAAGAACAATTGATTTTCTCTTTATTTCTGTCGTGTGTTCTCTCTTTTGCTTTCTCTGTAACTATCTTTTTATAATCTGAGAACCTTTTCTCTTAATTTGAATTCTTCTCTTGGGAAGAAGGAAAGAGATAAAGTCTCTTTAATTTGATTCCTTGGGAAAAGGTGTTGCCGTCTTTGACTCTTCATCAAATGACTATAATCTTTATTGCCTGCAACGACTACATCAGACAAGCATATATAATAATATAATAATGTTAGTCGAGCAGTATAATGATTTAATAATGTTGCTGATAATATTTTCGTCGAGCGCTGTTCTGAAATAGATTTGTCGACCGCTGGCTTGAGTTTGTCGAGCGTCGTTCAGAGAATGCTTGGCCGCTGAGATTATTCTGACTGAATTCGTCGAGCGCAGTTCGCCATTTGTCGAACGCTATTCTGATGAAGATTTGTCGAGCGCTGGCTGGCTGGAATTTGTCGAGCGCTGTTTGTCTTGAATTTGTCGAGCGCCGTTCGACATTCGTCGAATGCAGAGAGCTTGTATTATTTTCTTATGTATATTCTCCGATTCGATCGCATCATATTTAATTTATGTTTCCTTAGTTTTCTTAGATGAATTATTAACAAAAGGGATGGATTCTAACTCAAATCAAAAGCTAAGGTTCCAACAAAGGAAAATATTATCTCATACACTCTACTTGTAATAAAAAGACTGAATCGAAAGAAAACGTTAAAAGAAAGCGATAAATAAAACGTTAAAGAAAGCGATAAACTATTTTATGGAAGCTTTTAAATATAAATTATGAAAGCGATAAATCTAAGTTATGAAAGCAACAAAATTAATCTCATACACACACGCACTCTACTTGTAATTAAAAGCTAAATTAAAAGGAAATAAAATCTATTCTCTCTCACACACACACACACTTACATAAAATTAAAATTAAAATCTAAATGAGAAAAACAACATTTTATTTTCAAAACAAACATTACAACTAGGCTATGAAAGTACAAATTACAAAAGAACTTAAAACTTAAATGCATAAATAAACTCACATACACTCAAAACAATTCAAAAAAACTCTAAAACACTCTCAAAATCTGGATGGAATTGCTTCAGCCGAGCCCCTCTATTTATAGGAAAAAATTATTTTTATTTGCCCTCGGTCACGGGCGTGATCGATGGCGTGACTTTTGTGGTGATGGAAGGATAGACTCGACCATCTTCTGGAATGATTTGCCGTGAAATATGGCTGCACACGGGCGTGACCTTCAGCGGCACACATCTGGTTCAACTGGGGTGTGACGGCTGGCGTGTAAGCTGGCTTATGGAAAGATTTGATGGTTTACGGCCTTGGTCACGAGTGTGACTTTGCAAATATTGATGGGAGTAGGTGCCGATCGACGGGAGCAGGTGCCGATCGACGGGAGCAGGTGACGATCGACGAGAGTGAAGTTGATCGCGAGGTCCACAGGCGTAACTTTGTAAATCGACAGGACAACAAGCCGATCGATGGGACGGGATGCCGATCGACGGGGCAGGATCCCGATCAAGCTGAAATTTGGCATTTTAAGATTACGCGCCCTCGGTCACGGGCGTGACTCAAGGTCACGGGCATGACCCAGGGCGTGACTTGACAAAAAATTGCCAAAATACTGAAAAACAAAAAAACCTAAGTTAGTAAGGAAAATAATAAAACAAACAAGTTATTCATTAATTTACATAAAATAATTACAATATTACTTAAAATTATACTAAAAACTATACTACAAATATGTGTATTTTATTACTCATCACGTAACAACCGCGCTCCTCCCCGCCATCCTAGTGGTTCTCGAGGAACTATATCACACTGTAAGTCAGTACTTCGTATATGCATATGATAAATACATAAATAAGCATATCAAACTATAGTCTAAGAGTCACAATCATCAACCATGCATGTCTTTATTGTACAACCCATATTCTTTGAGTGTAGGACCCATCAGTGCCACATGGGCAAAAGTCAAAGTCAATGGTCAAATTTAAGACAACAAGCAGCTCACCGGAGGATTGAATAGCCAGGTGCGAGTATCAAGGTTACTGACCCCAAATTGGCGACAAGAAGAAGGTCTCGAAGTTACTCGCACAAGCTAACGACTATCAGTCAGCCTTCAGGTCTACTCGCCTATGAGCAATTATCAACTACTGCTCGCCAGATATTGCAGACGTCATCGCCTAGTCACATGCTCATCAGGTTCAACTATTCTATCTCCTAAGGGTTAGACATAGTCACCTGTAACCCCTCACTCAGGATTTGTCTATAAATAGACCCCCAGGGGTACTGGGAATGGCATTGGAAAAATCAGAGTTCAACCCCCCTCCCCCATAGGCGAGATCCTACCTAAGTCAGTGCCTTCCTAGTACCTAGCTCGACCATCCTTTGGTTTTGGAGAGGAAGTCTCTTCTGAGCTTCCGGGTATGTTGTGGGACCTCCCTGCTGCAGCACCTAGGGTCCTATTATTGCTGTTCTAGCCCTTTTGTCATTGCCAGTCAATCCGTCTAATCGGACGGCTGGGCGAGTAGCCTCCTGCTGCATTGATCCAAATTTTGGAGCCTAAAATTTTTCTGGCTTCAACACTTTGGTGCGGTGAGCTTGGATCGTAGTCAGAGGGAGAAAGTCTGGTGAGAAGGCGAGATGGTCAAAGTTGGCGACCATGAGGGAGCTGTTGGTAACTCGGCAGGTGGAGGAGAGTTCGTGATGTGATCAGAATTCGAGGAGTTCGCACGGCGTTTGGAGGTGACTATGCGAGCAATGCTTATTCCTCGCGCGGAGGGCACGACAACCGCGCCTCATCACGTGACTCCATCCAAGGATGGTGGCCATCCTCGGCGAGCAGGGAAGGACCCAATGGAGGAAGAGCTGGAGCGACCAAGGAGGCCGCAGTTCTATCAGTAGAGCTCGCAGGAAATTCAATTCTGTGAGGTGGATGACCAGGCGAGATGCCGGGATACTCGCCCCAACATCGAGTATGGAGGAGCTGCTATACAGCTGAAGATCATCGCATGTCTGGTGGGAGGAGCCCATTTTGTGAGGAGATTCTTGCTGCTCCCATGCCAGAGGGGTTCAAAGAGCCAGCGATGGCCTACAACTATAGGAGGGATGATCTCATCCAACACATCCAGTGGTTTGAGGATGTTGTCTCCATCCGAACCATGTCAGACTCCTTTAAGTGTAGGCTTTTTGCCAACACTTTCAGAGGAAAGGCCAGGGACTGGTTCCACTAGCTGGCAGCAGGTTTGATCTACTGCTTTGAAAATTGTGCCGAGGAGGGATGATGCGATTCGCCACGGCCAAGAAGAGGAAGAAGGAGGCCACGAGTTTGGGAGATGTTGGGGAACTACATCGACCGCTTCCAGGAAGAAATTTTGGACATCCAGGAGGTGGGTGGCTTCACCCTATAGATTGACCTAATGTTCGTCCTAAGGGAAGGTCTCTCCAAGCTAAAGATCAGCTGGGATCATCCCATGTCCTATGAGGAGCTTAATCAAAGGGCCAATAAGTTCGTTCAGGGGGATACTTTGAATCGCGGCTTCCTGACCAAGCTGACCAGGGAGGAGGAAGAAAAGGAGAAGGTCTTCGTGCCCAGGAAGAAGGAGGAGCCCCGACCCGAAGATAGGAGAGGATGAGAACAGAAGAGAGGAGAAGAGAAGATCCACAGAGGGAGGAGTCGAGGAGGCCAGAGGAGAGGAGGCCCAGAGCGGCTCCAGAGCATCAGGAGGAGGAAAGACACTATCAAGTCCCCGTTAATAGGCTGCTGTGGAGGCTAGTGGGTCAGCCCTAGCGTCAGGGTTTGGGAAGAAGAGTCTCCCGGAGAGGAGAAATCTCAACCAGAAGGAGAGGCGCTAGGAGAGAGGATGCGAGGAAGCGATGACTGTTGCCCGATAGGGAATAGGCCACCCCGAAGGAACCAGTGGAGAAGCCCACAGGCAGAGGAGGTTCAACTCTATTGTGAGCTCCATCAGGTAGAGGGGCACGAGATGATGGACTGCACAGATTTTTGGGAGGTCAGGAGGAGGCTAGCCGCTGGAGAAGTGGGAGCTGAGCCTAAGCGGCTGGAAGCCCTTGTCGAGTCGCGGGCAATGCAAGTTGTCGCATGAAGGAGGAATTATGAATGAATCGACTAGGGAGGTCGAGGAGAAGTCATCCGGGGAGCAGGAGGCAGAGTAGGAGGAGCCACAGTGAGAGTGATCCACAGGGGAGCAGGGCTCGGAGCCTCCCGCAACGGAATCCTCCATCAGATCTATCGTCGGAGTATCGCCTCGACCTCGCAGGCACCGCCCCCATTGGAGGAGATCACTTCTTTTAGAGGAAGACATGTTAGGGAATTAGAATCTATTCCATGATGCCCTCGTGATTCAAGCGGTCGTGGAGAACTTCACCGTCGATCGAATCTTAGTAGATAACAAGAGCTCTGTAAATGTTATCTTCAAAAATATGTTTGATGGGTTGGGAGTCAAGCTAGGAAGGGTCACAACATCAGATGTCCCCTCTTTGGCTTCTCAGGATAGAGGAAAGAGATGGATGGAGGAGTGAATCTTCTAGTAACACTCGGCGGCAGCTCCTTCAAGTGTCAATTCATCATCGTTGATTCCCCGAGTTGCTATAAGGCGATCTTTGGGAGGCCGCTCATCAATTTCTTCAAGCCGTCCTGTCCTCCTACCATCAATGCTTGAAGCACTGCCAAGGGGAGGTTCAGGTGAGGATCTGGAGCGATCCAAGAGACGCTCGCTAGTCCTACCTTAATGTAGTCAGCACCATCAGCTGTATGGAGGATGCTGAGGAGATAGAAAAGTTACTGGAAGGGATGGAGAGGCTGGAAGACATAGAGGAGTGCAGGAGATCGAGGTACTCTCCATGGCTGAAGTACCTGGGCTGCTGAAGATAGGAGGGTGTCTGAAGACCGAAGAGTAGATTGAGGTACTCTCCGTGTCTATAAACAGACCCCCATGGGTACCGGGAATGGCACTAGAAAAATCAGAGTTCAACCCCCCCGCCCCCATAGGCGAGATCCTACCAAAGTCAGTGCCTTCCTATACCTAGCTCGACCATCCTTTGGTTTTGGAGAGGAAGTCTCTTCTAAGCTTCCGGGTACATGGTGGTACCTCCCTGCCGTAACACCTAGGGTCCAATTTTTGCTGTTCTAGCCATTTCGTCATTGCCAGTCAAGTCGTCTAGTCGGACCGCTGGGCGAGTAGCCTCCTACTGCATTGATCCAAATTTTGGAGCCTAAAATTTTCCTGGCTTTAACACTTTTGGTGCGGTGAACTTGGATCGTAGTCAGAGGGAGAAAGTCTGGTGACAAGGCCAGATGGTCAAAGTTGGCGACCATGAGGGAGCTGTTGGTAACTCGGCAGGTGGAGGCGAGTTCGTGACGCGATCAGAATTTGAGGAGTTCGCGCGACATTTGTAGGCGACTATGCGAGCAATGCTTATTCCTCGCGCAGAGGGCACGACGACCTCGCCTCATCACGTGACTCCGTCCGAGGATGGTGGCCCTCCTCGGTGAGCAGGGAAGGACCCAATGGACGAAGAGCTGGTGCGACCAAGGACTCCGCAGTTCTATCAGCAGAGCTCACAGGAAATTCAATTCTGTGAGGTGGATGACCAAGCGAGATGCTGGGATACTCGCCCCAACCTCTAGTTTGGAGGAGCTGCTCTCCAGGCCAAAGATCATCACATGTCAGGTGGGAGGAGCCCATTTTATGAGGAGATTCTTGCTGCTCTTATGCCAGAGGGGTTCAGAGAGCCAGCGATGGCCTACCACTATGGGAGGGATGATCTCGTCCAACACCTCTAGTGGTTTGAGGATGCAGTCTCCATTCGAACCATGTCGGACTCCTTTAAGTGTAGGCTTTTTGCCATCACTTTCAGAGGAAAGGCTGGGGACTGGTTCCACCAGCTGGCAATAGGTTCGATCTACTTCTTTGAAGACTTGTGCCGAGGAGTGATGATGCGATTCGCCATGGCCAAGAAGAGGAAGAAGGAGGCCACGAGTTTGGGAGACGTTGGGGAACTACATCGACCGCTTCCAGGAAGAAGTGTTGGACATTTAGGAGGTGAATGGCTTCACCTTGTAGCTTGCCCTAATGTTCAGCCTAAGGGAAGGTCTCTTCAAGTTAAAGATCAGCTGGGATCATCCCATGTCCTATGAGGAGCTTATTGAAAGGGCCCATAAGTTCGTTCAGGGGGAGACTTGGAATCGCGGATTCCTGACCAAGCTCACCAAGCTGACCAGGGAGGAGGAAGAAAAGGAGAAGGTTTTCGTTCCCAGGAAGAAGGAGGAGCCACGAAGATAGGAGAGGAAGAGAACAGAAGAGAGGAGAATAGAATATCCACAAAGGAAGGAGCCGAGGAGGCCAGAGGAGAGGAGGCCCAGAGCTGCTCCAGAGCGTCGGGAGGAGGAAAGAAGCTATCAGGTCCCCATTAATAGGCCGCTATGGAGGCTAACGGGTCAGCCCCAGTGCCAGGGTTAGGGAAGAAGAGTCTCCCCGGAGAGGAGAAACTTCAACCAGCAGGAGAGGCGTTAGGAGAGAGGATGCGAGGAAGCGATGACTATTGCCCAACAGGGAATAGGCCACCCCGAAGTAACCAGCGAGAAGGCCGCAGGCAGAGGAGGTTCCCCTCTATTATGAGCTCCATCAGGTAGAGGGGCACGAGACGATGGCTTGCCCATATTTTTGGGAGGTCAGGAGGAGGCTAGCCGCTAGAGAAGTGGGAGCTGAGCCTAGGAGGCTGGAAGCCCCTGTCGAGTTGCAGGAAATGCAAGCTATCGCTTGAAGGAGGAATGAAGAACGAATCGACCAGGGAGGTCGAGGAGAAGTCATCCGGGGAGTAGGAGGCAGAGTAGGAGGAGCCACAGTCAGAGTGATCCACGGGGGAGCAGGGCTCGGAGCCTCCCGCAAGGGAATCCTCCATCAGATCTATCGTCGGAGTGTCGCCTCGACCTCGCAGACACCGCCCCCATTGGAGGAGATCACTTTTTCAGAGGAAGACATATTAGGGAATGAGAATCTCTTCCATGATGCCCTCATAATTCAAGCGCCCATGGAGAACTTCACCATCGATCGAATCTTAGTAGATAATGAGAGCTCTATAAACGTTATCTTCAAAAAGATGTTTGATGGGTTGGGAGTCAAGCTAGGAAGGGTCACAGCTTCAGATGGTCACCTCTTTGGCTTCTCAGGAGAGTGGAAAGAGGTGTATGGAGGAGTGAATCTGCTAGTAACACTCGGCGACACCTCCTTCAAGTGTTAATTCATCATCGTTGATTCCCCGAGTTGCTATAAGGTGATCTTCAGGAGGACGCTCATCAATTTCTTCAAGCCGTCCCGTCCTCCTACCATCAGTGCTTGAAGCACTACCAAGGGGAGGTTTAGGTGAGGATTAGGAGCAATCCAAGAGCCGCTTGTGAGTGCTACCTTAATGTTGTCAGCACCATCAGCTGGATGGCGGATGTTGAGGAGATAGAAAAGTTGCTGGAAGGGATGGAGAGGCTGGAAGCCGTAGAGGAGGTGGAGGAGATCGAGGTAATCTCCGTGGCTGGAGTACCTGAGATGCTGATGATAGGAGGGTCTCTGAAGACCGAAGAGAAGATCGAGATGACAACATATATTTAAGATAATGTCGACATCTTTTCCTGGAGCGCCGCCGAAATGCCTGGGATTGACGCAGAGGTTTCCTGTCATCGCCTCAATCTATACCCCGCGGTCAAGCCCATCCAATAGAAGAAGAGGTCAAGTGCCGTCTTGTTGGCCGTGTTGGATCTTTAGGCACCCTTAAAGGGGGGTGAATAAGGGTTTACGAAAACTTTAGGATTTTAAAACAATCTTTTGATATTTTTATATGAAGCAAGTTAAATCAAAAGTAAGGAGCAAAAAATCAATTTTATTCAATACGAAGAGACATGATTATGATTTATAAAATTGAGTACAACACTTAGATTTCTATGACTCTAGAAATCAAAGGAGAATGTAATAGACTCCTTGGTTTTCTATACCGACTCTTCTCACTAAGAACCGGTTGGCTTTAGCCGATCTATCCCCAGATCCGACCTCAAGCAGCTCTAGCCATTCTATCCCCAGAAAGGCCTCGAGCACCCCCTAGATTTAACTCCTAGACCTAGTCGCCAACAACCGCGACGAATTCCCCCTAAGCCGCGCATGGACCTAGTCGCCAACAACCGCATCGAATTCACTTAAACGATTACAAAAGATAACGGTACAACAAAATATAAAGGACAAATTAAAAAAAAACTCCCTATGAAGAATTTTGGAGACAGGGAAGACTCGCTGAATATCGTCGAAGTTGAAGTGTGCGTTCTTCGTGTTGGGTTAGCATTAATCTGATACTCCTTTGAATTCTTCTCTTAAATTTGTGTGGGAGATGGTGGTTTGGAAAATATGGCCCTCACAGAGTTTCTGAAGTGCTGGAATAGGGCTCCTTGGAATTAATAGTTGAAGAGAATGAATACCACCTATTTATTGGTCAGGAACCTAACGTCGGCGTTAAGGCTAACGCTAGGCATTGTCTCTGTATAGAAATAACTTGATGGATAGAATCTTCAAAATAGGAAGGAGCTTCTGCATCTTTGGAAACATTCATTTTAGGCAACCTTAATGCTGACGTTGAGGCTAACGTTGGCGTTAAGCCAAATCATCCTCAAAATGCTCCCGCAATCACGACAACTTCCCTTCATGTTATTTTCATCTTGGTGGGAATGAAAGTCAACACTGACGTTAAGTCCTAACGCCTGGCATTAGACCACATTCATCATTTCAGCTTGTGAGCAAATCCAGACCAACAATACAACATCCTAATGTCAATTTTGTTCAAACCTGCATGCTAAAAACACAATTGTAAACTAGATCAAATACAAGTAGGATTTGTTATTCTCAAACCAAAGGGATGCGCAAAATCGTGTTCCAACAATCTCCCCCTTTTGATAATAACAAATCCAAATAAGATAAATCAGATTCACATATAAAAGATGTGTTTTTATAAAAGGATGTGACACTATGCAATAAAGAGATTTTAATATCAAAATATATTTAGAGATGTGTGCTCCCCCTATTTAAGTGCTCCCCCTTAGTGTATGCTCCCATAAACTATATTTATGCTCCCCCTTAATCTAGTGAATCCTACTCCTTAATCATTAAGATTTATCATTTTATTCTCCCCTTTAGTTATTAGCAAAAGTGTGTGGAGTGAAACAAAACTAGGATAAACAGGTGAAAGTTGGGACAACTAAGAGAGGATTAGGAGTTTTGTTAAAAATAAAGTAAGTAATGATCGAGCGAGAGAGTAGCACAGCAGAAAAGAACATGATAAGCGTTAGTAGTAACATCCCATGTACTTTATCAAGTCATTCTGCCACTTGTTTAGAAAATAAAGAACAAAAGAGTTTGAAAGATAACACTTGATGAAAAAGTGAACAAGAGTTTAAAAGACACAGGTGAAGAAGAGACCTTAAAAATAAGCATGATAAAAGTACATGATCAAATCAATAATGCGGAAAAGCAAGGTAACCAAGATAAGAAAATATTTTTGTTTTGGCTTGAGAATTCCAACGATATTTCTAGACTTTTCACATATAATGAGCATAATCCTTGAAAATTTTTCACAACTAATATGAAAACATGATTTAACATTTTCAAAAAGATAAGATCTACAATGTAACTAATTCGTATTTCAAGTAAAGAAAACATTGTAGAAATCATGCATTGCAATCTAGTGCTTTTACTTAAGTTTTTAGAGAATCATGTAAATATGCATTAGGATCCAATTCTCATGATTATAAGCTTTATGAAAAATAATGATGTGTGCATAAAGTATTTTAATAAGAGTATACAGGTGATATAATCAAAACACATGACATATGTAAGGGACTAGTAAAAACAATATTAAGATTGTAATCGTAGAGTTGCTTTCACACATCAATTATAGAATAAAATTTCAAAACACAATAATATAGTACAACTACCAAGGTGCTTATCCCACACAATGCTCGTTATGAATTATTAGGGAGCGAACTATTGCTTGGGGGATTACATAAGCATTTTTTATAAATTATTATGAGTGATCCGGTGTACAAATAGAAGTGATAAAGAAAATGTGTTTGCGCGAGATACTTTACAATTATTTCCAAGGTGCTCACTCTCACAATGCTCATTAAGACTTATCAGGAGGGTGAGTAATGCTTGGTGGAGTTATCTTTGTCATTTTATTTCATATTTTTATTATTGGGACAAAGGTCTCCGAATTGACTTATTTTTGCAAACACTAACAATGTTGAAATAACACTTCTATATGTGCAAGAAATTTATTACTTGAAAGAAGGTGTAGATAATTTTAGACACACAACTTAATATGTTAAAACTATTACACTACACAATCATCCAAGACTAAGATTATGAGCACATGTAGATTACCAAAATAGTGAGTGAAAGAAACATTGATTTACATAAATCATTACTCATACTTAGAGGCATGCTAAGCAATCTTACATAATTTTCTATAGACCATTTCATTGTACATAATAAGATTAAGGTCAAGGCATGACATGATAAAACAAGTTTTATGAAACTTAAAGTGAAAATTAGACATTGAAGAAAATCTTTGAGTGTATGCCTAATCAATTTTGACCATTTGTAATGAAAATACTAAGATGTTTTGCTCATGTAAAATTTTATAATCAAAACATAATTTTGTAACCATTGAAAACAAACAAATGACAAAAACATAATTTTCAACATTTTGAATTATTTGAAGTTTGTTTGTACTTAAGTAAACTTAAGAAAAGAAAAAAAATCCAAATCTGAGAAAACAAACAGAGAAAATGCATGAGAAAAATGCATGATATTTTTTTGAAAAAACAGAATAAAAATTGGGCCAAGAAACTATTGCATGGCATTGACTTCTTAATGCCCAAACAGACCACTGTTTTCTTAGGTTTTGGAAAAAAAATTCTTTAACTTAGAGTGGATATATATAGGCCTCCTTATTGTAGAAATTTCAGAGAATTTAGAGACGTTTAGAAGGCTTTTGAAACATATTTTTGATGGTTTTTATAAGTTTTTAAATTTTTATTGGATTTTGATTTTTCCAGTGACTAAAGTGTAAATAATATGATAGCATATATATAAAGAGGTATACAAATGAATAGGCAAAAACCAATATTCAAAAATAGGGAAATAAAAGATAACTCATGGCGTTATACTCAACGCTGGAGTTGACTCTACTTTATATAAATACCCCAAATCCCGAGTTCTTCCCTCATTCCCTTCATTTCAAGCCATTTCTCTTCCAGCTTCGCTGCAAACCACTTCTCATATCTAGGTAAAATGCTTGTTTTTCATCTTATATTTTCGATTAAATCCTTTTCTCTTCTCCTAATTACTAATCCTTTGAAGTATTGAAGCATTTTTTAATGAGAGATTGTAGATCTAGGATTTTGAGATCTAGGGTTTTGATTTTTGAGTTTTAGGATTTGGTTTTTGAGATTTTTCACAAAGTTGTGATTTTTCTTTAGGTTCTTAGGAATTTTGTGTCCTATTAGTGAATTTTTATTTGTTCTTCGCTATTTGTCATATTTTTCGAGTTCTAAAAGTGTGTGGAGGTCAGCATTGTGTAATGGAGATGATAAAAAATTGAAAGCATGCGCCTGACATTAAACTTAATGCAGGGCGTTAAAGAATTTGTTTTCATGTGCTGTTTTGATTCAATGTGCAGGTGATGGTTGCATCCAGTTCTCATGGTGTTCGTGCCTGGAAGACTTCCTCCCATAGACCACATGAATCTTATCAGTCTTATGCGGGGATAGAGAAGGCATCAGTTGGCGTAGGGATGTGATGAGTACCATTTATATACACTTTTATGGACTCATCTGGGCTAGTTTTCCTGCATTTGCACTTCACTTTTAGTTCATTAATGCTTATATTTCACTGGTTCACTCTTCTCACACGAAGTGCACTTTTTGGCCTATTGTGGTGTGCAATTGTGCGCTTTGTTGTTGGGGGCAAGCAAAATGTGCTCCCCATTCTTTTTATGCATTTATGCTTGAGCTGGAGGGGTATTCCCACCTGTGTTGTGTCTGATGCAGGTGGACGGTTCATCAATTTTATCCAGAATTCATGTTTGCGTATATCGCACGGTCGTGCATTTTCCTAAATGCACGGTCGTATGTGATCATGTGTTCTCTTCTGTGGAGGAAAACGATGCTTTGTCGTTGATCGTGCGTCTCTACACACGGGCAGTTGCCCGTGCGCGAAGGAATCACATGATCGACCTGTTTAGCCTTGTTTTTGGCCATCTGGATTTGTCCGTGCATTTTTACGCACGGTCGGCTTCGACCCTGCATGAGTAAAATGCACGGGCGCGCCTGCTTCATCTTCCTGGTCTTTTTTCTTGATTAATATCGCACGGTTCACGCACGATCGTGCGTTCGACCGTGCGTGACAAAATTTCTGACTTTTTCTATAAAAGCTGCAGATCTCAACCTAATCCGCAGTTTGCCCGATCCATCTTCTTTCTCGCGCCTAAGGGTTCCTGCTCCTTTCTAGTCCACCGTTCCATCACCGCCCACCATTTGGAGGTGCTCCGGACACATTCTTGGCTCAAATTTGAGCCGGAGCATCCTCTCGGCCCCCTCCATCATCCAAGTGCTTCAAGGAGAGGATTCCACCCTCATCTTCATCGCCAAGCAAAGAGTTCTTCGCATCGGACGTGACCGGATTGTAGTTTACCGGAGAAGACGGGTCTATTGGGAGGAAGTGACAGCCCTCTTCTACCCCGGATGATAGTTGGGACCGATCTAGGACGCAGATTGACAACACGACGATTCCTATCGAGAATCTACAACAAGCCTCCAGATTCGGTCTTATCTCTTGCCTTTTTCTCTACTTGTATGGATGTTTATGAATGTAATCTTAACTATATGATGATGTATGCCATTCTAGACTCTTGATTTATAGTGTTATTTTCATAGTTGTGAAAATGCTTATTTGTGTAGAATGTGCTTGAAGTGCGCTGATTTCGGCCCCACTCCATTCCACTCCGCAAACCCTCCATTCCATTCCGTTTGACTACTCGTCCATCCACCCTTGCGAAGTAGTGCGTTCAAGGCCTACTTAGTTTCCATCCCGCCTAGCGAAGCATTGCATAGTGGTATTGCATAGGAGTAGTTGTAGTTATTTTAATTTATTTACAAAACCAAAACCAAATCTTCCGCATTTCTTCCGACCTAAAGGACTTCAATCTCAAGTCCTTCCTCGATAGTAAACTCCATCTTACCGTGTTCCTTTGAGATTCGATACTTGGGGATTCACTCCCATATTTTATATTACTTGAACGATCGGTACACTGCCGTTTTGTGCCGCAGTCTCGCTACCGCCTATAGCTGTGTGCTAGATTTGCGCATCAAGTTTTTGGAGCCGTTGCCGGGGAACACAGTCGTGTGAGTTTTCTAGAGAGGGAGAACCTGCGAGAGAAGTTCTTCCATTTGTAAATTGCAACCTTTATTTTATTTTAGTTCTTGTTATTCCTTTTTCTTGTTTTATATTAGGTTGCCTTAGTAAATTATTGTTGGGTGTAGTATTTTGCACAATAGTGTTTTTCTTTTGAATCCAGTTATCTTCACACAATGTGGGCTTCATTTAATATTCGTTGCAGTTTGTGTGCTGATATATCTCATGCTAGTGATAGATGTCCAAAGGGTGATAATGGCCCTAACACTCAAGGCCCAGTATATGGAGCACCGACTTCGTCTGGTACTCCATATGGTGCGCGTAAGTCCTATGGCTATTCTTTCTAAGACTTTACCAGCATACTTCTTTGCGGCTTCAGCACCCGCGGTGCCAATGAAGCCAGCAAGGCAGTGCTTGTTTTGTCGGAGCACAGATCATGCCTTGAAGGATTGTGCTGCTTATCTTCGCGAATTGGACGAGGATGACGAGCCGGATATCCGGATCATCCCGACTCCTAACTCTGATAGCACAACTTCCACCTCTGATTACGTTGACGTATCACCTTCAAGTTTTGAAGGGAATGATGCAGACACGCTCATCAGAGTTGTGACTGATCTAGGCTCTGACATGGCTGAGACAATCTCCCCTGTGCATACATCACCTTGCATGAATTCAATTTTTTGTGAGGAATCGGTGCTTGACTTTTATCCAAGCACTATTCCTCCCCATATTGTGCATACTACTACATTTGTCTCTAACAATATTATTGAGGGTGTTTCGCAGGATAAGGCAGTTGATCTATGTATTGTGCCTATTCCTATGGAGGAGGATATTTTCCAGGGTGAAGAGGATTTTTCCTCAGCACCGGTGGAGGAAGTCCAAATCATGGATGAGGTCACAGATGATCCTGCTGAGCCTTGCAACATTGTCAACAATGCCGACAATATCTTACTTCTCCAACCTCTTGGGAGTGAGACCGGGACCACTCCCCGATTATTGATTATTTAAGTTATTCTTCTCTTTTATTTTCTGACCCCCCTTCTTCAGTGTCTGAGCCTGTGCAGGTTGATTCTTCACAGGGACTCCAAGAGGACTCAGAACATCTTGCTCCTGCCAATGAGGCGAGCATTCCCTTATGTGAGGAGGTTGATTCCCCCTCCATGGTGGAAGCTCCACCCATTTCCTTCTCCTCCTGCATCCGTCCTGAAGAAGACGATACCTTGTTGGGCAAGGACATACATTTTGGTGAGAATAGTGAGGAGGACTCCTCCACCACTTCTTACTTTCTGCTTCCTTTACCTGTGAAGAGCAGGCATTATTTATATTTAGGTAGAGGAGTAACTGTTCTGTCGCTGTATCGGTACCCACTACCGACACGCATATTAGAACACTTACCTATTCATTGCCTTTTTCATACTCCCATTAGATAGAACTATTTTAAATTTGAATAAGTCGTGTTGGGAAGACAATAACCCTAGTAGTTATCTTACGTTTCTTGCAATTTTAGTTTATCTAGTTTGTTTAGTTAGTTTTACTTTATTTTAGTCTGTATATTTTCTTTTGTTTTTGCGGAGCTCACCCCTGCAGGTCCTTCTTCTGGATGGCAGATGCAACAGCTTTGTCTTGGTTTACACGCCTCTTCCGGTATGATCACTTGTTGAGCATTCGGTACTCTCATTCCCTAGACTTCATTTTGAAATTCATGGTTATATCTTATATTAGATTGTTTAGTTTAAGTCTGGGGGAGAGCCATTTTCTGTGCCCACTTACGTGCACTATTGCATAGCATGCTAGAAGCTTTTATTTCAGTTATTTGTTGTATTTTCACCACACATCACAGCACCCACTTGAGCGCGTACTCATCTGTATGCGTGCTCTGAGTTGAATTTAATTCTTCTGCATATTTGGGAAAGTCTAGGTGCTGGCTTAGGACTATGTAGCGGAGTAAAATGTTGACTCCAGTAGTGCTCCTAGTCAAGTGCTCGGTTGCATAGAAATTTGTGTAGATTAGACTTCTTTTTATATTTATAGTTTTATATTTTTTCTATTAGTGTAAATGTTATTTACTCTACTCAAATGGTGAATCCGGTGTGAATCAAATGGTAGCATAGGGATGTGTGTAAGCGATTGCTAGACTCGTATTGCTTGAGTCGAGAGGAAGGATAATCTTTCTCAGTGGCTAAGAACTCGCCCCAAGCGATTCTTAATGCATTGGCATCAGATAGTTCTTTTGCGTGAGAATGACGTAGGCCATCATTTTGGCCCGGTTGAGCTTTTGTGCCATTCCTGATATCTTCCCTCGCAAGCCCCTTTGTGCCTACCCCTTCCTCTTGATTCAACCCCACTTTTATCTCACCAAATCCTAAACGCCAATCCTAGTCGCACACCCAAATCTGAGCTTTTGTCGTGTTGTATTTTCATTATTGGGGTGTTGATGTGGTAAATTTCTTTTGTGAAAATGTGGTTGTGCTTTATTGCTCAATTTACTGAAAATGATTTGAAAAGAAAAAAAAATGAGAAAAAGAAAAAGAAGTGAAAAAAAAGAGATGAGCTTAATTGAAAAATCTTTGTATAAATTTATGATTGGGAGTAGGCGGTGCACACACCCATGTTGTTAAGTTCAAGTCTGGGGGTGTGGTGTACCCGCGTGTTTGTGTGGTGCTTGAGGATAGTTTTTCATATTAGCTCATTTGGGTTAGGTGCGTGAAGCCCCCTTGTTCATTGTTGTATTCCCTACCTGAACCCAAGCCCCAGTTAAAACCTAAAGCCCTACCGACTCATGCTACGAACCAATCTAGTGTCGTGGAGAGAATGTTACCGGGCGATCCTATGGTCACCGATGCCGATGGATTTCGGTGGAGTTTGTCCTGCACCCTAATCTTGAGCAATGGTCATCTCAGCGCATAGTTTACTTTCTCCGTATGCGTGACCGGACGATTCACCGTAGTTCACCATTTTGAGTAGTTGTAATATGCTTTTACTCTTTTAGAAATCTATAAACTATTTGTATAATGAGAAATCTTCTCTATTATTTTTCTTATGCACGTGAGCATGCGACTTTGCATTGTACTCTGTATTGTAATTCTAAGCCATCTACTTTTCTTTCCCCGCTTGTTTAGAATTTGTTTGCTCGGGACGCGCAAACAGGTAAGTCTGGGGGTGTGATGAGTCCCATTTATATACACTTTTATGGACTCATCTGGGCTAGTTCCTGCATTTGCACTTCACTTTTAGTTCATTAATGCTTATATTTCACTGGTTCACTCTTCTCACACGAAGTGCACTATTTGGCCTATTGTGGTGTGCAATTGTGCGCTTTGTTGTTGGGGGCACAATATGCTCCCCATTCTTTTTATGTGTTTATGCTTGAGCTGGAGGGGTATTCCCAGCTGTGTTGTAGCTGATGCAGGTGGACGGTTCATCCATTTTATCCAGAATTCATGTCTGCGTATATCACAGGGTCGTTCGTTTTCCTTAACGCATGGTCGTATGTGATCGTGCGTTCTCTTCTGTGGAGGAAAACAATGTTCTGTCATTGATCGCGCGTCTCTACACACGGGCAGTTGCCCGCGTGTGAAGGAATCACACGATTGACCTGTTTAGCCTTATTTTTGGCCATCTGGATTTGTCCGTGCATTTTTACGCACGGTCAGCTTCGACCGTGCGTGAGTAAAATGCATGGGCGCGCCTGCTTCGTCTTCCTGGTCTTTTTCTTGATTAATATCGCACGGTTCACGCACGGTCGTGCGTGACCAAATTTTTGACTTTTTCTATAAAAGCTGCAGATCTCGACCAAATCCGTTGTTCACCCAATCCATCTTCTTTCCTGTGCCTAAGGGTTTCTGCTCCATTCCAGTCCACCGTTCCATCACCGCCCACCATTTGGAGGTGCTCCTGACACATTCTTGGCTCAAATCTTGAGTGGAAGCATCCTCTCAGCCGCCTCCATCATCCAAGTGCTTCAAGGAGAGGACTCCACCCTCATCTTCATCGCCAATCAAAGAGTTCTTCGCATCAGACGTGACCGGATTGTAGTTTACCAAAGAAGATGGGTCCATTGGGAGGAAGTGACAACCCTCTTCTACCCCGGAAGATAGTTGGGACCGAGCTAGGATGCTGATTGACAACCCAATGATTCCTACGGAGAATCTACAACAAGACTCCGGATTTGGTCGTATCTCTTGCCTTTTTCTCTACTTGTATGGATGTATATGAATGTAATCATTACTATTTGATGATGTATGCCATTCTAGACTCTTGATTTATAGTGTTATTTTCATAGTTGTGAAAATGTTTATTTGTGTAGAATGTGCTTGAAGTGCGCTGATTTCGCCCCCACTCCATTCCACTCCGCAAACCAGCCATTCCATTCCGTTTGAATACTCGTCCATCCGCCCTTACGAAGTAGTGTGTTCAAGGCCTACGCAGTTTCCATCCCGCCTACCGAAGCATTGCATAGAGGCATTGCATAGGTGTAGTTGTAGTTATTTTATTTTATTTACAAAACCAAAACCAAATCTTCCGCATTCCTTCCGACCTAAAGGACTTCAATCTCAAGTCCTTCCTCGATAGTAAACTCCACCTTACCGTGTTCCTTTGAGATTCGATACTTGGGGATTCACTCCCACATTTTATATTACTTGAACGATCGGTACACTACCGTTTCGTGCCGCAGACTCACTACCGCCTATAGCGGTGTGCTAGATTTGCGCATCAGGATGGTGTTGCGGATAGACCTCCCCCAACATGCACATATACAAAATCTCATGGCTACATTAGGGGTATTATCAGTGATTCCTGATGATTGTTTTTTGATTGACTTCGTTCGTGAGTTCAATAACAATCTGTTTGATCCATCGGAGACATAACTCAATGGAGGGGTGATGTCAATGATGCAACATGAAGGAGTCTAGATAACTCATGAAGATTTGAGGAAGATGCGTACATATTACTGGATATTTTGCGTCACACAACTATGTTGAAGAACAGAGATACTAAGAAGATTACAGCTCAACTTAGTATCGTTATCTATCATATTTTATAGGGAGAGGGGTTTGACATGGCAGATCTTCTACTTTCACAGATTTGGTATACATTTAAGTTGAAGGACCTGAGAAGATCTGAAGTAGCTAGTTTCCTACCTAAATCACCTAGAGGGGGGTGAATAGGTGAGATCTGCATCTTTTGCGGAATTAAAACTTGATGAAAAATAGAACACAAATAAGCAAATCACAAACACAGACGACACAAGGATTTTATAGTGGTTCCCCAATCTTGGGTAGTCCACTTTCTGGCCTCGCCTATCTAGCACCACTGCTAGCCTCAGCTACTTCACTATATCTCAGATCAAAATGATCCTACAAACTCGTAGTCACCACTCCTACACCTCAGAGACAAAGCTCCTACAAACTCGGAGACAACACTCCTACAACTCAGAAGATAAACTTCCTACAAAGAAATAGAGGTTTGTGTATAAGTAAAAAGATAAAAATACAAGTACAGATATGAAATATTTTGATCTTTTTCCTTCTTGAGACTTGGAAAACTTTGGCTTGATGTTGAGGAAGAAAGCTTGAAATCTCAGAGCTGAACTTCTAGGACTCGACAAGATCCAATAGAATTATGTAGAAATTAGATCACTGATCTGTCGAATCTTTTCCTTCAAAGAGCTCGTCTGAATGAGAAAGAAAAAAACTCTCCGAAAATGTTAGAAGGTGTGCAGCTCTTTTAGTTTTTTTTGAAAGATTAGATTTAGACGATTTCTGAAAATGACCTTGTATTGGCAATCATGCCTAACAGTCATAAGTCCTTGATTTAGGTTAAATCTCCTTAAAATAAGTCATACATGGCACTGACATAATCAGAGAAGATTTTTTAAATCCCGTCAGAATTGGACTTTGAATACACGATCTGAAATAATAATATTTCTCGAGAGCTAAAGGACTTCTCAAGGAACGACATGATTTCTCGAGAGAAGGTCTGCTACTTCTCGAGAAAAGGCTTAGAAGGACTTTTCTGGAAGATTGAAAAGAATTTCACGAGAACAAAATTGGCTTCTCAAGAAATGAACTAGATTTCTCAAGAACTGAATTTGGCTTCTCGAGAAATGATCTTGATTTCTTGAGAAAGGAATTGGATTCTCGAGAAATGACTTAGAAATTCTTCACTGGAAATTTGAAAAGGATTTCTCGAGAACAGAAATGGCTTCTTGAGAAATGAACTTGATTTCTCGAGAACTGAATTTGGCTTCTTGATAAATGATCTAGATTTCTCGAGAAAGGAATTTCATTTCTCGAGAAATAGATTTGATTTCTCGAGAAATACACTTAGAAAAATTCTGAAACTTTTTCTTTCTTTCTCTCTTAACAACCAACAATTCTTCCAACTCCCAAACATCAAAGGTACTTGAAAAAGAAGTGTATCCCAATAAAGAGATCACACGCGAGTCAACACCATATTCCACACAATGAGGGATTACTTTGCATGATACTGTGTTTAATGACTCACTGTAATCTGACATTGGTCTACACTTGGCAATGATAACCTGCAAGTACACAACTAGAAAATATCATCAAATACATAATCAATTCAACTTAGTTCAACGGTAACTTCTCACAAATTTGGGCTATTGTGGATGCACTACCCAACCATCTCCCCCTATTTTTAAAAGTCAGAACCCTATACACTAAGATGAATTGCATCAAGATAACACATAAAATGCACATAATCAAAAAAAATGAGAAGCAACATAGACCATCAAAATAAAAAGTTATACATATAATTATGATTGTCTAAAATAAGTTTAAGTTCACACAATCTTTCTAATCAAAAGATTTGAATGGTCTCATTTTCCTTCCTTCAGCTGCTGCTATTCCTTCTTCTTTTCTTGTCTCTGGAAGTAGGCTTCAGGTTTTGGACAGTACTTAGGAGGAGGAGCTGGAGCCTTTGGATTTTCCTATCCATGAGTTTTGAAATGAATTCTTCTTCTGGTCATGCTCATTTCATACTTGTGCTACTCTTCTTGACTGTAATGATCTTGCAATTTCATTCCTACCTGGCTTACAAGCTTGAAAGTGTCTAAGATAATGAACCTAGATGCAGGACTCCATTCTTCTGCATAATCTCCTGCAACTCTTTTTCCAGTACCTTCAAAACTTTTACCTGGAATTAATCTGCTTGCAGAAGGACCTTCCCCATATTTCCTTTTCCTGGAACCTGACAATTTAGACTGCACTTCTGATTGATCTGCTGGCCATACTTGTGTATAGCTCACTGAAGGAGCATAATCTGATTGCACTTCAGGTCTTAGTGAGAACTGGGGTTGTTCTGGATGAATGGCTAGCTTAGGGAAGATTTCATCATTTAACCAGACTGCTGTATTAGAAGTATAGGCATTGACATCTGATATTTGCTTTTGAACACCAATATTTATTGTTCAAATTGAGCAACCCACAACCTCTGGAGTTCAGTCAACTGATTACCCAATACATCTGCCATCTTATCCTCCCCCTTTCCGACTTCTAAAGAGAGGGTTTGCATCACTGCTTCTTTAAACTTACCAACTTCATCAATTATTTGAAAAGTGTTCTCTTCTGCTTTTGTAGCTATGGAATTATGAGCATTTCTTACCTGGACTGCTTCATTCATAACTTGACCCACACTTTCAATTGTGTGGTCCATTGCTTTTTCCTCGATGATTGACAAGACCTTTAAGCTCATCAGTATTAGCCTGAATCTCTACAAGTCCCCTGCTCATCTCTTTTTCCACAGCAGTGATTCTTTTATGCACTTCTTTGATGGAGCTCTCAAACTTCTCTCTTTGATTGTTCAACATAACTTCAATCATACCAAGAAGAGTATCTTCAACAAACTCTAGTGGTGAAAGTGGTGGAGGAGGTAGAAAAGCAGTCCTCCAATCCTCAAGGATTTCTTCAAGAACAACTGTATTGAATGACTTTTGGGCAGAGGATGGAGCCACATCCTCTCCCTCACTAACTTGCTCATGCTGAGCAACCCGCCCTTCTCTCACAGTAACATCTGGAGCATCACCATCTTGGTCAGATATAACAATCTCCTTCTCCCCCTCAATGTGTGCTGGTGGTGGAGTGCTTCCTTTCACTGATTCAATATCATCATCAATATCTGCAAAATCAAGATTAGCCGCTGAGCCTGTCACATGGGAACTAGGGTTTTTCTCCTTGACTTCATCTCTTACTTCATCGACAACTGTGTCCTTATGCACAGCTGCAGTAACTTTCTATGGTGGAGGAATAATATCTGCAGCAACATCTACTGAGGATGGGACAACATCTTCAGCAAGAATCTCTGGGACAACTGACCTTGGAGTTATTTCCTTAGCTGGAACGTCAGGAACAACTGCATTCTGTGGAGCAGGGAGGTGAGCTGGAGAACCATTCTGTTTGTTACCAACTACAGAAGGAGCAGGCTCCCCCTTGGCACTTGCACCTCCACCAACTGGCTTCTGAATTCTGATGTCCCATCTTTGTATGGTGGAGACATCTATCTTCTTCAAGTGGTGAAGATCTATTCCCTTGGACATATCAAAAAATTCAGGATTGACATGTCAGATACAAGGAAATGATCCTTGCAAAATTAGGAGCAAGGAGACATTCTTTAATTTTCACAAAAAGAATAGATGCCCAGTCACAGTGTTTTCTGCAAACAATTGCTGACATCAGATAGAAAAAATCTTCAGAGATATATCCCAGGCTTCCAGTCTTGCAAAGGAAGACCTTGGCAATTATATCCACCAACAGCTTCCCTACTTCATTCATGTTATGTCTTCTAATTATCTTGGAAGAGCTGTCTAATCCACAAAAGGATAAGGTTCTTGACCAGTCTTCATCTACAAGATCATCTTCAGTGCCCACTGTCAGCATCTTCAGAAGTTTGGAGATTGATTTTGAAGTCATCTTGATTTTCAGGTTATTCACAGATGATTTCAGCACCCGACCTTCCCTCTTGACTTTGGCATTCATGAAAAATTCCTCAACTTCCTTGAAGAAAATTTTGCAAGGGTGCTCCATAACAAAGGAGAGGCCTACTGCCTCTAGGAGAGAAATAAGGTTTGAATGTCATCTGAAATTGAACTGAGCCCTGATCTCACCAGCTCATTGCTGACTCTGATATTTGCTTTTGCGGGAGGAGCCATTAGAACTCGAGGAAAAAGCTGTGCGGGAGAAGGATGTAGCGAGAAGTCGAAGGGTTGCTAGATCGTTTCTCGGAAAGTAGAATGTGTGAACTTAAAGTATTCGAGAAGTCTTATTTATATAGGTTTTCGATTTTGACGGTCACAAAATTTAGAAAAAATAAATATATATATAAATTTTAACCTTGAGGCGTGTACCTATCTTTTCGAATTCCAGAAGCGAGAATGAAATATAATTCTATTAAAAAACTGCTTCTCGAGAGGCATTTGAATATTTCTCGAGCGGCTCTGGAATTTCTCGAGATCATTCCAATTCTCGAGAAATCTATTTCATTTCTCGAGAAATTTTGGCTGTTTTTCGAGAAATTTTGGACAATGACTTGAACTGTTCTTGACATTTTCTGACCTTAGCTTCCTTGAAAGTTTGAAGAATTGAGGGTCTTCTTGGCTTCAATTATGACTTGTTTAGGGCTCCATATTGAGCATCCCAAGTTCTGCCTTGAAGAAAGAGAACTTGGTCTCATCCAACGGCTTCGTGAAAATATCTGCAACTTGCTTATCCGTTGGGACATAACTGAGGTTGATGTCCGCATTCTCCACATGCTCTCGGATAAAATGATATCTTAACTCAATGTGCTTTGTTCGGCTATGAGAGACTGGATTATTTGCAATTGCGATAGCGCTGGAGGAGTCACAAAACATTGGGATGTCCTTGAACTTCATATTATAATTTTCAAGCTGATTCCTAATCCATAGAAGTTGTGCCCAACAACTGTCTGAATAAATATATTCTGATATGGAGGTTGAGATTGCAACACAATTCTGCTTCTTATTGCTCCAAGAAATAAGCCTTCTCCCAAGGAATTGGCATGTCCCGGAAGTGCTTTTCCTGTCATCCTTACTACCTGCAAAATCTGCATTTGAGTAACCAATCAGCTCGCTGTCATTACTTCTTGGTTACCATAAGCCAAGATTTGGTGTACCTTTAAGGTATCTCAAAAATCCTCTTTACAGTGGTATAGTGAGATTCTTTAGAGATCACCTGATATCTAGTACATACACATGTAGAAAACATTATGTCAGGCCTACTAGCAGTAAGGTAGAGCAAAGAGCCAATTATGCTTCTGTACTTGGTTTCATCGAACGGTTTCCTTTTCTTATCCTTGTCCAGAGACATCGCTGAACTCATTGGAGTCCTTATTACAGATGCACTCTTCATTCCAAATTTCTTTATCAACTCTTTGGTGAACTTCGTATGAAAGATGAAAATTCCTTCTTGAAATTGCTTCACCTGAAGTCCTAAGAAATACTTCATCTCCCCCATACTGCTCATTTCAAACTTCCCTTGCATAAGTTTGGAAAACTTCTTGCAAAGGTTGTCATCCGTAGAGCCAAAGATAATATCATCGACATAGATTTGCACTAGCAAAATCTTGCCTTTTACTTCCCTAAGAAATAATGTCATATCTATCTTTCCTCTTGTGAATTTGTTCTCAAGAAGAAAGTTAGACAGCATCTCATACCAAGCTCGAAGAGCTTGTTTCAAACCATATAAAGCTTTTTGCAATAAATAGACATAATCAGGGTGTTCGGGATCAACAAAACTTGGGGGTTGTTCCACGTATACTTCTTCTTTTATATTACCGTTGAGAAAAGCTGACTTGACATCCATTTGGTATATGGTGAATCCCTTGAATGCAATATACGCGAGGAACAACCTGATCGCTTTGAGCCTTGCTACTGGAGCATAAGTCTGATCGAAGTCGATCCCTTCTTCTTGTCTGTATCCTTTCACTACAAGTCTGGCTTTGTTCTTGATTATTGTTCCGTCTTCATCCAATTTGTTTATGTAGACCCACTTTGTTCCAATGATATTCTTATCTTTGGGTTTTGGTACAAGATTGCAAACTTTGCACCGCTTGAATTGATTAAGTTCTTCTTCCATTGCAATTATCCATGAAGGGTCCTCAATTGCTTCTTGGAATTTCTTTGGTTCAACCTGCGAGAGGAAACTCAAATACATATTTTCATTAGTAGTACCTCTTCTTGTTCTTATACCGTCACGAGGATCTCCTATGATCAGATCAATCTGATGATCCCTTAAATGTCTGAACTCAAGATTCCTTGCATCAATTGGTTAACCAGGAACTTCTTATACTACTGGAGTGTCTTTTTCTACTTGGATTAGCTCTTCATCTTGGTGTTCTTGCTCTTCAGATGAGGTTGAGGGAGAGATCTTGACGAAGTTTTGGACATTTTCCTTAACTGGCTCATCTAAGCTTAAGTCTTGCAGTCTTAAACCTGCATCTTCAACAAAGACACTAGAAGAGCTGCTTTGTATCATTGTCGTCTCATCAATACAACGTTAATGGATTCCTCTACAAACAGGGTTTTCTTATTAAAAACCCTATAAGCTCTACTATGGCTACTATAGCCTACGAAAATTCCTTCAAAGCTCTTTTCACTAAACTTGGTTTTGTAATGCTTCCGCTTATTAAGTACAAAGCATTTACTGCCAAAGATTCTAAAATAAGAGATGGTTGGTTTCTTGCCTTTTAGTAGTTTATAGGGAGTCTTTTCATGGGGTTTTATTAATGAGTGCTCTATTTTGCACGTGGCAAGCAGTGTTGACGGCTTCAACCCAGAAGTATTCTGGTAGTCAAGAGTCGCTCAACATTTTTCTACAAGCCTCAATGAGTGTTCTATTCCTTCTCTCAGCTACCCCATTTTGTTGTGGAGTTCGAGGAGAGGAAAACTCATGAAAGATACCTAGGCTTTCACAGAAGTCTGTCATGGCCCCGGATTCAAATTCTGTTCCATGGTCACTTCTAATTTTGACCACCGAACAATCTAATTCATTCTGGATTTGCCTGACAAACTTAGTGAAAATATCAAAGGTATCTGACTTGTGTTTTAGAAAGAATACCCATGCAAAACCTGAGTAATCATCTACAATAACAAATGTGTAAGACTTACCTCCTAAACTTCTAATTTGCAAGGGACCAAACAAGTCCATATGAAGTAGGTGTAAACACCTGGTAGAGTCTTTGCCAATTTTGCTCTTAAAGTTAGCCCTTGTTTGTTGGCCTTTTACACATGCGTGACAAGGTCTATCTTTAATGCACTTAACATTGGACACATTACGCATTAAGTTTTGATAAAATAATTTATTTATAGTTTTGAAAGTAATATGTGCTAGTCTCTTGTGCCATTGGTCAACAAGAGATGCACTATCTTTTGCTAAAAAACACACTGGTGTAGAGGAGGTTAAACAAAGAAGGTTTAAACGGAAAAATGTTCATACAGCGAGTGCCTGATAAAATCGATTCTAAATTTTCTGCTGACTTTATCAAACACTTATCTTTACGAAAATCAACTATGTATCCTTTATTCCAAAGTTAACTTATGCTTATAAGATTATGTTCTAATCCTTCCACATAAGCCATATCTGAGAAGGATACATTACTATAAGTAATCATACCGTAGCCTTTAGTTATTCCTCCATCGGATCCGCCAAAAATGACTTTTGGGCCGTTCTCAACTGGAATGTAATTCAGCAATAGGATTCTTGTCCCGGTCATGTCCCGAGAACAACCACTGTCCAAATACCAAATAGGATTTCGGTTGGCCTTTGGACATACCTGCAAAAACAGATCATTCTTCCTTAGGAACCCAAACAAATTGGGGTCCTTGGTCCCTTGTTAGTTGAGCACCACGTTGAACGTTAACATTATGGGTGGTATTCCTTGCAATGTTTACTGTGGTCCGTTAAAATTAATCAGATTGAACCAGCAATCTACGACAAAGTGACCAATCTTGCCGCAACACGAACAGTCAAATCTGTTGTACCGTCACTTTGTATTCTCCTGCTTTACTTTTTGAATGATAGTTTTGGCAGGAGCATTATTTTTGTATGAGGATCCCTCATGAGTACAACACACACATGGTTTTGCTATCTTCTTTGGCTTAGGTGCAACAGTCTTCACCATTGGTGCCTTCTTTGCACTAGGTCCATGAGCATAAGGACCAAAATCTCTCAGATTTATCTCCTGATAAGGTGCTTTGAATGCACTTTCACCGAGGTTTCGAGGACGGGTCCACCCCTTGTAGTCGTTGACAGTCTCAAAATCAATTGGTCTAGTCAAGTAACCATAGGAGCTGTCAAAATCATAGGCATTTGCGGGAAAGATAACTTTCTTAAATGTCGTCTGATTCAGATGGGCCTTCCCTTTCTCTTCGGTGGTAGCTTTCATAGCAACCCTATCTTTCTTCTTGGCTCGGATACTCCTAGAAGATTTACTAGGGCCAGCCACATGGCCTAATCCACAGCCACTTGCTTCAGCCGAAAATTTATCATGATTGGAAGAACAATTTTTGGCTGGCTGAACTTTTCGACTAGCTTTTTCTCAGCAGCTAGCCGTTCTTCCAGCTCTTTGATGAATTTCTCTCTCATGGCAAGGAGTTCATCTGAGCTTTTGATCTTGTCTGACAAGACTTGGATTTCCTCTCTGAGAGATTAAAGTTGTGCAACTTCTTCCCTCAGATTGGATTCCACTTCCTTGAGAGACTTGATCTCATTGGCCTGGGTTTTGATGACCTTTCGGCATTTGTCAAAGCACTTGAGCAATTCAGTGTGTTGGGCCATGTGATGGCGACGATGTCCCGCCACTTGTTCATGATCGTAGGATTGATGGCGACGTTGTCCCGCCATTTGCTCGTGACGCTCGAGACTGTTAGATTGATGGAAATGCGGTCCTGCCACTTGTTTGTGATGACGCTGCTGATGGTACTGAAGATTTCCTCCACATAGATTTTGACGATTGTGATGGGCGCTGTCGCCACCTTGAGGATTGGGATATTGCCTTGACAACCACCATCGACGCCGTGCCAAAATATCCACTTCATGTTATGTATGAGAATATATGATTATAAATTAGTATCCCACTCTTGGGACACCATTTATAATTATATGTTTTTAAATTAAGTATTTTATTTTCAGCATTTTTAATTTCGGACAATTTTTAATTTCAGTTTTTATTAATGGACTGCTTTTATCCATCTAGATCTGGGCTTGATGAGAGGCGGAGATTGAGTGGTTTACCTCTTTATATATGTTTTTTGAGGTAATGAAGAGGTAGATTGATTTAGACAAAAAAACAGAATCAGTGAAGTATTCTCCCGTTCCTCCTAGAGTTCTCCCCCTCCTCTCCCGCCTGGCGTGCCATGCGACACTACCACCGCCCTTCTGCCTGGCTTGAGACTCGCCGGTGCCCCCTCTGCCTGGCGTGAGACTCGCCATCGCCCCTACGTCGCCCGGCGTGCGATTCGCCGCCCCGTCCCATCGGATCTAGTGCGACTCTAGGACCCGCCGTCGAGCTGCTGTACTCTTCCCCTGCACAGCGTGACACCTCGGCAAGGAACCCTGACGACCCTTGTGGGTTTTCCCAGCTTTACTACCCCCTTGGTGGTGCTCCAACTGTCCGGCGATCTACTCCCTCCTCTAATGTGACTCCGAAGAAGGCGGCTAGAGTCCCCCGTCCGGTGTGGCCCCAACTGAATCCGTGTAAGTGTGACTCTTCTTCAAATTATCTCGTGCATTCATCTCGTTGGTTTTGGGTAATCCATTCCACTTCTCTCTTGTGAGTTTCATCTACGTTAGTGCGCAATTGTTGTGGATTTGTGGACTGAAATATTTATCCTAACCATTGAATCATTGCGCGTAACAAATCTGAATTTAAGGTATTAATATTGTCCGGATTTCTTCGATAATATTGCGTCGGGTAGGTCTCTTGACGTTTTGCGAAATTGGGTTGTTCAATTCTTGATTTCGCATTTGTTTCACGAGATTTGGTATACCATCGTATCAATTTTACATTGGGGCTGGCTTGGACTATTTTGAATCGCTATTTTAGTCTGAGTTATCTCCGTTGGACTTGCCAGTGTATGCGGCTAATATATAAGGATAAGCTTAATGGTCCGGATCGTGTATGTCCATTTCGCTTGACTCGGAAATTGGCCACTAGCCCTTGTACAATCTATAGAGGTGTAGCGAACCTTCGTTTGTCGGCAAGTGTTTCTCCCTTGTCCGATTTAAGATTTTGTGGGGTGAAAGTTTACCTTGCATGCGCTGTTACGGTAGCCTGCATCAATTTGGTATCAAAGCGAGGTTGGCCGATTTTTTAACTTGGCTCTGGTCTGCTCTAGTTCACTTAGGTTCTACGTGTGCACTTTTTTTTTCTATAAAAAAAGACAATTTTTTAACACATCACATGCCCACTCGATCTGGTCAAGAGTATCACACCTCTTCGTCGAGTATGGCCGATGAACGACAACCAATTCAAAATCCCACTCCGGTTGATGATATTCGCTTGGAGATGAATCAACAATTGGGGGAACTTCGGGGAATGATGGCCCAACTCTTGGCCAACCGCACCCTTCATCTCCTAGAGGTCATAGGACACCGAATCGTCACCACCGTCACGAGGAAGACAACCCCGATGATTTGTCTGCATGCGCTCGTCCACAACATTGTCGCCTTGAATGAGATGTTGAAATTTCTAGGTCGATTGGGATCATTGCACCCACCTACGACGGGTTGGGAGGTCCTCACATCTTCCTTAACTGGGTCATTGAAATGGAACGCTACTTCGGGTGGCAGAATATAGGGGACCACCATAAGGTCCAAGTTGCGAGAGTGCAGTTATTAGGTCGAGCCCAGACCTTCTGGCTTAACGAAGAGAGACGTCTAGGGACGCGACATGACGTACCACTTATAAATTGGCTAGTTATTAAGAACCTCCTCACGGATTAATACGTTCCCGCTTACTTCCATACACGGATGGTTGATGACGTGGCTTCATTACGTTGGGGCACTCGCCCGTATATGATTATATGAGTGGCCTTATTCCTCAGGCTAAATCATTTTCCCACAAAGGTAGGACTATCCGTAGTGTACATGCTTCCACCTTTAGGGAAAATGAACAGCTTAGGTCCTCTGTCCCGGACTCGGTAGATATTACTGCTAGGAATGCCATAAACCCGCTGGGTGAGCGTATTCTTGCCAATGAGAGTTGTCAGACGATTACTACAAGCAATGTTAATGGAGCGTCTGCCCACTATCCTGCTGAGTGCCACGTTCAGACTACGACCTTGGTCCTTTTAGAGCCTACTTTCGGGTCTTCTGAGCAAGTTTCTGAATCGTCTGATGATTCTGATTTGATTGATGTATCTAGTGCATTGGAAAAGTTGGCTAGTGAGGAAAAGATACTTTTGGGTGACTTTAACGTTGAGAACCCATAAGATAATTCTTTGATGTTATCACCTTTTCCTGAAGCTCATTGTGAATTAGAAATTTTGTCAGGTTCGATTTTGCCGGTCCTCCCTCCTGATCCGTGGACTCGACCTAAGGAATTTTTAGGACATGAATTTATTATGCCTCGTACTAGCCGGTTGGTTTTGCCTATGTTACTAGCCCCTCCATTGTCCATGTCCCGTCGGACATGTTTTGTTGAGTTGTTAGATTTTGTGCTCGGTCTTTTCACCACCCTTCGTAGATCTGACTACGCGTTACCTTTGACTGACAGTTTTTCTGAGTGCCCGTCTACGGATTTGTTGGCGGTCGCGGCCGATGATGATTCCATGGCGACTGTACCCCTAGGCTTAATTTCTTCACGACGCACTTACTCGTTCGGTCCAGTTGTGCATATTTTCCCTTCTGTTTCTTACCACCTTCGCCTACACGTGTCTGTGATTTTAGCTGACCACTTTGGGTTGTGCCGCATGCACTTCCGTCCACGTTCGAGAGCGTCCTTTGCTAGAGTTGGTGATTTGGATTTAGTCTGGTCAGTCCCCAAGCGGTTGTCTACGGGCTCCGTCAATGAATTAACACTTAGGAACGCTGACCCATCCATGGTTATGAGGAACCTCAGATTTGATGCTTTTCTTTCGGATTTTACGATGCATTGGGTGTTTCACCTCTTTTCTATATTTTGGATTTTTATTTGCATGTCTATGTTCCACCTGAGTGGCGTTCTTTGTCGTTTCTCTCTCCCACTATATGTTCTCTTGGGTTGGGAAGTAGGAGTTTTTCCGTGTCTATCTTCCACGTGGATTCCTTGGTTCTTGCGCCAGATGGTAAGATTCTAGTTATTTTTCTTTGGACTGACACCTTTTCGAGCTCTCTCGAAAGCTTTGCTGTTGTTGTTATGCCTGACAGGTTTTCTTTGATGAGTGATGCTCGCTCTACTATCACGTGGATACTCGGGCCAGATTTGTTACATGTTAGTGTTGCCTTCGACTACTTTCCCCTTCCGGGCCACTCATCGGTGATGAGTGATTTTGAGTGGGGGAGGATTGATGGCGAGGATGTCCCGCCACTTGCTCGTGATCGTAGGATTGATGGCGACGTTGTCCTGCCATTTGCTCATGATGATCAAGACTGTTCGATGGATGGATATGCGGTCCTGCCACTTGTTCGTGATGACACTGCTGATGGTGCTGAAGATTTCTGCCACAAAGAGTTTGACGATTGTGATGGGCGCTGCCACCAGCTTGAGGATTGGGACGTTGCCGCGAAAACCACTGTCGACGCCATGCCAAAATCTCCACTTCATGTTATGCATGAAAATATATGTTTATAAATTAGTAGCCCACTCTTGGGACAACATTTATAATTATATGTTTTTAAATTAAGTATTTTATTTTCAGCATTTTTAATTTTGGACTGTTTTTTATTTTAGTTTTTATTGATGGACTGCTTTTAGCCATCTAGGACTAGGCTTGATGAGAGGTGGAGATTGAGTGGTGTATCTGTCTATAAATGTTTTATGAGGTAATGAAGAGGTAGATTGATTTAGACAGAATCGGTGAAGTATTCTCCCGTTCCTGCTAGGGTTCGCCCCTCCTCCCCCGCCTGGCATGTCGTGCGACACTGCCGCCGCCCTTCAGCCTGGCGTGAGACTCGCCGGTGCCCCCCTCCGCATGGCATGAGACTCGCTGCCTCCCCTACGCCGCCCGGCGTGTGATTTACCGCCCCGTCCCGTCGAATCTGGTGCGACTCCAAGACCCGCCGTCGAGCTGCTGTCCTCTTCCCCGGCTTGGTGTGACGCCTCAGCAAGGAACCCCGACGACCCTTATGGGTTCGCCCAACATTACTACCCACTTGGTGGTTCTCCAGCTGTCCGATGATCTACTCCCTCCTCCGGTGTGACTCCGAAGAAGGAGGCTAGCGTCCCCCATCCGGTGCGGCCCCAACTGAATCCGTGGAAGTGTGACTCTTCCTCAAATTATCTCGTGCATTCATCTCGCTGGTTTTGGGTAATCCCTTCCACTTCTCTCTTGTGAGTTTCATCTACGTTAGTGCGAGATTGTGGTGGATTTGTGGACTGAAATATTTATCCTAACCATTGAATCATTACGCGTAATAAATCTAAATTTAAGGTATTAATATTGTCTGGATTTCTTCAATAATATTGCGCCGGGTAGGTCTCTTGACGTTTTGCGAAATTGGGTTGTTCAATTCTTGATTTCGCATTTGTTTCATGAGATTTGGTATACATTCGTATCAATTTTACTTTGGGGCTGGCTTGGACTGTTTTGAATCGCTATTTTAGTCCGAGTTATCTCTGTTGGACTTGCGAAGGTATGCGGCTAATATCTAAGGATAAGCTTAATTGTCCGGATCGTGTAGGTCCATTTCGCTTGACTCGGACATTGGCCACCAGCCCTTGTACGGTCTATAGAGGTGTATCGAACCTTCATTTGTCGGCAAGTGTTTCTCCCTTGTCGGATTTAAGATTTTTGGGGTGTGAAAGTTTACATTGCGTGCGCTGTTACGGTAGCCTGCATCACCATGAGTTCTGAATCCTCATCTGAGGAGTAGTCCTCTTGCTTAACTGAAGCATAGTGAAATTCAGACAAGATGGTATGAGAGTTTACTTTCCCTTTATACTGAGGTTCTTATTCATCATCAGTCATGGACATAAGCCCGAAGTAGGATTCTTCTTCATCACCTGACTCATCTGATTCACTGTCGCTGAGAGTTTTGGACTTCTTGGCGACGAAGCTTCACTCAGTTTTCTTCTTCCCATGGGTGGACTTCTTTTCTTCTCTCCTTCCACCCTCATTCTTTTTGTGAGGGCAATCAACGATCATATGCCCTGGCTTGTTACAACAATAACAAACAACGTCCAAAGAAACATGTTTGTTCGGTTTAGACTTATACCTATGAAGGCTACTTGAGCCCATCCTGTGACGATCACCATCATGACGAGAATAACTGTAGTCTGAAGAAGAGGGCATGTTCTTCGTATGCCTTCTTTTGCTTAGCAACCTCTTGAATTGATGGGAGATTAGAGAGAACTCCCCATCTGACATTTCAGGGCAGGAGGAGCTAGCTTCTGACTCTTCTTCTTCATCAGTATCTTGTGTCCTTATTGGTGACACAACTCTGCTTTTTCTGGAGCTCACATCCTTTAGGGCCAAGGTCTTCTCCTTGCCTGAGGTCCGACCCCCATCTTCTTCAGCTTTGTGGATGTTCATCCACAACTCATGGGATAGTAGCTTCCCGAACAGATTCTGTGGATCAATGTTTGGTAGCTTTCTAAACTACCTAATGGAAATGATCTTGCAATCCCATTATTTTGTCAGGGATCGCAAGAACTTGTCATTTAGTTCACCGTTTGTAAACACCCGACCATAATTCCTTAAGCCATTCACGATCTTGAAGAATCTTTCATAAGCATCGACAATGCACTCCTTCTTGCTCTGCTTGAAGGCCTCATACTCTTGGTTGAGTAGAGATCTTCTATCATCCACTTTCCGGCCTTGCCTATCTAGCACCACTGCTAGCCTCAACTACTTCACTATATCTCGGATCAAAATGATCCTACACCTCGGAGTCACCACTCCTACACCTCAGAGACAAAGCTCCTACCAACTCGGAAACAACGCTCCTACAACTCAGGAGATAAAATTCCTACAAAGAAATAGAGGTTTGTGTATAAGTAAAAAGATAAAAATACAAGTACAGATCTGAAATATTTTGATCTTCTTCCTTCTTGAGACTTGGAAAACTTTGGCTTGATGTTGAAGAAGAAAGCTTGAAATCTCAGACCTGAACTTCTAGGACTCGACAAGATCCAATAGACTTCTGTATAAATTAGATCACTGATCTGTCGAATGTTTTCCTTCAAAGAGATCATCTGATTGAGAAAGAAAAAAACTGTCCGAAAATGGCAGAAGGCGTGCGGCTCTTTTAGGTTTTTTTGAAAGATTAGATTTAGACGATTTCTGAAATGACATTTTATAGGCAATCATGTCTAACGGTCATAAGTCCTTAATTTAGGGTAATATATCCTTAAAATAAGTCATATGTGGCACTGACATAATCAGAGAAGATTTTAAATCCCTTCAGAATTGGCCTTTGAATACAGGACCTGAAATAATAATATTTCTCGAGAGCTAAAGGACTTCTCGAGAAAAGACATGATTTCTTGAGAGAAGGTCTGCTACTTCTCAAGAAAAGGCTTAGAAGGACTTTTCTGGAAGACTAAGAAGAATTTCTCGAGAACAAAAATGGCTTTTCGAGAATTGAACTTGATTTCTCGATAACTGAATTTAGCTTCTCGAGAAATGATCTCGATTTCTCGAGAAAGGAATTGGCTTCTCGAGAAATGACTTAGAAAGTCTTCACTAGAAATCTGAAAAGGATTTCTTGAGAACAGAAATGGCTTCTCAAGAAATGAACTTGATTTCTCGAGAATTGAATTTGACTTCTCGAGAAATGATATTGATTTCTCGAGAAAGGAATTTGATTTCTCGAGAAACAGATTTTATATCTCAAGAAATACACTTAGAAAATTTTTAAAACTTTTTCTTTCTTTCTCTCTTGACAATCAACAATTCTTCCAACTCCCAAACATCAAAGGTACTTGAAAAAGAAGTGTATCCCAATAGCGAGATCACACATGAGTCAACACCATGTTCCACACAATGAGGGATTACATTGCATGATACTATGTTTAATGACTTACTGTAATATGACATTGGTTTACACTTGACAATGATAACCTGCAAGTACACAACTAGAAAATAACATCAAATACATAATCAATTCAACTTAGTTCAAGGGTAACTTATCACAAATATGGGCTATTGTGGATACACAACCCAACAAGATCTCGTCTAAGCACTCTTCCCTTGGGTGGACTCATTCAATGGGTGGTGATGGAGAAGTATCAATACATATCCCGAGAGAATTATGTTAATGATCTTGTCTCGGATCTTTATCCTATTTCTACCATTCGAGTTCATCAAACACGAGATGTGCCATCTTCTTCTTGACCACCCCTTCGACGAGGATTCTCGCTTCGTGAGATGAGTCGGGAGCATCAGGAGTCATTTGAAGACTTCAGGGAGAACGTGACTCGCTGAATGCCACAGATGGATAGAATGATGCGATATATGATCAAGGCTCTGAAGTTGAAGCCAACATCGATAGAGAAAAGGGAGTGGGACGTTCCCGTGGAGGATCCACCTCGCCACTCATCTCATCATACACGAAGGTCAAGGGATCGAGGGAGTTCTAGTGCTGAAGGGTGAGATTATATTAGTGAGAGTAGAGAGTTTAGGGAGTTTTTTTATGTAATAATAGTTTAATTTTGGACAACTAAAGTCTAATTCCGGCGTTAAAGCTTGCGCCAGGCATTAGCAGTTATCTTGATTTTTATAATCTAGTTTTTTCTGAGTTTTATTTACTTTGTGAAATGTTTCTTTGTTGTGATTTTGTTTTGTTCAAGTTTTCTTAGTTATGACTTTATTGCTTTAATAGGTCTCCACACAACCTTTGGTGGATTTAGTCATGTTATATTGCTAATTGTTTTTATAATGATATGATCTTTATAAAAAGAAAACTTCAAATGGCTTATTTGTGAAAAAAATTTGTATTAGCTTTCATAACAATTTTAGTATTCAAGTTATTTAATGAATGACAGATTTTAAAGATAAGATAAAAAGGTATTAATAGGATACTTGAGGGAAGACATGACTTTTTATTTAATTTCATTTTTGATTTATTGTTCATTAGGTTTATGTGATAGATTCATATTTCAAGATATATATGAAAGTGACCATAGTATTTTGGGTAAAGACAATAAAATAAAAGGGAGGAGTTTTAAGTATATCATGAAGAAGATTATTGGTTGTTCATTTTCATTTTGGTCTTCTTCATGCAATTGTATGATACCTAATTAATAAGAGATTTAGGTATCCAAAGAGGACCAAGAGGGATTGTTCCTTTGGGTACCTAAATACATCGAGTTTGCTTTTGGGGAGATAATGATGAGTGGACCCTTTCATTTGACATTAGCGCATCATTCTTATGTATGAGTCTCCATTCATACCTTGGAAAGACATTACTTTTTTCTTTCAAATTTCCATAGTCATTTACTTGAATATTTGGATAAAATGACTTTTGAATTTATTGTTTAAGGGAATTTAATTTGCATTTAAATTTATATTAGGAAAACCATTATGTTGTAAATGATAATGATGATGTTTTGGAAATTATTTTACAAGTTTTTGTTGTTCCTTATTCCCTATGTTTTTCTTAGATAAATTGTGGAAATTCATATTTAACTTGTGTTTGAATTTTTCTTTTATATTTTGAGAATTTTTCTTTATGATTTCCTTAAGCAATTTGATTTTAGTTACCAATTCATTATTCATAATTTTGAGATTGTGCCTTGCTTTATTATAAACAATTGTGCTATTCTTAATGGAATCAATGTGAGTTTGATAGTTATTTCTTAATCCCTCAAATGTTTCATCCATCTCTTTTATTTCAATTTTATAATTTTTACACATAACACAATCACTTTTAAAGGATGAATTTTCTAAGCATAATCGTTCATTTTGTTCTTTTACAAAAATGAGCTCCTTTTCAAGTTCCTTGTAATTTCTATTAATTCATTATATTTGATACAAGGTGAAGTAGTTTTAATTAAAGAGTGAAAGATTATATAAGTATATGATCTAATTCACCTAGAGGGGGGGGGGGGGGGGGGGGGGGGGGGGGGGGGGGGTGAATAGGTCTTTTGAGTTCTACTTGTTTGAAATAGATATTTAAAATTATTCTAAGCAAGAAATCAAGCACACCCAGAAAACACACAAGTGTTTATAGTGGTTCCCCAAGACAGTGTGTCTATGGTTAGTCCACTTTCCCCTTCACCCTTCTAACAACGTGTTAGACAGGGCCTACTCCTCCAAACTCAGTTCCAAGAGCTTATAACACAGATCCCTCAGGATCTCTCAGGTTTTCCCAAACCCTACCTCAGAGGAAACCACCTCCTACAGCTCAGACCACCTCCTGGTCCTACCTCAGATCACACAGATCCTACCTCAGAGGAATCCACCTCCTACAGCACAGACCACCTCCTGGTCCTACCTCAGATCACACAGATCCTACCTCAGATCACACAGATCCTACCTCAGAGGAATCCACCTCCTACAACTCAGACCACCAGCCGGTCCTACAACCTCAGACCAAATGGCCCTAAAACTTAGAACCCAAAGGCTCCTACAGAAGATATAATGAGGTTTACAGAATGAAAGAAGAAAAGATAAAGCCTGTTCTTCTTCTTCTTTTCATCTGCTATTGCAGACTTGAATTAGGGAGGAGTGGTACAACTCCAATCTTGATTCTACTTGATCAGCACTTCAGATGAAGGACTGGATCTACTTGCTCTATCTTGAGATGAATCAAGATGAGCTATCTCTTCCTTGCAGCCTTGTGTTAGCACAGTTCTTGGCTTCCGACAATGGAACAGTATGCTTCCGCTTCTTTATGTGCTCGAGAGAAAGATTGATCGCAGAAGTTCTTTCTCAACCCTAAGTTATCCCTTTTATACATCCCCGATCTTCAATGGCTCTCAGCCGTCCTTCTGACGGATATGGGAGTGACTGGTGGACCCCATAATGCTTTTCTGCAGCTTGCGCCAAGGGCAGAACCCGCCATGTCTCGTTTGAACTGTCTCAGCGGTTTGGCTGAGATGGCTTCCTCTTCTCAGCGGATTTCGTCGATCTGCAGAGAAGTTTCTGCGTTCGATGAACAACATTCTGTGTTCAACGAACTTCATTCTTCGTTCGACGAACACGCCAAGTCTCAGTGCTTGCTTTTGTCCCGTCTCTGCATTCGACGAACTTCATTATTCGTTCGACGATCATGCCAAGTCTCAGCGCTTACTTCTGTCCCATCTCTGCGTTCGACTAACTAAGTTCTGCGTTCGACAAACATGCCAAGTCTCAGCATTTTCTTCTGTCTCGTCTCAGCATTTGACAAACTTCATTCTTCGTTCGACGAACTGCATTCTTCATTCGACGAACGCGCAAAATCTCAGCATTCTACGAACTTCCCAACTCTCAACGGTTTTTTGCTGCTTCTTTCCCGTCTCAGCGGATCCGCTGAGACAGACAGTCGTCTCAGTTTTCTTCTATCTACAACTCAGCTTGCCCAGATGCCTTCTCAGCGGGCTCCTGGTCTTGTCTCAGCGGTTCAGCTGAGACAGTAAGACTTTCTCTGCGGCACCTGTCCTCGTCTCAGTGGTTCAGCTGAGACAACTCTTCATCTCTTATGAGTTGATTTCTCCTGATCTAAGGGCAAGGTTGGCCCTTTCTCTTGAGTTACCTGAGCCTGTATATCTTACAAAAATATGTCTTTATCAAATACATCTTGTACTTAGCATTGTGAGTGATGCCTCTTCAAATCAAAGGAACATTGGGGGCAATTTTCCCAACAATCTCCCCCTATTTGAAGAAGGCAGAACATTCCCAATGCTAAGGTACATACCCAAAAAACTATCATGAAAATGATATATATAGCATTCATTATAACATTGCTTCTAGAAGATAAGATTGTTTAAGAATTCTATCAAGACAGATTATATTAAGCTTTGACTAACTCAGAGGACAATCATTGTACTCAAAGCTAACTCTGAGTTGGTCTTAGCATTGGCCATCTCCCCCTTTCTGATTTCTTCATCTATTTTTCCCTCTAGGAATTGGGAGGCAGCAGCTACATACCCTGAGAGGGTTTAGAAAGAATTTTCCAAATCCCCCTTTAGGTCATCCTTCATCTTCTCTGACTCTCTTATCATTGGCCATCTCTCCCTCAACCTGAGCAGGAACTTGCTCCCCCTCAATGTGAGAACTATTAGCTTTATTAATTATTCTTGTTCATTTTGAATAACCCTTTCTAGCTCCCCCTCATTTGGAGCATTTCTATTGATCTTATGATTATAAGTGTAAATTAAGCTTATGTCATAATGCTGAGTTCGTCGAACTTAAAGTCGACGTTCGTCGAACTCAGGAAAGAGTTCATCGAACTCAGGAAAGAGTTCGTCGAACTCAGGAAGGAGTTCGTCGAACCCAGATTTTTCCCAGCTGAGCCCTTAGTCTGCTTTAGTTTATTTTGGATAATTATCCACTGAGACAGTTTGGCTGTCTCAGCTGATTAGCTGAGATGGGTCTCACCCTGAATTCAAAGTATTTAACATTTTAGGGAGATTATCTACCCTATCTTGTGGACTATGCCTACTGTAAAGTTGATCAATTCAGATTTCAATTTATCATAATAGTACATATTGTGAGAATTGTACAGATGAGAACATAAGCATTTTAATAGTGGGTATAGATTCATAAGTGAACTCATTCTAAATTCAACATTCCTAAGTCAATTTTGAACGAATTGAACTTGGCCTCATCGAGTGGCTTGGTGAAGATATCAGCTACTTGATTATCTGTGGGGACATATTCAAGTTTGATATCTTCACACTCTACATGCTCTCTAATAAAATGATACCTAATTTCTATGTGCTTGGTCCTGCTATGGGAGACAGGATTTTTGGCAATAGAAATAGCACTCGATGAGTCACACAGCAGGGGATATTGACTAACCTTGATGTTGTAATCCTCCAATTGATGTTGGATCCATAAAAGTTGAGCACAACAGCTACCTGCAGCAATGTACTCTGACTAAGCTGTGGATATGGCCACACTGGTTTGCTTTTTGCTGCTCCAAGAGATCAGCCTCCTCCCTAGGAACTGTCAAGTGCCACTTGTGCTTTTCCTGTCTTCTTTGCACCCTGCAAAATCTGCATCTGAATAGCCTATCAGTTCAAAGTCATTGTTCCTAGGGTACCAAAGGCCAAGATTTAGGCTGCCCTTGAGGTATCTCAAGATCCTATTGACAGAGGTGTAGTGAGATTCCTTAGGACAAGCCTGATACCTAGCACAACACATGTAAAATACATAATGTCTGGTCTACTAGCAGTCAAGTACAACAAGGATCCAATGATACACCTATACATGGATTCATCAAAGGCCTTCCCCTTTTCATCCTTGTCTAGTGAAACATTAGATCCCATGGGTGTTCTCATGGTGGAGGCTGACTCCATCCCAAATTTCTTGATGAGCTCCTTGGTATACTTTGTCTGGGAAATGAAAATTCCATCATCAGACTGTTTCACTTAGAGCCCAAGGAAATATTTAAGTTCACCCATACAGCTCATCTCAAACTCCCCCTGCATTAGATTGGCAAATCTCTTGCAGAGGTTGTCATTAGTTGACCCAAATATTATGTCATCAACATAGATTTGGACTAGGAGACACTTGCCCCTTGTTTCCCTAAGAAATAATGTGCTATCTATCTTTTCCCTCAAGAACTTGTTCTTGATGAGAAAGCTGGACAATGCCTCATACTAAGCCCCGTGGGCTTGCTTAAGACCATATAGAGCTTTCCTAAGTAGATAAACATGAGATGTAAGAGTAGGATGGACAAAACCAGATGACTGCTCTGCATATACTTCCTCTTTCAGATTTCCATTTAGGAATGCTGATTTGACATCCATCTGGTACACTTTGAAGCCTTTATGGGCTGCATATGCAAGGAATAGCCTTATGGCCTCCAACCTTGCAACTGGGGCAAAGGTTTGGTCAAAGTCTATTCCTTCCTCTTGCCTGTACCCTTTTGCAACAAGCCTAGCCTTATTCTTGATGATTGTCCTATTTTCATCCATCTTGTTTCTGAAGATCATTTGGTGCCAATGACGTTGTGTCCCTGTGGTCTTGGCACCAACTTCCATACTTTGCATCTCTTGAATTGCAAAAGTTCTTCTTGCATTGCCTGAATCCGGAATGGATCCAAGTTGTCCTCTTCAAATTTTTTAGGCTCTACCTGTGTCAGGAAACTGAAGAACAAGGCCTCATTGTGAGCCCTGCTCCGAGTTGTCACACCTTGTTGAACATTCCCAATAATCTGCTCCAAAGGATGATCCCTTAGATGTCTTGTAGCTGCAGGGAGTCTGTCCTCTACATGCTGAATTTCTTCCACTGGGTCAACATCTTCTTCAGCATCTTGCACCTATACTTCTTCTGGAATTGCTGCATCAGTATGTGCTTTACTGCTGCTGGATGGTTCTTGTATAGATAGTTCTTCCATGACCCTTTCACTTCCTGTCAAAACAGAAGAACTGGACCAACCCTTATAAATTAGGCTGGTCTCATCAAACACCACATACATGGACTCTTCAACAACATGGGTTTTCTTATTATATACTCTATAGGCTTTACTATGTGAGCTATAGACAACAAGAACCCCCATGTAGCATTTTTCAGCAAACTTGGTTAATTGACATTTTCCATTGTTTAAAATGTAGCAATTAGATCCAAAGATCCTAAAGTATGAAATTGTTGGTTGTTTGCCTTTCAGAATCTCATAGGGGATAATTCCATGAACTTTATTGATGGAAGCTCTATCGAGAACATAAAAGGCAGTATTGACTGCTTCAGCCCAGAAATATTCTGGGAGTGAAGAGTCACTAAGCAATGTTCTCCCAGCTTCTATCAAGGTTCTATTCCTCCTCTCAGCCACACCATTTTGTTGTGGGGTCCTTGGGGAGGAAAACTCTTGGATGATACCTAGTTCTTGACATAACCTTGTCATGGCTTCAGATTGAAACTCTGTGCCATGGTCAGACCTAGTTCTGACCACAGAACATTGCAAATCATTCTGAATGGCCTTGACATGGCTTATAAAGACATTTAGAGTATCTGATTTCTTTGTAAGGAAAAATACCCATGTATATCTTGAGTGATCATCAACAATCACTAAGGTATACAGCTTCCCTCCTAAGCTCTGAATTGGCATAGGACCAAACAAGTCCATGTGCAATAAATAAAGGCATCTCTTAGTGTCTTTGGAGACAATACTTTTAAAAGTGGTCCTTGTTTGCTTGCCCATTTGGCAAGCATGACATGGGCCATTTTTAACACATTTTAAATTAGGACCATTTCTAACCAAGTTCTTAGAGAATAGTCTATGCATTGCCTTGTAGTTGATGTGGGCAAGTCTCTTGTGCCATTGAACACATAGAGACTCACTCTCATTTGCCACAAGATACACAGGAGAGGAAGATGATTTGCAAATAAACTCTAAAAAGTAAACATTTCCACTCCTAGTGCCTGAAAGTATGGTTTCAATGACATAGCCAAGATAACACAGTTGGCTTATGCTAACAAGGTTGTGTTGCAACCCTTCAACATAAGCCACTTTAGTGATGGAGACTATGCCATTTGTGATCATACCATAACCTCCAGTGAATCCCTTTTCTGAACCCCCAAAGATTACTTTGGGTCCATTCTTCACTGCTTTGTATTCCTGCAGTAAACCCTTGGTGCATGTCATATGTCTTGAGCACCCACTGTCCAAATACCAAATCTGCCCAAGGCTGGTATTTGAACTAACCTACATGATGGAATTTAATTACCCTTAGGAGCCTAAGTGATTTTGGGTCCTAGGTTCTTGTTAGTCTGATAAGATAACCTCACACTAGCTGCACTCTTTGCAGGAAGACTCTTCTTTGCATTTGGTACATTGGGATTGTACCAACAATCTATGGCAAAGTGTCCCACTTTACCACAAAACCAACATTCATGAATGTTGTATCTCCTCTTCTGAACATTTCCTGAGGAAACATCATTACTGTGCCTTAGTTCAGAAGGGGAGACAGCTGCAATCTTCCTATTTCTCTCAGCAATGATTTGACTGAATGTTAGTCTATGTGTTGTCTTGATGCCCTTTGTTTAGATGACATCAGCTTGCTTTGGCTTGGTATCCATACAAGATCTGATTGCATCAGACACTGACCAGCAAGTCTTGTCAATAGATTTGACAGCAGAAATTTTCTTTGCTGAAATAAATTTAGAAGAGCTTGCACCCTGATTCTTGAATGAGGGCGCTGAGGTACTAAATACAAAAGGTCGAGGTTGGGCCATTTGAATTTCCTCATGGGGAGCTTTCATGGCACTCAATCCCATTCCCTTTCTTCCACTATGGGAAGGATTGTTTTCCTTCCTATAGTTACTTCCATTCTTCCAGTGACCATACATGCTTTCATGGTCATACCTGTTGGAAAGATGTAATACCTTTTGAAAGGTGGTTTGAGGCTTAGCCTTACCCCTGCTCTTTTCTCCACTCTCTTCTTCTGCTTCCATTTTATTGAATCCTAGTCCTCTTCTATTGGATTGAGAAGAGAAGGAGTCAATAATAGGAAGCACAAATTTAGGCTTGGAGAATTGAGCCACTAGGCTTCTTTCTTTCAAAAGCTTCTCCTCAAGATCATTGATGATCTTATTCTTTAGAGAAATAGAGCTCAAGTGGACAATTGTTATCCCCTTGAGTTTGCTTATTTCTCTACTCATCTGAGCCACCAAAGTAGGAGACTCAGAACAATTTCTTTCAGCCATTTTGAGTGAGTTAATCTCTAGGGCTTGGCTTTTAACAAGCTTCTTGCTCTCTTTCAGAGCAATAACTAGAGCATCATATTTGTCAATCAATTGATTGACACCCACTTCAGATTCTGAATCAGAATCATCAGTTGATGAGTGTGCATCAGATTCTGGAATTGATTCATACTTAGGGGAAGAGAGAGGAGTAGGTACCTGGTCAGGTGTGTCCTGATATTCTTCATCATCTGAAGTTATGGCCATTAGGCCAACATATTCTTCAACATTTTCATCCACCTCCATATCACTGTCTGAATGTGATAGAGGGGCCCTGATGCCCAACTTTTGCTACAGGAAAGTCCTCATCTTCCTCAGCAGCAAACAACCCAATATAGGCCTCTTCTTCATCATCTGAATCTGATGATGATGACTAAGATTCACTCCAGCTTTTGTCCTTCTTGGCTAGGAAGGACTTCTCACCTTTTCTTCCCTTCTTGTGATAAGGCTTGTTATCACCCTTATCCTTTCTTTTGACTGGACTGTCAACAATGACATGTCCAGGCTTACTGCAGCAATAACAAATTACATTAGTTAAACCATGTTTAATATGTTTAGAGTCATACCTGTCCCCTTTGGGGTGCTGTCTGTCTGCCCTGCTTGAATCCTTCCTAGGATGTGAGGAGGAGGAAGGCTTATTCTTCCACTGCTTCCTTCTCATCATCTTTTTGAATTGCCTTGAGAAGGCAACAAATTCCTCATCAGAAGAGCTGTTTTTAGATGAGCAGTGTTCTGAATTGTCTGAGTCAGCAGCCCTTCTTGGAGGAGTAGAAATTCTTGTCTTGCTCTTCTTGGACCCTTTAGCCTTGAGGGCCACAGACTTCTCCCTAGCATGAGGCCTGAAGGAGGTGTCCTCTTCCTTTCTAGCAGATAGTTGCATCTCATATGTGAGCAACTTTCCAAACAGAGTGTGAGGAGGAGTTTCACTCAGCTTTGCCACTTCCCTGATGGCACAGATTTTGGTATCCCAATCTTTAGTTAGAGATCTAAGGAATTTATCATTTAACTCATAATGAGTGAAGGTCCTTTCATAGGTCCTCAACTTATTTACTATTCTGAAGAATCTTTCATAGCAGTCAGCTATGCATTCCTGGTTTTGTTGCCTAAAGGCTTCATACTCCTGATTGAGGAGGGATTTCCTATCATTCCTCACTTCTTCAGTACCTTCAATGTAAACAATCAATGTATCCCACATCTCCTTTGCAGTCTCACAGTGCACCAAGTTTTGGAAGGTTGAATCATCAATTGCATTGACAATAATATTTTGAGCCCTTTTATCCATGGTAGCCAATGCTATCTCATCCCTTGTCATTTCAGTGTAAGACTTGCCTACCTGCCTAGTAGGATCAATGGTGGAGGGCTTTGTGATAAGGAAGGGGCCTTCCTGAACAGTGATATAGATTCTAGGGTCTGAAGCTTCCATGAATAGCCTAACCCTTTGTTTCCAGATGCCAAAGGTTTCCTTTTTGCATATAGGGCGCTTCATTGAACCCATTTCCTTCTAAACTCCACTCGAAGCCATTGGATTCAGATTTAATAATACCTATGTAGGATCTGGTCAGGCAGTTAATCCCTTTATGACCAACCTCCCTCTGATACCACTTGAAAGATTATATAGGTATATGATCTAATTCACCTAGGGGGGGGGGGTGAATAGGTCTTTTGAGTTTTACTTGTTTGATATAGATATTTAAAATTATTCTAAGCAAGAAATCAAGAACACCCAGAAAAAACACAAGTGTTTATAGTGGTTCCCAAGACAGTGTGTCTATGGGTAGTCCACATTCCCCCTTCACCCTTCTAACAGTGTGTTAGACAGGGCCAACTCCTCCAAACTCAGCTCTAAGAGCTTACAACACAGATCCCTCAGGATCTCCCAGGTTTTCCCAAACCCTACCTCAGAGGAAACCACCTCCTACAACTCAGACCACCTCCTGGTCCTACCTCAGATCACACAGATCCTACCTTAGAGGAATCCACCCCCTACAGCTCAGACCACCTCCTGGTCCTACCTCAAATCACACAGATCCTACCTCAGAGGAATCCACCTCCTACAACCCAGACCACCTACTGGTCCTACAACCTCAGGCCAAATGGCCCTACAAACTCAGAACCCAAAGGCTCCTACAGAAGATATAATGAGGTTTACAGAATGAAAGAAGAAAAGATCAAGCCTGTTCTTCTTCTTCTTTTCAGCTGTCGTTGCAGACTTGAATCAGGGAGGAGTGGTATAGCTCCAATCTTGATTCTACTTGATTAGCACTTCAGATGAAGGACTGGATCTACTTGCTCTATCTTGAGATGAATCAAGATGAGCTATCTCTTCCTTTCAGCCTTGTGTTAGCACAGTTCTTGTCTTCCGACAATGGAATAGTACGCTTTCGCTTCTTTGTGTGCTTGAGAGAAAGATTGATCGCAAAAGTTCTTTCTCAACCCTAAGTTATCCATTTTATACATCTCCAATATTGAACGGCTCTCAGCCGTCCTTCTGACATATATGGGAGTGACTAGTGGACCCCATAATGCTTTTCTGTAGCTTACGCCAAGGGTAGAACCCGCCATGTCTCGTTTGAACTTTCTCAGCGGTTGGGCTGAGATGGCTTCCTCTTCTCAGCGGATTTCGTCGATCTGCAGAGAAGTTACTGTGTTCGACGAACAACATTATGCGTTCGACAAACTTCGTTCTTCGTTAGACGAACACGCCAATTCTCAGTGCTTGCTTCTGTCCCGTCTCTGTGTTCGAAGAACTTCATTCTTCGTTCGACGATCATGCCAAGTCTCAGCGCTTGCTTCTATCCCATCTCTGCGTTCGACGAACTGAGTTCTGCGTTCGACGAACACGCCAAGTCTCAGCGTTTGCTTCTGTCTCGTCTCAATGTTCGACGAACTTCATTCTTCGTTCGACAAACTGCATTCTTCATTCGACGAACACGCCAAGTCTCAGTGTTCGACGAACTTCCCAAGTCTCAGCGGATTTTTGCTGCTTCTTTCCCGTCTCAGCGGATCCGCTGAGACAGACAGTCATCTCAGCGGTTTCTTCTATTTGCAACTCAGCTTGCCCAGATGCCTTCTCAGTGGCTCCTGGTCTTGTCGTAGCAGTTTAGCTGAGACAGTAAGACTTTCTCAGCGGTACCTGTCCTCGTCTCAGCGGTTCAGCTGAGACAACTCTTCATCTCTTAGGAGTTGATTTCTCCTGATCTAAGGGCCTGGTTGGTCATTTCTCTTGAGTTACCTGAGCCTGTATATCTTACAATAATATGGCTTTATCAAATACATCTTGTACTTAGCATTGTGAGTGATGCCTCTTCAAATCAAAGGAACATTGAGAGCAATTTTCCCAACAAAGATCAAGAGTGAGAGTCATCATGCACATCAATTTTTGTTTCTACATTTGATGTAACTTTTAATCTTTTATTTTCAAAACGTAATTTGTAGTTATCATTTTTCAATTTCTTAATTTTATGCTTAATAGTTTGTAGCAATTGTAATGTTGAAATAGAATTGCAAAAGATAGAATTTGATTTCCTTACAACGCTTCCGGATGAGGCGAGATTTGAACATAGAATTTCTTTGTCATCTTTATCTTCCTCTTCCATAAATGTGTTGTCATCATTCCTTCCTCTTGATGTGCATTCCATGGATCCATTATGAGAGGAACATTCTTCAATATCTATGAAATTTTGCATATTCTCCAGTTCTTGTGATTGTTCCATACCTATATGCGGAAGACTATAAATCTCTTCAAGAAATTTCCAAATCTGGTATGCGTTAGAAAAAAATATATACTAATTTGAAAATATCTTGTGACATTATGCAAAATAAACTATTCATAGCCTTTGAATTTACAACCATTTCATTTTTATTTAGTTCATCCGGTGCTTCGCTTATTGTGATATTCCAGACTTCGATATCTAAGGACTCAAAAAAATTTTCTATTAGAATTTTCCACCAATTATAATTTTTTCCTTCAAATAATGGTGGTGCTAGTGATTCTTCATACATATAAATTTTCTCCCCACTCGTAGAAGCAAGATCATGATCAAAGAGCGTCATTATTCCCGGTGGTGAAACCATTTTGGAATAACCTGTCCTTCTGATACTACTTGTTGGATCTTTAGGCACCCTTAGAGGGGAGTGAATAAGGGTTTTTGAAAACTTTAGGATTTTAAAGCAATCTTTTGATATTTTTATATGAAGCAAGTTAAATCAAAATTAAGGAGCAAGAAATCAATTTTATTCAATACGAAGAGACATGATTATGATTTATAAAATTGAGTACAAAACATGGATTTCAATGATGCTAGAAATCAAAGGCGAATATAATAGACTCTTTGGTTTTCTATACCAACTCATCTCACTAAGAACTGGTTGGCTTTAGTCGATCTATCCCCAGATCCAGCCTCAAGCCGTTATAGCCCTTCTACACTAGAAAGGCCTCGAGCACCCCCTAGATCTAACTCCTAGACCTAATCACCATCAACCACAGTGAATTCCCCCTAAGCCATGCACGGACCTAGTCGCCAACAACCGCGGCGAATTCACTTAAACGATTACAAAAGATAACGGTACAACAAATATAAAAGACAAATTAAGAAAAACTCCATATGAAGAATTTTGGAGATGATGAAGACTTGCTGAATATCATCGAAGTTGAAGCGTGCGTTCTTTGCATTGGGTTAGCGTTGATCCGATCCTCCTTCAAATTCTTCTTTTGAATTTGTGTGAGAGATGGTGGTCTGGAAAATACGGCCCTCACAGAGTTTTTAAAGTACTGGAATAGGGCTCCTTGGAATCAATAGTTGAAGAGAACGAATGCCACCTATTTATAGGTCAGGAAGAATAAAAATAACTTGATGGCTCGAATCTTCAAAATAGGAAAGAGATTCTGTATGTATGGAAACATTCATTTAAGGCAACCTTAACACTAGCCTTGAGGCTAACGCTGGCGTTAAGCCAAATCATTCCCAAAATGCTCCTGCAATCACGGTAGATTCCCTCCATGTTATTTTCATCTTTGTGGGAACAAAATTCATTGCCGGTGTTAAGTCCTAATGCTTGGTGTTAGACCACATTCATCATTTCAGCTTGTGAGCAAATCCAAACCAACAATACAACATCCTAGTGTCAAATTTGTTCAAACCTGCATGCTAAAGACACAATGGAAAATTAGATCAAATACAAGTAGGATTTGTTATTCTCAAACCAAAGGGATGCGGAAAACCGTGTTCCAACAGGCAGGACCTATCATGGAGGAAGTGAGGAAGCTGCTTGAGGCAGGCTTTGTGTCAGAGATCCAGTATCCATGTTGGGTCTCAAATTTTGTAATGGTAAAGAAGGGTGGGGGTAAATGTCACTTGTAACATCCCCAAAATGACTAGACCCCTAGGATGGTTTTGTCATGACAAGGTCTTGACAAAACCCTAGGATGCACGAAGAGAGCTTAAGAGCTTAGGCTTGAGGCGAAAATCGCCATGGTATGCAGATAGTGATTTCCAGTTACCAAGCCTAAGGTTGGCCTTAGGTCATCGCCGTTACCAATGACCCCACCATGACGTGTCTAACCCAATAAAAGGGTTCCCTCATAGTACCTCAATTACCAGCCATAGAATGAAAGGGGTGTATTGATTATGGCACTAGCGCCGGCGCTAGTGGCTAGCATTGGTGGTAGTGGTGGTGTAGGTGAACCGCTGAGACGAACACAGAGCCGCTGAGACGAACCAAATACCGTCGAATTGCTAGCGCAGGCGCTAGTACTAGCGCTGGTGCTAGCGCTAGCGCTGGCTATAGCGGTAGCGCATGACGGTTGCCGAACCGGCAAGTGTTATGCCGCCGAGGGGCTAACGCTGGCGCTAGCACTAGCACCGGCGGTAGCTAAACCGACGGGAGATGGTCAGGAATCATTTTGCTGGCTAAATTCATGGCCAAGGGAGTCCAAACGTCCTCCCAATTGATGGGTGTTCATTTCCCCTGTCAATTAGAAGAATATTAAGAGTTTTTCCAACCATTAAGGGTGATGAAATGGGTGACCTTTGGAGATGGACGAAATTTTCACCATGAATGGTGTTAATGGAAGAATCTCAAGCTTCATCTCCTCCCCACCAAGAGTTGGATCTATAAAAGGGCTCAAGGGGTGGAGGGAATGAGTTTCCCCCAATTTTCTAGAAGAATTTCCTATCTAAGCACCTACCGGCGTGGCGATCAAGAGCTCTCGACCAACCATGGCGGACCGGCGATCGACACGACTACAAGCCGCAATTCAGGTCCTCCCCTCCTATCTATTTCTTAGTGGGTAGATCTTATCATTTTGGCCACTAGATTCGGGACCAATTGGTCTTGAATCGGCATGTCCGGAAGCTTGTGATCAAGCTTTCTTCTCTCATTTAAAATCTGGATTCCGGCTACCTCTGGCCGGCCAACCACCGTACATCGCCGGCGGCCACCTCAACTGAGGTGGTAGAGGCATTGGCCGACCGGGAGAGCGTCAAGGTGGCCAGGAAATCACCTCCCATGTTGCTACAGGGCGGGCCAACCGTGGTCGTTGGCTGATTGGAGAAGGTGAAGGGATGCCCTTCGTTTATGCTTCTAGATCTGTGCAAGATCTTCATATTAAATGTTATGATATATATATATATATATATATATATATATTTCTGTCACATATTTTGTTGTACCTAGATTTAATTACTAAAAATACTTAGGCCCATCTGATGAAAAAGTGGTCAACACCAGAGTTGTAGCCCTTGGAGTCTACTTTATTTTAAAATTTGTTTTAGCCCAAAAGAAGTAGTGTAGCTCCCTATAGAGCCATTTTGGTGGGACTGGTCCTTAGGTTAGGACAACCACTAATTTTGGAATAACTTTTGATTGGGTCATGGGATTGACTTGAAAATTGAAACATAGGCTATTTGTACCTACACCCTTGACATATACAAGGATGGGAATTTTAGGAGAACATTTTTCTAAAGTTTTGTAATAATTTAACAATTCATATATTATTTTATTATAGGGTCTAATGACCTCCATTTCCCTCCAAATTTTGGTGGGTTCTTTTTAGGGTTATTTTATGGCACTGGTAAAAATTTCAGCCCAATTGGGACTGATTTGTTTGGGTATTTATTTATCCCAAGTTGGGTCAAACTAGGTCAAACTAGTTCAAAAGTGCACACGATGGAATTAGGTGGTCTAATCTCATCAAAGTGGTGTGATGTTTGGGCCACTGGTTTAGGATCATGTAAGACACCTCCCATGGGTAAATTGGGGTGATGTGGGGTGGATATGCCCTAGGATCCTAGTTTTAACCTTAGGGTTGCACTTTAGGCTTTGTGAAGGACATAGGGGCATATGTCCTTGGATTGTCATGAAACTTGGTAGATAGGTTCATGGGGCTTAAATATGCTCTAGGAAATTTTATGAGGATTTTAAGAACACTTATTCCCTCTGATTTAGATTATAACCTTTTTAGGGAACTTCATTATTAAAGAAATTTACATGCTCAAATGGTCTTGTATGATGATGAAACTTTGGTGGTGCCTTTATAATCATATGATAGACCTCTGGTAATTTTTGTGTAATTAATTAAATGATTTAACCAGCATTTCATTCACAAGTCACTTATTTTTTCTTAGCCTTAAGAAAAATAATTGAGGGTCCAATACTCTCTGGAAAAATTTGCAACTTGGTGATAAGACATTTCAGGGCACTCGAAAGCTCTGCAATTTTTTATATAAGTTTTGGAGATTGTTATCAGTAGGCTACTTCACAACATGTTCATATTAGGATTTATTTGGAATATTTATTTGGGTGAGAAAATGATTTCCATAAACTGTGAAACTCAGTCAGTAATCCTTACTATACATTATAGAGGTTCAGTAATTTTTCCATAATTTTTGGATAAGTATTTTTGATGGTTCCTTCATTAACCTCCATCTTTGAATAGATGCTAAATATTATAAATAGAGGACAATTCCTGATTGTTAAAATGTGATATTTTGCATTTACTGTTATTTTGACATGATAGATTTATCAAAATTTTATGGGAGCCATATCATAAGAATACCTTACACTTCATGTTCATTTTCATACTTGGCAAATATTGGAGAAATTAAAATAAATGTTAAATGATTAAGGAAAAATATGATCCTCTGGATTTAGCCTTTGAATATCATGATAGACTCCCAGTAATAATCTTGTGTCAGTTGGATGAATATTTGGAGTACCTCCTCTTATGCATTCATAGCTTATTTGGTCTGCGTATAGTAAAACTGTAAAACTTGGGTAAAATGAAGACCAGTAGGTGGGAATGGAAGGTAGTTGGTATACCCAGTCTGATTGAGATGATTTGAGGTTAACAAAAGGAGTTATGAGATGAGAGTGTGCTTGGCGAGTTAAGGGTAAAGTTGTGCCCGAGATTGACGAAGGATCGTCTTTCCCGTGGGGAGTCAGAAAACACTTAGGAGATTAATTCAAGTGAAATGTTAAGAGGGGTATTCCTATGGGTAGATACCAATAACATCAAGAGCCTTGGAAAGGGAGCTTAGGGTTATCATCCCATTACAGTTTCTAGTACCGTAGCGAGCCCCTTATAGGGTAATCCTCGGGAAGTCCAAGATCAACCATAAATTGTAGGGATAAGTTGTAGTACAAGATTAACTTAATATTACACACACACACACACACACACCGTGTTTACGGGAGTTTAGTTGGTTTAGAATCACGAGCGGTAGGCTCGATGGCTGTTGGCACGGACGGGTTGGTCCGGCGAGCTGGTGGCTCGGAAGGTTAAGGTGACAGGCAGATTAGTCCGGGGAGCTTATGGCTCAGATATAGATGGTAAACATGTTTGCATGTGCATAAAGGTGGTGGGTCTTTGGTATTGGACGGTCGTTCACACCAACGTCAATGCGTTGACTCGGCAAGTGTGGAATTTGCACTTAGCCATGAAAGTCTGGTGGTCCAGCCAGTAAGAGTACGCAGATGCTCTGCAGTTTTGCGTTGAGGCGTATGATAGGTTTAGGTTAGGTAGTGTGAATACCAACGTAGAGGTGGGTGAGGCCCAACCTATTGCTTCTATTTGCCACTACGGGAGTATCCTGGGAGCCTTGCTATCTCCAGAAGGGGGAACTAAAGGTCTGTGCGCATAGAGTCGAGGTGTGTGAGTTGCACTTGTATGAACATATCATTAAACTGCATAACTCTGCATGTCATGATATAAGCATTGCATTTCAACCCCTACCCATATCGTATAAATTGGTTATGAGACTTTTTATACGATAGGCCTTGCTAAACGACCCCATGGTCTATAGGTTTGTATGGGCATTCCTATAAATCAATGGTTACTTTTCTACTCTTACTTACTGTCCTTTACATGCTCTTTATTATGCTTTATTTACTACTTTAATTATATATATATATATACACTTGTGTAGTGGTAGTTGTTCCTGTAGCTAGTCCACGCCATCTGCTTTGTTTATACCCCTTGATGTCCTCCGCTTCGTCCTCCCGCTCGGTGCCTAGGGCCACTGGGGGATGGATGGGGGGGGGGGGGGGGGGGGGGGGGGGGACGAGGCTTAGTCTTTTGACTAACGATCGGTGGACCATATCATTTTAGGGGATCGAGGAGAGGCAGCAGCATCAGAGGCCGGTGCAGATGGTGGTGGGCCAGTCTAGTACAGGAGCACCAATTCCAGGATTATTGAGTGATTAGTGGTTAGCTTCCGCGAGTGATCTTGTATTGAGGACATGATGTACATGGCATGAGCCCTTTATTATTGTAACCTTTGTTATTTCAGTTATATCATGTGGACATTTATTATATATAACTTGTGATTGTGGACTTGAACTTCTATTTGTTTGTTTATACTTTTCTTCTTCTGTGATCGATACGGCCGGCAAGATTGGCGCTTTGTAGTGGCGACCTTCACGAGAGTTGGTGTCATCGCAAAGCGGCGGTTCTGGGCATAAAACCCGGTTTTGAAAGCGAAAAAATGGGGTCTTACATTACTTGTGTATCGACTTTTCCCTTCTGAATAAAGCTTGCCCGAAGGATTGTTATCCTGTAAGACCCCAAATATGAAATTTAAGAAATCGGGAATCTAGAGCTGTCGCCGGCGACAGTGGCTGTCGCCCGGGCGATAGCGTTCTGTGAGAAGGTTCTGCCGTGAGCTGTCGGACGGCGTTGACTGGTCAATGTCGGTTCATTGTAGCTGTCGCCTGGGCGACAGCTTAATTTTGGACTTTGTGGCCGAAATGATGGGCATTGATGGCACATTGACTTTGGGGGCTGTTTTGGTTGAGGAGGCTCGGTGGCTAGCTTGAAAGGCCGAAAATCCCCTCTCCCTTCATTATTCCTTAAGGGTTTAGTTTTGGAGAGAGAGAGAGAGAGCTTGGAGAAGAAAGCCAAATAGTAAGCCCTAGCTTGGAGCTTGGGTTTGGAGGAGCTACACTCATCCAATCCCTTCAAGGTTGGTGGCGGCGCGTAGAGGAGGGCAAGGCGCTCCTTTCCATCCGTGTGGAACGTCGAGCCATGGGCTCAAAGAGGCGTTTGAGGGTAACGAACTTTTCTACCACCTTTTGGACATGCCTTAGTCCATTCCCTTGCATCGTTGAGGCCCCTACCCAAAAGGGTGAGGTCGTGGCCTCCGACGGGTCGATTTGTGTTATCCCCGTCCAAGTTTGCATACATATAGAGTCCGTGCGTAATACGGACGTAGGCGCGCTGTGTGAAGCCCATCCATGACGGTCCGTCCGGATTGGTGATGCCTTGTGGTATTGTGCGTGCTCGGGGGTAAACCCCGTGTTGTTATCCTGCTACGTAGGACTAGAGAGTGCTACTGCATGCGCAGCAACGCCCGGGGGTGTGCCCCGGGGAGCACCCGAAGTTAAAAGGCAGAAATGGAGTTCTGTCTAGCTGTCGCCGGCGCGACAGTGACTGTCGCCTGGGCGACAGCTCCCTAGAATTGGATTCTGATGAATTTGGGTGTTCTGAGGCTAGGGAGTGCTACTGCATGTGCAGCAATGCCTGGGGATGTGCCCCGGGAAGCATCCACAGCTAGAAGCCAAATTAGGGTTTTGTGCACTGTCGCAGGCGACAGTGACTGTCGCCTGGGCGACAGCTTCCCAGACTGAGTTCTGGTGATGTTGTTGTGCCCACCTGTTGAGGGGACCTGAGGCCGGTGTATCTGACCTGGGGGGGGGGGTCCCTGGTGGATGACTTAGCGGCCCGTGGAGCCGGCTAAATGAGAATACCTGGGCTAAGGGGACGCCATACCCGCTTTTCGTGTTGTACAACGAGAGCTGTGAACAACGGGCATTTGGCGAACCTGAAACCGCACCATTGCAGCACCTGATTAGTAAGTCTCGGATAGCATGTCGGGAGGCAACGGGACAGAGTCTTCGGACTACGATATGTTCACAAGTAAAGCACGGAGGACCCTGGTATTCGGGTCGCCGACTTTAGCCTCGAAGGGCAAAGCCATCAAGAGCGGATGGTGGTGGAAGGCGTAGTACACCAAAGAGTGCCTGAGAGCACGAGACGTGGAGGCCATTCCCACGTTTGTGATGTTGCATATGTACGAGCTGTGGTGGACTTTGCTAGTCGCACTCTTTTATATATATGTATGCTGTTGAGACTGTTTGCAGGGACGGTAAGAACTGCCACCCCCCTCGAAGGGGTGGGGTCGTTATATTTGGTCAGCTTTAGCTGACCGTTGCCCTGTTTTGCCACCGTCTTGGGTGGGCTTGTTGTACAGGAGCTGGACCGAGCGGGAACTTGGCGGGCTGAAGCCCCTGCGCTGCTGCGGCCCTTGAAGGCCTTTTGTCCTTTCTTCTGTTTTCATGTATGGCCGGCCTGCGCGCCGATGTTGGCAAACTGTAAGGCCGTCATGCCTCTTTTGTATGTTGTAAAACATTTTATTCCAAGTTAATAGAAGTGGACATACCCGAGTTCGGGTCTTGTGGTTTATAATTCTGTCTCTCTCTCTTTTACTTCCGCATAGAATGCTCTGAGTTAGGCTCCGTGGTATAGTGTCGTTGTATATTCAATTAAGTGATGTTCCCGTTTGTTTTGAAGTATATGGCGTGGGGCCCCGGCCGGACCTTCTGCTATATGCTCCCGAACGAATTGGGGTGTTACAAATTGGTATCAGCTTCTAAGGTTCCGTCTCCTTCTACGGAATTCGTGGGCGAATTCTTTTAAGGGGTGGTGAGCACGTGTGTGCGCTACCGTTGAGACGTAAAATAAACCCAAAAATGTCCACTTAGGAATAAAATGTAACAACAAACCAACAATAGTTGCATGATTTTGGAACTTGAGTGTTCCTTTTGTTGTTAGTTGCGACTGTGCTGTCGCCTAACTGTGTGTTGCACTTGTGTAGGGCACTCGAAGTGCAGCGGGACCGTCACGTCCCCGTGATGTACATGAGAGTAGTGTGTCTGCTGAGGCCCCTACAGCTTCGTCTGCTGAGTTGGTTCGGCTAGTTACTGAAGCCGTTCTAGCTGCGTTGAATGGCCAGCCTGAAAGGCAAGGCCAACCGCCAGTGCAAGAGGTGGCCCCTGAGCCACTAAGAGTGGAGCAAGTCCCAGTGAGGCGTGCCCCTGAGCAGCAGCTGAAGCATTTTATGGGATTTCGACCTCCTCCGTTTACCGGGGTGGAATCCCCAGCTGAGGCCGAAGACTGGTTGTCGCATGTGAAGCGAATTCTGACTGCGACACAGTCGGAGGAAGCGCAGAAGGTGACCTTTGCTTCTTTCTTGCTAGAAAAGGAAGCTAGGCTGTGGTGGGATGAGGTTGAGAGGCGCCAGTTTGCGGGAAGGCAACTGGTTGATGTGCGGTTGGAAGAGTTCTCGAGAATCTTCCTCGCAAGATATGTTCCTCAGTCGCAGTAGATCGCGATGGAGAACCAGTTCTTGGCTCTAACACAGGGTGGTAGACTGGTAGATGACTACTTGCATGAGTTCACCCGCCTCGGGCGCTATGCTGGAACTTCTTTCGATGATGAGGAGAGAAGGGTGAACAGGTTTTATGGAGGTTTGCGTACTGAGTTGCGGTATCTTCTGGCGGGGCCGTTGACACAGGGTTTTATGACCCTCGTTGGTTCAGCCCGAGCCCTTGAGCAGGACATGCTCAGGGAAAAGTGCAAGGCGGTTGTGGTCGAGGCAGTGCCGGAGGGCAAAGCGCCGGGTGCGGCAAAGTTGCGGAGGTTGAGTCGCTGGAAGAAGGCTCGAGTATCTGGGCCAGCTCCCTCTGCTTCGGGCGCGTCGTCTGGACGCGGCCCGCTCACTTGTTTCACTTGTGGCGAGCCTGGCCATTTCTCTCGGGAGTGCCGCAGTGGGCTTCCAAGGCCAGAGAAGAAGGCGGGGCCAACTTATTCTGAGAAGGGGAAGGCAGCTGAGTCCACTGCTTCCCGTATGGCTCCCCCGCAGCCCAGAGTCTTTAGTCTCGATCAGCAGGAGGCTATCAAAGCCAAAGACGTCGTGACAGGTACAATTTAAGATACAGTCTTTACTGTTTATATACCTGTTTTAATTTTCATGCTAACATGTTGGGCGACATAGGCTATGTGAATGTCTTAGGCGTTCCTGCGAGAGCGCTTTTCGATACTGGAGCTTCGCACTCCTTCTTATCGTCGGACTTCATCCAACGTATTGGTGCGCCGTCGATTGCTTCTGCAGATGGACTGGAGGTCCTACTGCCGAATGGATATTCGATGCGTGTGGAGAGGAGTTGCTGCGTAAAGGTTCTAGTTGGTAGCCGGGAGTATGACCTGAAGGCATCGTTACTCCCCCTGGTTGAGTTCGATGTTATCTTCGGTATGGACTGGCTGTCGGAGCAGCGTGCGTGCATCGATTGCACCACCAAGGAGGTGAGGTTTGGGCAAGGTGCCGATCGTGAGACGGTCTTTGCGGGCATGCGTGGATCGAGCAAGATGCTGATGTCTGCTCTCCAGGTGTCCAAGGCAGTGCGACAGGGAGCAAAGTTATTCTTTGCTCTTGTGGAGGCTTCAACGCCGAGGCCCAGCCTAGCGGATGTTCCGGTAGTAGCAGAGTTCCCCGATGTGTTCCCGAGCGAGCTCCCCGGTGCCCCACCGCAGCGGGAGATAGATTTCACGATTGAGTTGGTGCCAGGCGCTAAGCCTGTGGCCCGCTCGCCATATCGTATGGCTCCGAAAGAGTTGGCGGAGTTGAAGCTGCAGTTGCAGGAGCTGCTTGAGCAGGGCTACGTGCGTCTGAGTTCCTCACCTTGGAGTGCACCGGTCCTCTTTGTCAAAAAGAAGGACGGTAGCCTGCGGCTCTGCATCGACTATCGGGAGCTGAACAAGCTGACGGAGAAGAACAAGTATCCTCTTCCGAGGATAGATGATTTGTTCGACCAGCTCGTTGGTTCGACAGTATACTCGAAGCTGGACTTGAAGTCCGGCTATTATCAGGTGCGGATCAGGGAGTGCGATATTCCGAAGACTGCCTTTAGTACCAGGTACGGGCAGTATGAGTTCACCGTGATGCCGTTTGGGCTGTCTAATGCGCCCTCGGTGTTTATGGACTTGATGCACCGGACTTTCCGAGAGTACCTTGACCGGTTTGTGGTTGTCTTCCTGGTTGATATACTAGTCTACTCTCAGTCCGAGGAGGAGCACGGTGATCACCTGCGGGTAGTTTTGGAGGTTCTGAGGAGGAACCAGTTGTATGCCAAGTTCTCGAAGTGCGAGTTCTGGCTTCCTTCCGTGGCGTTCTTGGGCCATGTGGTTAGTGGTTCGGGTGTGGCGGTAGATCCGGTGAAGGTTTCGGCCATTAGGGAGTGGCCTGTTCTTTCTTCTGTAGCGGAGGTCCGTAGCTTTCTCGGGCTGGCCGGCTATTACAGGCGCTTCGTGGAGAACTTCTCGCGGATCGCGCTGCCTCTTACGACGCTAACACGGAAGATGCAGGAGTTCATTTGGACGCCCGCGTGTGCGCAGGATTTCGAGGAGTTGAAGCGGCGGCTTACGACGGCTCCGATCTTATGTTTGCCTTGCGGCACGGAGGGCTACGAGATCTACACCGACGCTTCTGGAAGCGGCCTTGGCTGCGTTCTGCAGCAGCATGGCAAGGTTATTGCATATGACTCTCGCCAGCTGAAGGTGCACGAGCGGAATTATCCGGTCCACGACTTGGAGTTGGCGGCCGTGATATTTGCCCTGAAGCTATGGCGGCATTATGTGTATGGCTTGAAGATCGATATCTTCACGGACCATAAGAGCTTGAAGTACCTTCTGACGCAGAAAGGGCTGAATATGCGGCAGCAGAGGTGGATGGAGTTCCTGGGGGACTTCACCTTCGAGATCCACTACACTCCCGGGAAGGGGAATGTTGTTGCAGATGCACTCAGTCGCAGGGCTCCAGCGCAGGCCAACTGGATTCAGATGCATGATGAGCACCTGATACGTGACCTGGAGGCCTTGGATATTTCTTGCGTAGAGAAGAGGTGCAGTGCCGGTGCCTGTTTGAGTTGGTTTGAGGTGCAGTACAACTTCGCTGAGAGAGTCCACCAGGCTTTTGAACTCGATCCGAGTTTGAAGCGCTACGCGGAGGAGGCTGGTGGTGGGTCAGATGCCCAGTTTCAGGTTCGGGACGGTTTGCTGTGGAGAGGCGACCGTTTGTGCGTCCCCAAGGCGGGTGAGCTGCGCGATGAGTTGATGTACGAGGCGCATCGTACCAGGTATTCAGTTCATCCGGGGAGCACGAAGATGTACAAGGACATGAAGGTCCTTTTCTGGTGGCCAGGTATGAAGAGGGACATCGCTCACTACGTGGCCAAGTGCCACACTTGTGCGCTAGTTAAGGCGGAATGTCAGAAGCCCGGTGGCTTTTTGCAGTCATTACCTGTTCCGGAGTGGAAGTTTGATGACATTTCCATGGATTTCGTGCATGGGCTGCCGAGATCGCAGCGCGGGAACGATGCCATCTGGGTAGTTGTGGACCGGCTGACGAAGGTGGCGCACTTTATCCCCAACCGGAGGGATGACTCGGTGGAGAAATTGGCAAAGTTGTATGTTGATACTATAGTGCGACTGCACGGTGTGCCCCGTAGCATCGTCAGTGATCGTGATGGACGCTTTACTTCGAGCGACTGGAGGCTAGTCAACCGTCTTTTGGGTACGAAGATGCAGTTTAGCACGGCCTTTCATCCTCAGACGGATGGCCAAACTGAGCGTACAAATAGGACGATGGAAGACATGCTCCGGATGTGCGTCCTGGATTTTGGCAAGGGGTGGGAAGATCACCTCTTTCTTGTAGAGTTCGCGTAAAACAACAGCTATCAGGCGAGTATTCAGATGGCGCCTTTCGAGGCCCTCTACGGCAGGAAGTGCCGCACTCCCTTAGCTTGGGCGGAAACGGGCGAGACGAAGTTCTTCAAGAGGAAAGACGTCGAAGAGGCGACTTCGACGGTACGGTTGATCCGGGAGAGGCTTTTGGTTGCGCAGGATAGGCAGGCGAAGTACTATAATGCGAAGCACCGCGACGTCCAATTCGCCGTTGGCGATTGGGTTTACTTGAAGATCAGGCCGTTCAAGGGTGTATCCAGGATTCGACGCTTGAAAAAGCTGAGTCCGAGATACCTTGGACCGTTTGAGATCATCGAGCGCGTCGGTGAGGCGGCTTATAGGCTTGCACTATCGGCGGAACTGAGCGGGCTACACGATGTATTCCACATCTCCGTGTTGCGGAAGGCAGTGCAAGAGCCTACATAGGTGGTAGCGGCGGATCAGGTGCCCGTGGATAGCGGGCTTGCGACGTCGGTCAGGCCCGTTAGCATCGAGGATGCTGAGGTGCGTCAGCTGCGGAACAGGGCGATCCGTATGGTAAAGGTCCGTTGGGACAACTGCGGTCGCGAGGAGCTCTCATGGGAGCGTGAGCAGACCATGTTGGAGGAGTTCCCCGAGCTGTTTCGGTGACGCTTATCTCTTCTTTTCCCCCTGTATGTAAAGACTTGTTTTGATTTGTATATATATGCGTGTTTTTACAAATTTCGGGACGAAATTTATTACAAGGAGGGGAGGGTTGTAAGACCCAAAATCTGAAATTTAAGAAATCGGGAATCTAGAGTTGTCGCCGGCGACAGTGGCTGTCGCCTGGGCGATAGCGTTCTGTGAGAAGGTTCTGCCGTGAGCTGTCGGACGGCGTTGACTGGTCAATGTCGGTTCATTGTAGCTGTCTCCTGGGCGACAGCCACTGTCGCCGGGCGACAGCTTAATTTTGGACTTTGTGGCCGAAATGATGGGCATTGATGGCACATTGACTTTGGGGGCTGTTTTGGTTGAGGAGGCTCGGTGGCTAGCTTGAAAGGCCGAAAATCCCCTCTCCCTTCATTATTCCTTAAGGGTTTAGTTTTGGAGAGAGAGAGAGAGAGCTTGGAGAAGAAAGCCAAATAGTAAGCCCTAGCTTGGAGCTTGGGTTTGGAGGAGCTACACTCATCCAATCCCTTCAAGGTTGGTGGCGGCGCGTAGAGGAGGGCAAGGCGCTCCTTTCCATCCGTGTGGAACGTCGAGCCATGGGCTCAAAGCGGCGTTTGAGGGTAACGAACTTTTCTACCACCTTTTGGACATGCCTTAGCCCATTCCCTTGCATCGTTGAGGCCCCTACCCAAAAGGGTGAGGTCGTGGCCTCCGACGGGTTGATTCGTGTTATCCCCGTCCAAGTTTGCATACATATAGAGTCCGTGCGTAATACGGACGTAGGCGCGCTGTGTGAAGCCCATCCGTGACGGTCCGTCCGGATTGGTGATGCCTTGTGGTATTGTGCGTGCTCGGGGGTAAACCCCGTGTTGTTATCCTGCTACGTAGGACTAGAGAGTGCTACTGCATGCGCAGCAACGCCCGGGGGTGTGCTCCGGGGAGCACCCGAAGTTAAAAGGCAGAAATGGAGTTCTGTCTAGCTGTCGCCGGCGCGACAGTGACTGTCGCCTGGGTGACAGCTCCCCAGAATTGGATTCTGATGAATTTGGGTGTTCTGAGGCTAGGGAGTGCTACTACATGTGCAGCAATTCCTGGGGGTGTGCCCCAGGAAGCATCCACAGCTAGAAGCCAAATTAGGGTTTTGTGCACTGTCGCAGGCGACAGTGACTGTCGCCTGGGCGACAGCTTCCCAGACTGAGTTCTGGTGATGTTGTTTGCCCACCTGTTGAGGGGACCTGAGGCCGGTGTATCCGACCTGGGGGGGGTCCCTGGTGGATGACTTAGCGGCCCGTGGAGCCGGCTAAATGAGAATACCTGGGCTGAGGGGACGCCATACCCGCTTTTCGTGTTGTACAACGAGAGCTGTGAACAACGGGCATTTGGCGAACCTGAAACCGCACCATTGCAGCACCTGATTAGTAAGTCTCGGATAGCATGTCGGGAGGCAACGGGACAGAGTCTTCGGACTACGATATGTTCACAAGTAAAGCACGGAGGACCCTGGTATTCGGGTTGCCGACTTTAGCCTCGAAGGGCAAAGCCATCAAGAGCGGATGGTGGTGGAAGGCGTAGTACACCAAAGAGTGCCTGAGAGCACGAGACGTGGAGGCCATTCCCACGTTTGTGATGTTGCATATGTACGAGCTGTGGTGGACTTTGCTAGTCGCACTCTTTTATATATATGTATGCTGTTGAGACTGTTTGCAGGGACGGTAAGAACTGCCACCCCCTTCGAAGGGGTGGGGTCGTTATATTTGGTCAGCTTTAGCTGACCGTTGCCCTTTTTTGCCACCGTCTTGGGTGGGCTTGTTGTACAGGAGCTGGACCGAGCGGGAACTTGGCGGGCTGAAGCCCCTGCGCTGCTGCGGCCCTTGAAGGCCTTTTGTCCTTTCTTCTGTTTTCATGTATGGCCGGCCTGCGCGCCGATGTTGGCAAACTGTAAGGCCGTCGTGCCTCTTTTGTATGTTGTAAAACATTTTATTCCAAGTTAATAGAAGTGGACATACCCGAGTTCGGGTCTTGTGGTTTATAATTCTGTCTCTCTCTCTTTTACTTCCGCATAGAATGCTCTGAGTTAGGCTCCGTGGTATAGTGTCGTTGTATATTCAATTAAGTGACGTTCCCGTTTGTTTTGAAGTATATGGCGTGGGGCCCCGGCCGGACCTTCTGCTATATGCTCCCAAACGAATGGGGGTGTTACAAATTGGTATCAGCTTCTAAGGTTCCGTCTCCTTCTACGGAATTCGTGGGCGAATTCTTTTAAGGGGTGGTGAGCACGTGTGTGCGCTACCGTTGAGACGTAAAATAAACCCAAAAATGTCCACTTAGGAATAAAATGTAACAACAAACCAACAATAATTGCATGATTTTGGAACTTGAGTGTTCCTTTTGTTGTTAGTTGCGACTGTGCTGTCGCCTAACTGTGTGTTGCACTTGTGTAGGGCACTCGAAGTGCAGCGGGACCATCGCGTCCCCTTGATGTACATGAGAGTAGTGGGTCTGCTGAGGCCCCTACAGCTCCGTCTGCTGAGTTGGTTCGGCTAGTTACTGAAGCCGTTCTAGCTGCGTTGAATGGCCAGCCTGAAAGGCAAGGCCTACCGCCAGTGCAAGAGGTGGCCCCTGAGCCACTAAGAGTGGAGCAAGTCCCAGTGAGGCGTGCCCCTGAGCAGCAGCTGAAGCATTTTCTGGGATTTCGACCTCCTCCGTTTACCGGGGTGGAATCCCCAGCTGAGGCCGAAGACTGGTTGTCGCATGTGAAGCGAATTCTGACAGCGACACAGTCGGAGGAAGCGCAGAAGGTGACCTTTTCTTCTTTCTTGCTAGAAAAGGAAGCTAGGCGGTGGTGGGATGAGGTTGAGAAGCGCCAGTTTGCGGGAAGGCAACTGGTTGATGTGCGGTTGGAAGAGTTCTCGAGAATCTTCCTCGCAAGATATGTTCCTCAGTCGCAGCAGATCGCGATGGAGAACCAGTTCTTGGCTCTAACACAGGGTGGTAGACTGGTAGATGACTACTTGCATGAGTTCACCCGCCTCGGGAGCTATGCTGGAACTTCTTTCGATGATGATGAGAGAAGGGTGAACAGGTTTTATGGAGGTTTGCGTACTGAGTTGCGGTATCTTCTGGCAGGGCCGTTGACGCAGGATTTTACGACCCTCGTTGGTTCAGCCCGAGCCCTTGAGCAGGACATGCTCAGGGAAAAGGGCAAGGCGGTTGTGGTCGAGGCAGTGCCGGAGGGCAAAGCGCCGGGTGCGGCAAAGTTGCGGAGGTTGAGTCGCTGGAAGAAGGCTCGAGTATCTGGGCCAGCTCCCTCTGCTTCGGGCGCGTCGTCTGGATGCGGCCCGCTCACTTGTTTCACTTGTGGCAAGCCTGGCCATTTCTCTCGGGAGTGCCGCAGTGGGCTTCCAAGGCCAGAGAAGAAGGCGGGGCCAACTTATTCTGAGAAGGGGAAGGCAGCTGAGTCCACTGCTTCCCGTATGGCTCCCCCGCAGCCCAGAGTCTTTAGTCTCGATCAGCAGGAGGCTATCAAAGCAAAATATGTCGTGACAGGTACAATTTAAGATACAGTCTTTACTGTTTATATACCTGTTTTAATGTTCATGCTAACATGTTGGGCGGCATAGGCTATGTGAATGTCTTAGGCGTTCCTGCGAGAGCGCTTTTCGATACTGGAGCTTCGCACTCCTTCTTATCGTCGGACTTCGTCCAACATATTGGTGCGCCGTCGATTGCTTCTGCAGATGGACTGGAGGTCCTACTGCCGAATGGATATTCGATGCGTGTGGAGAGGAGTTGCTGCGTAAAGGTTTCAGAAGCTCGGGTGCCTTGGCCATATGTGTTTCAGAAGCTGAAGTACCTCGAGTTCTGGAGGAGATACACTCAGGAGAGTGCGGAAGTCATTCAGCGACTCGCACTTTAGAGCAATGAATCCTGAGGCACGTCTACTTTTGGCCAACCATCCGAGAAGATATCAAAGCCTTCTCCAAGAAGTTTCAGAAGTGCCAGCTGTTTACTCCTCTCCAGCTACAGCCGACTAGTCAGCTTCATTCCATTACCACCCTGTGGCCATTCGCCATCTGGGGAATGGATCTGATAGGCCATTTTCCCAAGCTAGCGACCCAAGGAAGTTCGTTCTCGTCATGATCGACTACTTCTCCAAGTCGATCAAGGCCAAAGTTCTAGCCATGACTGACGCGCAATTTCAGCACTGCTAATTAGCAAGCGCGAAATGCGGTACGACGACAGTGCACCGGTCGTTGTCAAGTAATAAAACTAGGGAGAAACTCCCCGAATATCGTTCTCAAAGGACTGCATGTTGGGTAGTATGATTTGCCTACTAGGGAAACTCTTATAAAGATTCTAAAACACTTAATAAAAAGGGGGGTTTTGAAAGTGGTTTTCCTATGCTATTAACGGAGAAAGAAAATGCAGGCCTAAAACTCCGCATCGCAAAACGGGATGGATGCAACGGCCGCGATGTCATGCCTCGGTGAGCGGGTGGACGAGAAGGCTAGCGGATGAGGGTCGTAGGCACCTCGTCGCGAAACACGCAACTAGCAATTGCTAGTGCGGAGCACTACAAAGCGGTGGAGTGGATGAAGGACTACGACGCTCCTCAAATCTCATAAACAACACAAGATCTCAACAACATGAAATAATAATAATCAAAGCATTAGGTTTATGAACATCATCCACAATCTCAAATACATATAAAGAAATCTCTGAAGCAAGCGTAGGGGAAAAGAGTCAACCACAGCTCGAAGACTATGCTGAAGATTCTCGGCCGGAATTGTAGGGTTGTCAAGCCTCGTCCGTCTCGGTCTTCAGTTGTGTCCCGGGTCCGGAGGAGCTGTCACCTTCCTCTACTATTACCCATCTTCTTCGTGGTCTAGCTTGAGGTAGCTCTTGTTCGGCACCTGGAATGCTGCGGAAGTTCTCCGTCTATGGCTTTCTTGAGCTCAAGGATGATGGAGGAGGCCAAGGAGGGAGCTTTGGCAGTAGATTTGCAAGCCAAAGTTCACCGGAGCTCCTATTAGGTCAAAATGGTGGTGGAGCGGCGAAATGGGAGAAAATGGCGGGCTTTAGAAGCTTTTCCCGCGGGTCTCTTCTTTTCCAGCAGATTTCCTACTTTAAATACTAAACGGGCAGAATTTTAGTCACGCACGGGAGAACGCACGACCGTGCGTTGCCCGTGTGTTATTTAACAATTAAAATGGCTTGAGGAAGAAGCAGCGGCGCCCGTGCATTTTACTCACGCACGGGCGAATCCGCCCGTGCGTAAAAATGCATGAATAAATTCAGATTGGCTAAAAATTAGGCAAAACAGGCGATCGTGCGTTTCCTTTGCGCACGGGCGAATCCGCCCGTGCGTAAAAACGCACAATCAAATTCAGATCACCGGTTTTCTCCCCAGATGAAAGCGCACGACCGCAGCCATCCGTGCGTCAAGAAAATGCATGACTGTGCGATATGCACACTCATTAATTCTGGGCAAAAGGAGATGATCCAACCACCTGCAAGCACAGCAATCCAACTGGGAATACACCTCCAACACCAATCAAACATAGAAAAAGGATTGGGGAGCACCATGTGCTTACCCCCAATAACATGGAGCGCAAACGCACACCAAAATGGGCCTAAAAGGAGCATGAAGCACGCAAGTGCGCATGAAAGAGCATAAGAGAAATAGATGCAATAATAGCTCGATAATGACGCACACGAGAATGAAAACTAACCCGGATGAGTCCATAAAAGTGTATATAATTGGGACTCATCACACCCCCAGACTTAACCATTTGCACGTCTCGGGCAAACTATTCAGCTCTCCGTCTAAACAATTGGGTGTTAGAGTAAGTTTGAGCGGTGGAGACCCATGCTAAGTCGCATGCTCACGTACGTAGAAATACGTTAGAATAATGTTTAACTCAAGATTATATTTAACTATTTCTAGAACAGTAATTTGAAATCTACTTTGCTCGGATGGTGACTCCCGGTGAATCTTTCGATCGTGCACAAGGGAAAATAGCGTGACTAATGAGTAGAGTATTACTTGAATCAAAGCTAGGGACAATCTCCTAAGAAATCCATCAAAGTCGGTGTCTATAGGCTTGCACGTTCGCACTCTCTCCACTGCATGAGATGACTCATATCTTAAATCATAGGACTTATAGGTTAAGATTGGGCTTAGGATGATCTTAGGTTAGATAAGTAGAAGAACGATGGGCATCACACTCAACATAACCTGAGCACATGAGAGCATAAAATCGCCAATACAGGAAAATTAAGAACCACACAACACCCCCAGACTTCAACTGGACACTAGGTGTGTGCTAAGCCGACCACACATTGTTTTGTCGAGAGATTGCATTTGAAAGTTCTTTTTGCACAATTAATTTTATTTTCTCTTCTCGACAAATATATCTATTTTTTTAAGCACTTTATAAGCTTCTCCTTTAGCTTTTTTTAGCCACCATACACCATAGATAACACCACGTGATGGAGATATAACTTTCTTTCAACTCATTTGTTGGTGCGAATATAGGCTTGGCCGTATGGCTTTGGTGAAATTTAAGTGGACCTAAACAAGAAGGATAGGTAGGCTTAAGTTGCGCTGCAAGGGTGATTACATTGGTTACCATTTCAAAAGCACAAACGGATCAAGAAACGGCCTACATCATGCTTTATAACGAGTTATTCAACGCAATCATTTCAAGAGTCGCCTAGTGCAAGTTCTAGCCACCGAGAAAGGTTATCCGTCCTTCCGATCCTAGTAATATGCTACTAGTAAAATTGCTACACTCGAGCCTATGCTACCATTGGATTCACCGAATTCACCACTAGACTAAAATAAATTGCAACTACTATAATAGAAATAATTAAATTATAACATTGAATTTTATTCTACTCTAATTGAATTTCTAGGCGTGACGGGAGCACTCGACTAGAGCACTACTCGAGTCGACATCTTTCTCTACTACTCACTCCTATACTAACAATCCACTTCTTACAAGCAGGGAACCTCGCAGCAATACCCAATAAGCGCGCGTGATCAAGTACACGTGAACTAGGTGCAAATGTGTGCAACAAAATTAAAAATCCTACTCAGCACATTCTAACATGCTATGCAAAGTGCGTGCACGTGCATAACCGATCTCTCCCCCAGACTTGATCAAAACCAAATAAAATAGAGAATTCATGAATAAGGATGATAGGGGAAGAGTGGACCTATGCTCACGAATGAGCATGCCAAAAGTGCGGCAATTCCTTCTTTAAAGTGCTCCTTCCTCATCTCCCACGCGAGAGCTTAAACCTGCGATGTTAGCAAAAAGCCCAAAACAACACATAATAAACAAAAATCTGAACGAAAGGTCGGAACCGAATGGTTCCCCCATGGGTTGTCTCCCAAGAAGCCCTTTTGTTTACTGTCCTTAAGGTGGACCAAATACCTATTTTAAGCAGTGTATAAAGTCTTGGAATAAGCAAAAGTCAATAAATCCCTATTATTATTACAAGCTCAAAACAAATCAGCTATAAGCTGATTTGAAGTAGTAACAACTGATGAAAGAAAAAAGTCCTGGGACCTTGTAGTAGGGGTGGAAATTAAGTAGGATGCTCAACCTCCAACCCCAAATCTCCTCCTTTTTTCGCTCTCTTCTTCTCCTCCAGTATTATGTCTTCAAAGAAATACCGCTTGCCCCCTTGTAACCAATCCTCAAAGGGAAGCACCAACGATGATGAGGAAACAAGATGTTCCTTCACTGTACATTCCTCATCCCGCCAGGCTTTTGGCTCCTCCATACATAAGGTCTGATCAACCGGAGGAGGGGCATCCTGCATCCTTGTACATAAAGAAAGGGGGTCAGGAAATAAATTGGAAGAAAAACTAAAAGAAATCTCATCTGAGGGGATAATCCTGGCTTCATCACCCATAGGGTGCGACAATGACAAACTGATGATATCATCGAAGATTTCACTAGACTCAACAACGCACGCAATGGCCTCCTCTATAACTTGGACTTCCTCGCACTGGACCGAAACAGTTGCATCAGCATAATCGAGACTGTCCTCCTCCATGAGAGTGGGCACGACACTGCGCAGGTCTGCAACATCCTGCAAATTGACCTCACTGACAATATCTGAAATAGATGTAGTTTCGTGTGTAGTGGGAGAAGACTTGCTTCTTAAGAGTTTGGGCTCACTCTCCCCACAAGGGGACAAGTCCACGCGAAGTGGTACATGAACCGAAGAGGTATGGGGGGTTGCATCAGAAACAGAGTCATGAGGGACACTGATACACGCGTCGATTCCAAATACTTCAAGAAGTGAAGGTGGAAGGGACACGTAACCAGAGGAAGGAGCTGTGTTCGCAGAATTCGAGGATGGGACGATCTGGATATCCGGCTCATCGTCATCCGCCAATTGGTGAAGATAATCTGCACAGTCCTTCAAGGCATGCTCTCTACTTTTGCAAAATAAACACTTCTTTACCGACTTTGCCGGCACCAAAGGTGCGACAACCGCATATAAGTGCGACAACGGAGGTGCAGTAGAGGAGCCAAAAGATGTATGGGCTCCGTAAAGTTTCTGAACAACACCATACTCTTTGGGACACCTATCACTAGCGTGGGATGTGTCCCCACACCAACGACATCGGATATTCAAATGTGCCCACATGATACAGAAAAAGAAAATAGCATGGTGAAGAATAAAGTAAAAAGAATAGCAAGAAAGGCTAGCAAGAAAAGAAAACACAAACAAAAGTAAAAGACTAATTCCTGAGAAGAACGAATCACACACGCTTGCAGTCCCCGACAACGGCGCCATAAACTTGACGCACGATTTCAGCACTGCTAATTAGCAAGCGCGAAATGCGGTACGACGGCAGTGCACCGGTCATTGTCAAGTAATAAAAGTAGGGAGAAACTCTCCGAATATCGTTCTCAAAGGACTGCAAGTTGGGTAGTATGATTTGCCTACTAGGGAAACTCTTATAAAGATTCTAAAACACTTAATAAAAGGGGAGTTTTGAAAGTGGTTTTCCTATGCTATCAACGGAGAAAAAAAAATGCGGGCCTAAAGCCCCGCTTCGCAAGGCGGGATGGATGCAACGGCCACGATGTCGTGCCTCGGTGAGCGGGTGGACGAGAAGGCTAGCAGATGAGGGTCATAGGCACCACATCGTGAAACACGCAACTAGCAATTGCTAGTGCGGAGCACTACAAAGCGGTGGAGTGGATGGCGGACTACGACGCTCCTCAAATCTCATAAACAACACAAGATCTCAACAACATGAAATCATAATAATCAAAGCATAAGGTTTATGAACATCATCCACAATCTCAAATACATATAAACAAATCTCTGAAGCAAGCGTAGGGGAAAAGAGTCAACCACAGCTCGAAGACTATGCTGAAGATTCTCGGCCGGAATCGTAGGGTTGTCAAGCCTCGTCCATCTCGGTCTTCAGTTGCGTCCGGGGTTCGGAGGAGCTGTCACCTTCCTCTACTATTACCTGTCTTCTTCGTGGTCTAGCTTGAAGTAGCTCTTGTTCGACACCTGGATGTTGCGGAAGTTCTCCGTCTATGGCTTTCTTGAGCTCAAGGATGATGGAGGAGGCCAAGGAGGGAGCTTTGGCAGTAGATTTGCAAGCCAAAGTTCACCGGAGCTCCTATTAGGTCAAAATGGTGGTGGAGCGGCGAAGTGGGCGAAAATGGCGGGCTTTAGAAGCTTTTCCCGCGGGTCTCTTCTTTTCCAGCAGATTTCCTGCTTTAAATACTAAACGGGAAGAATTTTAGTCACGCGCGGGAGAACGCACGACCGTGCATTGCCCGTGCGTTATTTAACGATTAAAATGGATTGAGGAAGAAGTAGCAGCGCCCGTGCATTTTACTCACGCACGGGCGAATCCGCCCGTGCGTAAAAATGCACGAATAAATTCAGATTGGCTAAAAATCCGTCAAAACAGGCGATCGTACGTTTCCTTCGCGCACGGGCGAATCCGCCCGTGCGTAAAAATGCACGATCAAATTCAGATCACCGGTTTTCTCCCCAGATGAAAGCGCACGACCGCAACCGTCCGTGCGTCAAGAAAACGCACGACCGTGCGATATGCACACTCATGAATTCTGGGCAAAAGGAGATGATCCAACCACCTGCAAGCACAGCAATCCAGCTGGGAATACACCTCCAACACCAATCAAACATAGAAAAAGGATTGGGGAGCACCATGTTCTTACCCCTAATAACATGGAGTGCAAATGCACACCAAAATGGGCCTAAAAGGTGCATGAAGCACACAAGTGCGCATGAAGGAGCATAAGAGAAATATATACAATAATAGCTCGATAATGACGCACAAGAGAATGAAAACTAACCCCGGATGAGTCCATAAAAGTGTATATAATTGGGACTCATCAATGACCACCTCTCAAGTCATGAAGAACTTCATCTAGGGATAAATAGCTTGCAGGTTCGGGATCCCTTTCGCCATCGTCACCGAAAACGGTCCCCAATTTGCCAGCTTGGAGCTAGAAGATTTTTGCAATCAGTTGGGAACATATCTTCGGTTCGCCTCAGTGCACCATCCTCGGAGCAATAGGCAAGTGGAGGCTGCCAACAAACTGATTATCATCCTCCTAAAGAATAAGGTCGAGAACTTAAGAGGGAACTGGGCGGATCAGCTCCCTTCGATCCAATGGGCCCTGAGAACCACCCCTAATTCGGCCACAAGAGAAACTCCTTTCAAGCTCTCTCATGGGTATGAAGCTCTCATCCCTGTGGAGTTTGAAGCCAGGAGTCCCATAGAAGTTGCGGCAGGGGAGGGAGATGAAGAATGACGACTGGAGAATGAAGAGGCTCAGAGGCTTTCTATCGACTACATCGAAGAAATCTGAGACCTAGCCTCAGCTCGGTAGGAAGAGATCAAGAGATGAATGGCGAAATACTTCAACAAGCATGCCCGCCTCAAACACTACAAAGCAGGCGATATCATCTTAAAGAAGGTGTACGCGGCAGGAAGATCAGCCATCACGGGAAGCTTAATCCAAGTTGGGAAGGACCCTTCATCATCCACGAGTTATTAGCAACTGGAGGAGATCGTCTGCAGAATCATGAAGGGGAGCTATATGGGAACACCTGGAGCGGTGATGACCTGAAAAAGTTCTACCCCTAGTGTGAATGTGTATTCCCCCCTTCTGTAAATTTATTTCGCTTCAATAAATTCCTCGCCCCCTGAAACATAGGCCGCGAGAGTTCTTTTTCTCTTCTAGCAAGTCCTTTTCGAAATAGGTAAAATCGATCTCCACGGCCAGTTTGGGGAACAGGCCTCCGACTCGACTCTCATAAAAATCCAAGTTGGGTTGTGTGACAGCGCCTTAGGAGTGAGTTCTCCTAAGACCAAGCCTCTGCGTTGACAGTCAAGATCAGCTTCCCCTTACATGTTGGCCGAGTTACCCCCCCGATTGCACTTCTCATCCGACTGGAGAAGTTATCAGAGGAGAGTCCAGACAACAACCCCCCAACTCGATGAAGAGATGACCGATTTGACCGACCAAGAGACCCTTGAATAAAGGTGGCATGTACCCTTAAAGAGCTAAAAGCTCACGACAAGACATAATGCTTTTGTTGTCCCGTCCGATCATGAGTTTGTATTCTTAGTCCCCTCTGATTGTTGAGTAGCATGAGAAAGATCTTCATCAGCATTCGACATCACAGTAGGATGGAGATCTAGGGATGGTGTGTCCTATTGGACTTCCACAACTGTCATTCCCTACTGGCCAGCATTCAATATCATAGTAGAATGGAGACCTCAGGATGGTGTGTCCCCTTGGACCTCCCCGACTGTCATTCCATACTGATCAACATTCGACATCGCAGTAGGATGGAGAACTATGGATGGTGTGTTCCCTTGGACCTCCCCGACTATTATTCCCTACTGATCAACATTCGACATCGCAATAGGATGGAGACCTCAGGATGTTATGTCCCTCTTGGGTATTATGCCTTCAATGTCTCTAGATTTGAAGAAGGAACACAAGTATAGATAAGCTAAGTTGTTTTGATGTTGTGTTTAAGTTCATGTTATGATAGATACATCAAAGCTATATCACTAGTATATAGATGATAAAAGTAATGAAAATTAACTAAGTAAAATATCGTCTCAAGACTTAGCAGAAGAATCGTGGAGAAAAGTATCATATCATCGAAATAGTTTTGACGATATCATCTTGATGAAGACACATCGTCTTGAAGGTTGAAGAAATCTTGTTGTGGATAAAGTTAAGTTCAGATATCGATGACATTATCTTGAAGAAAGCTTGTCGTGGATAAAGCTAAGTTCAGATACCGGCGACATTGTCTTGAAATAAAGCCTGTCGTGGATAAAGCAAAGATGTCTCGATGATATCGTCTTGAAGAAGAAGTATAACCTTAAAGGCTAAATGACTTGACACATTAAGTCATAAAGAAAGAGTCACGAAGACAAACTTCAGCTTGAAGACCTTATGACGACTAGAAGATCAAGACGATGTCGTATTGAAGAAAGACAGTCAGCCTGAAGAATAAGTCTAAGTCTTATTGAAAGTAACATCTCGACGATGTCGTCTAGAAGAAGTAAGATCGTTGAGATATCAAGTAGAATCGTGAAGAAGGAAGTATGCCGATGATATTGCCGTGAAGTATATCTGTCGTATACATTGATCAAGACGATATCATCTTGAAGGATTAACATCATCTTGACAAATTGCAGAGAAGCATTTAATGCGCAAACCTTTCTTGGAAATTGAAATTTAGGGAATGTGCACGCCGTCTATCTTGCGCACAAATCAAGGGGCAATCAATGATATATTCTCTAGAGAATATAGTCATTGTACAATACTTAAGAAAGAATTTTATTATTTCTATATTCTACAAGTTCCAAGAACGACTAGTACTTATGATGAAGAATTGCCAATTCTGCAAGACATTTTTAAACGGGAAAATTGATTATGGAATAATCAATAAGGGGGTTTTATGCAAAATTGTAGAGCAATATAAAAGGAGATATTTTTTATCTACAGAAATATGCTTGCTCAGTATTCTCTCAAGAATTATTCTCATACATATTTCTTGAAGAGAAAGAAAAGAATCAACAAAAAGAAGAAGACTTCATTGCTGCTGTGCTGTGAAGGTCTGCAAAAGATTCTAAAGAAAGGTTCATTGTTCCACAAGATCCCTGGGCTTATTGTTACTAGAAGAAGAAGAAGATCGGTGATTCAAAGCTCTCATCCTGAAGTCTTTTCTTCTACAACAACATCTCTGTATTACTTTGTAGGGTTCTTTGCGAGCCTGAGCTGGTATGATCTAGTGATAGATCTGTGTTGGTAGGGTACTTAGTGAACCCGAGTTTGGTAGGATCATATTGAAGATATGAGATTGTAAGACTTGTGCAGTCTAAGCTTTGTAGGGTTCTGTGTGAACCTGAGTTGTAAGATCTATTTATAGTGAAAAGATCTAAGTTGGAGAAGTTGCCTAGTTTAGCACACTGCTAGATAGGTAGGATGGGCGGTGAGTCACCTCTAGACACATTGTCTTGTAGGGAACCACTATAAATTATTGTGTGTTTTCTGTGATGCTTTTGTACTGTGATAGATAAATTCTTAAATAGCAAAGAAATCTAAAAACACCTAATCCCACCCCCTCTAGGTGTAGTTTATAGACAACCCATATCTTTTAATTGGTATCAAAGCAGGTTAAGTTCATAGGCTTAAAAGCTTAGAATAAGATCTACAAATCTAGTGGGTTGTGCTAATTCAATGGCTGGTGAGCATCATAAGGAAATGAGCTCAATGAAGCTGCCCATCTGCACCAAGGAGAACTTCCCCATCTGGAAGCAAAGAATTAAGTTGTACATGGAAGCCTCAGACCCTAGAGTCTATCTGGCAGTAAAAGAGGGACCCTATGTTCCCATGAACATTCCTGTGGATCCAACAACTATTCCCACACCTAAGACCTTATCTAAGTTCACCAAAGATGAAGTTGCCTTTGTCACTATGGACAAAAGGGCTAAGTACATCATTGTGAATTCAATTGTTGATTCTACATTTCAAAATCTAATTCATTGCAAGACAGCTAAGGAAATGTGGGATTCTACATGGAAGGAACTGAGGAAGTCAGGGATGATAGGAAATCTCTCCTGAATCAGGAGTATGAATCCTTCAGGCAGGATAAGAAGGATAACATAGCTACCTGCTATGAGAAGCTCTTTAGGATTGACAATGAGCTCAGAAACTATGAAAGAGAATTCACTAACTATGAGCTGAATGACAAATTCCTAAGATCCCTGAATAAGGAATGGGACATGAAGCTGTGTGTTATAAGAGAAGTTGGCAATCTGGGAGAAATGGAGCCTAGACAGCTGTATAGCAAGCTCCTGTCATATGTGCTGCAGCTAAATTCCAGAAAGGCTGAGGAGGAAAACTCTAAGGCTTACAACGGAGAAAAGGCTGTAGCCTTTAAAGCTGAAGCTTCTAGAAAGCACAAGACAGTGGAGCCTGTCTATGTCTCAGAGGAAGAGGCATCAAGCAACTCTAGATCAGGACTCTCTGATGAAGACCTCTGGCAGTTCACCAAGCAGTTTAAGAAACTGCTGAGAAACAGGAGAATAGGAAACAGAAAATATGAAGCTTCACCCTCCAGCTCTAGGAGAGTAGACAAGTCTAGAAGGAAACATAAATCAGACAGGTATGACTCTAAATCTAGCAAACATAATTCTTCTAACATTGTTTGCTACAACTGCAACAAGCCTGTACATGTCATTGCTGAATGTCCATTCAAAAGACAAGAGAAGAGTGAATAAAGAAAGCACTCAAAGAACAAGAAGTCAGAGAAGAGCTTTGCGGCAAAGAAAGTAAAGACACTCAGTCATAGTGACACTGATTGCTCCTCGTCAGAATCAGATAGCCACATAGCAGCCATGACTTTCTATGATGAAGAATGTTGTGATGAAATTCATCACAAATAGGTAATTCCTAAAGCCTCTCCTACCATCTCTGACGCAGATTTAGATGTCAGCTCCTTTTCAACAGAAAGAGAAGTTGACACTTATTATATTGAGAAATTTTGTGCATTGCATGATGACCTTAAGAAAGCAAAAGATCTATGTAAGGCACAAGATGCAGAGATCATCTCCTTGAGTGGGAAGAGAGATGAAATACTTGAGAAAGTAGTTGAGCTAGCTCAAGAGAAAACCAAATTATCTATCCCTCCACTGAGCACTAGCAACTTGACTGAAGTCATCAAGCGCAAGAATTTTAGAATCAAAGAGCTGGAGGATATGGTGTTAAAGGAAAAGAAGATCGTGGCTAGTTATTCCAAGCCACAAACAGTTCTTCCCTTGATTGATAGCTTTTCACAAACAAATAAGCAAGGTTTGGGCTACACTCAAGGTGAAAACAATAGGAAATCTACCCAAGGAAAGACTATCTTTAGAAAAGTGATCATACCCACAAATTCATATGATCACAATAGCATCTATGGATGCCAAGAAAGCTGAAAGTTAGACAACAGTCTAAAGCTGCCTTCTACCTGTCTATGTAAGAGACAAGCTTTTTTTGGGAAGAGTGCACTACCTGCACCCCAAAAGAATCCTCCAGTAAAAGCCTTCAGAAATTGCAATGGTTGGGAAAACCCTTCAGCCTCCAAGGAGAGAAGGTTAGCTGTCAAGCAACAGCCTCACCTAGTTAGTCCAAACACCATAAGAAAATCTAGATATAATAGATTTGAATGATGGTGTTGTGGAAAGTAAGGAATTTTGCCATAGACTGTTGGATCAACTCAACTATCCAGAATTATTCCCACATGAAAACAAAAAGGCAGGATTCTAAATCATTTTCTAACAAGCACCTAGGACCCAAGAGAGACTGGGTTCCTAAGGAAGTACAGTTGTCTTGCAGGTATGTCCAAAAACCACCAAGACTCTTGTGTGGTACTTGGACAGTGGATGTTCCAGGCACATGACTGGAACAAGAAGCCTATTGAAGGAGTATGCACCTATAGAAGATGGACCCAAAGTTAAATTTGGAGAATCTGACAGAGGTGTAGCCAAAGGCTATGGTATGATCACAAATGTTAGTATCACTATCACAAAAGTAGCTTATTTGGAAGGGTTAAGACCCTAGTTGATGTGAGATCGAAAGATAATGTTGCAGACGCCTTGACCAAAGGCTTAAATAGAGCTCTCACAATCAAAACATCAGGGGAAATGGGATTAAAGTTCATAGGAATATGAAACTTTCCTCCAAGGATTATATTTTGAACAGTAAGAACCTATATTGTCACAACATTCAAGCATCTAAATAACAGACTGAAAACCCTAAATAATTTCTTGATGAAAACCCAAGATGGTTAGATGCATGTTATTCCACATTTGATAACTAAGCATCTTTCTCATTGTAAGTTGATTCAAAAATTATTCAACTGGGAACAGAAAGTTGTTGTAAAGGTTAATCCAACATTAATGATCATATCACATTATTCCACACTTGATAATGTTGCAAATGATAGTGTGCCACATCATTTAATGATGAGGTACACTGTGATCATTAATGAGTAAGATAACAATGTGTGATTTATTAAAATCATAACTTGATTGGTCCTTCTGAGAATGGATAGGGATGCTGACAGTGTTACTTCAGCAATGCTACAAGTTCTAAGCTCATTTAGGTAGAGCTAGTTTACTTTTGAAGTTACTGCATATGTTTATGAATTCAATGAGTCTAACTCATGAAATTCCTTGTAGGCACTGGTGAAGATGGAGGATAGAAAGTAGTTTTTGACATGGATGTTGATGATCTACTCTCTGAGTAGAATTGTTATATGTTTTGATCCACTGTCATTATGTAATTTTCAGACTTATTTTCATGAGTAGCACTTTGTTTTAGATGTTTAACTATTACTGTTTGTAAACTCTTTTTGATGTTTTAATGTGCTAACTCTTATGATAATGTGTTAGGTCGAAAACTCAATTTTGTTGTTCACTACTTTCTCAATCCGAAACGTACACTTTTATTGTCACAAATATAGGAGGAGATTGTTAATGTATATTTGGACATAAATGGGTCCAGAGGTTTAACGGCTCGTTTCGTGTACAAGGATACTCGATATCCGTTGTTACTCCTTAGGTTTCCTATTTATACCTACCTAGGGGCAACAGATAGGGGATTCAAGAAGAACGTTGAAATGGACAAGTCTCCCTGAGTTGCTTTCGCTAACTCATTTTCCAAGAACTGTAGTTGAGCTACATTCTTCTTTTTGAACAAGCCATCCAAGGCTGTCCAAATTTCAGCAGCTGACCTACACCAGATGATGTGGTCAAACAACTCCGGAATGATAGCTCGCTTGAGAGTGAACTCAGTCTTCACATTTGTTCTCTTCCAAGCCTTCACGAGCTCAACATTCCCCTCAGCAGGAACAACAACTTGTCTTGCTTCTCCTCCGACTACCTCCCATAAGTCCTCGCCAAGAAGATAGCTCTCCATGCACAACTTCCAGTTTTTAAAGTTAGTCTGCGTAAGGAGCTCAATACCAAGACCTCTTGCATATCCTCCTTCCATTGCTATCCCATTGATTGACAACCAACTTGCAGAAATCCAAGCAGAAGACAACACTAATTACTGCTCAGAAACCTAGCTCTGATACCATGTTAAAAAACTTAGAGGTCCGGAGTGAATTAAAAATGCGGAACACTTCAACACAATCCACAAGCGTGACAATCAATGACAATGGGAAGACAGAATAGTGCTCTTGTGTTAACAATCCCTTTACAGCGCGAGATATACATGGCGAGATAAGATTCATAAGAATCAGAAAGGAAAGAAGCACAAGACAAAAAAAATAAGCCACCAGTGAACTGCCAGAGAAGAGACCGCCAGACCGCTCGAACAGGCAAGCTGCACAGCTATCCCTGAGACCGCGCGAACAGAGCACAAGCCACTGCTATCAGACCGCAACCACAGACTGCATAACTTGCTTCTTTATTCAACTGCTGAAAATAACTGTTCGCACTTCTTGATCGCCCAGACCGCACGGTCTCAAGATCACAGAAGAACCCGCGAACACTTAACGAAGAATTGCTTCCTGCTGCGAGACCGCAACTCAAGAATGCCCGACCATTTAAGGCCGCCTGATCAACTGAGTCCGCTACATAGTCCAAGAACTCCTAAACATAGTCCGCACAGACAGACCACTGCCGAACTGGTTTATTCAAATCTGGAAAGAAAGGAGAATGTCGTCGGTGACTGCTAGCCGCTAACCTGCGAACAGAACAACCCGGTCAGACAACTCAAACCGCACGTACTCAAAGTGAGACCGACACAATCAAGCCAACTTGTGTTCTTACAGTTCTTGCGTATAAATGGCTACCCCGACGTCCCTATTTATAGGCAAACGAATGGATTTCATCACCGCCCCAAGGGATACAGTCACCTTCCTTATTGAAGCAAGCGGTCTCCAGTACCAGACCGCGCAGTCTCATCAAGACCTTATTATACTTAAGCAAAGCTATCCAAGATAGTTTGCCAAGAACAAACTGGCAGACCGCCCGGTCTCTTATAAGAACAGACATATAAGCATCTGACCGATCAGGAACAGACTGCCAGAAACAAGCTCATACAACCCGCCCAGACTGTTATAAGATCAACACCACAGGAACATGCTGACATACCAAGCTGACCGCCAGAACAAACACATGCAAGCCGCAGTACGAGACCGCAGAAGCGACCTCCAGTACAGACCGCTCGGTCTAAAACATAACAAGGATACTTGGGCAAAAAACAGGCAGTCCAAACACAAGACGCCAACACCAGAGACGCGCGACCACACCAGCCAGGTCGCCACTTCGAGCTCGCATTTCCAGAGGAAGACAACAACACAAGTCGCGCGGTCTCCAAAAATAGAGCGCCCGGCCTGACACTTCCACTTCAAAAATTTAACACTCCCCCTTGAAGTGGGAAGTGGAAGTCAGCCCAAGTAACCTCCTCAACCGTGTGAATGGTTCCTACGACAACGACTTTGTAAATATGTCTGCGACATTTTCCTTGCTCTGCACATGCTCAACCATAAGAGATCCCTCCAACACCTTCTCCCGAATGAAATGATGTTGAATCTCTATGTGCTTGGTTCGTGCATGACAAACTAGATTGCTCACCAGTTTGAGGGCACTCTCATTGTCACCCTGAAGTAGAGTAGGACCATGCACCTCCCTATGAATGTCCTCCACAAGCCTCCTAAGCCAGATGGCTTTCTGAGCTGCCAAAGCCGAAGCTTTGTACTCTGCTTCCGTTGTAGAGATAGACACAGAATCCTGCTTCTTGCTGCACCATGATATAGCTGTAGAGCACATCATAAAGACGTATCCAGAAGTCAATCTCTGATCATCTGAATCTCCTCCATAATCAGCATCCATGTATCCATGCAAACAAAAGCCTGAGTCCTTCCCGTAGAAGAGACCGAAATCTGAGGTGGTCTTGACATACTTCAAAATGCTCCTCGCCGCCATCTGATGAGGTTTCCGTGGCTCTAACATATACCGACTCACCCAGCCAACAACATAAGCAATATCCGGCCTCGTGATCATCAAATATATCAGACTTCCGACCAAAGCCCGGAACACCAAAGGATTAGAAAGAACCTTCCCCTCATCATGTCGAAGATGAATACCAACCTCCAGGGAGTAAAGCTGCTCTTTCCCCCTTCCATGGAAAATTGCTTCACAATTCATTCTGCATAGCTCTTTTGGGAAACAAGCAAACCGCCATCTTTCCTCTCCACTTCGAGTCCAAGGAAATGGTGGAGCTCACCCAAGTCCTTCATCTCAAATCTGATAGCTAGCTCAGCACGAAGCCTAGCTACCTCCACTTCAGAATTCCCCGTGACGATCATATCGTCAACGTATAACAGCACCAAGACCTGAAGCTCCCCCATCTTCTTTATGAATAAACTTGAATTAGAATCAGAAGCAAAATATCCGCAGAACTGGAGATATTCTGCGATCTTCCCATACCATGCCCGAGACGCCTGCTTCAAGCCATAAAGTGCCTTCTTGTGCTTACACAAATGTCTTGGTTAGACTTCAGAAACATACCCAGTGGCTGATCCATGAAGATATCTTTATCGATCTCGTCGTAAAGGAAGGCATTCTTGACATCGAGTTGCCATATCTTCCACCCTTGGCAAGCTACCAACGCGATCACCACCCGAACTGAAGTCATCTTGCAATGGGGCTGAAATTCTCTTCATAATCCTCCCCATACTTCTGAGAGAACCCTCGGGTTACAAGGTGAGCCTTGTACCGCTCGATACTGCCATCAACCTTCTTCTTTAACTTGAAAACCCACGTGCAAGTCACTGGAGTAACACCCTCAACTTTAGGCACCAAGTCCCAAGTCTCATTCTTCCTGAGGGCAGCCATCTCTTCATCCATGGCCATTTCCCACTCCTTGACTCCAAAGACATTTTCATAACAAATTGACTCTCTCTCATCCAGGGGACCTGCGAAGAAACATGAGATGAAGCTCACCAAGTTTCCCCCCGTATACCGATCTGGTGGAATAATGGTCCTCTTGGACCTCCTTAGAGCTTTACTCTGATCCTCCTCTTCAGCTACTTGTTCTGGACTAACTCTCCTTTCAGGCATACTTGGAGCATCGCTACCCCTGCTTCCAGAACCTGAAGCACCTGACCCAGAGCTAGAAGCACCTGGAGAAACATGCAACTCCACCAGAACGTCCTCAGTAGCTTCACCTGGTCCACCATCTACCCTGCTTCCTTGTAGCTCAATAGAAGATCTACCTTGGTATGACGTTATCTCATAGAAAATCACATCCCTTGGGACCACAATTATAATAACCCGGCCCAACCACCACACGAGAGGCCCACTCTAACTCAGTGGAAAAGGCGCACTCTGATGGGCTGGCTACCGCGGGGGTGGCACCGGGCTGCATCTCTTGTCCAACCGCAGTAGCCAGCCCATCAGAGTGCGCCTTGGCCACTGAGTAGGAGCGGTCCTCTAGTGTGGTGGTTGGCCTGGGTTGTTACAAAAAGTGCACTTTTTTGCAACAACCCGGCCCAACCACAACTCAGAGGCCCGCTCCATCTAGTGGGCTGGCTGCCGCGGTTGGACAAGGGCTGCAGCCCGGTGACACCCCAACGCTTCCCTCTAAGGCTGTTTCTCAACTACAGTGCGTTGTTGATGGCGAGATTCGAACCCCCGCCACCCTTAACAAGGCGCCTTCAACAGCCCTCATCACCAACTGAGCTACACTTTTTTGTAACAACCGGCCCAACCACCACACCAGGGCCCCGCTCCACTCAGTGGCCAAGGCGCACCCTGATGGGCTGGCTACCGCAGTTGGACAAGGGTTGCAACCCGGTGCCACCGCAACCTCTCACTAAGCCTATTTATCAGCTACTGTAGCTGAGAAACAAGGGTGGCGGGGGATCGAGACCCACCATCAACAACCTACTGTAGCTGAGAAACAGGCTCAGTGAGGGGTTGGGGTGGCACCGGGCTGCAGCCCTTGTCCAACCGCGGTAGCCAGCCCATCAGGGTGCACCTTGGCCACTGAGTGGAGTGGGGCCCTGGTGTGGTGGTTGGGCCGGGTTATTACAACAACTCTCTGTGTCTCTGGATCCATGCATCTCCAACCCTTCTTCCGGTCATCATAACCGACGAAGACTAGCTTCCTTGCTTTCGCGTCTAGCTTCGTTCTGAGGGCATCAGGAACATGCACGTAGCAGGTAAATCCAAACACTCGAAGGTGTTTCACCATGGGATTTATCTTGAACATAAACTCATGAGGGGTTTTCATGTTGATAGGACTAAGATGTATCTGATTGATGACAAAAGTTGCACAAGACATTCCCTCTGCCCAGAAGGACTTTGGGATATTCTTGGCATGAAGCCAGCACTTGCAGGTCTCGGTCAGATGACAGATCTTTCGCTCTGCAATGCCATTTTATTGTGGAGTGTGAGCACAAGAGAGGTCTCTCCGGATGCCATGCTTCCTGCAGAGATAAAAAACACTTTGGAGGTAAACTCCCCTCCATTGTCAGTTCTGAACTTCTTTATCCGTAGGTTGAGCCGATCCTCCACTAGCTCCTTGAATTCCACAAACCTCGTGAATGCTTCTGACTTCTCCTTCAGAAAATATACGCAAGTATATCTAGTGAAGCCATCAATCAAAACTAGCATATACCTGCTGCCTCCAAGACTGACAGTTGTGGTAGGTCCAAACAGATCATCATGAATACACTCTAATGGTAGTTTACATCTTCTTTGTGATTTGTCAAATGGAAGATGTTGAGCCTTACTATATTGGCAACCTGCACAAACGTGACCATCATCGAAGGATGATAAACTAGGCAAACCTCTTACAAGGCCTCTCCCTGCCATAGCTTTCAACTTGTCCATCCCAACATGTCCGAGTCTTTTATGCCAGATAGTAGCGCTATCATTAGTCCTCTTCTTATCAACGTAGGAACTTGTTGATAACACAAACAAGTCCTTCACCCTTCTGCTGACATGAGTGACTTCAGCCTCCATAGCTGATATGTTTCAAAGAACCTTCACTTATGTTGGACCAAACAGAACGTGATAGCCAACATCCACAACATTGGTCATCGAGAAGAGGTTTTTCTTCATCCCCGGAACATGATAGACACTCTTCAATGTAAGAGTACCTCTATCATCGTTCAAAGAAACTAAACCCTCCTTCTCAACTGCATGTATGGTATCATCAACCGTAATGATAGCATCATTACCTGTATATGCCTGCAAAGAAGAGAACTTCGACTCGTCTCTGGTTAGGTGATGACCACAACCCGAGTCCACTATCCAATCATCCTGATAGTTGATGGACGCCATAGCACGAACACACGTGCCCATCATGAAGGCCCCATCTATCATCTGCGTTGGAACAAGCCTCCTCCTTTTCTGCAGCATACCCCGACTGAAGATTGACCTTGCAGTCTCTTTTGAAATGACCAAGCTTGTTGCATCTGTAAAATCTCAACCCTTCCTTCTTCTTCCCTTCAGACTTAGGAGCATAACTCCTCTCTTGCTGATATGAAGTAGAAGGACCATCATTACCAGATGACTTCTTCTTCATGTCCCAACGCTTCTTCTTTCCAAAAAAGAGAACCCCATCTTCTCCCCAGAGACTGACATCCCCACCATTTGCTTAGCCAAACTCTCTTGCGGTGCAAGCAAGTTCTCTAGCTCCAGCAATGATGGTTGATTGGCACATCCTTGCACAGAAGTAACAAAGGCCACATACTCCCTCCGCAAGCTGCGGATTATGTGCCTCTTCAGCTTCGATTCTGAGATAGGATCATCTGGGTCCAATGCCGATATCTCTGCGCATAGGTTCTTCATCTTCAAGAAGAATGTTGAAATAGACAAGTCTCCCTGAGTTGCTTTCGCCAACTCATATCCAAGAACTATAGCCGAGCTACATTCTTCTTATTGAACAAGACATCCAAGGCTGTCCAAATTTCAGCAGCTGACCTACACCCGATGATGTGGTCAAATAACTCTGGAATGATAGCTCGCTTGAGAGTGAACTCAGCCTTCACATTTGTTCTCTTCCAAGCCTTCACGAACTCAGCATTCCCCTCAGTAGGAACAACAACTTGTCTTGCTTCTCCTCCGATTACCTCCCATAAGTCCTCGCCAAGAAGATAGCTCTCCATGCACGACTTCCACTGTTTAAAGTTAGTCTACGTAAGGAGCTCAATACCAAGACCTCTTACATATCCTCCTTCCATTGCTATCTCACTGATTGAAAACCGACTTATAGAAATCCAAGCAGAAGACAATGCTAATTACTACTCAAAAACCTAGCTCTGATACCGTGTTAAAGAATTTAGAGGTCCGGAGTGAAGTAAAAATGTGGAACACTTCAACACAATCAACAAGTGTGACAATCAATGGCAATGGGAAGACAGAATAGTGCTCTTGTGTTAACTATCTCTTTACAGTGCGAGACATACATGGCGAGACATGATTCATAAGAATCACAGAGGAAAGAAGCATAAGACACAAAAAAAAACCACCACCGAACTGTCAGAGAAGAGACCGCCAGACCGCTCAAACAGGCAAGCCGCACGGCTATCCCTGAGACCACACGAACACAGGACAAGCCGCTGCTGTCAGACCGCAACCACAGACCACACAACCTACAGCTTTATTCAACTGCTGAAAACAACTGTCCGCACTTCTTGATCGCCCAGACCGCCTGGTCTAAAGATCATAGAAGAACCCACGAACACTTGACGAAGAACTTCTTCATGCTGCAAGACCGCAACTCAAGACCGCCCGACCACATAAGGACTCCTGATCAACTGAGTCTGCTGCACTGTCCATGAACTCCTAAACATAGTCCGCACAGACAGACCACTGCCGAACTAGTTTATTCAAAGAAGGATAGAAAGAGAATGCTGACGGTGACTGCTAGACGCTAACCTGCGAACAGAACAACCCGGTCAGACAACTCAAACCGGGCGACCTCAAAGTGAGACCGGCACAATCAAGCCAATTGAGTTCTTACAGTTCTTGCGTATAAATGGCTACCCCATCGTCCCTATTTATAGGAAAACGAATGGATTTCATAACCGACCCTAAGGGATACAGTCACCTTCCTTATTGAAGCACGCGGTCTCCAGTACCAGACCACGCGGTCTAATTAAGACCTAATTACACTTAAATAAAGCTGTCCAAGACAGTTTGAACAGACATATAAGCATCTGACCGATCAGGAGCAGACCGCCAGAAATGAGCTCATACAACCATCACAGACTATTATAAGATCAGCACCACAGTAACATCCTGACATACCAAGCTGGCAGCCAGAACGAATGCATGCAGGCCGCAGTACAAAACCGCAGAAGCGACCTCCAGTACAGACCGCCCGGTCTAAACCATAACAAGGATACTTGGCAAAAAATAGGCAGACCAAACACAGGACACCAACACCAGAGATGCGCGACCACACCAGCCAGGTCGCCACACCGAGCTTGTAGTTTCCAGAGGAAGACCATAACACATGTCACGCGGTCTCTATGGTCTCCAAAAATAGATCACCCGGCCTGACACTTCCACTTCAAAAATTTAACACCCTGTATTTATTGAGATCGCAGGGTAGGATCGTGAGGTTCGATACGCACGGTCCGTGCTTCTAACTCGCTCAGATTGCCTATCGAGTTTGCTTTCTCCCAAAAGTCTTTTCAAGATGCCGAGGTTGTAGGCCGGTCGTAGAGTGCGACTATCAAGTGATACTCTTCACAACAAGCAAAAACAAGATAAAGACTTGGCGAAAAACCAGAAACGACACTAAAACATACACGCAATTAACAAATAAAACTCGTCATGAGTGTGTTAAAGTTATTACATGGGTTTTTGAATTAATGTCCATAAAAAGTAAAAGAAAGATAGAAGCCGCCCGCCGACTTCACTGCATCACTGGAGGTTTGCCAAACCTATCCGAGGTAGGGGCATGTCGCCCAGTAAATCCTAGCTGGCGCGTGAATCCCATAGGTTCCTTAGCCCTCTTCATGAGCTCCTCATTGAGGAGAATGTGCTCCTCCATGCGAGTAAGGGTCCCCAGGGAGCCTGTACTCGCCTGAAGCCCATGAATGTTGTCCTTCAACAGCTCCTGAAGATACTACACACCCTCCATCCACTGCCCTAGCTCATTTATGGTGAAGTGCTTGCCCTCTGAGGCCTCCAGCCGGTGCTCGAACCCCTCAATGTTTGTCATGTGACCTTCCAGCTGAGATAGGCACCTATGCACCTCAATCACCATCAACCTATCAACCTTGAGTTTGAGGTCGAGGTAGGCAGAGACCAAATTTGTCCGGAACCTGATGGTAGGCATGCCTAAAGCATCGATGAAAGCCGACCTCGGAGATGTCGCACTACCTGAAAAAGATAGAAGTCAACACAATGACCGAGAAGACAGTTCGGTACATCGCCCCAAACATGAGAACTACCTGCACGCATAGGTGCTACCTTGGGCTGCTGGCGAGGAGATAGATTTCGCCGAGGTGTATCTCAGTAGCACGGCGGAGAAAGGCGATGCGGGGATGGCGTTCTCTGGGGACTATCCCAGCGGCGAGGCAGAGAAGGAAGGAGAAGCGACGATGGGCGGCAAGGAGAAATCTGCTGACACCCCGATCGCCAACCCTGGCCATTCCTGCCACCAGAATGGTGGTGCGTTTGCATCATCTCATGATGGCGAGGAGGAGGCAATGACAACGGATCCTGTGGTGCCTTCCCGCGAAAGTCAGTCCTTGCGGATGTCGACAGTGGAGGTAGATGAGAGGGCCATCCACCTCCCCTCTCACAGATGCCGGAATACCTTGGCGGGTTGTCGCCGATGGGCGAGAATCTCCAGCCAAGGGAGGTGGAGGCGAGATAGTGACCCTTTAATTCTTCAAGGTCATCCACCCAACGTGAGGACTGCTCTCCCCGCGTTCTGCTGAAAGAGGGTGGTTGGCGAGAAGTTTCTTGCTGAGGGACGATGCCGAGAGGAATAACTGGCAGAAGGAGCAATCTTCAGTCCTTATAGGCTCTTCAGCGAGAGGTGCCGACATACTCGGCTCAACCGGAGTAGCCTCTGGAGGAGCGTTTGCTATGAAGGAAAGTCAGCATCAGTAAAGAGCCAATACTGAGAATCAGTAAAGCTGATAGCAAGGTGATGATTACTTATTATAGTCGTTTTAAGGGGGAGCGGTGGAAGTCCTATTCTCAGCGGCCTATTGCTCGCCGACATCCTCCAAACCCTCCTCGCTCGGCCGAGTTGGATTCGACTCAGGCATAAATGCCGCGGGATCAACCTGTGGAACATCCTCGTATGGGGTCCTCTTGGCAGGACAAGCAACGTCGCCCCTCTTTTGCGTACCCGTCGCGGCTCCTTGCGACTTGTTAAACATCTTCCTCAGCTTATGAGCCTTTACGATTATCTCCTCGGGATTTAGCATCTCGCCGGGGATTGAAAATTGGTGTGACAGGGAAGGCCTCTGCCCTCCTATTCATAGAGATCGATGGCCCCCTTCCCTTCGAGTAGGCAGCATATTCGGTAGAAGACCCACGACGAATAAGGTTTGGATGTCTCTTTCTGAGCCACTTCGTCGCTCGCAAAGAGCAGGGATTGTGACAACTCATATTCTTTGAGGGCAGGGCCCATTAGTGCCACGCAGGCAAAAGTCAAAGTCAATGGTCAAATTGAAGACATTAAGAAGCTCACTAGAGGATTGAATAGCCAGGTGTAAGTATCAAGATTACTTACCCCAAAGTGGCGAGTAGAAGAAGGCCTCGAAGTTACTCGCACAAGCCGGCGACTATCAGTTAGCCTTCAGGTCTACTCGCTTATGGGCGACTATCAACTGCTGCTCGCCAAATATTGTCGATGTCCTTGGCTAGACGCCTGCTCATCAGGTCCAACTATCCTATCTTGCAGGGGTCAGGCATAGTCACCTTTATCCCCCTTAGGATTTGTCTATAAATAGACCCCCAGGGGTACCAGGAATGGCACTAGAAAAATTAGAGTTCATCACTGCCCCCACATAGGCGATATCCTACCTAAGTCCATGCCTTCCTAGTACCAAGCTCGACCATCCTTTGGTTTTTGAGGGGAAGCCTCTTTTGAGCTTCTGGGTAGGTGGTGGGACCTCCCTGCTGCAACATTTGGGGTCCCGTTGTTGCTGTTCTAGCCATTTCATCGTTGCCAGTCAAGTCATCTAGTCGGACCGCTGGGCGAGTAGCCTCCGACTACATTGATCTGAATTTTGGAGCCTAGGATTTTCCTGGCTTCAACATATATGTTGAGCATAAAAAGAAAAAGAGACCTATTATGTAATCATGTATGCAATTTGTTGGAAAAAACTATTGATTTGATATATCAGGTTAAATAAGTTATTTAAGAATGCCTTATGAATGTATGAAAGGTAAAATATCAATGTAATGTAAAATAAAAAAGCTGACAGAAATCAAGGCATTGAAATACAAAGGAAAGCATCAAAAAAAGCTTTGTACATCGAGAAGTAGTCGACGTACATCAAAGTGATAATACAACTTACGTCGACATCTGTGAAGCATACAAGAAGTCAAAGTTTAGAGTTTAAGAATTCAGTTTATGTTAATTTATGATATAATCAGTAATCGACGATTGCAAGAAGTAATAAATATTTTTATGAACTTATGTTGAATTCTCACAGAATGACAATTAAGGTTGTTAAGCTGAATAATGTCGTGATTGCAATTCAAAGCAAGCCATTAATGCTCTAATTAAAGAAGGTGATTATGAGGAATCAAAGAAGATAAAAATAATGAATCAGTTGACCACACTATATATAAAAAAGATTCAACCGAGAGAAATAAAATTGTGAAGCTTCTTCTCTTCTTTTATATTCTCTGAAGGATTCAATCTTCTCTCTGAATCCAAATCTCTCTCTCGATCTAAAGGGGTTATTGTTGTTGACGACTCTTAAAATAGAACAAGAAGTTTGATTGGCGTTCATCCTTCTCTCTTCAAGAACTACTTGACAAATAGGGAACCGCTTTCACAAAGAGCTATCAATTCAAAGATTCATTCAGATCTTATCAATGAAAGAATCTTATTATGGAAAAGCTGACTACATCCATTAACTCCAAAAGAATTTTAAAAGGCCATCTCCAAAGGATAAAGTAGTTCTAAGAGCCTCCTTATCAAAATACTAGTGATTGTAAGAGTCTCTTTATCAAAAGACTCAGTGGTTCTAAGAGTCTTCTTATCAAAAGACTCAGTTGTTCAAACAATCTTATTATCAAAAGAATCAATTGCGGTTCTAAGAGTCTCCTTACCAATGGAATTTGCACTTGTATAGTGAAATCCTACCAAGAGGTAGAATAGAGGGCATACTCAAGTTGCATCTTGGGGACCTCTATAAAACTCTTATGTTGTCTAGATGTTCTGCTCAATAACTTAGACTTCATTATCTTGCATAATCATTTAATCTTCTTATATAATTTGTGACATGTTCTTTGATTGATCGTGTATTAAAATTTTAAATCTCTATTCACTCCCCTCTAGAGTATTTCTTAATTCATATTCCGCACTTTCACAACTGGGTATCACCTACAGTGCAACAAACACTATGTTTAAGTCAACCTTGAACCACTTTGTTTGTCTACTTGCAAAGCAAACTAAAATGATTAAATAAATAATTGACCAAAGGAACATTTAGATCCACTGAGAATATAATGTCGTAGACTGCTTTTATTCCCAAATACAAAAATCCAATTGAAATCCAATGAGTTTACAATGCAAAGAAGAATGACAGATTAAAGTTGAAGCAGAAAAGTACAAAGTAATTGTTGTCACTAAGCGATACAGGCAAAGCAAAATCAATGTATTATTGCCAATGTAATTTTATAATATAAAGATAATTATATCTATTATTTAAATAGATACACAAAAAAATTGAATATATTTTAAATTAGTGTTAAATATGCATTCTAGAATATTGGTCTTACAGAAGAAATTTACGGTGAGTAACCTCTTCCACTCGGGAAAGTTGTAGTCATGATTGTCTTACTCTCTCAATTACTGCCTGACTTTGTTGGTTTCTTTCTTCTAGCTGGAAAGAGTGTTGGAAGATCCCTTTCTGAAGAGAAGAGATTCCTACTGTAGCATTGAATTACTACCCTGTGGGATGCATGTTCCCATACTAAATTCCAGAGCCGACCATTAAGCATGCTGAAACTCTCGACAAAGATGAGATATATTTAATTGGATGCCGAGAAACTTTGTTGAAGTTAAAATTAAGGCATATGATTTTAAACAAACAATAAGATCATATAATGCAAGGATTAATGTACGGATATACACATGTATGTATACATTCATATACATATGTTCATAGGCAAATTTATTAACATGGACATTGCATATGTATATGGAGGTACACATACATATGTATATGGATGTGTAAACATACATATGAATATCTATTTAACAATGCATGCATATATGTATTTATTTCTCTATATACATGCATGTGTTTCTATATCTCTATACATACATATGGAAAAATGCTACATATGAGTATGTGCATACATATTTATATATACTATTTAAAAAGATAGTCTTTGGTATAACATTCAGTATACCAATTTTACCTCTCTTTTTAAAATTTTGTATTTATAAGATTCAAAAATTATTGGGACTTAGGGACACGCTTGAAAAATGAAAAAAAGGGCAAAAATTACTTTAAAATTTGGTGAAGAAGGCTCAGAGTTGTAGATTGCGCCGACGATAAATAGTTATAATTAATCAAACTCACTGTATTGGTAAAAAATAGAGAATTGATATTAGCGGTCCAAATGAGGCTATTCACGCCATAAAAGGAGAAAAGACCCCAAATTTAGCTTCTTTCATTCATATAGTCGCAACCTAAATCCAGAATTCGGCCTACACTTGCTCGGTATGATTTTCTCATGCCTCATTGCACGTGTCTAGGAGTTATGCACGCTGCTCAACATCGACTCCTCCATCGACAAAGATGACAAGCAATGACCATTGATTTTCTTCCATTCCTTCTTTGGCGTGGACTCGAGCCCTGACCCTCATTCTCGTGCACCTCTATAAGTTTCCCACGCTGCTCGACATCGAGCGGACGAGATCTGTGCAGGTTAATCCATAGATGGTTTCAGGTGGTTGATATTTTATCCTTCTTCCATTCCTACATTTCTGACATAGGTTTCACTTCTAACATTTGTTTCAATTGTCTACATCTTGGGTTTGATGTAATTATTCAGAGAGTCAATCCACTAACCGATAAGACAAAGGCTCAGGTTAAACTTAGGTGTGATAGATGAGGTTTTACTAATGCTAGATAAAATAAGAAGGGTTGAGTTAAGAAAATTTTGAGAAAGATCGGATCTAATCGATGTTGTAACCTATTTTCTTTATAGGGACAAAAATCTCCGGGTTTAAATGAGTGGACATTAGAAGTGAAATGTGGACTTCATAACCACGAGTTTGTACATTTATAGGCCCAGTCATTTGTTGGCAGATTAGATATGAATGAGCAAAAGATAGTTCACGATATGTATGCAGTAGGGATGAAGCTTGGGAAAATATTGTCTGCTCTGAACAATAGAAAGTTTTCCAACTCTACTAACATGCGAACAATTTACAATGAAAAATCTACTTTACTGGAAGGAGTTGGCGCGCGGTACCTTGATCTAGTTTCTTTATAAGTGCGTTGTTGAAGTCGTATATGTTAGTTACAACTAGGCGAATGGTCTTTCAAGTAAGACTATTCACCTCGTTTATGTTAAGCTTAGCAGCATATTTTCAGATAGGGTTATCTTGGATTGCATATATAAGACAAATTAGTATCGGTTTCCACTACTCTATTGTTGGGTTGACATCCACTGATATGATATTTTTCATTGCTTGCATTTATGTCTAATGAAATCGAATCTACCTATACATGAGCTCTTGAATGTTTTAAATGTGTGTTATATCAAAGTTCTCTATTAAATGTATTGATCATAGACAGAGAGAACACATTAACGAATGCTATTGAAATTATATTTCCTCAATCCAATATCATTTTGTCTCAAGTTCACATCAATCGTAATATCAAAGCACATTGTAAGAAATATTTTAAGAATGAGAAAGAGTGTGAAGATTTTTGTATGTGACTGACAGTTAATGAACTCCCAACAGTTCATGATTTTAATATGTTGCTTAACCCCATGGTTGCTAAACATACTGAGGCATATTGGAAGTATTTTGTTATGTGGTGACAACATGGGTAGACCCTTATAAAGAGTTATTTGTTCCTGCTTAATTAGGTTGACAAGTGCTTGCACTTAGGTAATTCAACAAGCCGTGTGGAAAGTGGTCACAATAAGTTGAAAAGGTTTTTGGAGGTTTCTATTGAAATTTTGAAAAATGTGTGGACGGCTTTTAACAAAATGATAAACATTCAACAGAATAAAATTAAAAGATCATTTGGGCAAAATTCAATTCAAGTAATTACAGAGTTCAGAGGATCTTTGTACACTAAACCACTTGTTTCTATATCACTTAGTGTTATAGAAGCTATTAAGAAGGAAGACGATTTGGTTAAGACGTGATGTCTAAATGTATTGGTCTGCATAAAATGAGGCTTATGATGGGTTTATCATGTGCACAAGAGTTAGTTATATACATCAATAATTCTAGTGTCTTCTCATTATGGATGATTCATAAATATTGGAAGCAACTATAACTTGCAATCACTATCACAACACTCTACATAGGCGAAGGAATAAGATGAGCCAGTAAATGACATCAAAAAAGAGTTGGATGGTATACTCTAGAAATACAACAATATTTATCATTATCAAAAAATTGAGTTAAAGAGGATGCTTCGTGATTTAATAGATCTGACAACATCACAAACATTAGAACCAGTAATTCCAAGAAAGCTCAAGGATCAGCAAATGGAGGCACTAAAAAGTATGTTAATGATTATAAGTCAATTAAAAGAGATCTTTCTTTATTTGAATGCATACTTTTGAATGATCAAGAACATCAAATAAATAAGAAGCCTAGAAAAAAGAATGCACAAAAACTCTACTAGCAATAATTTTTTATGTTGCATTCGTGAGGAAATGTCATAATATATCCCTAATTATATAGTAGATGTCATAGGTGTGAGTGGTGACAGCCATTGTGGATAGCGTATTCTATGTCTAGCCTTAGATAAAAGGGATAATTGGTTGGTAGTGTTCAAAGAACGTTCATTGGAAATCCACCATCATGATAACTTGTACACACACATATATGGACATGTACAATTGCAAGAACAACTATTATCTCTTAATTGCAATGTATTGTCAGTCCAATTTTATAAATGAATGTCAAAGTTGGACATGAGATTGATCATCACTTCATGCTACAATATTACATTTGTTCTTTATTTGAGATTATAGTCTTTCACATTTTTCCTCTACATTCAGCACCTCCAGAAGATAAGAAGATAATATTTATTGAGTTTATAAATCAGAATCATTTCATTCAATTGTTGATGGATGAAAAATATGCACTACCACCCATTATTTTAATGTGGCAAAGATATCATCATTCCGTAGCGGAAGCATATGGAACTTAACTTATATTTTATGGTGTAGAGCTACACAATGTAATAAGCTTGCAAGTGCAATTGTTAATTTGGCTGATCCATGAAGTTAAGGTATACATTGAGAATTATATAATTTCAATGTAATCATTTATAAACCTCATTAATTTGTAAAGTAATTATCTAATTACTATTTGATGCGGATGTGCATTGTCGATATGGATGGTCGTTATTTTGATGAATTTGATGTACAATAATTTATTTTGTCTATGTTCTCAATGTGTAAACTCGGAAAAAGTATATTTTTGTAATTATACTCTATATAACATGTGTATTTTCTTGTTGTTGCACATGATCGTAACTATAACGACGTGATTTAAAATCATTTTGATCTGTTTATGGTTTTGGGTGATTGATGTTGCACTCTTCTTATGTCCAAAACTATCTAAACTTGATCAAATTTTTATGCAATTATTGGCATATCATATGTTGTTGGAACATGATCTTCCGCATCTCCTAGGTTTGAGAATAACAAATCCTATGTGTATTTGATCTTGTGTGTTCAAGTGTGCAGGTTTACTAGGTCCACATGACTCAAGGAGTACACATGATGACTGCCCCCAAAATTGGGACCAAAATTCGAAAGAGCTCAATAGCGCCGGCGGTATCGATAGCGCCCAGCGCTAGCGTTAATCAGCGCGTTTCCGGCATCGTTTTTAGAAAGGGCTAACGCCAGGAGGTAGCAGATAGCGCTGGCGGTAGCATGGTGCATAAGAGGCATAGAGCAAAATGTTGCCTCAGATTGAAGATTATGCCGCGTAATTTGTTTCTTAATCCGAGCTAGCGCCGGCGGTAGCGCTAGCGCCGGCGGTAGCGCTAGCGCCGGCGGTAGCGCTTGGGCTATAAAAGGACCCCCTCTCCTCTTGTTTTCGGAGACACCCATTGCATACACCTCAGAGAGAGAGTACTAGAGTTCCAGAGGCTTGTCTTAGCCGAAATTTGAGGTCCCAGCGAAGCTCTGCCAATTTCTGAAGGAGAATTCCATCTCGCCGAATCCAGACAAAGTCCGCTTCAACAAACGCTGATTCTACAGCGGATCTTCATCTCCTACTTCAGAAGTTCATCTTAAGGGAGGTTTTGTTATTTTATTTCTCTATAATCATTGTAAACGGTAGTGAAATCGCCTCGTGTTGGCGACTAGGTCTGGGGTAGACTTAGGGCTGAAATTCGCCTCGTGTTGGCGACTAGATCTAGGCTAGTTCTAGGGGGTGCTCGAGGCCACATCCGGGGAAGGATTGGCTAGAGCGGCTTGAGGCCGAATCCGGGGAGGATAAGGCTAGGGCCACCGGTTCGTGGGGAAGCGAGTCGGGATAGAAAACAAAAAGAGCTTTCTTAGTATTCGCCTCCGATCTCTAGCGTCACCGAGATCAAGTTTTGTAAAACTTATTTATCATTAATAAAGCTTGTCTCCTTTTGTTTTACTTCACTTATTTCATGTCTTTGATCTTGCAATAATTCTAAGTGTTTAAATATAATCTAAAGTTTTTGAAAACCCTTATTCACCCCCCCCCCCCCCTCTAAGGGCGCCGACCGATCCAACAAGTGGTATCAGAGCAGGTTATTCCAATCGGCTTAACAACCGGGAATAATGACGTCTCATGATCTCGCTTTTCCTGAGGGTCAAGGGGTTAGTCGACCACCTCTCTTTACTGGGTCAGATTTTAACTACTGGAAAAACCGAATGATGTGTTTTCTTATGGCCATGGATGTAGAAGTATGGAACATGGTAGAAGTACGGAACTCTCCACCTACAACTGTAGTAGGAGATGCGACATTAGCAAAACCTAAGGATAAATAGGATGACAATGATAAACTAAGGTGTAAAAATAATGCTAAAGCAATGAATGCCTTATATTGCGCTTTAACCAGGACTGAGTTTAATAGAATTTCTGCATGCACTACTGCTTATGATATTTGGAATCAATTAGAAGTAACTCACGAAGGTACATCGCAGGTGAAAGATGCAAAGCTGTTTCAACTGGAATCTGAATATGAGAAATTCAGGATGGACACGGAAGAGGACATCAACTCCATGTACACTCGCTTCACAAAGATTGTCAACGCATCAAAGGCACTTGGAAAGACCTACTCCGACGGGGACTTGGTGAGGAAAATCCTTCGTTCCTTACCCCCAAGGTTCAATCTGAAGGTGACAGCCATCTCAGAGTCGCACAACTTAAGAACGCTCCAGATCGAGAACCTCATTGGGAATCTCAAAACCCATGAGGTAGAACTGCAAATTCAACATGAAGAATACAACAAAGAGCCGAAGAAAAAGGCGTTGGCACTAACATCAAAGAAGGAGTGCACCGAAGAGGACGATGATGATGAAGAAGGACTCCTGGTGAAGAACTTCAAAAAGTTCATCAGGAATACAGAAAGAAGGAACACATTCAGAAAATTCTTCCAAAAGGACACTCGACGAAAGGGATCTTCCTCTTCATCGAGGAAAGATAAAGGAAGCGATGACGAAGAAGAAAGGCCGCCTCCAGAATGCTATCACTGCAGAAAAACCGGGCACATTCGGAGCCAGTGCCCAAAATACCAAAAGGAACGAAAAGAACAAAAGAAAACAAGAGAAAAGAAGAAAGTGCTGAAGGCCGCCACTTGGGATGACTCTTCCTCTGAAGAGTCAAATGAATCTGAGTCAAGTAGCGAGGAGGAAGCAAACTTGTGTTTGATGGCCAAAAGCGACGATGACGACACCAGTGTTCTTAGCGACACTGAGAAATCCACTTACTCTATGGGTGGTACCTCTTGGGTATCTGGATCTTTACTCTCATCCTCTTTCTAGGTTTGCAGGAAGGCTAAGGAAACAGAAGACGTGTGGTATTTGGACTCAGGCTGCTCCAAACACATGACAGGCAATAAAGCAAAATTCCTTAGCATAGAAAAGAAGAAAGGAGGAATAGTAACGTTTGGCGATAACGGAAAAGGAAGGATCATGGGAGTTGGTACAGTGGATAACGCATCTTTTCTTATATCAAATGTGCTTTATGTGAAAGGATTAAAACATAACCTAATATCTATAAGTCAACTGTGTGATAAAGGTTTAGACGTACTTTTTGAATCTTCCACTAACCTTTGCAAGATTGTTAATCTTAAAACAAAAGATGTGTTATTAACTGCACCTAGAACTCATAATGTTTACATAGTTTCATTTCATGATCTTTCTAAATCTTCTATAAAATGTTTTATAACGAAAAATGATGAATTAGAATTATGGCATAGACGTTTAGGCCACACTAGTACAAAGCTCATCTTAAAACTAGCAAAAAGAGAGTTGATTTGAGGATTGCCTAAGTTGAATGGAAATTTATCTTCATTATGCTCTCCATGCCAGAAAGGCAAATTTACTAAGACATCTTTTAAAAGCAAAAATGAAATTTCTACATCAAAACCTCTGCAATTAATTCATATGGATCATTTTGGCCCCGTTAACACTGCGAGTCTTGGTGGTAGATTATACACTTATATTCTCATAGATGACTATTCTAGATATTGTTGGACTTTATTTCTCTCCTCCAAATCTGATGTGTTTTGCGAATTTTCAAAATTATGTACTCGCATTCAAAATGAATTAGATTTAAAAATAAAATGCATTCGCTCAGATCATGGAGGTGAATTTGAAAATGAAAATTTTAAATCTTTTTGTGACATGTTAGGTATTAAGCATGAGTTCTCTGCTCCACGCACACCTCAACAAAACGGTGTTGTAGAACGGAAAAATAGGACAATACAAGAACTTGCACGCACAATGCTATCTGAATATAAATTACCTAAGTATTTTTGGGCAGAAGCCGTAAGCACTGCATGCTATGTAATGAATAGAGTTATGCTTCGCCCATCATTATCTCTCACACCATATGAACTCTACTATCAAAAGAAACCTAACGTATCGTATTTTTGAGTTTTTGGATGTAAATGCTTCATTCTTAATACAAAAGACTCTTTAGGAAAATTTGACGAAAAATGCGATGAAGGAATATTTCTTGGTTATTCTTCAACTAGTAAAGCATATAGAATATTTAATAAAAGATCAAGCAAGGTTGAAGAGTCAATTAATGTCAGATTTGATGAGTTTGTTCCATGTGCAGAAAAGCTCCCTACAGGTACCGATGATGAACCTTTGCCATCCTTGGAGCACGACGAACAAGAACCATCCAAAGTAGAGGAGGAGAAGTCAAAAGAAGATGAATATGTACCTCCAAGCATTCTCAACTTCTCCAAAAATCATCCAAAGGAGCTAATCATTGGGGAACCTTCTACTGGGGTAAGAACTCGGTCCTCTCTTCATGAAACATTTTCAAATATTTGCTTTGTCTGAAATTGAACCTAAAAATGTTTCCACCACTTTAAATGACGAATTTTGGTTTTTGGCAATGAATGAAGAGTTAGGACAATTTGAAAGAAATAAAGTTTGGAATTTAGTAGAAAGACCATCTAATCATCCAATTATTGGCGTAAAATGGATTTTTAAAAATAAGCTAGATGGTGAATCTAGGATTGTAAGAAATAAAGCACGCTTAGTTGCTCAAGGCTATTCACAAATCGAGGGGGTAGATTTTGAAGAAACTTTTGCACCCGTAGCTCGCTTAGAATCTATACGAATATTTTTGGCATTTGCGAGTTTTAAAAGAATAAAATTATTTCAAATGGAAGTTAAAAGTGCTTTTTTAAACGGGTTTATTAAAGAAGAAGTTTATGTAGAACAACCCCCCGGTTTCATAAATGAAAGATTTCCAAATCATGTTTACAAATTAGAAAAAGCGCTTTAAGGTTTAAAACAAGCGCCCCGTGCCTGGTATGATCGTCTTACATCATTTTTGTTAGAGCACGGTTATGTTATGGGAAGTGCAGACAACACACTCTTCATTAAGCATAAAAATAACGAATTAATTATTCTACAAATATATGTTGATGACATCATTTTTGGAGCCACTAATGAAGAGTTGTGTAATGAAGTAGTCTTAATAATGAAAAATGAATTTGAAATGAGTCTTGTAGGAGAACTATCATATTTTCTTGGTTTTCAAATTTCACAAAGAACTGATGGTATTTTTCTGTGTCAATCAAAGTATGTTCACGAAATGCTTAAACGATTTGGATTTGAAAATCTTAAACATGCTTCTACTCCTATGAGTGCTTCTTTAAAACTTGGAAAAGATGAATCTGGAATTTCTATTGATCAAACGCTATATAGAGGAATGAGAGGTTCTCTTCTTTATTTAAGTGCATCTAGACCAGATATAATGTTTATCGTATGTTTATGTGCTCGCTTTCAAGCCGATCCAAAAGAATCTCATTTAAAAGCGGTAAAACATATTTTTCATTATTTAATAGGGTCATCTAAACTAGGATTATGGTACCCACATAATGACTCCTTCACACTCCACGGCTATTCCGATTCGGACTACGCCGGGTGCTCACTAGATAGAAAAAGCACTAGCGGTACGTGTCACTTTTTAGGACTCTCTTTAGTTGCTTGGTCTAGTAGAAAACAATCTTTGGTTGCACTCTCCACCACGGAGGCCGAATATATCGCACTTGGTAGTTGTTGTGCACAAGCGTTATGGATGAGCCAAACACTAGAGGACTTTGGATTTCATCTCAAAAACATAGATCTTAAATGTGACAACAAAAGTGCAATAGACCTCACATATAATCCTGTACACCATTCTAGATCCAAACACATCGACGTTCGTCATCATTTCATTAGGGATCACATTAAGAAAGAAAATGTAAAAGTAAGCTTCATTGGGATAGAATCTCAACTCGCTGACATATTCACTAAACCTCTTCCCGATGCACGATTTTGTTTATTACGACTTGAGTTAGGTGTGCTAGATCTTACAAGTTAAAACATGCTCACAAATACAAACTTCTTCACTTTCAACCATCAAAAACATCTCCTAAAAATCTGCACTTTCGGCATGAAACTACTATTGGGACACCTAATCAAAATCAACAATCAAAATTTTCAAAACTCTAAAAAATCACTTACTGTTTCCCGCGCTAGCGCTAGCGCAGGCGCTAGCGTCGAGGTTCATTTTTCTGTATTTTTTAAATTTCTAAAAACCCCTAAAAATATATAAATCTATATTTTCTACTTAGTTTTGCACTTCTATGTTTCTTTATTTTTTGAAAAATCAAATACAAAACTACAAAAACCAAATTACTAAAAATATGCTTTGTTTTTTTTTGCTTGTGTTGTTTCCTTTGTTTACAGTTCATCTTTATGCAAAAATCAAATATAAAAATTACAAAAGCAAAAATTACAAAAATATGCTTTTTTATTCTTTTGAACTTGACTTTTCTATGTATCTTGCGAAAGGGTGATTTGGGCTATCATCCAATCATATCACCTAGTACCGGGCGAACCTCTCACAAGGTAGTCCTCGGGAAGTCCAAGATCAATTTTATGAGTTCAAACTTTGAATAAAAATTACTCATCAAAAATATTGTATGAACTTCATTGAAAATCAAGCATGATTTAGTCTATTATTTAGAAATTCTACAATATTGCAACTTATCTTTTCAAACTACGTTGAACATTGTTTTTCTTCATACTTTGATATATCTATTCAAATGTGCAACAATTATAGTTTAAAAGTTGTGTAGGATCAAGCTTAGCATGCCTCTAAGTATGAGTAAATGTTTTATGTTTGATAATGATATTTATTCACTCACCCTTTTTTGGCATTGTCTGCATATGTGTTTAATCTAAGAATACTTGTGTATGTTTTGTATTAGTACAATGGATTAAAATTGCACAAGTATCTAACCTACACTCCTTCTTTTGCACTCTTAAAAATTAAGAAAAGTGGTTATATTTTTCATAAAATCTATTGATTTGCAAAACAAGTGTATTCGGAGAACTTTGTACAAAACAAAATTATAAAATAAATGACAAAGATAACTCCACCAAGCACTACTTGAACCTCCTGATAAGTCTTAATGAGCATTGTGAGGTTGAGCACCTTGGAAAGAATAATAAAGTGCCTTGTGCAAATCAAATCTTTCTTTCAAAAATAAGAAAAACCACTTTCTCTTAAGTACACCGGATCACTAGTCTCCAAATTCAAAATAAAATATGTGATCCCCCAAGCACTACTTTGCACCCTGATAAGTCTTGATGAGCATTGTGTGTGCAAAGCACCTTGGTAGTTGTACATTTTTTTTGTGCATTAAAGTGTGTGGAAGTAATCTTATTTGTGTTTTATTGTGCTTCTTACTTTACATATTACTTGTAGTTTTGATTAAAACATTTGTTTACTCTCCTCAAAATTACACCTATGTGCACATCATTATTTTCCATAACACTTCTTCTCATGAGTATTGGATCCTAATGCTAATTCTCTACTACTTTTTATTTATGAAATGCACTAGATAACCTAGCATGTGTTCTACAATGTTTTGTATGTTTTTGGAATTATGAATTAAAGTAACATTGTAGTATTTTTCTTTTTTGTTAAACATTCTCTCATGCTTGGTTATTATCAAATTTAAAACTACAAAATGATTTACAAAAACATCATCTTCTGTGAACTTTAACTCATTTTTTTGGGGACTATCATTACTATTTGATGTTTCTTTATTGCTATAAGTCTTCCGCATCTTAACCATATAAGTGTTTTTACCTTGCGCTTTCATGCTTACTTAATATCTTGTATTCTTTGCATCATCACTTATTCTTAAAAATTCCTATCTTTCATCAAGTGATAGATTTTCTTGGAACACTTTTTATTGGTTACTTCTAACATAAAAATCTTTTATGCTAAAAACTCTGCATATTTTGTAATAACTCTGATCTATTTCAATAAAAAACAATTCTAAACCTCCTTATCATCTACTTAAAAAAGCTCGATCATGCCTTCTCAGCTATTTACAAATTCTTTGGTGCTTTGTTTCCCTACCCACTTTTGCTAATAACAAAGGGGGAGAACTAACATGATAAACTGCAAAAGGGGGAAAACTAACACGATAAATATAACTCGCTATCATAAATCCAACATGACAAATTCAGATGATAGCTTACATATTAGGGGAGCACTCACCTAGGGGGAGCACGTATTTAGGGGGAGCAATTCTAACATGCTAAAATCAATAATTATCCTAAAGTCATCACTCTCACACACACACAAGTATAGTCTCATCATGCTTATTTATTAATGCTTTGTTTTATCATTAATGGATTTGTTATTATGAAAAGGGGGAGTTTGTTGGAACATGATCTTCCGCATCTCCTAGGTTTGAGAATAACAAATCCTATGTGTATTTGATCTTGTGTGTTCAAGTGTGCAGGTTTACTAGGTCCACATGACTCAAGGAGTACACATGATGACTGCCCCCAAAATTGGGACCAAAATTCGAAAGTGCTCACTAGCGCCGGCGGTATCGATAGCGCCCAGCGCTAGCGTTGATCAGCGCGTTTCCGACATCGTTTTTAGAAAGGGCTAACGCCAGGCGGTAGCAGATAGCGCTGGCGGTAGCATGGCCCATAAGAGGCATAGAGCAAAATGTTGCCTCGGATTGAAGATTATGCCGCGTAATTTGTTTCTTAATCGGGGCTAGCACCGGCGGTAGCGCTAGCGCCGGCGGTAGCGCTTGGGCTATAAAAGGACCCCCTCTCCTCTTGTTTTCGGAGACACCCATTGCATACACCTCAGAGAGAGAGTACTAGAGTTCCAGAGGCTTGTCTTAGCCGAAATTTGAGGTCCCAGCGAAGCTCTGCCAATTTCTGAAGGAGAATTCCATCTCGACGAATCCAGACGTAGTCCGCTTCAACAAACGCTGATTCTACAACGCATCTTCATCTCCTATTTCAGATGTTCATCTTAAGGGAGGTTTTGTTATTTTATTTCTCTTTTATCATTGTAAACGGTAGTGAAATCGCCTCGTGTTGGCGACTAGGTCTGGGATAGACTTAGGGATGAAATTCGACTCGTGTTGGCGACTAGATCTAGGCTAGTTCTAGGGGGTGCTCGAGGCCACATCCGGGGAAGGATTGGCTAGAGCGGCTTGAGGCCGAATCCGGGGAGGATAAGGCTAGGGCCACCGGTTCGTGGGGAAGCGAGTCGGGATAGAAAACAAAAAGAGCTTTATTAGTATTCGCCTCCGATCTCTAGCGTCATCGAGATCAAGTTTTGTAAAACTTATTTATCATTAATAAAGCTTGTCTCCTTTTGTTTTACATCACTTATTTCATGTCTTTGATCTTGCAATAATTCTAAGTGTTTAAATATAATCTAAAGTTTTTGAAAACCCTTATTCACCCCCCTCTAAGGGCGCCGACCGATCCAACATATATAACTTCCAGTGTTAATGTATTTTTCTTACTAATAATATTATATCTTCAACGAATATAATATGAGATTGTGAATATCAATGGACTACAGATAGAGATAATCTAGGTGCTAATATCAAATCTCTAAGTATATATATCAAAATTAATTATTATGGAAACCCTTTAGGTATGGATAGAATTGAAATTGGATATTGGAATTTAGACTAATTCAAATTACAGTGTTTGCTCAATAAACAGAATTGGAGAATATCATGTAATTGATCAATTGTGTTGTTCGTTTATTAGATAAAATTCAATCTTAGAATTGCACGTGCTAGAGCAAAAAATTCGCACCCGAGCAAAAAAACGTGCCTGGGCGCACAAGTGAAAATGCGAGCGGACGGGCGAGAAGAGAGCGCTCGGTTGAAAATTAGCGCGCCCAGGCAAAAAAACGCACTCCCGGGCGGAAAATGCGAGCCCGGGTTAAGTATGCCTGCCAGGGCGGAATACGTTCTCCCGGGCGTAATATTCATTCCCGAGCGAAAAAACGCACGGCATGGCGGAATACGTGCATCCGGGTTGAATACGCGAGCCCGAGAAAACATGTGCGTCGTGGCGAAAAAATGCTCCCCCGGGAAAAAATGCGCGTCCACGCGAAAAGCTGCAACTTAAGGCGAAAATTACACACGAGTCAAAAACAAGCGCCCTTATGAAATACGCCCGCCCGTACATAATACGCGCGCTATACAACCACGTGTTCGCCCATGAGAGGTGCACCCCCAGGGAAGTGACCTCGTCGGGAGCATCCACCCGCAACTCGACAAGGAGCCGCGGGTAGTCATCCTCCAGGATTACGAGTCGCTCCTCGGAGGCTGTCCTATCCTCCAGCGCCTGGTTGTACAGATCCCGCAGCATGTGATCATACTTCTAGAGCACCTCGGCGGTCCGCCTCTTCAGTATATCGGGGTCTCCGAGATCTCCCAGGAAGACATCAATCTTATCCGACGAGGGCGGGGGTGACATCTCCTCTTCCCCAAGGTCAAGATCGGCGGGGGAGCTCTCGCAGGCACCTGAAAACGAGAAATCAGTGGCGAAAGCAAGGTACAAGTAATCGCTAATCTTGACCATCCTGGCGAGTCCATGGTCAGTTTACCGGGGCGCTGGCGGGAGGAGCTCGGTTGTCCCTGGAAGGCCTCAGTGTAGGTCAGCGTGACAGATTTCCCAGGCCAGGGGGTGCGTCGTGCTGCTGGTGATCTAGATGACGACGAGTATTGAGCCACCAGGGATCTTTTGGCCCAGGGTGTTGGATCTGATGGTGCCTTAGAGGGGGGGGGGGGTGAAAAAGGGGTTTACAGTTTTTTAGATAAACTGAGTGATTTTTAGAAAACAGAAACTTTTTGATTCTGTTGCTAACGCCAGGCATTAAGATTCAACGTTGGGCGTTAGCTCTCCAGAAAATAATTTTCCCAGAAATATGTCAAAGTGATTTTACTTATGAAATCCTAAATGAAATATAATCAGAGATAATGAAAATGAACATTATATTTCAAAAGTGTATTACAAGATAAAATTTCAATAACGCTTGAAATTAAAGGCGACAAAGTAAAATACACATTTTGTTCCTTCACCGGTCCTTCTCCCAAGGACCGGTTGACTATAGCCTATCTTTCCCCAGATAAGGCCTATAGCCACCCCCTAAATCTACCCTAGACCTAGTCGCTATGCACAAGGCAATGAATTTCCCCCTAAACCGAACCCGGCTTAGTCACCACATGCAAGACGCCGAATTCACTACCGTTACAGGAATATAAAGAAAAAAAGATAAATGAAAATTCATAACAAAAGACTCCTCATATTGAAGAGCACTGAAGGAAATGTTGAAGACACGCAATGAACATCATCGGAGTTGAAGCGAGCGTCCTTCTTCAAATTTAACCGTTGGAAATCTCCCTCTCACTCTTGTTCCTCAATGGTTGTGTTGAGAGTACTCCCTGAATTCGGGATGAAAAGCTCTTTCAGAAGTCTGGAATGAAGGCTTGGATGCATGTAACTTTGAGCAATGAAATCAGCTCTTTAAATAGGCATGAGAGCTAATGCGTGGCATTAAGTAGTTAACGCCAGCGTTAAGGATCGTGTACGGTCGTGGCTGAGATCGTACAACCATTGAGATCGTGGCAGATCGTGGACTCAATGCGAGAGTTAACTCCAACGCTGGCATTGTCTCTGGCTTCTCGATGGATTCCTTCTCGACATCATTTCATCTCGACAGATTCTTTCTTGAGGAAAGTTAATGCGGGGCGTTAACTGCTAACGCTGAGCGTTAGATCTCTTTTTAGAGAATCATCTTTAATAACAATCCAATTCATAGAGATATGTACCTATAGTACCTGCACACTATAAACACAAGCAAGATCAAATACATAGTGTGATTTGCTATTCTCAAACTAAGAGATGTGGAACACAAGCTCCAACAATCTCGCTCTTTTAAGAATAACAAATCCACTAATAGGAAATAAACTTTAATTCAAATAGTGTTTATAGTATATGATAAGCGCGGTAATCATGCATACTCCCCCTATATGGATACTCCCCGTATATGAATGCATTTCCTATTTTACTCCCACTAAATAATAGATTTCTTCAAGTTATTTCTTCAATTTATTCTCCCCCATTTGTTATAATAAAAAGGAGGTAGGGATGAGTAGTATCAATTTTCCTTTGTGCACTATATAGAGATAATTAGTGAACGCAGCGAAAGCAATTTTGAACAACTTTAAGCACTTGTAAGCACAAAATAGAATAAGCATTTAAGTCAAATAAGTAGATGTTTGATTTACAAAAGTTGCAAGTACATTTGAAATTTGTAATATAAAATTAGCAAGCAAGATTATAAAATATCAAAGAAAGATATGTTTGCAATGTAAATTAATTTTCATTTCAAGTAAACATAAACATTATAAAGATCATGCTTTGTTATCTAGTGCATTTACTCATGATTGTAGAAAATTGTGTAGGTAAGCTTTAGGTCCAATTCTCATGAGTGGAAGTATTATAAATGCAAATGATGTGTTCAATAAGGGTGTTTTGATAAAGTATACAAGTGTATAAATCAAACCATATGAAACTATGTAATGTAAGAACATAACTTGAATTGAACATAAACAACTTTACTTCTACAATTTTCAACGCACAAAATGAGTTTTACTTATAAAGAGAAGTGGTCAAAATTTTGTTTGCACAAGACACTTTACAATTTTTGGTGGAGTTTTCCTTGTCATATATTTTTCTTTGTTTTGAATTGTTTTTTTGTAACCAAGGACTCCAAGTTCACTTATTATTGCAAACATAGAAATTTTATTTTATATACCACATTTTTCTAAATACAAGTGCATGAAAATCAAAGAATTCAAGAAAGAATTCAATGTTGTGTAGGTAAACTATTTATAAAATTCAAAATAAGTTCTTATGTTGCACAATCATGCAAAAATAAGTTTTAAAAAAAAATTTACTCATATTTAGAGGCATGTAAAAACTTTTCTACACATATAATCCATAACCAAATTCTTTGCATATTTCAAGATATTATTCAAGGCATAATAAAATCAAAACAATGTTTTTAAGAAACTTGAAGGTTTAAATTAAACATTATAAATAATCTTTAAGCAATATATATAATCATCCTTGAATTAACCATTTAAGTATATTTTTTTCATTAGTTTTTTTGAAAAGGAAATAAAAAATAGAAAACTTTTAAAAAATAGAGAAATAATACAAAATACTGCAATAAAATAATGCCAGAAAATTTTCAAATAAGACTGAAAAAATTCTGGAGCAGAGAGGCTAACGCTAGGCGTTAGCTTCTTAACGCCAAAACAGAGTACCATATTTTGATTTTTTGAAAAACCTTTTTCTTGATTCATCTGCATTATAAAGAGGCCATCTTACAGTTGAAATTTCAAACATTATGGAGTTGATTTGAAGGCTCTTTTAGCGTGTTTTGGTGTTTTTTCAATAGTTATACATTTTTATTGATTTTTGAATTTTAAAAAAATGCAAACAGATATATGAAAGTACATAAGATAATTTTGATAGCTTTTTATAAGGTTTAAAGAGACATTTCTAAGACACCTAATTCTAACCTAAGCATGTGAAAACATGCATCAGGTAGAGGTTTGGTAAAAATGTCATCAAGTTGTGATTCAGTCCCTATAAAGCTAATTTTAACATGTTCCTTCTTAATATGATCTCTAATAAAATGATGTCGGACATCTATATGTTTTGATCTAGAATGATGTACGGGATTATTTGTAAGATATATAATGCTCTTGTTGCCACACTTTAATTCTACGTTATTTAGATAAACACCAAAGTCCTATAACGTTTGGGTCATCCATAAGGCTTGTGCACAACAACTACCTTGTGCGGTACATTCGACCTCGGTGGTGGAGAGGTCAACAGAATTTTGTTTCTTACTCGACCATGATATGAGTGAAGGGCCTATAAACTGACACGTGCCACTAGTGCTCTTACGATCTAATGAACATCCATAATCCGAATCAGAAAAACCGTGTAAAATAAAACAATCATTATGAGAATACCATAAGCCTAATCTAGATGTTCCAATTAGATATCTAAATATACGTTTAACCACTTTTAAACGTGATTCTTTTGGGTTAGCTTGAAATATAACACATAAACAAATGAAAAACATAATATCGGGTCTATAGGCGCTCAAATATAGCAATGAGCCTATCATTCCTCTATATAATGTTTGATCAATTGAAATACCGGCTTCATCTTTTCCTATCTTTAGTGATGCACTCATTGGTGTATTAGCTTGTTTTAGGTTTTCAAATCCAAATCTCTTTAGAATATCTTGAACATATTTAGTTTGACAAATAAATATACCATCTTGTTTTTGTGAGATTTGAAATCCTAGAAAATAAGTGAGTTCTCCTACCAAGCTAATTTCAAATTCATTTTTCATCACTAAAATGACTTTATTACATAACTCTTCATTAGTGGCTCTAAATATAATATCATCAACATATATTTGCAATAAAATCAAATAATTATCTACATGTTTAATGAAGAGTGTATTATCTGCACTTTTTATTTTATAACTGTGCTTTGTCAAAAATAATGTCAATCTATCATACCAAGCACGTAGCGCTTGCTTCAATCCATAAAGCGCTTTCTCTAATTTATACACATGATTTGGAAATTTTCCACTCACAAAACCGGGGGGTTGTTCTACATAAACTTCTTCTTTTATAATCCCGTTTAAAAATGCACTTTTAACATCCATTTGAAACAATTTAAATCTTTTAAAACTCGCAAATGCAAGAAATATTCTAATTGATTCTAGGCGAGCAACGGGTGCAAAAGTTTCATCAAAATCTACCCTTTCGATTTGTGAATATCTATTGGAACAACCCTATTACTGTTTTGGGATAGGATCACTATGTTTTAACTAAGGATCAAGTTGACCCCACTGTATAGCTTAAGGGTCAAGTATTTAAGATGATTGATTAGCTAGAACTTAAGGAATATTTAAGTTCCCAGCATTCGACAAATGGCGAGTGGCGTTCGACAAATGACTAGCTTCGTTCAACAAATTCTTCTCAGCAGACTGAAGAATTATAGCCAGTTCCAGCGCTCGACATTCTCTAAGCAGCTTTTGACAAATGGCAAGCAGCGTTCGACAAATTCCAGCCAGAGCTCGACAAATTTTATATGAAAGCTCAGTTCGACAAATACAAGTCCAGATAATCTATATCAGTTATTTTGTCAACTCTCTGAACACAGATCGACGACCTTAACGGATCTATTCAAGTTCTTTTGGACGTATTCAGTCAGTTTAGTAAGTATATCTTATTCATTTATTATATTCTTTTATTCCTTCTATTCCAAGACAAGAATAGCCGTTGATATTTAATGCTACGACATCTTTCACATCAAAGGAATCAAAAAGGAACTGCCAAAATCGTTTTGGTGGTTGTTACAGTTCCAAGAAGGATTTAAGCCAGGATAATATATTCCTTAAAGATAGATGATTTGAATTTCAAATTAGAAATCCATCACAGAAGAAAATATATACAAAAACAGTCGTATACTCCCTTAGACAGACATCTTATACAGTTATTCAAAAGAGTTTCTCAGACATACAGTTCTATAGAACAACAAGAATACAGAAGGATTAGAGAAAGAAGAAGAAGAATATACACACAGAGAACATATACTTTCAGTCTTCTTCTTCCTAAAAGCAGCATCTTCATCTCTCTGAGAACAACATTCATTCTCTCAGATCTGCTGCAAGTTCAAATCTTCCAAAGAGCAACAGCAATCTGAAGATTTACTTCTTCCAGATTAATCTGCTACAGAAGAGTTCTATTTTAGTGAAAGCTTCATCCTCAAGCCGCCAACAACTTCAAATAGACAGTGGGAGCTTTCATCCTCAACACCTTTTGTCTTCTCTCAGAAATATTGACAGAGAAGAACACTCTAAACCTTCTTACCTTATCTTGTACAGGGTTAATTCGCCCTCCAAAAGTTTACACAGTGGTGGCAAGACACCTTATCAAAAAATCCATTTGTGGTTTTTAAGCACCTTATCACAAGCTTATTGGTGTGTGGACACCTTATCAAAAACCCCTGGTCTTGAGCACCTTATCAAGAGCTCTATGGTGTGTGGACACCTTATCAAAAACTCCCAGTGGATATCCTACCAGTTGTTGTAGAAGAGTAGACGTACCCAGATTTATTGGGGAACTACTATAAATTCCTTGTGTCCCCTGTGCTTGTGATTTTCTGTATTGTTTCTGTGCTGTGTGCTTTTCTTTATTCAAACTCATATCACACTTTGCATTACACACATATATATATATATACATCAGTAATTTAATTCCGCTTTAAAAACTAATAAAAATTTTTAATACTCTATTCACCCCCCATCTATAGTAAGTTAAGATCAAACCTCCACTTTCAATTGGTATCAGAGGGTGTTGATTCTTTACAGGCTAACACCTGAATCACAAAGATCAATTAGATCTTGAATTCATCTAGAGTTTTTGTTTATTTTTTTGTTAAAAACTCGTGGCACAAAACAAGGAATACTCAAGCACAAGACCTCCAATGTGAAACCTTAGCAAGTTTGCACTTTGGAAAGCAAGGATTAGACTTTATATGAACTCCATTGATGAAGAGATTTTTAATGTTATTTTGACAGGGCCTCTAGCACCTACAGCCTCAACCAGCACTGAAGCTACATGAGACAATCATGATGTCCCACCTCCTGAGTGGACAGAAACTCAAAAGAAGCAAAGAAATGCAGATGCTAAAGCCATGAACATATTGGCTCAAACCATGTCTGATGATATATTTCAAAAAGTGGTTGAATGTACATCAGCTAGAGAAATTTGGATTTCTCTGAATAACATGGTTGCAGGTTCTGCAGATGAAAGAAAGGACAGAAGATCACACTTGATCTCTCTGTATGAAAACTTCAAGAAAGGAGACACAGAGACAGTGGCTGACATGTACAACAGACTCAGTCTCATAATAAATGAGATGAAGACCTTCGACAAAGTGATTTCTATCACTGAAATAAATGACAAGATCTTGATGTGCTTCCCCAGCACATGGGACTCAAGAATTTGGCCAATCAAGGATTCCAGGAGACTCAATGAGATTACCACAGAAGCACTGTTGGGCAAGCTCAAATCTTATGAGCAGCTCATCAAGTCCAGGGAAGCAGAATCATCCACTACATCTCTAGCAACAAGGAAAGAGAAGAGCATAGCTTTCAAGGCAGCTGATGCAGAAGAAGGAAAAACTCCTGACAATGAGGAGTTTATGAGTCTAATAGCCAAAAGATTTTACAAGATGGCTAAGAAAGACTTCAGGAAAAAGTCATCCAGAAACTATGACAAGCCAAGGTATGACAAAAATCATGCTAATGAAATTATATGTTTTGGTTGCAGGAAACCAGGACACATTGCACCTGATTGTCCAGAAATTCAAAACAAGAAGGACAAGAAGAAAAGAGAAAAGAAAAGGAAGAAAAGAGAAACTCCAGCAAATCTTCCTCCCACAATCACAAAAAGAAAGGGAGAGGATTTGTAGCAAAATCCTGGAGTGAAACAGAAACAGAATCTGAATCAGAATCTTCATCCTGCTCTTCTGATGAAGAAACAAAAGAAAATGACCAATGCTTAATGGCCGTTTATGACTCAGACAGTGAGTCAGGATATGCTTCTTCATCCAGCTCCAATGATGATGAAGAAGAGAAAAATTTCTGCATGATGGCAATCAATGCTTCAACCAACAATTCTGATGAAGAAAAATTAGAATCAGAAGCAGAAGATGATGTTGATCAGGTAATGGCTAACTTTGACTTTACCTCTATTGAATTCAAGGATGAATTCAAAGTCCTTTGCCTAGACTTAATTAAATCTGAGAAGGAAATAATCTCACTCAGACTTAAGCTAGATGAAATGAATAACTTAAGTGAAGAGAATGCCACTCTTAAGAAAGAGTTGGCAGCCTCCAGAGAACATACTATTCTCATTGAGAATAAATTATCTGAGGCCAAGAGATTTGAAGAATCCCTAAATGGGAGAAGTATCAAAGTGATGAACATCACAAGCACTGTCAAAGCTAGACTCAATAACAAACTGGGCTTGGGTGCTTCATCAAGTGAGCCACCTCTAATTAAGAAAAACATCCTCTCTACACCCATAAAATTCGTCTCTGCTAAAGGCAAAGAGGCTACTGAAGCCAATAAAGATATTTCAAGCAAGAATATTAAGAATAAGAGAATTCAGAAGAATTCGTCGAACGAAGCTTGACAAAAAGATTCAAATTTGTCGAACACGGATCGACGAAAACTGAGAACAAACTTTCAGTATAGTTATAATATGGACGGCGCTCGACAAAAACATGCACATTCATCGAACGGCGGTCGACGAATTTACCCAAATTTGTCGAACAGATATTATACAGAAAGTTCTAAGAATTCTAATTCTAAATATGCTAAAAATCCTTTTACTGAGTGGGTAATACCTCCAAGGAGATTCCACCCACAAGGCTATAAGGATCAGCCTGAAATAACCTTTATATCTGAATATTGTGGACAAACAAATGGACCCAAGGTAGTCTGGGTAAAAAATAACTAGTTTATTTTTCTGTCATTGCAGGTACACAGCTATCCAAAAATAAATGAAAAATGGTATTTTGATAGTGGCTGCTCAAAGCATATGACAAGAAACAAGGACAACCTGAACAACTATAAGGCAAAGCTTGGACCAAAGGTTGTATTTGGAGACTCCAACTGTGGACAGACCAAAGGCTATGGAAAAGTCAAGGTTGGAGAAGTCACCTTCAAAGAGGTAGCTTATGTCAAGGGACTGAAGCACAACCTCATCAGCATAAGTCAATTATGTGATGAAGGGTATCAGGTAACCTTTAATAAATTGAATTGCCTTATTAAATCTACTGATAATATTACTGTTCTATCAGGTATTAAGGAAGGTAACATATACTTAGTGAATTTCAATTCATCTACTTCAGAAGTTGGTTTATTTAGTGATGGAAGCAAATCTAGTGAACTTTGGCATAAGAGACTAGGACATGTAAACCTTAGGACCAGTGCTAAACTATCTAAGGACAATCTTGTTAGAGGATTACCCTCAGGATCATACAAGAAAGAAGGTCTTTGTAGGGCATGTCAACTAGGTAAGCAAACTAAGAATAGTTTTAAATCATTATCTAAAAGTGATTCACCTAGAATCTTATATTTGCTACATATGGACCTTTTTGGACCTATAGCAACAAAGAGTTTAGGAGGGAAGTCTTACACTATAGTTATTGTAGATGACTTCTCTAGATTCACTTGGGTGTTCTTTTTGAGAGAAAAGTCAGATAACTTTAAAGTTCTTACAGACTTTCTTAAGATCATACAGATTGAGTACTCTACTGTAGTTGCATTGATCAGAAGTGATCATGGTACTGAGTTTGAGTCTCTTCTTATGCAAGAATTCTGTGAGATGGAAGGTATCAGGCATTGTTTCTCAGCTCCCAGAACTTCTCAACAAAATGGGGTAGTTGAAAGAAAAAATAGAACTCTAATTGAATCAGCAAGAACATTGCTTGCAGATGCTAATCTGTACCTATCCTTTTGGGCAAAGGCTGTTAGCACAACAAATTATGTTCTGAATAGAAGTTTGATACACAAACTTAAGGGAAAGACTCCTTATGAATTACTTAAAGGGAAGAAACCTAAAGTTAACTATTTTAGAACATTTGGTTGTAGATGTTATATTCACAATAATGATAAGAAATACCTTAGGAAATTTGAACCAAAATCAGATGAAGGAATTTTCTTAGGATATTCTCAAATCAGTAAAGCATATAGGATTTATAATAAATCTACTCTTAAAATAGAAGAATCTATGCATGTCTCTTTTGATGAAACTAACATGTTTTAGAAGGAGAAGATTCCTTCTACCATAGAAAATCTGCAGGTACCTATATTATGTGAGCAGCTAGATCAATTATCTCTACATAAAGAAGGAATTCTGAATCTTGAACAACAGAATGATGAAGAAAATGAAGAAGAAAATTTCCCAGTTTTTGCTGAAAGTTCAGAACAGACAAACAGCAGATCATTCTTCATAAGATATAGCACCTGAACAAATTCCCCAAGTGGATACAATTGCTGAACCAACTCTTACTGTTGATCCCATCACAATTAGAGATCATCCAATTTCACAAGTAATTGGAGATATTTCAGCAGGTGTTCAAACAAGGCATCAACTACACAAAGATCAGATGCATACTTGTTTCCTATCACAAGTTGAACCTCAAACCATAAAAGATGCAGAACAAGATCCAAATTGGATTCTTGCAATGCAAGAGGAGCTCAACCAATTTGAAAGGAACAAGGTTTGGGATTTGGTTCCAAGACCAAAGAATTCTCCAGTAATTGGAACCAAATGGGTCTACAGGAACAAGCTTGATACAGAGGGAAATATTGTGAGGAACAAATCTAGGCTAGTAGCACAAGGATACTCACAGGAAGAAGGGAAAGATTATGATCAGACATTTGCACCAGTTGCAAGGTTAGAAGCAATCCGGATCTTCCTTGCATTTGCTGCATACAAAAGATTCAAAGTCTATCAAATGGATGTAAAGAGTGCATTCCTAAATGGAGAAATCAAAGAAGAAGTTTATGTGGAACAACCACCAGGTTTTATCTCTCCAACTCAACCCTCTTTTGTATTTAAACTTAAGAAAGCTCTTTATGGTCTTAAATAAGCTCCTAGAGCATGGTATGAAACATTAGCTAGTTTTCTTTTGGAAAACAATTTCTGTAGAGGCATAGTAGACAAAATCTTATTTTACAAAGTACATAAAAATCAAACTCTACTAGTTCAAATATATGTAGATGACATTATCTTTTGATTCAAATTTGTGCAAAAGATTTTCCAGTCTAATGCAATCAAGATTTGAAATGAGTAGTATGAGTGAGTTATCATACTTTCTTGGTCTTCAAGTGAAGCAAACTCCAAATGGAATCTTCATATCCCAATCTAAGTATGCTAAGGAATTTGTGAAAAGATTTGGTATGTCTGATTCTTCCACCATGAAAATACCCATGCCCTCAAATGCTGTTGTTGTTAATGATGAATCAGGGAAACCTGTTGATTCAAAAGTATACAGAGCAATTGTTGGTTCACTACTTTATCTAACAGCTAGTAGACCTGACATAATGTTTGCTACATGTATTTGTGCTAGATTTCAAGTTAACCCCAAAGAATCTCACTTAATTTTATTAAAAAGGATTTTGAGATATATAAAGGGTTGCCCTAATCTAGGACTTTGGTATCCAACAACATCTGAATTTGAATTAACTGGATTCTCAGATTCAGATTATGCTGGATGCAGAGTAGACAGGAAAAACACATCAGGAACTTATCAGTTTCTTGGTGATAGGCTTGTGTCTTGGTTTTGTAAAAAGCAGACATCTGTGTCTACATCAACAGCTGAAGCTGAATACATGGCTGCTGGCAGTTGCTGCTCACAGATGTTGTGGATACAAAATCAACTTCTAGACTATGGTATCAACTTAAATAAATCAACTATATTTTGTGACAATACAAGTGCAATATCTATAGCACAAAATCTAGTTCTCCATAGTAGGACTAAACACATAGAGATTAAGCACCACTTCCTTAGGGATAATGTGGATACAAATAAAATTTGCATACAGTTCATTTCCACTGATTTACAAAGAGCTGACATTTTCACCAAGCCCTTGGATGAAAAGAAGCACATCTTCTTTATAAATTAACTAGGAATGATAGATGGAGATTCAATATGTTAAAAATTAATATTTCTATTTATCCTCTAAATTTGTCGAACGGAGGACGAAGAATTTGAACCATTTGTCGAACGGCAGTCGACAAAACCTGTTAACCTCAGAATCGATAAAGACAATTTCATTTGTCGAACGGTGGTCGACGAAAAGGATACTTTTGTCGAACACTGTCTGACGGAGACCTAAAGTCTTTTCGACTTCTGTTTTTATTAGGTTTTTGCCGAAACCCGCTCCTCAAATGTGCCCCCTTCTCCGATCTATATAATATCTTTTTCTATTTCGTAATAAATTGCGCCTACAGAAATCGTTTCCCTCCAGTTCCTCTCAGCACTTGATCTTTCTCTCTTGCAGGTACAAATGGCGATTTCTCAAGCCGCGCTATATTCGATGAAGTTCGATACCGGGTTCGACATCGACATGGAATCCTTTACTCAATCTGACCAAATCTTCAAGGATATTCTTCAACTGTTTGAAGAGCAGCAGTTAAAGAAGTTAATGAGCTTGAGTATTAAGCTGCACACAGCAGAAATCAAGGAATGGTGTTTTACAGCTAAGCAGGAAGATGAAAGTCTGACAGGAACTATCTCAGGACACCAGGTCTCTCTTACCCCTACCATCTTAACTGAAGTTTTTGGTTTTGTTAATGGTGATGATGAAATAGAGCTCAGCTCTGTTGAAACTGGTGAAGCACTGATTAAAATGGGTCATTCCACTGGAAACCCTAATCACCTGCTTAAGAAGAACTTATCTGTGGAATATAAGTTTCTTTCTGATATAGTTGGCAAAGTGTTGTTAGGGAAAACAACAAGACATGATTAAATAGGCACCAATTTATGTTGATGTTGGCTATAATGGAAAAGAAGAAAGTGAATTGGGGATCAATCTTCTTTGGATTGATTAAGAAGAAGATTTCAAAGGAAAATGTCTGCTTTGGAAGGATTATAGGAATTGTTTTGCAAGAAAGACACCAAGACCTTATGGTCTCTCCCAAGGTGACCATTAATGCTAGCAAGAAGCTGACCTCAGCTCTCTTTGCTAAATGGGACAGGGTATTTATCAAGAAGAATACAGGAGCAGTTACAAAGAAGAAAACTTCTGAAGGCACAAGGACTGACCCAGTCACTCCCTCACCCCTTCTAGAAGCCGCTTCTCTTCCTCCTATTGTTTCCTCTTCTCCCCTCCCATCTCCACTTCAAAATATTTCCCCTGCACAATCTCCACCTCCAAATTTTCCCACACTCATTGATGACATTCCATCCTCATCTACCCTTCTAACCACTCATACTTCTCCACCTCCATCTCCAATGCATGATGACTATCATTCACCCATCCATCACTCTTGCCCCATTCATTCTAACATCCCTCAACAACATGCAAATGTTGCACACATTTTTGTACCAACCCCCCTTCCATCCACTTCTCAACCACCTTCATCTCAACAACCCGAAATGTTATTTTTACAATTTCAATCTGTTGCAGATCAAATTCTTGACTATATTCTTCCAAAAATTGATCAAATCCTGGATGCAAAACTTGCTTCAGTCTATAACATTCTTTCTACTCTTGACTCCACATTGGATGCAAAAATTGCTCCAATTCTTCAAGCAATCTCTGAACTCTCTTCTACTATATCTTCAATTCCCTCTTCTATCTCTATCCCTTCTTCTAGGGGCCTAGATTCAGGTCTCCCTGAAGCTAGGCAGGGGGAGATGCCTTTTGAAGAAGCTCCAGAAGCTCCAATTTCAGAGGCCACTGTTTTTGTTGAAGATACAGCTACAACAGTTCAAATTTCTGATTTAGAAATGCTTGATTTAGTTGAAGCATCTGGAATACCAGCCATAGAAGAAATTAATAATATTTATATTCATCCCTCTTTAGATATTATTCATTTGTTATCTAGTTCAATCCCATCTATTCAGTTCTGCCAAAATATCAAGATTATTCTAGAGCAATTATTCCATACAATGCTCCTATAGATAAAGTTCTGTTGAAAAAGATTATCAAAAGTTTTAAAGTTCAGACTACAGAGCCAGCTCCTAAGACAGTTCAAGTTCAAGATCCAGCAGAAGTATCAGTTATTATTCCAGAAGAAAATTTCAATGGCTTTGCTGTTCCACATTTTATCTTTGATGAATCACCTATTCCAGACTTTGATGAAATCTGGAGAGCAGAAGATGAAGCTTATGAAGGTGAAGAGAAAAGAATCAAATCTCTTAAAATGATCAATAATTTATATGATAATCCAATTCCCTCTTCTGATTCTGATGAAGAAGAAAATGACAGTGATTCTGATGATACTCTATCAAGGAAGAGAAAGAAAAGAAAAGCAAAGTCAAAGGCTGTTCCCAAGCCTCCAAATCCTGAGAATGATGTCCCCTATTATGTTCTTCATAACATTACTCTTGACAAAGATACACCTCATTGGATGAAATTCTCAAGGAATGAGAATAAAAGAAGAAAGAGGATGAGAAAGACTGGTTACTATTCTGACAAGCCTGTCAAATATAACCATCCTCCTCCTCCTCCAGCAGGATCAGCAGGCTCAGCAAGATCTTCTTCTACTTCTCAGAAGCCCAACTCTCAGCACTCAAGGAAATCTTGTAGTTCCAGTGGATCTCAAGTATCAGGATCAGCCAGTAATCCTCCTTCTAAGAAATCAGCAGTTGCTTCACAAGAAAGTCCAGTCATTGTTTCACCTCAAATATCTTCAGAATACAAACTTCATATTTCTGATGGATCTTTCCACAAGATCAGAAATCCTCAAAGTGATCTTCAAGATCAAGTTGATAATTCAGAATATGTTCCTTATCTTCCAGATCCTGAAGAGGAAAGATTATTTCAAATGGCAAGACTCAAAGAATCAATTGCTTATGCCCAGATTAACAAAGCAAAATCAGAAGGTAAAGATTTTACAAACAATTCTACCATGTCTGATTATAGAAGGAAAGAATTTGACAAGGACAACTCCAAAGAGTTATTCAATGCTGAAGAATATCTTGAAAAGCACCCAGGAGCTTTTGTCCCTCATGTTAAATCTCAAACTATACTGGGAGCTCAAGATCTCTACATAAGCAAGAAGAAGTCTGAAGATCCAAATAGGATAATCATCTTCAAACCTCCATCAGCAAAGAAGTAAAAGAGGTTAAGACTTATTTATTTTTGGTGTTGTTAAACATTTTGATTGTAATGAACTCAGAGAACTAGTTTTATTCAATCTACGGAAATGAATTTTTCATTCTGTCAGATACATATATGTTATGCTCTGCTGTTTAAGTTTTCTATTGTATTTATTTGATTAATTGTCAAATAGTATCCTAACCCAAATAGGGGGAGATTGTTGGAACAACCCTATTACTGTTTTGGGCTAGGATCACTATGTTTTAACTAAGTATCAAGTTGACCCCACTGTATAGCTTAAGGGTCAAGTATTTAGGCTGATTGATTAGCTAGAACTTAAGGAATATTTAAGTTCCCAGCATTCGACAAATGGCGAGTGGCGTTCGATGAATGACTAGCTTCGTTCGACAAATTCTTCTCAGCAGACTGAAGAATTATAGCCAGTTCCAGCACTCGACATTCTCTGAGCAGCGTTCGACAAATGGCAAGCAGCGTTCGACGAATTCCAGCTAGAGCTCGACAAATTTTATAAGAAAGCTCAGTTCGACAAATACAAGTCCAGATCATCTATATCAGTTATTTTGTCAACTCTCTGAACATAGATCGACGACCTTAATGGATCTATTCAAGTTCTTATGGACGTATTCAGTCAGTTTAGTAAGGATATCTTATTCATTTATTATATTCTTTTATTACTTCTATTCCAAGAGAAGAATAGCCGTTGACATTTAATGCTACGACATCTTTCACATCAAAGGAATCAAAAAGGACCTGCCAAAATCATTTTGGCGGCTGTTACAGTTCCAACAAGGATTTAAGCCAGAATAATATATTCCTTAAAGGCAGATGATTTGAATTTCAAATTAGAAATCCATCACAGAAGAAAATATATACAAAAATAGTCGTATACTACCTTAGACATACATCTTATACAGTTGTTCAAAAGAGTTTCTCAGACATACAGTTCTGTAGAACAACAAGAATACAGAAGGATTAGAGAAAGAATAAGAAGAACAATATACACACAGAGAACATATACTTTCAGTCTTCTTCTTCTTCCCAGAAGCAACATCTTCATCTCTCTGAGAACAACATTCATTCTCTCAGATCTGCTGCAAGTTCAAATCTTCCAAAGAGCAACAACAATCTGAAGATTTACTTCTTCCAGATTAATCTGCCACAGAAGAGTTCTGTTTTAGAGAAAGCTTCATCCTCAAGCTGTCAACAACTTCAAACAAACAGGGGGAGCTTTCATCCTCAACACCTTTTGTCTTCTCTTAGAAATATTGACAGAGAAGAACACTCTAAACCTTCTTACCTTATCTTGTACAGGGTTAATTCTCCCTCTGAAAGTTTACACAGTGGTGGCAAGACACCTTATCAAAAAATTCTTGTGTGGTTTTTAAGCACCTTATCAAAAGCTTATTGGTGTGTGGACACCTTATCAAAAACCCCTGGTCTTGAGTACCTTATCAAAAGCTCTGTGGTGTGTGGACACCTTATCAAAAACTCCTAGTGGATATCCTACCAGCTGTGGTAGAAGAATAGGTGTACCCAGATTTATTGGGGACTACTATAAATTCCTTGTGTCCCCTGTGCTTGTGATTTTCTGTATTGTTTCTGTACTGTGTGCTTTTCTTTATTCAAACTCATATCACACTTTGCATTACACATATATATACATCAGTAATTTAATTCTGCTTTAAAAACTAATAAAAAATTTTAATACTCTATTCACCCCCCCCCCCCCCTCTAGAGTAAGTTAAGATCTAACCTCCACTTTCAATATCCTTGTGCAACTAGTCTAGCTTTATTCCTTGTTATCCTAGAGTCACCATCTAGTTTATTTTTGAAAATCCATTTGACTCCTATAACCGGATGATTAGATGGCCTCTTTGCTAATTTCCAAACCTTATTAAGTTCAAATTGATTTAATTCACCATTCATAGCTAAGAACCAAAATTCATCATTTAGAGCGGTTAAGACATTTTTAGGTTCTATTTCGGATACAAAACAAAGGTTGGAAAAAGGCTCGTATAGAGAAGAACGAGTACTTACCCCTTTTGACGGTTCTCCTATCACAAGCTCCCTTGGATGATCTTTAGTAAACTGTAACACACTTGGAGGAACATATTCTACTATATCATCCTCTTTCTCCTCTTTTTCTTCTTCTTTTTCTCCAAGCGATTCATCATCCTCATGCTCCAAAGGGGGAATGGGTTCGTCTTCGTTTCCTGTATGATTAGAATCTACACAAGGAACAAACTCATCAAATCTTACATGTATAGACTCTTCAACTACTCTAGTTCTTTTATTATATATTCTATAAGTCTTACTAGTTGAAGAGTACCCAATGAAAATTACCTCATAACATTTTTCATCAAATTTTCCTAGTGCATCTCTAGTGTTTAAAATGAACAACTTACAACCAAACACATGAAAATAAGATACATTAGGTTTTCTTTTAAAATAAAGCTCATAAGGTGTTAATTTTAAAATAGGACGAAGCATGACACGATTAATAATATAACATGAAGTATTATCCACTTAGGCCCAAAATGATTTAGGCAGCCCAAACTCATAAATTATAGTGCCTGCTAGCTCTTGAAGGGTTCTATTTTTCCTCTCCACTGCACCGTTTTGTTGTGGGGTACGAGGAGTGGAAAATTCACGTTTAATTTCTAAATTAGTACAAAAAGAAGAAAACTTATCATTTTCAAATTCTCCTCCATGATCCAAGCGTATGCATTTAATTTTTAGATCAACTTTATTTTGAATACGAATGCATAGTTTAGTAAATTCAATAAATGCATCGGATTTGGAAGATAGAGATAATGTCCAACAAAATCTAGAATAATCATCAATTATTACAAAAGTATATTTTCTACCTCCTAGACTAGAAGTGCTAACCGGTCCAAATAAATCCATATGAATTAATTGAAGCGGTCTAGTGGTAGAAATTACATTTCTTCTTTTAAAAGAATTTTTGAAAAAATTTCTTTTTGGCAAGGCGTACAAAGAGAAGATAAATTACCATTAAGCATAGGAAAACCTTTAATTAATTTATCTTTTGATAATTTCAAAATAAGCTTGGTGCTAGAGTGACCAAGACGCCTATGCCAAAGTTCTAATTCGTCATTTTTAGAAATAAAGCACTTTAAAGACGATTGTGAAAGATCATTAAAGGAAATCATATACACATTATGAATTCTAGGTGCGGTGAGTACGACGTCATTTGTTTTAGAATTTATAATTTTGCAAATATTTGTAGATGATTCAAATAATACTTGTAAACCTATCACATAATTGACTAATTGAAATTAAATTATGTTTTAAACCATCTATACAAGTAAAACATTAAAGATTGAGAAAGAATCGTTACCCACTGTGTCGATGCCCATGATCCTTCCTTTTTCATTATCACCAAATGTCACCAAACCTCCTTTCTTCATTTCATGGCTAAGAAACTTTGCTTTGTTGACCATCATGTGTTTGGAGCATCCTGAGTCCAAATACCACACGTCCTTTTTGGCCTTAGCCTTCCAACATACCTAAAAAGGAGATAAGAGTACATATCTGGATACCCAAGAGGTTCCTCTCATAGAATAGGTGGTAACCTTAGGCACCCAGATTTTCTTTATAGCACTACAACCCTTTTTCCAATAGGAGTTTGAGGTGTGTCAAAATAAATGACATTTGGCACACGATATAAACGGGGATGAGACCCTTTTAGGAATTTTGGATAAGCTCTTGCTGGAATATGCAGTAACATTTGTATTTTGAAATGGTTTTTTATTAAAAGAATTTATGTTTCTGGATTTATTGCTAACGTCGACGTTAAGTGTTAACGCTGGGCGATAGCTTCCAGTAATATAACCAAGGCCGTATTTGGCACTTCCATGGCATTGGTTGGCCAAGATCATGTCTAGAGATATCTACCCAACTCCAAATTTCTTAATAGCCATATTTAAATCATGAATACGAGCTTTGAGAGCGGTGTTTTCCGTTACTAACATAACACACCGATTCGCAAAACTTTTCTTTCCTTCTTCTATTTGAGAAAGAGAGGTTTTTAAGGTTCTTTCTAAATCCCCCTTCTCCTTAGTAAGAATTTCAATATTGGAGTGGGACTTAGAAAGAGCTTCTTCAAGTTCTTTCACTCTTGCCAAGGAGTGATTGCACTATTGGCAAGATACCTTATCTCTCCCTAATTGTTTAGATAATTTTTTTTTTCTTTTCACAAAAGTTTATTTTCAGAATTTAGAAGATCAATATCTTTTAAACTTTTATCAAAAAATTTGCATGTTTGTAAATACTCAATATATAAATCATCATAAGTAGTAGGAAAAGTTACCTCAGTGTCACTTTGGATACTGTTTTCATAATCGGATAGTGTGTTGCTCTTCATCATGAGGCACATATTGGATTCTTCATCACTGCTGGAGGACGAGCTGCTTGATTCATCGGAGGGGGAGTCATCCCATGTAGCCACCTTTAGGACCTTCTTCTTCTCTTGTCATTTGTGCCCCTTTTCTTTAAGCTCTTTCGGATAATTTGAGCTATGGATCCGGATGTGTCCGTTCTTTCTACAATAATAGCACTCCAGTGGTGGTCGCTCATCACCGTCCTCATCGCTACCTCTTCCTTTCTTCGATGAAGATCCCTTCTTGATGAAATATTTCCGGAAGGTGTTTCTCCTTTTCGAATTCTTCATGCACCTTTTCAACTTATTCACAAAAAGGCTCTCCTCGTCCTCTTCATCATCATCTCCGTCAACCTCCTTCTTTGACTTCAATGCTAAGGCCTTCTTCTTTGGCTCCATGTTGTATTCTTGTTAATGAATCTTGAGTTCAACCTCATGGATCTTAAGGTTCCCTATGAGTCTCTCAATTTGGAGCTTCTTCAAATCGTGCGACTCCGAGATAGCCGTCACCTTTGGATTGAACTTTGGAGGGAGAGACCTTAGAATTTTCTCACTAAGTCGTCATTGGAGAACACTTTTCCAAGTACTTTTGAGTCACTGACGATCTTGGTGAACCTTGTGTACATTGAATTTATGTCTTCGTCAGCCTCCATCTGTAATTTCTTGTATTCATATTCAAGTTGGAAAAGCTTTGAATCCTTGACCTGCGATGTACCTTCATGAGTGAGTTCTAATAATTTCCATATATCATAAGTAGTTTTGCAAGCACAAGTTCTATTAAATTACGTTCTATCCAAAGCACAAAATAAAGCATTCATAACATTAGCGGTATTCTTGCATCTTAACTTGTCGTTATCATCCCATTTGTCTCTTGGTTTTTCCATAGTAAGTTCTCCAACAAGAAATGTTAGTGAATAGTAACATTGTTCTACCATACCCCACACATCATTATCTAAAGAAATTTAAAAACAATGCATTCTTGTTTTCCAATAATTATAATCGGTACCGGTAAATAGGGGATGTCTACTAATCCCTTGACCCTCAACGAAAGCATGATCATGATGCACCATTATTCCCGGTTGTGAAACCATTTTGGAATAACCTCGCTCTAATACCAAGTGCTGGATCTGATGGCGCCCTTAGAGGGGGGGGGGGGGTGAATAAGGGGTTTAAGGTTTTTTAGATAAACTGAGTGACAGAAACTTTTTGATTATGTTGCTAACGCTAGACGTTAAGAGTCAACGCTGGGCGTTAGATCGCCAGAAAATAATTTTCACAAAAATATGTCAAAGTGATTTTACTTATGAAATCCTAAATGAAATACAATCAGAGATAATAAAACTGAACATTATATTTCAAAAGAGAATTACAAGATAAAATTTCAATAACGCTAGAAATTAAAGGCGACAAAGTAAACTATACTTTTTGTTCCTTCAGCGGTCCTTCTCCCAAAGATCGGTTGGCTATAGCCTATCTTTCCCCAGATAAGGCATCTAGACACCCTTAGATCTACCTTAGACCTAGTCTCCACGCACTAGGCGGCGAATTTACCCCTAAACCGAACTCGGCCTAGTTGCCACATGCAAGGTGGCGAATTCACTACCATTACAAGAAAATAAAGAAAAGATAAATGAAAATTCAGAACAAAAGACTCCATATATTGAAGAGCGCTGAAGGAAATGTTGAAGACATGCAATGACCATCATCGGAGTTGAAGAGAGCGTCCTTCTTCAAATATGACCGTTGGAAATCTACTTCTCACTCTTGTTACTCAATGGCGGTGTTGGGAGTACTCTCTGAATTCAGGATGAAATGCTCTCTCAAAAGTTTGGAATGAAGGCTTGGATGCATGTAACTTTGATCAACGAAATCAGCTCTTTAAATAGGCACGAAAGATAACACTTAGCATTAGGTAGTTAACCCCAGCGTTAAGGATTGTGTACGGCCATGCCTGAGATCGTGCAACCGTCGATATCGTGGAAGATTATGGACTTAACGCGAGCATTAACTCCAACATTGGCGTTGTCTCTAGCTTCTCGATGGATTCTTTCTCGACATCATTTCATCTCGACGGATTCTTTCTTGATGAAAGTTAACGCGGGCGTTAACTGCTAACGCCGAGTGTTAGATCTCTTTTCAAAGAATCGTCATTAATAACAATCCAATTCATAGAGATATGTATCTATAGTCCCTGCACACTATAAAAACAAGCAAGATCAAATACATAGTGTGATTTGTTATTCTCAAACTAAGAGATGCGGAACACAAGCTCCAACACAGGGGACCAAATCTCAGGGTGGGGATGGTCTCGCCCGATGGAGCCGACTAGCCTGTTGGAGTGGTGCGCTTCCCAGGGGTCGCGAGGAGGGTCTCTGCAAGAGGCGATAGTGTTGGAAAATTAATGGCCGAGGGGATCCAGTTGGCAGGGATGAAGGCATGCAATTCACCAAGTCGCGGAGAGGAATCGAGTAGGTCGACGACGTCCATGGCCGCCGAACCGACCCTCCCTGGGGTAGGAGGGAGAGTGCTTATCAGAACCTCGCCCACGGTGACTCCCTCGAGAAGCACGTCCTGCGAGCAAAAGAATGATGTTAGCCTATTTTCATGAGAGTTCAAGACCTATTAACTCGAATACCTGCTGGGCGATGACCCGTCTTCCCCTGGGTGTAGCCGGACCATCTTCGCCTTAATTATCTTGGGAAAAGCTGCAACGGCCAGCCGGGCAAGCCAAGGAACGAGTTCGATGGTTAATGATCGTTCGCTCGCCCGCAACGTGTTCAAGCGAGCTTGTGCTTCTTCCTAAAGAGGCATTTCAGCAGCTACAATAACAGATGTCGAAAGAAGAAGAAGAAGGGTGAAAGGGCATCGCCCATGATTGGTGGTATTTATAGCGCGGGTGATGAGGCCCACCAAAAGATTCCTGCCAGGTCAGCAACCACCAGCGAACACTAGAGGCTGGACGTTTCTTTACGTGCTTAGGATAATCTCATAAAGAGTGGAGATTGTGTACAACCCCGTGTTCGCTGATGAGTAAAATTGAGAATCGGGTATATGCAAAGCAAGTAAGGGCTTGCCGCCTCACGATGAGCGGGTCGTGAGGGCGAGGCGAGATAGACTCACCGCCTTGCGAGAAGAATAGTGTAAGGGCGAGGCAATTGTATGCTCGCCGCTTTGGGGTGCATTTAACAACAGCGAGGCGAGTAAGGCTCGCCACTCTGCGTAAGCAGCTCAGGGAAGTTGGCGGGGGGGGGGGGGGGGGGGGGGGGGGGGGGCGTGTAACATCCCAACTTTGAAATAGGGTCTAGCCGGTTCAATTGAACCCTTGGAGGAGCTTAGGCCGGGTCAGAGAAAAACCACGACCCGACCTTCGCCACATAATGGTGGTCATTTAGAGAAATGACTATTTTAGGTAACATTGTGCTTCGCCACAACACCGAAGTAGTATAGTGAGCATACTTGCTCCAAATTGACTTCCATCAGTTCAGGTAAACTCATATGGTCGATACGAGTGCAACAGAATTCTTTTCGTTCCAATACTAGGTCATTTAGTGAAAGTGACCATTTTGAGTACTGTAGCGCGTCATGACGACGCTATTTTAGTATAGTGAGCATACGTGCTCCAAATTGATTTTCGTCAGTTCCGTTAGAATCATTTGGTCAATACGAGTGCAACGGAATTCATTTCGTTCCAATCCAAGGTCATTTGGTGAAAGTGACCATTTTGAGTACCGTAGTGCGTCACGACGACGTTGTTTTAGCATAGTGAGCATACATGCTCCTAATTGACTTATGTCAGTTCCGTTAGACTCGTATGGTCTTTACGATTGCAATGGAATTCATTTCATTCCAATCCAAGGTCATTTGGTGAAAGTGACCGTTTTGAGTACCATAGCGCGTCACGACGATGCTATTTTAGTATAGTGAGCATACGTGCTCCGAATTAACTTCCGTCAGTTCCCTTAGACTCGTATGGTCAATACGAGTGCAACATTATTTGTTTCGTTTCAATCCGAGGTCATTTGGTGAAAGTTACTAATTTGAGTACCGTAACGCGTCACGACGATGCTGTTTTAGCATATTGAGCATACATGCTCTGAATTGACTCCTGTCAGTTCCGTTAGACTCCTATGGTCGATACAAGTGCGACAAAAATTATTTGGTTCCAATCCGAGGTCATTTGGTGAAAGTGTCCATTTTGAGTGCTGTAGCGCGTCACAACGACGTTATTTTAGTTTAGTAAGCATACGCGCTCTGAATTGACTGTCGTCAGTTTCGTTAGACTCGTATGGTCAATACGAGTGCACCGGAACTCGTTTCATTCCAATCCGAGGTCGTTTGGATAAAACGACTATTTTGAGTAACGTCGAGCATCACAAAAACACCATTTTAAAATATTGATCAAACAAGCTCCGACTTGAATTCTGTTAGTTGTGTTGGGCTCGTATAAACAAAACGAGTACAACCAAATTTATTTCGCTCGATTCTGATATCATTTAGTCAAGTAAATAAAAAAAATGCTCGTAACATTATACGAAGCTTCGAGATACGTGAACGCTGGATTTCAACCTTATCACATCAATGTTGACTCGACACTCGATGACTCCGACCCACATGGACTTTGGCATGCATGGGGGACCCACATGGGGATGACTTGGGTCAAACTCTTCTTATAAATAGGATTTCATGATTTTTATAACCCGCACCCACTCATCCAAGCCCGCATAAACTTCCCCACTCTCAATATGCTGATGTGCACACATCCCTAGGTAGTGGGGATGGATATATTTAGCTAGCTCAAGGATTAAGCCTAAACTAACTTTAATCCACCTTAAACTAAATCATAATCCCTCTTCTTAGCCTAAGCCCAAGGAAGTGGGCCTAGATATTTTGAAGCTTAACCAGCCAAGTACATCCCCCCCCCCCCCCCCCCCCCCCCCCACCGAAGTGCTGCCAGCTGCCCCATGATCAAACCATGGTTGATCCAACCATGGTTGTCGCTTGGCTAAGTAAGAAGAGAGTGAGGGAGAGGAGGGGTCTCAGGGTGGCTATAAAGCAAGCCTCAACCCATGCCTCGAGGGACACGATCTCCAGGAGCGTCCCCCTGGCATTTTCAAAACCATCCCCACCACCCTGCTCATTTTCCTGCGCCGGAGAAGACAAGCCCGAGCCCTCCACCTCCTCCCGCCGCCTCCCCTATCGATGGTGATTGGAAGGGTTCCCCAAGGTCGTCAACCCACTGAGGGAGCCACAGACCTCCGGGGAGGGAGGAGAAACCCTCCCTAAGAGGGAAGGAGGAGGCGGCACCATCGGAGAGTAGAGCTTTGACGGTGCCCGAGAGCCAAGGCTCTGTGGAACACCCTCCCGGCGGCCACCGGCGACGCCAGGCCGCCGGAACACCAATGGGAGGTGCGCCAACCTCTGGCGAGTCGCCCGAAGGTGGCGTCATGGCCAACCGATGGCCGGCTGGCGATGGAGGGTGCCCGAAAGCTCCCAGCCACCGCCAACGTACAATCGCCGTTGGATCTCCTCTTGGAGATCCAATGGCCCATGTTACCTTAAACCCTGCAAGGTGATCATTGGCCCCGCATCGAATATGCTGCTAATATGCTGCGGAGCCATTTGTCAGATCTCGTGCGGCTTGATCTCGGCCATTCAATGTTCATCAAGATCTGTGTAGGTTCGGTTTGTATATAGCAGAATTCTTGTCGATTTTTCTGGGGCTTATTCTTAGATCAAAACGAAAAAACATGAACAACAAAGTTTTATAACTCATCAATGTCTATCTCCAGTAAATTTTTGAGAATTTTCTGATATGAATAACTTTTTTTAATAATTCAAAAGAGGGTAAAATTTTAGTATTTAAATCAAGGCAGGGCCTTAACAATGATGGAAAATTCTGAGAAAATTTTGGAAAGCTTCCTAATACTGTTCCACATCCATTATAATTATTTAAGAATTTTTGGAAAAGATTTACTACTTTTTAGAGGGTTAAAATCTCTATTTTTAATTATTTAAGAATTAGCCACTCTCCCAAAATGTCTCCAAAATTTATGACAAGTTTGAAGGGCTAAAACACACCATCTAAAATGGTTTGGGGATTTTTAAAGCATTCTTTCTATACTTGAAAATTTATTTAGCAGTTATGGGAGCCTAAATGAAATTATCAAGGGCGGTGTAAGATCTCAGAAGGGCAGGGAAAAAATATCGTAGCACCTTAAGGGTAGGATTAACCCATGATAAATGTGGACTGATTTTTGGATATAATCTCCTATTTTAATGTTTTTAAAATAAGATAAGGAAGGGGGAAATTGTGTGGTAATCGGGTTCGAATGACATGAAACCTGGTGGACCTCGAAATTCATCTCAATGTCATGTCAGCCATGATGAATATAGAGTTGCCTCCTTAGAACGGAGAAACTCCTATGAACAGAGATAGAACAAAACTTTCCTCCTATGAACGGAGATGGAACCGAAGCCTCCTATATGTGGAGTGAAGGACGACTAACCCTTTTGTTCTATTGCACTTTCTTTTACTCCAGTTTCGTACTGGTCCAGTTCAATTACTGTACTTTATTTCAGTATTGCCTATAATTTAGTGTTGACATAAAGATGGGGCATTCCTTCAGAGTTAACCCTAAATAGTGTCGAATTGGCCCCCACTTTTAGAGCAGAGCGGGCAGATTGATGTTTTGGATTTTCCTTCAGTATTGCCTATAATTTAGAGTTGACATGAAGATGAGGCATTCCTTCAGAGTCAACCCTAAATAGTGTCCAACTGGCCGCCGCTTGTAGAGCAGAGCGGACAGATTGATGTTGTGGCTTTTCCTTCTTTATTGCCTATAACTTATAGTTGACTTGAAGATGGGGTATTCCTTAAAAATTAACCATAAATAGTGTCGAACTGGCCGCCGCTCTCGGAGCAGAGCTGACAGATCGATGTTTTGGCCTTATCCCAGCATTTTAATTACTGCACTTTATTTCAGTATTTCAGTTATTGTATATTATTTCAGTATTGCCTATAATTTAGAGTTGTCATGAAAATGGGGCATTCCTTCTGAGTCAACCCTAAATAGTGCCAAAATGGCTGCCGCTTGTAGAGTAGAACAGACATATCGATGTTTTGGTTTCTCCTTCATTATTGCCTATAATTTAGAGTTGACGTGAAGATGGTGCATTCCTTCAGAGTCAACCCTAAATAGTGCCAAAATGGCCGCCACTCTCGGAGCGGAGCGAACAGATCGATGTTTTGGCCTTACCCCAACATTTCAATTACTGTACTCTATTTTAGTATTTCAGTTACTGTACTTTTTATCAGTATTGCATATAATTTAGAGTTGACATGAAGATGGGGCATTCCTTCAGAGTCAACCCGAAATAGTGCCAAACTGGCCGCCGCTTGAAGAGCAGAGCGGACAGATCGATGTTTTGCTTTTCCTTCATTATTGCCTATAATTTAGAGTTGACGTGAAGATGGGGCATTATTTCAGAGTCAACCCTAAATAGTGCCGAACTGGCTGCCGCTCTTGGAGTAGAGGGGACAGATCGATGGTTTGGCCTTACCCTAGCATTTCAATTACTGCGCTCTATTTCAATATTTCGGCTACTATACTTTTTTTTCAGTATTGCCTATAATTTAGAGTTGACATGAAGATGGGGCATTCCTTCAGAGTCAACCCTAAATAGTGTCGAACTGACCGTCGCTTGTAGAGCAGAGCTGACAGATCGATGTTTTGGCTTTTCCTTTATTATTGCCTATAATTTAGAGTTGACGTGAAGATGGGGCATTCCTTCAGAGAACCCTAAATAGTGCCGAACTGGCCGCCGCTCTCAGAGCAAAGCGGATAGATCAATGTTTTGGCCTTATCCCAGTATTTCAATTACTGCACTCTATTTCAATATTTCAGTTACTATACTTTATTTCAGTATTGCCTATAAATTAGAGTTGACATGAAGATAGGGCATTCCTTCAGATTCAACCATAAATAGTGTCGAACTGGACACCACTTGTAGAGTAGAGCGGACAGATCGATGTTTTGGCTTTTCCTTCATTATTACCTATAATTTAGAGTTGACATGAAGATAAGGCATTCCTTCAGAGTCAGCGCTAACTAGTGCCAAACTGGACGCCGCTCTCGGAGAAGAGCGGACAGATCGATGTTTTGGCCTTATCCCAGCATTTCAATTACAGCACTCTATTTTAGTATTTCAGTTATTGTAATTTATTTCAGTATTTCCTATAATTTAGAGTTGACATGAAGATGTGGCATTCCTTCAGAGTTAACCCTAAATAGTGTCGAACTGGCCGCCGCTTGTAGAGAAGAGCAGACAGATCAATTTTTTTTGGCTTTTTCTTCATTATTTCCTATAATTTAGAGTTGACTTTGTTGGGAACAGTGCCAGCAATGTTCCTGATTTGAAGAAACACTCAGATCAATGATAAATGCATTATGTATTTGATGATATAGCTTATTCATGACTACAGAAGATAAATCATATATCAGGAAATTTTCTAAGTCTAAAATCATCTAGGGCCGGACATATCATTGAGAAAGCATCAAAGCTACATCACTAGTGTATAGACGACAAAAGTAATGAAAATTAACTAAGTAAAATATTGTCTCAAGACTCAGCAGAAGAATCATGTAGAAAAGGATCATAACGTGGAAATGGTTTCGACGATATCATCTTGATGAAGACGCATCATCTTGGAGGTGATAGAAAGCTTGTCGTAGATAAAGCTAAGTTCAGATATCGATGATATCGTCTTAAAGAAAACTTATCGTTGATAAAGCTAAGTCCAAATGTCGACGATATCATCTTGAAGAAGATGTATATAGCTTTGAAAGGTTTAAGAAAGCTTATCATGGATATAGCTAAGACCGGAAGTCGACGACATCATCTTGAAGAAAACTTATCATTGATAAAGCTAAGATCAGATTTCGACGATATCATGTTGAAGAAGAGGTGTAGCCGTGAAGCTAAAAGACATAACTCATTAAGTTAACAAAAAGGTTCATTGGTTTTAAGATCTTATATCGTCTAGAAGATAAAGACAATATCGTCTTGAAGAAAGGCTGTCTGTTAGATAAATAAGTTTAAGTGTTATTAAAAGAAATATCTCGACGATACCGTCTAGAGGAAGCAATATTTTCGATATATCAAGTATAGTCTTGAAGAAGGAAGTATGTCGACGATATCGTTGAGAAGTATATCTGTCATTTACATTGATCAAGACGATATCGGTTTGAAGAAATATTATCGTCTTGACAGTGGTAGAGCATCAGTTAATGCGCTAGTTCTCTTGGAAATTGATATCTAGGGAAGATGCACGCCGCCCCTCTTGCGCACCAATCAAGGAATAATAAATAATATTTTCTGTACAGAATATAGTCATTGCATAATGTTTAAGGAAGAATTTTATTACTTCTATATTATGCAATTTACAAGAATGTCAAGACATTTATTATAATCAATTCAGCTGGCCCTTCCAAATATTTTTCCAGGAAATTTATGGAAGTTTGCTGAAGGGGATTTTATGCAAAGTTACAGAAGAATATAAAAGTGAGAAATTGTCGATTTCAAAGTAGTTCTTTTGCACTACATACAAAACTCTTATCAAGAAAAAGAAAAGAAGAAGTACTAGAAGAAAATTTTCATCACATTGTTGAGAAGACAAGGAAGAATCTCTCTCATATACTAGAAGTGCATCTACCATCAAAGGAGGAGATTCAAAAGAAAAGCTCAGTAATCCACAAGATCACAGAGCTTACAATTATTATAAGAAGAAGTCTGCTATTAAAAGGCATATCTTCTTGAAGACTTTTCTTGTACAACAGCAAACATACTTATTACATTGTAGGGCTCTTTGTGAGCCTGAGTTTTGGTAGGAATTAGTGATATATCTGAGTTGGTAGGGTTCTTGGTGAACCTAAGTTGTGGTAGGATCTTGTTGAACACCTGAGTTTGTAGGACTTGTAAAGTCTGAGATTTGTAGGGTTCTGTGTGAACCTGAGTTTTAAGATCTGATTAAAGTGAAAAGATCTAAGTTGGAGAAGTTGCCTAGTCTAGCACACTGCTAGATAGGTGGGAGGGACAGTAGACTACCTCTAGATACATTATCTAGCTGGGAACCACTATAAATCATTGTGTGTTTTCTATGATGCTTGTGTGCTGTGATTGATAAACCTGTAAAGTAGCAAATAATAGTGAAAACACCTAATCACCCCCCTCTAGGTGTAGTTTATAGACAACCCATATTTTTCAATTGGTATCAGAGCTAGGTTTAGTTCAGCGGCTTATCAGCTTAGAACAATATCTACAAATTTAGTGGGTTGTAGTAAGAAAATGGCCTGTAAGCATCATCAAGAGATGAGATTAATGAGGCTGCTGTTGGAACATGGTTTTCCGCATTCCTTTGATTTGAGAATAACAAATCCTACTTGTATTTGATATTGTTTGCCATTGTGTTTTTAGCATGCAGGTTTGAACAAATATGACACTAGGTTGCTGCTATTGGTCTGGACTTGTTCTCATGCTGAAAAGAAAGGAAGAGAGCTAACGCTCGGCATTAACTCTTAACATCGGCGTTAACTTTTGTTCCCACCAAGATGCCGTTCGACGAAATTGCGTGCGACGAAATGAAAACGGCATTCGACGAAATGTGAGGACGTTCGACGAAATTGAGTTTGACAAAATGAAAACGGCGTTCAACGAAATGTGAAGCCGTTCGACTAAATGAGATGCGTCCGACGAAATGTGAAGCCGTTCGACGAAATGTAGTTCTTCGAAAGGAGAAGCCGTTCGATGAAATGGAGTTCGACGAAATGAGAGGCCGTCCGACGAAAATGGCATTCGACGAAATAAGTTGTCGTTCGACGAAATGAGCTGTTGTTCGACGAAATGGCGTGCCAGCTGACTGAAGAATGAATCTCAACGCCAGGCGTTAGGTCTTAACGCTGGGCGCTATCCGGTCGACGAATTTGGCAAGGAGAAAGCAGCCGTGATTGCAGGAGGAACTTTAGGAATGATTTGCCCAACGCCCGGCATTAGTATTGCCTAAAATAAAACATTTCCTAAAGTGCAGAATCTCCTTCCTCTTCTGAAGATCCGAGCCATCAATATGTTGCTATACATGGTCAACGCCCGGTGTTAGCACTTAACGCCGACGTTAGCTCAAAGTCTATAAATTGGATGATTTCGATGTCTCCGACTACTGATTGCCAAGAGCCCTATTCCAGCACTTCAGAAACTTTGTGAGGGCGGTATTTCCAGACCAAGACATCTCCGGCTCATATTTCAAAAGGAGGAATCAAAGGAGGCTTGGATCAATACGCTAACTCAACGCGAAGAACGCACGCTTGGACTTCAACGATCTTCAGCGATTCTTCGGTGTCTCCTTCAGATTACCTCATAGGGATTTTATATTTTTCTTTTGTATTTTTCTTTTATTTTATCATTGTAATCGGTTCGTGAATTCGTCTCGTGTTGGCGACTAGGTCTAGGTAGGACTTAGGGAGGAATTCGCCTCGTGTTGGCGACTGGGTCTAGGGAGTAGATCTAGGGGGTGCTCGAGGCCTTTCTGGTGATAGATTGGCTAGAGCGGCTTGAGGCCGTATCTGGGGAGAGATCGCCTAAAGCCAACCGGTTCGTTGGGATACGAGTCGGTATAAAAAACAAAAAGAATTTTCATATTATTCGCTTGGATTTCTAGCGTCATAGAAATCAAATTTTGCAATCAAGTTTATTAATAATAGTCATGTATTTTTCTATTTAATAAAATTGATTTACTACTCTTTGTTTTATATTCACTCTTATTCAAATAAAATATCAAAAGTTTTATATTAAAGTTTAAAGTTTTAAAACCCTTATTCACCCTCCCCCCCCCCCCCCCCCCCCCCCCCCCCTCTAAGGGCGCCTCAAGGACCAACAGTTGCCCATCTGCACCAAAGAAAACTTTGACATATGGAAGTTAAGAGTCAAGTTATTCATGGAAGCATCAAATCCCAGATTATTCATAGTTGTTGAAGAGGGAACTTATGTCCCTAACACCTTTTCTCAGTTCTCCATTGAAGTTGTAGATCTGATATCCGTGGATAAATGTACAAAACACATACTTGAGAATGCAATTGATGATTCCACATCTCAATACTTAAGTCAGTGCAAAACAACAAAAGAGATATGGGATTCCTTGGAGATCTACATGAAGGAAACTGAAGAAGAAAATTCAAAGGGGAATACCAGAGAAAGGGTCATGATTCTTGAGGGTGAAATCTTGAGGAGTACCAAAGACAATATTCTTATAATTTAGAATGTCTCTGAGAATACAGAAGCTTCCGATGCAAGCTCATCAAAATCTGATGACATTTTTAAAGAGCCAGTACTCATCACCAAGCAGCTTAAAAGAAAGATGTCCAGAAAAAGAAGAAACAGACAAAAAACATCCTCCTCAAACTCTAGAAGATCTAGTCAACATGACCAGGACATATCTTCAAAGGAGTAAAGGTATAACTCTAAACTCAATGAATCTGTTTTGGCTAACTTGGTGTGATGTCACTGCAAGAAGACATGCCACATGATTGATGGCTGCCTCTCTAAGAAGAAAGAATCCAAGAAGAGTGATGATAGAAGAAGTCTAAAGGACAAGAAGGAATCTGAGAAAGAACACATTGCTAAGAAAATAAAAAAACTTAGTGATTCTGACTCAGATTCATCAAAAGATAAGGAGGAAGTTCTCATTGGCCTTATGTCCATAACTGAAGAAATCCAGTATGGCCGCACCTCTCCTGGGAAGGTACTTATTAGATCCCCCTTATCTATCTCTGATTCTTAATCAATGACAGTTTCTGTGAATGAGATTGGGTGTGGATCTGCTTGCAGTAGCATATCCCCAAGATCCCCATATGAGGTTGAAACTAATCTAGTGCAGCATAATGATGCCATGTGGATTTCCTTGAAAAGAAGCAAGAAGCTTCTTAGTGCTCAATCTAAGGAGTTAGCATCCCTGGAATCTATCCAATCTGAGCTCCAAGGAACAGTTGAGAAGCTGATTGTTATGAGCAAATAAATATACAAACTCAAGGATGTCACAAAGCTTCAAAATGTTGAGTTGGGTAAGAAGAACAAGGTCATTAAGGACCATGAGGAAATGCTATTGGCTGAGAAGAAAGTTATTGCCAGCTTCTCAATGTCCAATACTGTCCTTCCCATCATTGACCAATTCTCTGCACCATTCAGAGGTGGTGTAGGATTTGGTAAGGAGACAGTCAAAGGCCAGACATCTGAAGCCCAACCTTCTTACAGGGAGAAGATACTGCATCAAATTTCTCTAACCAGGAATCTTCACAGGATCATTTGACCAAGGTTTGCTCTAAAAGAAGCAGTAAGCCCCCCAACATACATAGAAGAGAAAACTTTGGGTCAAGTGTTTCTCAAACACCTCCTGAAGAGACCCAAGTAAAGATTCCAGATTCTCATGTCCATGGATCTACAACATCAACACTTAAAAGCAAGGGAAAGGCTGGCAAGCCTGTTCCCAAGGCGGTGAACCAAAATATGGTGAAACCAGCTCAACTACATACTCACCATTATGAGGTTCACCCAAGGCGTGTTAGGTCAACTATCTTCACTCCTGCCCACCAACATTCCCAGGTGGAAAGGTACAAGAGATGATACAACATGTATGAGTGCTGGTTCTATGGAAAGATTGGTCATTTTTCCCTGGAGTGCAGGTTCAATCCAACAGTACTGCCTAATACAAGAAGAGTGCAGACCACTCATAGGTGTAGTATTTCAGGTTATTCCCATAACAAGAACCCAGGACCCAAATCCAATTGGGTGCCTAAGGATAAGTAATCATTATTGCAGGTACGTCCAAATGCGAACCCTTTTGGTATTTGGGCAATGATTGCTCCAGGCACAAAGCTGGGGTAACACACTTCCCCACATGAAGTTCAAATCTCTCTTGCTTATATTGAAGGGGAGCTTCTAAGAGAAAGCTATATATGGAGCAGGCCAAAGGTTTTGAAGCCAAGGGGGAGGAGCATTTGGTCTGTCGACTTAAGAAGAGTCTGTATGGGTTGAAGCAGACACCCAGGCTGATGGAAAATGATCCAGCTCTTCAAAATGAAGTTCATCAAGAAGACATCCTCAAATTCCTCAAGAAATTGTTTTGAACATGGAAATTGAGGTATCTGGGAAAGCTCTAGGAGTGGACATGAAGTTATTAAAGAATTAGAAGAATTTCTCATATCCCTGCAATAATGGAGGGGGAGTCCACAGCTTCGCTCACAATGAAGACCTTAGATCAATGATAGAAGATGAGTACCATGTTCAACCATCATAGTTCCTATTCTCTCATCTCCATGCTTGAGAAATAGGTAAGTCAGAAAGCAAAAGACATCATATTGCCTTTGAAGATCAAGAAGCCAAAATAAAGAGAATGAATGAAGTTAAGAAGAAATCAAACCTTGAAGAATAGAGCCCTGTCCAAGTAAACATTAAATTTGTATCCTATATAAGATATGTGAAGGAGAAAATATAAATTGCACAGTCACCAAGAACTCTTCAAGGAATGATCAAGTTAGATAAACATTAGATGAGTATATCGGCGACATAGAGGTATTCTCAGCGATACAAAACGAGCAGTCTCGACGACAAAATCTGCATATCGATGATATTAGTAAAATCTATATGACAACGCTGAAAGGATTTCGATGACAATATCGACGACAAAGATACGCATTATAGAAATATAGCGTAGGCATTTCATGCTATATTGGATCCCTAATTTGAGCAGTCTGATGAAGTTTCAATCTATTTACCAAGACAAAAGGTACGCGCCTCTTCATCTACTTCTAATATAAATAGGGTGAATGCTTAGGTAAAAAAAAATTACGCTTTCATTTGTCCTGAGCCATTTCCGCGACAAACCTCTGCTCCATCTCCGACAATCTTTGCTCTCGACGTTCTGCATCAATGGCTCCAAATAAGGAAGAATCCTCAGTCATCTCTAGATGTGAGCTCATGAGGGGAGGATTTTGGTCTTGCTCCGAAGAGATTAGGTCAGTCATCGTGTTGATAGAATCATCTGGGCTGGAGTATCTGCTCTGTGAACCCAGTACTCTCATGAACAAAGAAGTCCAGGAATTCTTTGATGGAGCGAGAATAAATAGCACAGGGGCTATTCTAAAGACTACTGTGGTTGGAGAGAAGATCAAAGTAACTGCCAAGAGCTAAGGAAAAGCTCTGAGGATTCCTAGGCTAGGTAATGAGGTCGAAGAGGAAGACTTGACTATTGAGGATCTATCTGCTGGATATGCCTGGTGTGGGCATTGTGGCAAGACCTATGGGTCTATCAAGAAGGCCGAATTTAATCAGAAGGGAAAACTCCTTGCAGATATTATAGGGAAAGTACAGTTGTGCAAGCCTGGTTCCCACGACAGGATTTCAAAAGAAATGTTTGAAATAACGTGCAGGATAATTGTTTCAAAGAAGACAGACTAAAGAAAATTCTTATTCCAGAGATCAAGAGCACCATGAAAACTCCATCATACGGAAGAATTCTATCCATCCTCCCACTCTATACCATTGGGGATATTATGAAGAAAAGTATGGGAGCACCTATGCTCTACTCAAAAAGGTTGGATTCAAAAATGCTGGATAGATGGGAGAGAGTCATTCCCAAAACTTCCAAGAATGCCCAAACTGCTCCAAAAGGAAAGAAAAAGAAATATGTGGTTGTTAATGACTCAGAGGAGGTACGATCCTCCAGCAGTTCCGAAAGAAATGGAGCATCATCAATTCCAGACCCAAATCTGTCCAAGGATGCTGAGGAAGAAGATGTTCCATCTCTACCAAACCCTGCTTTGACAGAGGGGGAGGCAACTCCAAATCAAGTGATTCCAGAGGATGTAAGTGTACCTGCTGACACAGAGGTTATGGAAGCAAGAAGAAGTCCCATTCTGGGCAGTGATCCAGTTGAGGGGAGTGTTGGGAATATTGCCCTCAATGTTCCCATAATTTGAAGAGGCATCACACTCAATGATAGGTACATATTGTATTTGATAAACCATATTTGTATCATGCTAACGCAGGGTAAGGTTATTCCAAGAAGTGGAATATGTTCGGAGGTCTAAATGAAAAAACTGCTAAGACAACCTCTCAGTCTCATCTGAACCGCTGAGACAAGCCCAAGTGTCATCGAGAAGGAGTCAGGAATCGCTAAGACAAGCCTATGTGTCATCGAGAAGGAGTCAGGGACTACTGAGACAAGCCTAGGTGTCGTCGAGAAGGAGTCAGGGACCGTTGAGCTGCAGATAGAGGAAAACCGCTAAGACGACTGTCTGTCTCAGTGGAGCCGCTGAGACGAAGACAAAAGTTGCCACTGAGTCTGAAGGCTATCACAGCCCAACCACTGAGACTGATTCAAATATGAATAAAGCACTAGCGGTATCTGTTTTTGGCACAAGTGGCAGAAACGCAAGATACACTTTTGTCAGATGTCCATGCTATGTCAGGGGCTTCTAATAGCCGTTGAAAGTAAGGAGGAAGTATAAAAGATGTTAGGTCTAAAATAAGGGTTCTGCTTTATTGGAAGAGCTGTATTGTGTGCTGCAAGGCCGATCTTCTTCAAGCTTCCTGAAATGGCAATCTCTCAAGCTCAAGCTGATCTCTGTTGGGAGATAAGATAGTTCTTCCTGAATCTTTCAAGAAGAGCAAGTAGATCTTCAACTTTGCTGAAGGAGAAGATCAAGGAGAAACAAGACCTGTAGCTGCTGCTTCACAGTCCTATTTTAAGGCAACAGAAGACAAGATCTGAAGGTTAACTTTATCTAGTCTTCTGCTATATCATCAACACTTTATTTATCTGTAAGGCCTTTGTGCCTGAGCTGTAGGGCTGCTTAGCCTGAGTGTAGAGATATACTCCCAGCTTGAGTGTAGGATCTTTATGAAGATCCGAGGCAGGACTTCTTGATAGGTTTGAGGTAGGAAATTAGGAGATTTCTGAATTGTAGGAGTTGGAGGACTCTGATTTTGTAGGGCTGTTGAGCCTGGGGTAAGGTTTGGAGAAAACCTGAGAGATTCTGAGGAATCTGAGTTGTAAGCTCTTGAAGCTGAGTTGGAGGTGTTGGCCGTATCTAACTCATTGTTAGAAGGGTGAAGGGAGAAAGAGGACTACTCAAGACACCCTGTCTTGAGGAACCTCTATATATGCTTGTGTACTTTCTGTGTGTTTGCTGATAATCTTTATACTCATTGAAAACAGCTAGGCTAAAGAAGCAAGAAAAGAAAGTGACCTATTCACCCCCCCTCTAGGTGATCTAGACTACTACCTATAAACTTTCAAGTGGTATTAGAGATAGGTTAGTCTAAAAGGACATAACTGTCTGACCAGATCCTACAAAGGAGTAGTCATATCTGAATCCAATGGCTGCCATTAGATTGCAGAAGGAGATGAGATCTATGAAGTTTCCCATATGCAATAAAGAAAACTTTGGCATATGGAAGCAAAGGGTAAGGCTGTTCATGAAAGCCTCGGACCCTAGGATCTACATTACTGTGAAGCAGGGTCCTTTCACTTTTCAAACAGCCTCGACCATAGATCCAACTAGGAGAGTGGCCAAGGTTTTTGCTGACTTGACCAAGGATGAACTTGCACTATTCACAATGGATAAAAGTGCGCAGAACATTATTGTGAATGCAATTGATGATTCCACCTTCCAGAACTTGGTGCACTGCACAACAGCCAAGGAGATGTGGGATACACTTGTGGTGTATATGGAAGGGACTGCAGAAGTGAGGGATGATAGGAAATCTCTCCGCAATCAAGAGTATGAAGCTTACAGGCAGCTCAACCATGAAAGCATATCTTTCTGTTATGAAAGGTTCTTCAGGATTGTTAATGAGCTGAGGATTTATGAAAGGGTATTCAGTGACTATGAACTAAATGACAAGTTCCTAAGATCGCAAACTTCTCCAAATCACAGGCCCACAAGCCCTACAATCTTAGGCCTGCAAGCCCTACAATCTCAGGCCTCAAGCCCTACAACTCAGCCCCTCAAGGCTTAAAACTCAGCCCGTCAAGGCTTATAACTCAGGCCCTTAAGCCCTACAATCACAGTACCTCAAGGACTACAGAGCTCAGCCCCTCAAGACTTACAAATCTCACCACCTCAAGTCTTACAGTACTCAGGCCCTCAAGCCCTACAATCTCAGATCTGAAAATAGATCCTACAGCTCTGGCCCGCAAGCCCTACAGAAAAAAGATTTGAGAAATTGTTCTCTAGCCTGATGGAGATTGACTTCTTGAAAAAGTTCTAAGCCGGATGAGGATTGGCTTCTTGGATCTGAAGAGAATGCTTCTGATCATTTCTTGAATAGCACAGATTCTTCTTCAATCCCTTCTTCAATCTGGAACGCTTCTTATCAGTCGATGTTGTTTGGCTGAAACTTGGAGAATGCTTGATGAGGAATTTTAGTTCTCCGGTTCTTGTTCCTTCTTTTCGCAGTGTTACCGTTCTATTGATTCAGCGTGAATGTTCTACGATTCTTACTATTGCAAATTAGGGCAGACACTTATGCCTTTTATAAGACTGAGGAGCCGACTAACGGTCTCCTAGGAAGTACTATAAGTGTCAGAGGCCCATTCCTTATCGGCACACGCTGATTGAACCACCACGCGACGACATTAAATGCAGACAGCGCGATTTTAAATGTCTTGATCTATCTCGACGATATTTGCTACATCTCGACGACAGAGCTTACCGTTACGACGATCCATCTTCGAATTGGACAAATCTTCAAGTCTTCTCCAATCTTCTTTAGATAATGATATCTTGATGATACAAGATATCACAGCTTCACTTGCACTTACGACGACATAAATTCATCTTAAATATGTCGTCGTAATCTTGTTGTCAACTTGCTGTCTTCTCGACGATGTCGTTGAAACCATACTGTCATATCGACGATGTTGTCGAAACCATACTATCATATCGACGATGTCGTCAAAAACATACTGTCATTTCGACGATGTCGTTGAAATCATGCTGTCATTTTGACGATCTTATCTTTGATCATTCTGATGATAAGCAGTTCTTCTTCCATAAGCTGTCTTCAAGAGTTCTCCATTAGCCTTTTCGATGACAAGGCTTCTTTTACGACGATGTCGTCGACAAAGCCGAATGCTTTGACTTAGCTCTTCTTAGACTTTACCGCGATGTCGTCGTGTGATTCCAGTTGACACGATGACACTGGATTTAGATCGATTCTTCTTATTCTTATGACGATATCGTCGTGTGTACTTTGATGTCACAATGATATCGTCGGAATGTCCATACTATTTCGATGATAATTGACATCCTTCTGCTTTAACTCTGTGTATAATCTCGATGATGTATTCATTCTTATTCGATGATATGTCCAGTCTTTCTCGACGATATTAGACTTAGTGAGTTTAGAGAAGTACTGGACATATAAGTTAATCTCTACAAGCATAAACTAAGCGTACCATCAAATACATAGTGCTTTTATCATTGACCTAAGCACTTCTTCAAATCAGGAACATTACGGGCAGTGTTCCCAATAATCTCCCCCTATTTGAAGAAGTTCTAACTCACCTCAATGATAAATGCCACACATAGAAAGAATCAAAATTCAGGCAAATAAAATTGATTCAACTACCAAACATTATATAATCAGAATGAATGTTGTTAAACAAAAATTCTATAATCATTTTCCCTGAGCATTCTTATATAAACATTTCAATATTTCAACTTATGCTGCTGCTGATACCACCTTTCATCCTCTGCTGCTGTTGCTGCCCTTACCTTTCCTCTTTTGTCTTTCATTAAAATGGATGGGCTTTGGGATCTTCTTTGGAGAGGGAGGAGGACCATGAGGGAGTGCAAGCTTGTGATTCCTCCTTTTCTCCATCTGCCTTAGATGCAGATTCTAATCAGCCGAGTAATATACCATATCAGAGCTTTCTTGAGGATATCCAAATTCAATCCAACTTTCTGAGATGATTTATTTGGAGGTAGGACACCACTTGCCTTCTTGTGGATCCTGCTCAGTCTGTCTAAGTATCTTTTGCATGTACTTACTACTTTGCAGTTTCTTCCTTTTCTTTGAGGTTGCCGAGTCTCCAAATTCAGCTCCATACTCCTCTGAGTCTGTGCTGATAGATGGTTCAGCTAATTCATATCCAAAGGGGGGCTTCTGCAAGGCTTGCTTGAATTGACCGGCAGTCCACATAGCTTGATGTGAGCCTGCATTTATAATTGTCTTCTCCACCTTTAGGTCTTCTTCAATTAGTCGTTCATCTAGGGTCTCTTACATTGAGATCAGCCTTTCATGAATTTCTTGTTCTGTTGCATCCAAGTTGTTTCGAACTTCTAGCAGATGGCTATCCAAGGTCTGAGTATTCTCATGCACTCTGTTCAGAATGTGATCTCTATCGTCATGAATGACTGCTTCTATCTGCCCGAAGGCCCGCTCCACATTGTCTAAGAATGTGACTTGATTCTACAGGAGCTTATGGGTTTCATGGCCGACTTTGTTGATCTTTTCACCAACAAGTTCCATGGCTGGAGCTGCTAGGTGATAGAATAGAGTATACTGAGTGGTCAGATGAAATATCTCCTTCTTCATAGTTGTCAGCTCAACCTTTATCAATTTCCTCAGACCATCAACTGTTTGTGGGGTGAATTATTCCATCTTCTGCCTCTAAGCATTGAGCAATGCTAAGATCATGTGGAACAGATATCCTGTGGGAGCAGATGATGTTTCAGCAGCATGATCTTCTGGAGCAACTCTTACTTCTGGGGCATCTTTAGGGGCATTGTCAGATGAGTAGTCACTGATCTGAACAGTTGACTTCTTAGGTGATGCTATTTTTATTGGCTCATTTCAACCATGAGAACTATCTTTCCTCCAAGGGCCAATTCAAGCCTAGTGGTAGGTGCACTATACTCATCTGCTTTTGGCTCTTGTCCTGTGCTGTCAGCTCTTTGTTCTGGGATGATTTCCAGCTGGATAGGATCTTCCTGATCTGCTAGGGTAGAGCACCCCAGATGGTCTCCCCCTCAACCATTGCAGTATCTTGGGCTGAGCTTCTAGATTGGAACTCCCCCTCAGCTGGGTCACTGCCCATGATTGGGCTTCTCCTCTCTTCAGCCACCTCTATGTTAGCAGGTACAACTTCTTCCTCTTGGATATCTTTTGGTAAAGACATCTCCCCCTCAATCTGAGCAAGGATTTTCTGGGATGAGGCTCTTCCTTCATCAGAGATATGATGCCCAAATCTAGCACACCGCTATAGGAGGTAGCAAGACTGCGACATGAAACGATAGTGCACCGATCGTTCAAGTAATATAAAATGGGCGAATTTCCTTAAGTATCTAGCTCGAAGGAACATAGTAAGATGGAGTTTACTTTTGAGGTAGGACTTGAGATTGAAGTCCTTTCTAGCAGAAGGAATGTGGAGTATTTGGTTTTGGGTTGCAGAAACAAAATAAAGAAAATAAATAAACACTACTATGCATTCCGCTATGCACTTCTTCGCATGGTGGATGGATACTATTCAGGCCGCTATGAACTAACTCGCAAGGCGAATGGGCGAGAAGGCTAGCGGATGGAATGGTTCACACCGGCAGAATTGAGGTGGATTATACAGGTTGTTAGCACCGCTTCGCTTGGCAAGTGGAAGAGTAGGCACACGTAATGGACGAGTAGTTAAGCGGAATGGAAGAGTAGGCTTGCGAAATGGAATGGATGGTGATGGAGGATGGATGATGGAATGGGGGCGCTCCTTACTTGCATAAACCACAAAATAATTTCACATAGACATGAAATAAATTAAAATGCATATTAGGGTTTTGCAATCATCTTTCATACAATCAAGAAAGCAAGGAATAAAATACTACAATATGAAGTGGGTGAGATTACAACCAAAGGGACGGAGACTCGTTGGAGATTCATGACCCGAATTTACGGTTGTCAAGCCTTGTTCGGGCTCGGTCTTCAACTACCGTCCAGGGTCCGGAAGAGCTGTCACCTTCTTCTAATGTACCCTTCTTTTCCGTCAATTATCTTTGACCATAACCTCACCGGAGAACTTCACATGTGCAGCAAGAGATCCCTCAAAATGGAGCTTGAAAGCATGCGAATGATGGAGGAGGCCATTAGGATGCTCTGGCATTGGATTTGAAAGGAAATGGTTGCTGGAGCTCCTCCTAAAGGTGGGCGGCAATGGAGCGGCAAAAATGGCGCGGAACTAGAGCTCTAGGCACCGGAAAGATGATTGATCCTCCATAGGGCAAGATCAGCAGCTTTTATACACAACAATCCGAAATTTGGTCACACACGGTCGAACATACGACCGTGCGTGGACCGTGCGATATTAAACTTACAAGAAGACCAGGAAGATGACCCGGAAGAGCCCGTGTGATTTTACTCACGCACGATCAAAATAGACCATGCGTAAAAATGCGTGGGCAAATCCAGACGGCTCGAAAAATAGGCTATCAACAGGAGATCTTGCGTTTCCTTCGCGCACGGTTGAATCCAACCGTACGTGAAGCAAACGTATGGGCAATAAGAAACATATAAATTTGGACAACAAGAGAGCTCGTGCAATTTTACTCACACACAGGAGAATAGCCCGTGCGAGAAAAAATCACACGAGCAGGGACAGAACACCATATTGTCCAGCCGATCATTGCACATGGTCGTAGCCGACCGTGCGTGAAGAAAATGCACGACCGTGCGATTCATGCAGACATGAATTCTATGCAATATGGACAATCTGCCCACCTGCATAACACATCCAAACGCTGGGAACACACATCCAGTACAAGTATAATAGCAGAAATAAAATGGGGAGCACAATGTGCTTACCCCCCAACAACTAAACGCGCTATTGTACACCACAATGAGCCAAAACATAGAACTGATAGTGAAAGTGCGTACAAGTGAAATATAAGCAATTAAGGACTAAAAGTGTAGTGCACAAGAGTGAAAACTAGCACGGATGAGTCCATAAAACACTATAAATAATGGACTCATCACACCCCCAGACTTAACCTTTTGCTCGTCCCGAGCAAATCACTCCTCAAGAGGATGAGAAAATAAAATGCTGGCTTAGAAACTGCAAAGGCAGAGTACCATGCAAAGTTGCAGGCTCATGCTCATAAAAATTCAGTAAAAGAAATATCTAATTATGCATCATAGTCTATATTTTTCTAAAAGCGTATCTATATATTATTATTACTCAAAATCTGAATCACGATGAATCATCTGGTCACACGTATGAATAAAGTAAACCGCTCGCTAAGGTGAGCATTGCTAAAGATCGGGGCTCGGGACAACCTACAAAGAAATCCATCAATGTCGGTGACCATAAGCTCACCCGTTTGCACTCGCTCCACGACACTAGTTTGGTTCAATGCGCAAATCAGTAGGACTTTAGGTTAGAAATGGGGCTTGGGTTATGGTAGGGTATACAAAGATAAACATGAGGGCTTAAAGCACCTAAACCCAAATGAGCTAGCATAAAAAGCTACCCACGCACCACAAAACACGCGAGTGCACCACACCCCCAGACTTGGACTTTGCAACATGGGTGTGTGCACCGCCTACTCCCAACAAAAATATTTATAAAATTTTCAATTGAACTTTTTCATAACAATATTTTCTTTTTCTTTTTCATTCTTCTTTTTCTTTCTTTTCTTTTTCAGCAAATTTTTCAATAAACACACCCACAATTTCCAATATAAAAATCACCACATCAACACCCCAATAACGAAAATAAAATAAGACTAAAGCTCATATTTGGGTGTGCGACTAGGATCAGTTTTTAAGCTTTGGTGAGATAATGGTGAAGATGAATCAAGAGGAAGGGGTAGGCACAAAGGGGCTAGTGAGGGCAGATGATGGGAATGGAACACATGCTCAACCGGGCCAAAATGATGGCCTACATCACACTTGCGCAATTGAACAAACTGTATACCCATGCTTCAAGAATCGCTTGGGGCAAGTTCTTAGCACCGAGAAAGACAATCCTTCCTCCCGACTCGAGTAATACAAATCTAGCAAACGTCTACACACATCCCTACGCTACCATCAGATTCACACAGGATTCACCAATTTTTCGTAGCATAAACAATATTTACGCAAATAGAAAAAGTATAAAACTATAAGCATAAAGAAAAATTAATTCTACACAGATTTCTATGTGAGACACGAGCACTCGACTAGAAACACTACAGGGGTCGACATTTTACTCCATCTCACAATCCTAAGCCAACATATTACTTTTCCCAAATCACACAAAAGAGATGAGTTCTACTCATGATGCACCAACGACTAAGCACGCGCTCATGTAGGTGTTGTGGTGTGTGGTGCATATGAAACAATAATTATAAAACTGAACTAAAATGTACTTCTAGTATCCAAATGATATGTACAAGTGCAGTGGCTAACACATAAAGGCTCTCCCCCAGACTTAATCTAAGCAATAGAAGCAAATTATGTAACCATGAAAATTAAATAAAAGACTAGGCGAAGAAAAGTTACCCATGCTCAGAAATGAGCATACCGGAAGATTGGAGTTAATACTGTGAAGGAAATCCAAGTCCGCCACCAAAAGATCACCACCCAACAAAAAGGATGCACCAAGTAATAACAGAAATAATATATTATGGCATTAGTGGATTAGATAAAGCAACACAAGCATAATTGGGTTGTCTCCCATTAGCCCTTTTGTTTACCGTCCTTAAGGTGAACCAAATACCTGTATTAAGCAGTTTATATAAATGTCAAAGTATAAAACAAAAATAATAAAATCTACTTATTATTATTATCCAACCAGCAGAGAAATCAATTATACGTTGATTTAAAGTGGTAACTAGTAGTGAACGAAATGGATCCGAAGACCCAACAACAGTAGTAGTCAAGAGGATAAGTAGTTTCCCATCTCCAAGTTTCATCTTTCTTCATCTTCTTCATCTACTCCAATCGTCAGTCGTAAATGACGTATCGTTTACAACCCTGCACCCAGTCTCTCAAGGAAAAAGCAGGTAATAGTGATTAAGTGGAATAGGCGATTGATTTCATCATTGGCATCTATCTTCCCTGCCAAGACTGCCACTCAGAATCACCCAAAATGGGTCCAGAAACTCATGCACCTGCAGAGGAATATACAAAATATCAGAAATTATAGCAGGCCGAAAAGCAGGAAGGGTGAACATATCAATATCAGCATTATAAGAAGGATGATTAAGAAATAGAATGGATGAAGAACTAAAAATTTCAAACATAGGAGGAGTGGCCCCGCGGCAGGTTCCCAAGCCTGATCAATGTCAGTGTTGTAAGAATCATAATGAGGTGAATCTAAAAACTCGAAGGCATCAGTGGTGTAGCAGATCTCCTTAACCAATGAAGAGGTGCACAACTCCTCATCAGAAAGGTCATTCTCGTCATCCCACTTTGGTGCAGCTTGGAGGTCCAGAACATCACCCTGCAAATAATCTTCGACGGGATCATCAAAATTATGTGTAGAAATTTTTTGCAAAGAAGCTGAAGGAACGAAATTAATTTCAACATCAGAAAATAAAAGATCATGTTCCTCCGCAATAGGATCCACGGAAACCTCCCCACTAGTGTGAACAGTCTCCTCACCCCACTCTGGTGCATCCAGGTGCTCACAATCCTCTCCCTGTTGGCCATCATATACGTGATCGTCATCCCTAGAAGTAAAGCAATACACAGGGAGTGAAGAACCGGTGCAAGAAATACACTCACAGGGTGAGTGTGTAATTTCCACCATGGGTAAAGAATGAGCTATAAGGACAATGTCAACATATAGATCAGCCAGAACTATGATGGGAATTTCTGCGGCAGTCCCCCATAGATAAGGTGGTGCTGCATACATTTATCAAGAGTTGAAGGGTTACTGTCGGAAAATGGAGTAGATACGATTCAGATGTTGAGATAACATCATCCTCCCTTTGCTTCTTGTAAAAACTAGGACAGTCCTTAAAGACATGATCCATACTTTGACAATGTAAACATTTCCTAGCATCATTTCTAGTTAGATACATACATTGCTCAGAATTCAAAATACTTAAGGTGTCAATATGAAGGCGCAGAGTGTCACAAAAACTAAGTGCATCCATTGAATACATTGTGTGAAAGATGCGGACAAAATAAAATTCGAAATTCTTTGCAAAGAAAGACTACACATTCAATTATAACTAAACTTGGGAAAAAAAGGTGCTTTAAAATCTAAAACAGGATAGGATAAAATAATGTAAACCTGTAATTTAAAAGTAAACAAAAATAACAAAGGGGTTATACACACTGGAAGAACTTCTATCTCTCGGCTTTCTCTCAAGAAACTCACACGATTGTGTTCCCTGGCAACGACGCCAAAAACTTGATGCGCAAATCTAGCACCTCACTATAGGCGGTAGCAAGACTGCGGCACGAAATGGCAGTCGGCCGATCTTTCAAGTAATATAAAATGGGCGAATTTCCCCATGTATCGATATCAAAGGAATACAGTAAGGTGTAGTTTACTTTTGAGGTAGGACTTGAGATTGAAGTCCTTTCTAGCGGAAGGAATGTAGAGGATTTGGTTTTGGGTTGCGGAAAGAATAAAGAAATTAAATTAACACTACTATGCAGGCCGCTATGCACTGCTTCACAAGGTGGATGGAGATATGGAGGACGCTATGCACTGCTTCGCAAGGTGGATGGGCGAGAAGGCAAGCAGATGGAATTGTTCGCACTAGTAGAATTGAGGTGGAATATACGGGTTGTTAGCACCGCTTCGCTTGGTGAGTGGAATAGTAGGCACGCGTAATGGATGAGTAGTTAAGCGGAAAGGAAGAGTAGGCTTGCATAATGGAATGGATGGTGATGGAGGATGGAATGGGGGCGCTCCGCACTTGCATAAACCACAAAATAATTTCACATAGACATGAAATAATATAAAATGCATATTATGGTTTTGCAATCATCATTCATACAATCAAGAATGCAAGCAATAAAATACTAAAATATGAAGGGGGTGAGATTATAACCAAAGGGGAGGAGACTCGTTGGAGATTCACGACCGGAATTTAAGGTTGTCAGGCCTTGTACGTGCTCGGTCTTTAACTATCGTCCAGGGTCCGGAAGAGCAGTCACCTTCTTCTATTGTACTCGTCTTCTCTGTCACTTATCTTTGACCACGAACTCGCCGGAGAACTTCACATGTGCAACAAGAGATCCCTAAAAATGGAGCTTGGAAGCATGTGAACGATGGAGGAGGCCAAGAGGATGCTCCGACTTTGGATTTGCAAGGAAATGATGGTCAGAGCTCCTCCTAAAAGTGGGCGGCGATGGAGTGGTGAAAATGGTGCGGAACTAGAGCTCTGGGTGAGATGATCGATACTCCTTAGGGTGAGATTTGCAGCTTTTATACACAACAATTAGAAATTTGGTCACGCACGGTCGAACACATGACCGTGCATGGACCGTGCAACATTTAACTTACAAGAAGCCCAGGAAGATGACCCAGAAGCGCCCGTACGATTTTACTCACACACGGTCAAAATAGACCGTGCGTAAAAATGCATGGGCAAATCCAGACAGCTCGAAAAATAGGCTATTAACAGGAGATCATGTGTTTCCTTCGCGCACGGTTGAATCCAACCGTGCGTGAAGGAAACACACGGGCAATAGGAATCATATAAATTTGGACAACAAGAGAGCTTGTGCCATTTTACTCACGCACGGGAGAATTGCCCATGCGAGAACAAATCACATGAGCAGGGACAAAACACCATAATGACCAGTCGATCATCGTGCACGGTCGTAGCCAACCGTGCGTGAAAAAAATGCACAACCGTGCGATTCATGCAAACATGAATTCTGAGCAATATGGATTATCGGCTCACCTGCACAACCCATCCAAGTGCTGGGAACACACCTCCAACACAAGTATAATAGCAGAAATAAAATGGGGAGCACAATGTGCTTACCCCCAACAACAAAGCGCGCAATTGCACACTGATGCGCAAATCTTAGCACACCGCTATAGGCGGTAGTAGGACTGCGGCACGAAACGGCAGTGTACCGATCGTTCAAGTAATATAAAATGGGAATGAATCCCCAAGTATCGATCTCAAAGGAACACAGTAAGGTGGAGTTTATTATCGAGGAAGGACTTGAGATTGAAGTCCTTTCGAGCGGATGGATGCGGAAATGGGGGATTTGGTTTGTGAAAAATAAAGAGAAAATACTATAACTACTCCTATGCAATGCCGCTATGCAAAGCTTCGCTTGGCGGAATGGAGACTAGGCAGGCCTTGAACGCGCTGCGTCGCAAGGGCGGATGGACGAGTAGGCAAGCGGAGTCGAACTGTGTAGGCCTTGACCGCACTGCTTCGTTAGGCGAATGGATTACACGGGCCGCTATGCCACGCTTCACTAGGCGGATGGACGAGAAGGCTAGCGAATGGAATGGTTGGCACCGGCGGAGTCGGAATGGATTATACGGGCCGCTATGCCACTCTTCGCTAGGAGGATGGAAGAGTAGGCATACGGATGAGGGTCGCAAGCACCTCGTCGACAAGCACGCCACTAGAAATTGCTAGTACGGCACTCGAACGTGACGGCGAGATGGAGAATGGAATGGGGCGCTCCTCATTCACACATAAGAATAATATGATTCCATAAACATGAAATAAACATTAATAAACAAGATTCATAGTGTCATCATCTAAATATAGAGATTACAAACAAATACAACCACACAAGTAGGAGAAAGAGGCAAGAGATACGACCAAATCCGGAGTCTCGTTGTAGATTCACGGTAGGAATCGTCGGGTTGTCAATCCACGTCCTAGCTCGGTCCCAACTGCGTCCGGGGTAGAGGAGGGCTGTCACACCTCCCAATGGACCCGTCTTCTCCAGCGATTCACAATCCGACCACGTCCGATGCGAGGAACTCCTTGCTTGGCGATGAAGATGAGTGAAATCTCCTCCTTGAAGCTCTTGGATGATGGAGGAGGCCTAGGGGGGCGGAGAACCAGCGAGAAGGGGCGAAACGGCGGACTCGGGCGGAAGAAATGCGGAGCGTCGGACCTAATTCGCGAGCAGGAGTATTTATAGGCACTGGAATAAATAGTGCGCACGGTCATTGGGGCACGACCAGTGGTCGTGCGCACTAGAATCCTGTGATCGTGCGCCTGCCTGGACGGAGCCTGCAAGGTAAAAAAATAATAAAATACAATATTTGAACGACCAGTGGCGCACGACCAGTGGTCGTGCGCACTATCGTAAATGGTCGTGCGATAATGAAGACAGAACTCAGATTTCAGGGGGTAAGTGCACACGATCAGTGGCGCACGACCAGTGGTCGTGCGCAATAGAACCAGTGATCGTGCGCAGTGTTCCTGTACAGATTTGTACCGGGAACACCTGCACGACTCCTGCTCCAGCATACAACACTAATCAAACCACTGAAAGTGACACTTAATCATGCATGAAAACTAATAATGAAGATAAACAAGAAATAACACCAAAACGGGCCTAGAAGTGCACATAGCATGGAATAACAAATATGAGCGAAAACATGCCTAAAGTGTTGTGCATAGACTAGAAAATCGGCCCAGATGAGTCCATAAATGTGTATATATTTGGGACTCATCACACCCCCAGACTTAACTGTTTGCGCGTCCCGAGCAAACAAATTCTAAGTGAACGGGGAAAGAGAAGTAGATGGCTTAAAAGTACAATACAGAGTACCATGCGAAGTCGCATGCTCACGTGCATAAGAAAAATAGTAGAGAAGATTTCTGATTATATAAACAGTTTATATATTTCTAAAAGAGTAAAAGCATATTACAACTACTCAAAATGGTGAACAACGGTGAATCATTCGGTCATGCATACGGAGAAAATAAACTAAGCGCTGAGATGAGCATTGCTCAAGATCGGGATGCGGGACAAACTCCACTGAAATCCATCAGTGTCGGTGACCATAAGCTTGCCCGGTCACATTCTCTCCACGACACTAGATCGGTTCAAGGCGTGAGTCAGTAGGACTTTCAGGTTTTAATTGAGGCTTGGGTTACGGTGAGGTAAACAATGATAAACAAGAGGGCTTATAACACGCAACCCAAATGAGCTTTAATACAACTACCCGCGCACCAAAATCGAATGCAAGTGCATCACACCCCCAGACTTGGACTTTTGCAACAAAGGTGTGTGCACCGCCTACTCCCAATACATAATTTTTCTACATGATTTTTCAATAAAACTCATTTTTCATTTTTCTTTTTTTTTTCTCTTTTCCTTTTCATTTTTTTTTCTTTCTATCTTCTTTTTCTTGTCTTTTTTTCTTTCAGCAAAATTTTCAAATGAGCGAATCCACAGATTCACCTAATAAACACCACAATCAACACCCCCTACAATGTAAATAAAACTACAACTAAAGCTCAGATTTGGGTGTGCGACTAGGTTAGGCTTTTAGGCTTTGGTGAGATATATGTGGAGCTGAATCAAGAGAAATAGGTAGGCACAAAGAGGCTAGCAAGGGTAGATGATAGGCATGAAATAAAAAGCTCAACCGGGCCAAAATAAAGGCCTACGTCATTCTCACGCACTAGAACTATCCTATGCCAATGCTTCAAGAATCGCTTGGGCAAGTTCTAGCCACCGAGAAAGATTCTCCTTTCTCCCGACTCAAGCAATACGAGTCTAGCGATCATTTACACACGTCCCTACACTACCGTTTGATTCCACCGGATTCACCATTTGAGTAGAGTAAACAACATTTACACTAATAGAAAAAATATAAAACCATAAGTATAAAGAGAAGTCTAATCTACACAAATTTCTATGCAACCGAGCACTCGACTAGGAGCACTACTGGAGTCAACATTTTACTCTGCTACATAGTCCTAGGCCATCACCTAGACTTTCCCACATAAGCAGAAGAATTAAATTCACTACAGAGCATGCAAACAGATGAGTACGCGCTCAAGTGGGTGCTGTGGTGTGCAATGAAAATGAACAACAATTTCCAATAAGCTAAAATAAAAGTACTTCTAGCATGCTATGCAAGAGTGCACGTGAATGGGCACAAAAACAGCTCTCCCCCAGACTTAAACTAAACAATCCACAAAATATATGACATGAAAATCAGAAAAAGCTAGGGAAAGAGAGTACCCAGTGCTCAGAAATGAGCACACCAGAAGATTGGCGTGTAAGCTAAAATGAGCCACAGCATCCGCCATCCAGAAAAGATACCTGCAGGGGTCAGCTCCGCAGAAACAAAAGAAAATAGAATACTAAAAACAAAAATACTACTAACTAAGCATGATTAGATGAAATAAAAATGCAGAAAAGAAAGATAACTACTGGGGTTATTGTCATCCCAGCACGACTTATTCCAAAACTAAAGGTTCTAGCTAATGGGTCTATGAAAAAGGAAATGTACAGGTAACTGCTCCATTATCCGTTTCGGTAGCTGGTACCGATACGGAGATAAGGCAGTCACCCCTCTACCTAAATAATAATACCTGCTTGACACAGGTAGAGGGAAAAGAAAGTAAGAAGAGGAGGAGATATCCTCACTCAACTCACCAAAAATATCCTTGCCTAGCAAGGAGTCGTCAACAGGGTGGCAGCAGGAGGTGAAGGCAATGAGTGGAGCTTCCTCTACGGAGGGGGGATAAACCTCCTCACATGAGAGGATGCTCTCTTCATTGACTTGAGCAAAAAGCTCCAAGTCCTCCTGAAGTTCCTGTGAAGATTCAACCTGCACAGACTCAGATGAAGGAAGGGGATCAAGAAATAAAGAAGATGAAGAACATAAATAAACATCAATCGGGGGAGTGATCCCGGTCTCACTCCCATCAGGTTGGGGAAGTAAAATAATGTTTGCATTGTCATCAATGCTATAAGATTCGGTGGGATCAACAGTGGCCGGGCTTAGGATTTGGACTTCCTCCACCGGTGTTGAGGAAAACTCCTCTTCACCTAGAAGGTTGTCCTCCTTCATAGGAATAGGCACAACACTCAGATCACCCACCTCATCCTGCGACACATCATCAACAATGTCGTCGGAGATGAGCGTAGTACGCACAACAGGGAGAAGAATTGTGCTCGAATGACAGTCGAGCACCGATTCCTCACAAAGAATCGAATCCACTAGAGGTGGTGGATGCACATGGAGAATAGGCTCAGCAATGTCGGTGCATAGATCAGCCGCACATTCGGTGACCGTATCCATGCCATACCCTTCAAGATGTGAAGGTGACAAAGACACATAACCGGATGTTGAAGGTGTGCCGCCAGAATTAGGGAGTGGGACGATCCGGATATCCGGCTCGTCATCCTCGTCCAATTGGCGAAAATACTCGGCACAGTCCTTCAAGACATGATCAGTGCTCCGACAAAACTGGCACTGCCTTGCGGGCTTCTTTGGCACAGCGGGGGCTGAAGCCGAAAAGAGGTATGACGATAAAGGCTCAGCAGAGTAGCCATAAGACTTACGCGCACCATATGGAGTGCCAGACGAAGTCGGTGCTCCATATGCTGGGCTATAAGAATTATGCCTACTATTCTCCGTAGGGCATTCATCACTAGAGTGGGAGGTATCTCTACACAAACGGCAACGGATATTAAGATGTGCCCACATAGTGTGAAGATAAAACGATTCAAAATAAAAATGCTATTGTGCAAAATACTATGCCTAACAAAAATTACTAAAGCAACCTAATTAAAACAGGAAATAAAATAAAAAGAACAGAAATAAAATAAAAGATGCAATTTACAAATGGAAGGGCTTCTCTCTCAGATTCTCCCTTTCCAGAAAACTCACACGACTGTGTTCCCCAGCAACGGCGCCAAAAACTTGATGCGCAAATCTTAGCACACCGCTATAGGCGGTAGTAGGACTGCGGCACGAAACGGCAGTGTACCGATCGTTCAAGTAATATAAAATGGGAATGAATCCCCAAGTATCGATCTCAAAGGAACACAGTAAGGTGGAGTTTATTATCGAGGAAGGACTTGAGATTGAAGTCCTTTCGAGCGGATGGATGCGGAAATAGGGGATTTGGTTTGTGAAAAATAAAGAGAAAATACTATAACTACTCCTATGCAATGCCGCTATGCAAAGCTTCGCTTAGCAGAATGGAGACTAGGCAGGCCTTGAACGCGCTGCGTCGCAAGGGTGTATGGACGAGTAGGCAAGCGGAGTCGAACTGTGCAGGCCTTGAGCGCACTGCTTCGTTAGGCGAATGGATTACACAGGCCGCTATGCCACGCTTCACTAGGCGGATGGACGAGAAGGCTAGCGGATGGAATGGTTCGCACCGGCGGAGTCGGAATGGATTATACGGGTCGCTATGCCACGCTTCGCTAGGCGTATGGAAGAGTAGGCATACGGATGAGGGTCGCAAGCACCTCGTCGACAAGCACGCCACTAGCAATTGCTAGTACGGCACACGAACGTGACGGCGGGATGGAGAATGGAATGGGGCGCTCCTCATTCACACATAAGAATAATATGATTCCATAAACATGAAATAAACATTAATAAACAAGATTCATAGTGTCATCATCTAAATATAGAGATTACAAACAAATACAACCACACAAGTAGGAGAAAGAGGCAAGAGATACGACCAAATCCGGAGTCTCGTTGTAGATTCACGGTAGGAATCGTCGGGTTGTCAATCCACGTCCTAGCTCGGTCCCAACTGCGTCCGGGGTAGAGGAGGGCTGTCACACCTCCCAATGGACCCGTCTTCTCCAGCGATTTACAATCCGGCCATGTCCGATGCGAGGAACTCCTTGCTTGGCGATGAAGAAGAGTGAAATCTCCTCCTTGAAGCTCTTGGATGATGGAGGAGGCCTAGGGGGGCGGAGAACCAGCGAGAAGGGGCGAAATGGCGGACTCGGGCGGAAGAAATGCGGAGCGTCCGACCTAATTCGCGAGCAGGAGTATTTATAGGCGCTGGAATAAACAGTGCGCACGGTCATTGGCGCACGACCAGTGGTCGTGCGCACTAGAATCCTGTGATCGTGCGCCTGCCTGGACGGAGCCTGCAAGGTAAAAAAATAATAAAATACAATGTTCGCGCGACCAGTGGCGCACGACCAGTGGTCGTGCGCACTATCATAAATGGTCGTGCGATAAGGAAGACAGAACTCAGGTTTCAGGGGGTAAGTGCACACGATCAGTGGCGCACGACCAGTGGTCGTGCGCAATAGAACCAGTGATCGTGCGCAGTGTTCCTGTACAGATTTGTACTGGGAACACCTGCACGACTCCTGCTCCAGCATACAACACTAATCAAACCACTGAAAGTGACACTTAATCATGCATGAAAACTAATAATGAAGATAAACAAGAAATAACACCAAAACGGGCCTAGAAGTGCACATAGCATGGAATAACAAATATGAGCGAAAACATGCCTAAAGTGTTATGCATAGACTAGAAAATCGGCCCAGATGAGTCCATAAATGTGTATATATTTGGGACTCAACACACACCACAATGAGCCAAAACATAGCACTTATAGTGAAAGTGTGTACAAGTGAAATATAAGCAATTAAGGACAAAGTGTAGTGCACAAGAGTAAAAACTGGCCCGGATGAATCCATAAAACACTATAAATTATGGAATCACAGAGATACTAGAGGACTCCTCCTCATTTGAGGCAACTACCTGGACAACTTTCTTTGACTTCTTCTGCGAAACTGTAGAAGTGCCTGTAGGACCTTTGGATATAGACCTATCCCACCTATCCAGCAGCTTGGAGTCCAGCCTCTTGGAGTAGTGCAAAGGCACTCCCATCTTCCTATTGAGCTCTTCCCCAAGGTAATTTAGGAAGAAGATGGGGAGAATTCTCCGAAAGGAGGGGGTCTGCAGACTGCTTTTCACTTTCTGGAATACAAATTCCCTCCAATCAGTCCTCTTGGAAAGAATTATCCTGCACATTACCTCAAACATATCCTTGGAAATTCATTCATGAGATCCCGATTTGTATAACAGAACTTTTCCAATTATGTCTGCATGGAGCTTCCCCTTCTGATTGCAGTCTGCCTGTTTGATGGACCCATAGGTCTTTCCAGAATGTCCACACCATTTAAAACATGCAGATATGTCTTTAGTGGACACCTCTTCTTCTTCATCTGTCTTCAGCCGGGGCAGCTGCAATGCCTTTCCAAGGCACTTCGCATTCAATTTCACTTTCTTCCCCGCCACGGTTGATTTTGTTGGAGCGTGGTTTTCCGCATCCCTTTGATGTGAGAATAACAAATCCTACTTGTATTTGATCTTGTTTGCCATTGTGTTTTTAGCATGCATGTTTAAATAAATATGACACTAGGTTGCTGCATTATTGGTCTGGAACTGCCCACAACAGAAATTATGAATGTAGTCTAACGCCAGGCGTTAAGATTCAATGCTGGGCATTGACGATCGATGGGATGGCTTGACGATCGACAAGATGTCTTGTCGATCGACGAGATGTCTTGTCGATCAACGAGATAGCTTGCCGACTGAGAAAATGAAAGAGGTCTAACGACAGGCATTAGGCCTTAACGCGGGGTGTTAACTCTCAATGATCATGGCTGTAACATCCCCCAAACAACTAGACCCCCAAGTTGGTTTTTTCATGACTAAGTCATGATAAAACCCTAGGAAGAGCTTAGGATCATGTGAACTTAGGTAAGAAGGAGAAACCCAATTGGTCTGCAAATAGTAATTTTCAAATATCAAGCCTAGGGTTGGACTTTAGGGCCTCACCTTGATCCTTTGACCCCCACCATATCATCCCTAACCCATTATTGGCCCCCTTAGAGCACCAGGGACCCATTGGGGTCAACCAAAGAGGCAAAATTGACCAAAGTCAACCCTAACCCTAAATTGGTCAAAGTAGCTTAATTAGGGCCAATTGGCCTCCACCATGCCAAATTGACCTTACCCCTACCCTTAGAGGGATATTAGGGACCTAATGGACCAAAATGCCCCATCACGGGGCCTCCAATTCGGCAAATTTTACCAATGTCATCCCTAGTCCTATTTTGGTCAAAGTGACCTATTAAGGGTCAATTGACCCTCACCTTGACAAATTGACCCTGCCTAGACCTTCCTAACACTTAAGGGAGGACAATGGGTGACTAGCCACCCATTGGGGTCAACCCAAATGGTCAAATTGACCAAAGTCTACCTTTTGCTAAATTTAGGTTAAAATGACCTATTTTGACCTAATCAAGCCCAATCCACTTGGGCTAGACCCAATTGAGGTGGTCCACCACCTAATGGGGTTGGGTTCTACTGAATTGGCCATTTAATTTCAAGAAAATCGGCTAGGAGAGAGAAAGCCCAATTTGAAAGAGAGAGAGAGAAGGGGGAGTTAATGGGGAGGAAGAAGAAACCTCCAATCTTCCCCATTGATGGCACCATTCATCTCCTCTTAGGGAGAGGAGGAGTTTCCAGCCTTCTCTCGGCCATTTTGATGCCCAATTCACCTCCCCCACTTGAAACCAAAATTCTCCATCAAGGCAATTAATTGCCACCATGTGAAACCCCCCTCTTGCCTCCAATTAGCCTCATTAACACCTTAAGAGGAGTGACAGGAGTGAAACCCCCCTTCTTCCAGTGAGAATCGTGCAGAGGAGGCCTAGATAGACATGACACCTAAAGCTCAAGCTCTGGCCATGGCAACCCGTCGGAATGCGCGGCCTCAGGCCACCACACAGGTTCGATCCTCCCCTCGTCCCCTAGTGCTAGATCCTTATCTGGTTTGGTGCTTGATTCGAGCCAAATCAGGCTCGAATCAAGCTCTCAAAAGGGCTCGTTTTGAGCCCTCTTTCCCCCATTAAAACTCCTCATTCCGGCCACCTCCGGCCGGCCAACCACCCCTAATCGCCGGCCACAACCTCAACGGAGGTGGTGGTGGCATTGGTCGGCCTGGGCGGCGCTCAGGTGGCCGGGAAAATGAGGAGAAAGTAGGTCCAGACGCGGGAAATCTGGGCCCTTTGCTGAAGGTAGACGATGACCCAGGGTCGCACGATTTGTGCCAAGATCAGTGTTGAGATCAAATTAATTTATTATGTTATGATTTGTATTTATGTCACACTTTTTTCTGTACCTAGATTAAATTATTAAAAATACTTGGGCCCCTCTGATGAAAAAGTGCCCAACATCAAAGTTGTAGCCCTTGGTGTGTACTTTATTATAAATTTTGTTTCAGCCCAAAAAGAGCAATGTAGCTCCCTGTAGAGCCATTTTGGTGGGACTGGTCCCTAGGGTAGGACAACCACTATTTCTTGAATAACTTTTGATTGGGAAATGATATTGACTTGAAAATTGAAACATAGGCTATTTGTACCTACTCCCTTAACATATCCAAAGATGGGAATTTTTGGAAAAAAAATTTCTAAATGTTTTGTAATAATTTAATAATTCATATATTATTTAATTAGAGAGGCTAATGAACTCCAATCCACTCCAAATTTTGGTGAGTGCTCTTTAGGGCTATTATATAACCCTAATAAAAATTTCAGCCCAATTGGGACTGATTTGGTTGGGTAATTAATTAACCCAAGTTTGGTCAAACTAGGTCAAACTAGACAAAAAGTGCACATGACGGAATTAGGTGGTCAAATCTCATCCAAGTGGTATGAAACTTTGGCTACTGGTTTAGGATCATATAAGACACTCACATGATTAATTTGGGGTGATGTGGGGTGGATATGCCCAAGGACCCTAGTTTTAACCATAGGGTTGCACTTTGAGCCTTGTGCAGGACATAGTGGCATGTAAACTTGAATGGTCATGAAACTTGGTAGATAAGTTCATAGAGTGTAAATATGCCCTAGGAAATTTATGAGAAATTTAGGAACAATTATTCCCTATGATTTAGGTTATTACCTTTTTAGGGAACCTTTTTATAAGAGAAATTTACATGCTCAAATTATCTTGGATGTTGATGAAAGTTTGGTAGGTTGCATAAAATCATGATATAGACCTCGGGTAAGTTTTGTGTAATTATTGGATTAATATAATTAACACATCATTCACAAGTCATCTATTTTTTCTTAGGAATATATTAAATAATTGAGGGCCAATTACCCTCTGGAAAATTATGAAATTTGGTGGTAGGACATTTTAGGGCACTGGAGAGCTCTGTGAATTTTTGTATAATTTTTGGAATTATTTATCAGTAAGGTGCTTCACAATTTACCATGGGTTTACTTGGAATATTTATTTATGTGACTAATAAGTTCTTGATAAATTCTAAAATCTGGCCAGTAGACATTTCTGATTAATATAAAGGTCTGGTAATTTTCCCATAATTTTTGGACAAGTATTTTTGGTGGTTCCTTCTATAAATTCTAATTTGGGGTTATTGTTCAATATTATAATTGGAGGCCAACCCCTTACTGCAAAATTGTGATATTATGTATTTACTGTTATTTTGACTTCTTAGATTTTTCATAATTTTGTGGAGGCCATATCATAATTGAATTTTATACTTCATGTTCAATTTTATACTGGGTCAAAGTTGGGGAAAATTAAAACAAATGCCAATTAAATAAGGAAAAATATGACCCTCTGGATTTAGAATTAGAATATCATGATAGACTCATAGTAAAACTCTTGAGTCAGTTGGATGAATATTTGGGGTACCTCCCCTTATGCAAGTCATTTGGTCTGCATATAGTATAACTGTAAAACTTGAGTAATTTATGGACCATTTGGTGGGAATGGAAGGTAGATGGTGTACCTAGTCTGTTAGAGAGGATGTGAGGTCACCATTAGGGGTCTATATGTTGGGTGTACCCGCTAAGCTAAGGGGTAAAGTTGTGTTCGGGACCGACGAAAGATCGTCTTTCCCATTAGGAGGTCATAAAAATACGTAGGGTAATCCAAGTGTAATGATAAGGAGGGTATACTTGTGGGTAGTCACTAATAATATTAAGGGCCTTGGAATGGGAGCTTTGGGGTGTTATGTCATTATAGTTCCTAGTACCATAGCGAGCCCTTCACAGGGTAGTCCACAGGAAGTCCATGGTCAACCCTAAAGTGTAAGAATAAATGGCGGTGCAAGATTAACTTAATAATGCACACACCCACACCCCATGGTTACGGGAGGTTAGTTTGTTTGGTTTTACGAGCAGTAGGCTCGGTGGTTGTAGCAGAGGACTAGCTAGTCCGGTGAGCTTGTGACTCAGTAATGCTTGTTGGTACGGACGAGTTGGTCCGGCGAGCCGTTGGATCGGAAGGTTATGATGACTGGCAGGTTAGCCCGGGGAGCTTATGGCTCGGGATATTGATGCGCAAATCTCGCACGCTGCTATAGGCGGTAGCGAAACTGCGGCACAAAACGGCAGTGTACCGATCGTTCAAGTAATATAAAATATGGGAGTGAATCCCTAAGTATCGATCTCGAAGGAACACAGTAAGGTGGAGTTCACTTTTGAGGAAGGAATTGAGATCGAAGTCCTTTAGGTCGGATGGATAGCGGAAAAGGGGGTGATTTGGCTTGTGGAAAATAAAAGAAAACAACTACAACTACTCATATGCAATGCCGCTATGCAATGCTTCGCCAGACGGGATGGAAAAGTACACGGGCCTCTATGCACCAATTCGCAAGGGCGGATGGACGAGTAGGCAAGCGGATGGAGTGGTAAGTGCTGAATCGAACTGTGCAGGCCTTGAGCGCACTGCTTCGTTAGGCAAATGGATTACACAGGCCGCTATGCCATGCTTCGCTAGGCGGATGGAAGAGCAGGCTTGCGGATGGAGTGGGTCACACCGGCGGAATGAGGGTCGCAAGCACCTCGTCAACAAGCACACCACTAGCAATTGCTAGTGCGGCACACGAACATGATGGCGGGATGGAGGATGGAAGGGGGCGCTCCTCACTTGCATAAACCACACATAACTATTTCACATAGACATGAAATATTAAATGACAAAACAAGGTTTAGCAAACATTGTTCATACACCCAAATAATTAAGGAATAACACACTTCAATGTAAAGGAGGTTGAGATTACAACCAAAGCACGGAGACTCATCGGAGGTTCACGGCCGGAATCTAGGGTTGTCAATCCTTGTCCGAGCTCGGGCTCCAACTGCCGTCCGGGGTCCGGAAGAGCTGTCACCTTCTTCTATTATACCCGTCTTCTCCGTCAATCTTCTTTGGCCACGATCTCACCAGAGAACTTCATATTTGCAGTAGAAAATCCCTCAAAATGGAGCTTTGGAGGTGCACGAACAATGGAGGAGGCCTAGAGGATGCTCTGATTAGAGATTTGCAAGAGAATGGCGGCTGGAGCTCCTCCCGAAGGTGGGCGGTGATGGAGCGTTGAAAATGGCGCACTGGAGCGGGAAAACGGCGCTAGGAAAATGATCGTCCAGAATAGGGCAAGAACTGCATCTTTTATACAAAATAATCAGAAATTTGGTCACGCACGGTCGAATGCATGACCGTGCGTGAACCGTGCGATATTAATTAAGAAAAAATGCCAGGAAGATGTCCCAGAGCGCCCGTGCGTTTTACTCACGCACGGTCGAAGTCGATCGTGCGTAAGAACGCACGGGTAAATTCGGAAAGCTCAAAATCCAACAAAGAACCGGATGTCGTGCATTTTGTTCGCGCAGGTTGAGTCCAACCGTGCGTGATGAAAACGCACGAGCGGGGCAGATCAGCATTTTGACCAGCCGATCATAACGCATGAGCACAGCCGACCGTGCGTCAAGAAAACGCACGACCGTGCAATTCATACAGGATGAATTCTGGGCAATATGGACGATCTTCTCACCTGCACAACACATCCAAACGCTGGGAACACACCTCCAGCACAAGTATAAAAGCATAAAAAGAATGGGGAGCACATTGTGCTTGCCCCCAACAATAAAGCGCACAATTGCACACCACAACGGGCCAACAAGTGCACTTAGCATGGAATGACGAAATGTGATCAATAGAAGCATTTATGAGTAGTAAGTGATGTGCATATGCGTGAAAACTAGCCCAAATGAGTCCAAAAATCCCTATATAAACTGGAATCATCACACACCCAGACTTACCTATTTGCACGTCCCGAGCAAACAAATCTGGCGGAGTATGAAAATGGTAGTTATTGAAGAGAATTGCAAAATAGGAGTACGGTGCGAAGTAGCATACTCATGCAAATAGAAATTCAGTAAAAGGATATTCTAGCTATGCTAACTAATTTACAAAAGTATTAAGGCGTAAGTAGAGATTTAGTTATACTCAGATGGTGAATCATGAAGAATTTGTGCGGTCGTGCCCGGTGTGAAAGTAAACAAGCCACTCAGGAGGGTGTTGCAAAAGACCGGAATTCAGGGATAACTCCGATGAAATCCATCAACGACGAGAGCCATAAGCTTGCCCGGTTACAGTACTCTCTCCACGGTGCTAGCGAACTCATTGGTTAAATTAGTAGGACTTTCAAGTTATAATGGGGCTTAGGTTACGGTATGGTATTCAATGATACACGAGACGGCTACGCAACCCAATTGAGTCAAAAGATGATGTTGTACCAAAACAAGACCAAGAACGATGCTAGTGTGACACACCCCCAGACTTAGCTTGAAAATTGGGTGTGCACATGGCCTACTCCAACAAATACCACCTGAATTTTTCTATTACGCCCAAGGGGATTTCTTTTCATTCCATTTTTTTCAGATTTTTCTTTTAACTTCATTTTTTCTTTTTCTTTTGTTCCCGGGTTGGTTTACAACAATGTGTTCAGCACACAATACATTTTTTCTTCACATCACAAAAATTCCATACATCACATCCAAATATGAAATGTAATTTCAGCTAACTCACTACTTGGTTGCAGTAATAGGATAGGCTTCAGGTGTTGGTGATTGGAAGAAGAGCTGAAACAAAAGAGGGGTTGGTACAAATTTGGCTTGCAATGGTGAGCGAATGGGTCAAGGAAAACAAGGCTCAAACTGCCAATAAAATGGCCTACATCACGTTTAACAATATGATTTGCTCTCACCCATGCTTCAAGAGTCGCTTGGGGCAAGTTCTTAGCCCACGAGAAAGGTAAACCTTCCTTCCGACTCGAGCAACACACAACTAGGGCTTGCCTACACACAACGCCGTGCTACCGCCAATTTCATTCGCATTCACCAATTGAGTATAATAAATCAAAAACTACGCAAAAACAATGCATAGAAACAATCTAATTTTTACTCAAATTTCTATTGAAGCATGAGGATGCTACTAGAACACTACACGAGTCAACATCGCACTCCGATTTGCAATTCCTAAACTAACATCCCATTTCACAAATCAAACCAAGATAGCATGTTCGGGAACACAAAAACAAGTGAGTGTGCACTCATGTGGGTGTTGTGTTGTGTAAAGAAAATAAATAAAATGTTTTAAGTAAGCTTCTAGTATGCCGTGCAATAGTGCACGTGAGTGGGCACATAAAATGACTCTCCCCCTTACTTAAACTAAACAAACCACATAATGCATAACATGAAAATAAAAAATAGAGCTAGGGGAAGATAGTACCCAATGCTCAGCAAGTGAGCATACCAGAAGATTGGCGTGTAAACTAAGAAAAAGCTGCAGCATCCGCCATCCAGAAGAAGGACCTGCAGGGGTGAGCTCCGCCAAAAACAAAAAGAAAATATACAAAACAAAATGAAAAACACTAACTAAACTAAAATAGATGAAATAAAAATTGCAAGAAAAGTAAGATAACTACTGGGGTTATTGTCATCCAAGCACGACTTATTAAAATTTAAAACAGTTCTAGCTAATGGGCCTATGAAAAGAAAGTGCACATGTAACTGTTCTAATATTCGTGTCAGTAACGGGTACCGATACGGCGATAAAACAGTTACCCCTCTACCTAAATAATAATACCTGCTCCTCGCAGGTAGAGGGAGGAGAATGTAAGAAGAGGAGGAATCCTCACTCTCCTCACCAAAAATATCCATGCCCAGCAAGATGTCGTCTTCAGGGAGGCGGCAGGAGGAAAAGGTAATGAGTGGGGTTTCCACTATGGAGGAGGGTTCAACCTCCTCACATATGAGGTTACGCTCCTCATTGACCTGAGCACAATGCTCTAAGTCCTCCAGAAGTACCTGTGAAGATTCAACCTGCACAGGCTCAGATGAAGAAGGGGGTTCAAGAAATAAATGAGAGGAAGGACTTAAATAATCAAAAATCGGGGGAGTGGTCCTGGTCTCACTCCCAGCAGGATCCAAACATAGATCACTGTTGGTATCATATGAATCATAGCGAGGGGAATCCGGGAGTTCAAGGTCCTCAGTGGTGAGGTGGACCTCCTCGTCCAATAAGGAATCCTTGAAGATCCAAACCTCCTCATCAGGAAAGGAATCCTCCTCACCCCACTTTGATGCAACCTCAGGCTCTGAATGAACCTCCTGCACAACATCATCAACCAACTCAAAAAGAATAGGAGTACAAAATTCTTGCAAAGAAGGCGGAGGAACAACAGTAACAACATCATCAGAGAAAATATAAATAGGTTCCTCCGGGGTGAATCCAAAAGAGGAGATGGAAGCAAAGGGAGAGGAATCTCCACCACGTCATCACACTGAGCAGTCAAAAGTCTGATGGGAATATCCACAGAAGTCCCCCATAGACAAGGTGGTACTACGAACTCATCATCAGAATCAAAAGGGGCAACCAAATGAGAGGTGGATGGAATGACTTGGACATCCGGTTCGTCATCCATCTCCATCTGGCGCTGGAATTCTGCACAGTCTTTCAATGCATGCTCGGTGCTACGACAACACAAACATAATTTTCTATTCCTCGTCAGTCCTTGTGGGGCCGGTGAGGAATATAAAAATGATGGAATTGGCGAAGAGGAGTGACCATAAGACTTGGGTACAGTGTATGAAGTGTCGTAGGAAGACGATGCTCCATGCACTGAACCACGAGAGTTATGCCCACCATCTTTAGTGGGGCACTCATCACTATAATGCCTAGCATCCCCACACCATTTGCAACGTATATTCAGATAAGAAAACATGGTGCAAAGGAAGATTTCACCAAACTGAAATATTCTAAGCAAGAATTGACTATACATAAACAATAAAATTGAAAGCCTGCTTTTGAAAAATTGCAAATAAAGATTAGAAACAAAGAAATTAAAAGAAGCTACTTATATATAAAAATACATAAAATGGTATAAACAAGGGGAAAAGGGTTTCTATCTCTTGTCTCCCTCTCCAGAAAACTCACACGTCTGTGTTCCCAGGCAACGGCGCCAAAAACTTGATGCGCAAATCTCGCACACCGCTATAGGTGGTAGCGAGAATGCGACACGAAATGGCAGTGTATCGATCGTTCAAGTAATATAAAATGTGGGAATGAATCCCCAAGTATCGATCTCGAAGGAACACAGTAAGGTGGAGTTTACTTTTGAGGAAGGACTTGAGATCGAAGTCCTTTAGGTCGTTTGGATAACGGAAAAGGGGGTGATTTGGATTGTGGAAAATAAAAGAAAACAACTACAACTACTCCTATGCAATGCCGCTATGCAATGCTTCGCCAGGCGGGATGGAAAACTACATGGGCCGCTATGCACCGATTCGCAAGGGCGGATGGACGAGTAGGCAAGCAGATGGAGTGGTAAGTGCGGAATCGAACTGTGCAGGCCTTGAGCGCACTGCTTCGTTAGGCGAATGGATTACACGGGCCGCTATGCCACGCATCGCTAGGCGGATGGAAGAGTAGGCTTGCGGATGGAGTGGGTCACACCGGCGGAATGAGGGTCGCAAACACCTCATCAACAAGCACGCCACTAGCAATTGCTAGTGCGGCACATGAACATGACGGCGGGATGGAGGATGGAATGGGGCGCTCCTCACTTGCTTAAACCACACATAATGATTTCACATAGACATGAAATATTAAATGACAAAACAAGGTTTAGCAAACATTATTCATACACCAAAATAATTAAGGAATAATACACTACAATGTAAAGGAGGTTGAGATTACAACCAAAGCACGAAGACTCATCGGAGGTTCACGGCCAGAATCTAGGGTTGTCAATCCTTGTCCAAGCTTGGGCTCCAACTACCGTCCGGGGTCCGGAAGAGCTGTCACCTTCTTCTATTATACCCGTCTTCTCTGTCAATCTTCTTTGGCCATGATCTCACCAGAGAACTTCATATATATAGCAGAAAAACCCTCAAAATGGAGCTTTGGAGGTGCACGAACAATGGAGGAGGCCTAGAGGATGCTCTAGCATCATATTTGTAAGAGAATGGTGGCCGGAGCTCCTCCCGAAGGTGGGCGGTGATGGAGCGGCAAAAATGGCGCACTGGAGCGGGAAAACGGCGCTGGGAAAATGATCGTCCAGAATAGGGCAAGAGCTGCAGCTTTTATACAAAATAATCAAAAATTTGGTCATGCACGGTCGAACGCACGACCGTGCGTGAACCGTGCGATATTAATTAAGAAAAATGCCAGGAAGACGACCCAGAGCGCCCATGCGTTTTACTCATGCACGGTCGAAGCCGATCGTGCGTAAGAATGCATGGGTAAATTTGGAAAGCTCGAAATCCAGCAAAGAATAGGATGTCGTGCGTTTTGTTTGCGCACAGTTGAGTCCAACCGTGCGTGACAAAAATGCATGAGTGGGGCAGATCACCATATTGACCAGCCGATCATAACGCACGAGCACAGCCGACCGTGCGTCAAGAAAATACACGACCATGCATCAAGAAAATACACGACCATGCGATTCATACATGATGAATTCTGGGCAATATGGACGATCTGCCCACCTGCACAACACATCCAAACGCCGGGAGCACACCTCCAGCACAAGTATAAAAGCATAAAAAGAATGGGGAGTACATTGTGCTTGCCCCCAACAATAAAGCGCGCAATTGCACACCACAACGGGCCAACAAGTGCACTTAGCATGGAATGCCGAAATGTGATCAATAGAATCCTTTATGAGTAGTAAGTGAAGTGCATATGCGTGAAAACTAGCCCAAATGAGTCCAAAAATCCCTATATAAACTGGACTCATCAGATATAGTAGGACATATTGTATGTGCATAAGGTGGTGGGTCATTAGTGTCGACGGTCGTCGCACCAACGTCGATAATTTGGCTCGGTAAGTGTGGATTACACTTTACCAAAGAAAAGTCTGCTGGACTAACCAATAAGAGTACGCAGGAGCTCCGTTGTTGTGTTCTTATCGTTAAGTCGTACGATAGGTCTAGGTTCGGTAGTGCAGATACCAACCTAAAGGTGGGAGAGGCCCAACCCACTACTTCCATTTACCACTACGGAAGTATCCTGGGAGTTTTGCTAGCTCCAAAAAGGGGGAACTATATTTCTGTGCGCATTGAGTCAGAGTGTGTGAGTTGCACTTTTATGAACATATCATTAAACTGCATACCTAGCATGACATAACATAAACCTTGCATTTCAACCCCTACCCCTATCGTATAAATTGGTTGTGGGACTTTTTATGTGATAGGCCCTACTAAACGACCCCTTGGTCTATAGGTTTGTGTGTGCATTCCTATAAATTAAGGTTACTCTTTCTTTACTACTGCTTTACTTGTTTCTACTACATACTTGCTACAGGTTTACTTCCTACCGCTTTACTTATTATAGTATATATTGCTTACCGATAGACCCTTCCATAGTTAGGCTCGTTGTCACCTGCTTTTGATTTTACCCCTTGATGTCCTCCGCTTCACCCTTCCCGCACGGTTCCTAGGAGACACCGAGGGAGGGGTGGGGGATTGGCTGAGTCAAGTTTGACTGATGGTTGGTGGATGTTATCATTTTAGTGGACCGAGGAGACGCTGCAGCACCAGAGTCCGGTGTAGATGGAGGCGGGACAGTCTAACACGGGAGCAACGATGACAGGATCCGTGAGTGTTCTATTAATTTAGTAGATTATGCTTCCGCGAGTGAAATTGTAGTGAGGATTTGATGTATCGGGCAGAAGCCCTTTATTATTACTGTTACCTTTTATTCAGTTACTGTATGTGGACATCTCTTTTGATGGTTTTATTTTCTATGTGATGTGGACTTGAACTTCTATAAGTTTGTTTAAGCTTTACTTCTTTTGTGATCGATATGGCCGGCAGGATCGACGTTTTGTAGTGGCGACGCTCCCGAGCGAGGGCGCCACCGCAAAGCGGCAGTTCTGGGCAGAAGACCCGAGTTTTCAAGAAAAAAAAGGGTCTTACAATGGCAAGGAGGGAAGCAGTCGTGATTGCAGGGGCACTTTAGGAATGATTTGACCTAATTCCAGCATTCGCCTTAACGCCAACGTTAGGGTTGCCTAAAATGGATGTTTCCTAAAGTGCAGAATCTCCTTCCCATTTTGAAGATCTAAGTCATCAAAACAATTCCATACTAGGTCAACGCCAGGCGTTAGCCTTAACGCCGATGTTAGACTTCAGTCCAATAAATTGGTGGACTTCTTCTTCCCCAACTACTGATTGAAGAGAGCCCTATTCCAACACTGTGAATAATTTATGAGGGTCATATTTCCAGACCACAAAGGATCTCCCACTAAATTTCAAAAAGGAGGAAACAAAGGGGACTTGGATCAACACGCTAACTCAACGTGAAGAATGCACACTTGGACTTCAACGATCTTCAGTGATTCTTCGATGTCTCCTTCAGATTACCTCATAGGGAGTTTTTATATTTGTCTTTTGTATTTTATATTTATCTTTGTAATTGGTTCGTAAATTTGCCTCGTGTTGGCGACTAGGTCTGGGTAGGACTTAAGGAGGAATTCGCCTTGTGTTGGCGACTGGGTCTAGGGAGTATTCTAGGGGGTGCTCGAGTCTTTTCTTAGGATAGAAGGGCTAGAGTGGCTTGAGGCCGTATCTGGGGAGAGATCGGCTAAAGCCAACCGGTTCTTAGTGAAAAGAGTCGGTATAGGAAACGAAAAGAGTATTTCATAATCGCTTTGATTTCTAGCGTCATAGAAATTAAATTTTGTAATCAATTTTATAAATAATAATCATGTCTTTTCTTGTTTAATAAAATTGATTTCATTTATAATTTCTATCTCTTTTGATTTAACTTACTTCAAATAAAATATCTAAAGTTTTTCTATAAAGATTTAAAGTTTTCTAAAACCCTTATTCACCCCCTCTAAGGGCGCCTCAAGATCCAACAAGTGGTATCAGAGCTAGGTTATTCCAAATCGGCTTAACAACCGGGAATAATGGTGTCTCTTGATCATGATCTAGCTTCTACTAGTGGGGAAAATTTTAATATAAATGAAAAGGTATTATCACCACCTTTATTTATGGGCAAAAATTATAAAGGGTGGAAAATATTAATGAAAAAATTTCTTAAAGCTTTAGATGAAGAAGTTTGGAATATTACTATTGAAAAGCCACCTAGCGTACTAACTAGAAATGAAATTGTTTTAAATGCAAAATCTATAAATAGTTTATTTTGTGCGTTAGATCAAAATATTTTCATAACTATTTATAATTTACCTACCGCATATGAAATTTTGAATTTTCTTGAAAGAACTTATGATTCTCCTTTTGTAGGTATGGAACAAACGCAAGACATGGAGAACATACAATCTTGCACGGATGTTCAAAAAAGCTCCTCTCATGATGGATCAAAGGAGTGCATATCAAGAGGAAGAGAAGAAGAAATATTATCTTTGGGAGAGGAATGTCAAAAAGATGTCAAAAGAACTATTTGTTCAAACCTTTCCTCATCCAAAAGCAATGTAAGGAAATCAAATTCCCTTGTTGTTTGTAATTCTATTTATACATTACAATTGCTAAAATTACAAAGCAGAAAAATTAAGAAATTGAAAAATGCAAATTGCAAATTCCGCATAGAAAATAAAGGTTTAAAAGAAAAAGTTAAAGTAGAATCAAATTCTGATATATCTAGTTTTACCCATGTCTCTTCAATTGAAAATATAAAATCTTGTTTTGATTGCAATATTCTTAAGGAAAAACTAAAGGTATATGCAAAAGAGCATCTTAAAGAAGTCAATGAAAAATTATCTTTAAAAAAGTCATCTATTACAAATGATTGTGCTATGTGTAAAAGTTATAAAATTGAAATTAAAGAGATGGATGAAACATTTGAGGAATTTAGAAATAACTATCAAGCTCATATTGACTCAATTGTTTCCACTCTTAAAAATAGCACAATTGCTTATAATAAAGCTAGACATAATCTCAAAGTAAAAAATTATGAATTGGAAAATAAAGTTAACTTGCTTAAGGAAATTATAAAGAAAAATTCTCAACACATAAATTCAAAATATCAAGCAAAATCCAAATGCAAGTTGAATATGAATAAGCCAAACAATGGAAATAATAAACTCAAGATTAAAAATGAAATTCCAAAATACTATCATCATTATCATTTACAACATCAATCTTCTCCCAACATAAAATTAAATGTTCACAAATTTCCTATGAAAAATCTTTTCAATAATCATCACAATTATAAACTTCAAAATATGAATATTCACAATGGAAATTTGTTGAATAAAAACAATATTAAACCTAAGTATGAGTGGAGACCCAAAATAAAAGATGAAACAATAACTTCACTTGAAAGGGTTCATTCATACTCATCTCCCCAAAAATTATCACGCTATATTTGGGTACCCAAAGGAACCGTTACACTTGGTTCTCTTTGGATACCTAAATCACTTATTTATTAGGTATCATCATTTGCATGAAGTAGAAACAAATCAAAAAAATGAATATCATTACTCTAATTCATGATATGCTTAACCTTCTTTTTGTTTGTCTATTTTTCTTTCTTGAACCAACATGCTAAGATCACTCTATATAACTTGTGATATGACTTTTCCACATTAAGTCTAAATTCTTTACTAGATCAAATTGAATAAAATTAAATAAAAAGTCATATCATTCCTCAAGTGATCAATATATTTCTTTTCGTTTATCCTTCTAAATCCATTTCCTATAAATGTCTTATAATACCATTAAAATTTGAAAATTAAATTTGTTGTATTTTATCAAAATCAATGAAACAATTGTTAAAAAAATGGATTTAAGAGGAATATTACGGGGCTTGGCTAAATGTATAAAATGTGCAAGTGTTTGCTTATAAATTTAATATCCTTTCATCATTAGATAGCCCCTATAAAATTAAAACCGGAATTGAAAACTCATAAATTATAATATATGCCTTTGGTAACTTTTTTCAAAAAATCAAAAAAATTTATGCGAGATCTCGACCTAAACTTCAAACGATCATAACTTTTGATCAGCTTGTCAAAATTTCGCCCACAATAGCTTTTCGGAATGAGGTCGAGAAGCTCTATGCAATGGCAAACCAGCTTTGCTCATTTGAGTTCATTTTTACCCTTAAAATTGCCAAAATTCAACTTTGTTTAGAAGTTATCTCAATTTATCTTTTTCGACAATTTTTGTCTATAAATTTTAAATATTTAGTATGGGTAGCAACAAATAACACTTAAATATCTTGAGAAAGGGAGGTTTCGGATGTCACCCCATCACATCTCCTAGTACCGGTGCGAACCCTTCATAGGTAGACCTCGGGAAGTCCAAGATCCACTCTAAATTGCTAAGTCCAACTAAAGCCTAGCAAAGATCAATGTAACTATAGACTCATGTGTATTCTTGCAATGACCGAAAAAGAAAACAATCATTACTATGTTTTCAGAAAATTATATGTATGGTTTGATAATATTCAAAAATCAAAGAGAAAAATTATAAAACCATTCAAAGTAACCAAAAATATTTTCTCATTATATTATTCACCTTACAATCTTTCTTCATAATATTTTTAAAAGAGGTTGAATAGGAATTGTTTTACATACTTCACATACATCATTATAAATAATTAATTATGAGTACCTAATTTCTAAGTAATAAAATTAATAATCATGCAAAGTTAAAAGATTTTTTTAATTTAGACATTAAATATAACTACAAAAGATCTTATTGCTTTTAACCTATAGTTTGTGATCATGATTTGTATATAAATCTATTATGTTTTGCATGTATCTCATTTATTTGTTGACCATAGAATAAACTTATATCACTAAGGAAAAATCAATTAGAATCATCACTTTATTACATGTCTAAAATTGAAATACTATTATTGATTACATGCAACATTATATCAATTAATTTCATGGCATAACATTACATTCATAACTTATCGTTCATGCTAGTTATCTAATAATGCCATAATGAATCCATCTTAAAGTAGAACAATTGAAAGTTAAAATTCATAATGACTATGTTGCCTTAAAATATAATTAGAAATCAATCTCTCATAAAAGGTCATGGTTTATAAATTGTTTATATATGACAAAATGATTAGGATGTCCATGATCATTCACTCACATTATGTGTCTCACAATAGCGAGGGCGTTGGATTGTATGTATTAGAAGACCTAACCTCTAAGTCATGTCTTGTCCTTAACCGGGGGAGGGTTCCAGTGGGGCCTTGCGAGGCACTGGGGGAAAGAGTGCTATGTTGAGCGTTCTCTAGTGTGTGCAAATGGGATTAACACCCCAACCTACGGCATGTGTACAGCTCCTCATGCCCATACGTCACTTAGTATGGGGCTAGTGTGTAGGCATATGGTTAGGGTATTATCATCTAGGACATGCCTATATCATATTTTGCATGCACTCTTTATGATTATATTCTTCATGCATTCTTGGGTTGATTGATATGCTTCTCTTGTGTTTTTGCATATTTTATCATTTTGAACTTTAATGATAGTGTAACACACAAGTATTTGAAACCCAATAAAAATATAAAAAACATTTTTAAACCAACTAAAACATGCTTAAAGAGCCTTCTAATGATCTCCAAAATGTCTGAAATTTATACACCGAGAAGGCCTCGATATAATAACTCGAAATCAAAGAAAGTTTTTAAAAAAATGCCTGAAATCATCTACTGTCTCGGCGTTAAGTAGTTAATGCCAGGCGTTAGCCTCTAATGCCAACGTTAGAAGTTAACGCCTAGTGTTAGTCTTTTGTGCAAAATTGTCTATATCTTAATGCTGAATAATGCCTGATCTTTATATCTCTTAATACAGTCTTCATTCACTCTTAATTACATTATTTGAATTAAACATTCTTTCCAACTTATTCATGAAAAAGAATTCAATGATTTTAGGCCTTTTAATCATCTCCAAATTCTCTGAAATTTCTACACTAAGAAGGTCTATATACATACTTCCTACTTCATAGAAAAATTTCTCAAAAATCTTAAAAAGCAGTGTTCTGTTTGGGCATTAAGAAGTTAACGCCAGGCGTAAGCTCCTTTGGCCAAATTAAAATTCTATTTTTTCTATTTTATTTTTGGTATTTTTCTAATACATTTTCTAAGTTACTTTTCTCTGATTTGGAATTATTTTGTTCTTAATTTGTCAATTTTATTCCAAAATTCACAAAAAATCAAATAATTCAAAATAATCAGAAATATGTTTTGTGTTATTTGCTTTTGCTTTAGATATTTACAAAACTATGGTTTGACTATACAAATTCACATGAGCAAAAATCTTAGTTATTTTTGTTTCAAATGGTCAAAATTGATTTTGGCATACACACACAGATTTTCTTCAATGTCTAATTTTAATTTTAAATTTCTTAAACATTGTTTTATCTTGTCATGCCTTGACCTTAATCTGATTATGTGCAATGAAATAGTCTATAAAAAATTGTGTATGATTGCCTAGCATGCCTCTAAGTATGAGTAATGTTTTATGCTAATCAACGAATCTTACACTCACTATTTTGGTAATCTACATGTGCTCATAATCTTATTCTTGCATGATTGTGTAGTGTAATAGCTTTAACATATTAAGTTGTATGTCTATATTACCTACACCATCTTTCAAACAATAAATTTCTTGTACACATAGAAGTGTTATTTCAATATTGTTAATGTTTGCAACAACAAGTGAATTCGGAGACATTTGGCCCAAACGTAAAAAAATAATAATGAAATAATATGACAAAGATAACTCCACCAAGCACTACTCACCCTCCTGATAAGTCTTAATGAGTATTGTGAGGTTGAGCACCTTGGAAAGAATTGCAAAGTGTCTTGTGCAAACATATTCTTTTTTATCACTTCTATTTGTACACCGGATCATTAATTATAAAAAAATAGAAATTATTATAAAAATGCTTATGTGATCCCCCAAGCAATACTTCACTCCCTGATAAGTCTTAATGAGCATTGTGTGGGCGAAGCACCTTGGTAGTTGTACTCCTTTTATGTGCTTTGAAATTTTATTCTAGATTTGTATGTGTGAAAGTAATTATAAGATTACAATCTCAATGTTGTTGTTACTATTTCTTTACATATGTCATGTGTTTTGATTATTTCACTTGTTTACTTTTATCAAAACACCTTATGCACACATCATTGTTTTTCATAAAGCTTCTACTCATGAGAATTAGATCCTAATGCAAAATTACATAATTCTCTAAAAACTTAAGTAAAAGCACTAGATTGCAATGCATGATTTCTACAATGTTTTCTTTACTTGAAATACGAATTGGTTACATTGTAGCTATTATCTTTTTGAATATGTTAAATCATGCTTGCCTACTTGTTATGAAAATTTTCAAAGTTAAATGCTCAAATGTGAAGAGTCTAGACATATTGTTGGAATGTTCAAACTATAACAAAAATACTACTCTTAATTGTTTTGTTTTGTTTTTCAGCATTTCTGTTTTGATCATGTATTTCTTTTACCATGGTTTATCATGCTTACTTCTAAGGTTTTTCTTCACTTGTGCTTGTCAAACTATATTGCATTTATTCCAACAAGTTTCTTAGAAAATTTCACTTTAAAAGCAAGTGGTAGAATTCCTTTGGTAAAACAAAAAATTGAATGTTGTTCTTTCACACTTATCATATCTTTTTCTGTTGTGCTACTCTCTCCCTCTGCTCGATCATGATTTACTTTATGTCTACCCAAAACTCTTAGTCCTCTCTCAATTATGTCCCAACTTTTGTCTTCTCCATTCTAGTTTTGTTTCACTCCACCCACTTTTGCTAATAACAAAAGGGGGAGAATAAAATGATAAATCGTAATGATTAAAGGAGTAGGATTCACTAGATTAAGGGGGCACATAAACCTAGTATATGGATGCATACACTAAGGGGGGGAACTTATGTAGGGGGAGCACAACTTAAATAATCAATAATTCTTATCATTATCTCTATATTGCTTAGTGTCATATATTATTCTAAAAACACACCTCTCTTATGTATGAATCTGATTTATCTATATTGGATTTGTTATTATCAAAAGGGGGAGATTGTTGGAACATGGTTTTCCGCATCCCTTTGATTTGAGAATAATAAATCCTACTTGTATTTGATCTTGTTTGCTATTGTGTTTTTAGCATGCAGGTTTAAACAGATATGACACTAGGTTGCTGCATTATTGGTCTGGAACTGCCCACAAGCAGAAATTATGAATGTGGTCTAACGCCAGACATTAAGATTCAACCCTGGGCATTGACGATCGATGAGATGGCTTGCCGAATGACAAAATGGCTTGCCGATCAACGAGATAGCTTGTCAACTGAGAAAATGAAAGAGGTCTAACGCAAGGCGATAGGTCTTAACGTGGGGCAATAACTCTCGATGATTATGGTAAGGAGGGAAATAGCCATGATTGCAGGGGCACTTTAGGAATGATTTGACCTAACACCAGCGTTAGCCTTAACGCCAGCATTAGGGTTTCCTAAAATGGATGTTTCCTAAAGTGCTGAATCTCCTTCCCATTTTGAAGATCCGAGACATCAAAACAATTCCATACTGGGTCAACGCCAGGCGTTAGCCTTAACACCGGTGTTAGCCTTCAGTCCTATAAATTGGTGGACTTTGTCTTCTCCAACTACTGATTAATGAGAGCCCTATTCCAGCACTCTGAATTATTTGTGTGCACCGTATTTCCAGACCACAAAGGATCTCCCACTAAATTTCAAAAAGGAGGAATCAAAGGGGGCTTGGATCAACATGCTAACTCAACGTGAAGAACGCATGCTTGGACTTCAACGATCTTCAGCGATTCTTCGGCGTCTCCTTCAGATTACCTCATAGGAAGTTTTTATATTTTTCTTTTGTATTTTATATTTATCTTTGTAATTGGTTCGTAAATTTGCCTCGTGTTGGCGACTAGGTCTGGGTAGGACTTTAGGAGGAATTTGCTTCATGTTGGCGACTGGGTCTAGGGAGTAGATCTAGGGGGTGCTCGGGGCCTTTCTGGGAATAGAAGGGCTAGAGCCGCTTGAGGATGTATCTGGGGAGAGATCGGCTAAAGCTAACTGGTTCTTCGTGAAAATAGTCAGTATAGAAAATGAAAAGAGTATTTCATTATCGCTTTGATTTCTAACATCATATAAATCAGATTTTGTAATCAATTTTATAAATAATAATCATTACTTTTCTTGTTTAATAAAATTGATTTCATTTCTAATTTCTATCTCTTTTGATTTGACTTACTTTTAATAAAATATCTAAAGTTTTTCTATAAAAATTTAAAGTTTTCTAAAACCCTTATTCACCCCCCTCTAAGGGCGCCTCAAGATCCAACAGATTTCACTGATGATTCTGTACTATTTAGCCTTTCTCCCCCATAGAATTCTAGGAGCTCCCTGTTGAGAAGAACACAGGGTTCACTTTGCAGGTATTCGAGGCCCACCAATTCTAGTAACCCTATTATAGACCGAATTTCATCTGAACAGGATTGGGATCCTCCTCGTAGAAGCTCACATCCTGAAATCTCTGATGTCTCTTCTCTCTTGGGAGCCATTTCAGAGGAATCGTGAGAGGAAGAAGTGGTCGGGGACGGAACAAAAGTTTGTTATAGGAATATCTTAGGGTAAATGCGAGCGTAATTTTTATCCTAAGCATTCATTCTATTTATAGTATAGGTAGATGAAGAGGCGTGTACCTTAGTATTTCATCGGACAACTCTAATTTGTCGATCCATTATCTTGTTTAGTAGTTGTTCCCTGTTTCGACGATATTCCAGTATGTCGTCGAAATATGCCGAAGTTATGCTTCGTTCCTTCCTGGTCCAGTTGTCAGCAAGATATATTACATGTCGTCGAAACATCTGATCATGTCATCGAGATGACTGATTGTGTCATCGAGACAATCATCAGATGCTCGTTTTGGCTTAGACAACATTCAGTCCTTCTTGTGAGGTTCCTTCGGCATTTAACCTCACCTTTTCCATAGCATTTGGTCACCCCTTTCTCTGGAGCAACTACTGTCCAAATGCCAGATGGGATTAGTTGGCATTTGGACATACCTGCAAGAAAAATTACTTACCCATAGGCACCCAATTAGATTTGGGTCCTTGGTTTCTGTTAGGGGGATAACCTGGGACACCACACATCTGAGTGGTCTGCAATCTCCTTGCACTAGGTCATGTTGGGTTGAACCAGTAGTCCAGGGAAAAGTGACCCACTTTCCCACAACACCAGCACTTAAACCTGTTGTATCTTCTCTTCTGCTTCACCATTTCAGTAGGATGGTAATGTTGGTAGGCAGGAGTGAAGATACCTGTCCTAACAGGTCTTGGGTGAACCTCACAGGTGTGAGTATGAAGTGGAGCTAGTCTCATCACCTTCTGGTTCACCTTCTTGGGAACATGCTTGGTAGGAGCAACCTTTCCCTTACTTTTGAGTGCTGTGGCTCCAGGTCCATGGACAAAGATACCTGGATTCTTCATCTAAATCTCCTCATGGGGTGCTTTAAAAGCACTTATCCCAAATCCTTCCCTTCTATTTGGAATAAAGGGATTACTACCACTTGATGAGCAGGCATTAGTTAGATGACCATATGAAGATTCCTGGTCAAAGGGATTTGATGCCAACAACACCTTCTTGAAATAGGGTTGCTCTTCAGAGGCTTTACCCTTGATTGTCTCACTATTGTATCATACACCAGCCCTGCATGGTGCAGAAAAACTGTCAATAATGGGAAGGACAGTCTTGGGTTTAGAAAAGCTAACACCAATATTCTTTTCAGGCAGCACGATTTTGGTCCTTGATGACCTTGTTCTTCTGAGCCAGTTCAGCATTTTTGAGCTTTGTGGCTTCCTTGAATCTATCCACTTCTTTGCTCATAGCAGCCAGCTTCTCAGATGTCTCCTGGAGCTCTCAGAGTGGGTAGATCTTAAGGAATCCAACTCCTTAGTCCAAACTTTGAGGAGTTTCCTACTTTTCTTGAAAGCTTTCCACAAAGCTTTATATTGCTGAATCAGTTCAGATTCAACCTCATGGGTAGATATGTAGGATGTGTTATTAGTAGCAGACCCATCCTTATCATCATGCAGAGAATCTGCTACTGATTCAGAATCAGAAGTAGATAGGGGATCTCTGATTTGTACCTTCCTAGGAGAGATATTGTCATCCTGGATTTCTTCATTTATGGCCATAAGGCCAATAAGTCCTTCCTCCTCAGTTTCTAAAGAGCTTGAATCAGAATCACTCAGGGTTCTTATCTTCTTTGCCATAACCCTTTTAAAGGTTTCTTCTTATCCCTTGACCTTCTTCTGTCTTCATTGTGCTTTGATTCTTTCTTTTTGGAAAGGCAATCAGCAATCATGTGACCTGCTTTATTGCATAAATAGCAAACAGTGTTAGTTAAAATCAAATTTACTGGGTTTTGATTTATACCTGTCCTCCCTTGAGGATTTAGACCTGTCAGATCTTCTGGAGCTTAATGAAGTTGGTCTGTAGCTGTCTTTTCTCCTTATAGAGATCAGTTTTCTGAACTGCTTAGATAGGAGGGCCATTAATTTGTCAGTGCTGTCAGATTCTGATATGCTGGTATCAGAAGATCCATTGCTTTCAGATCTGTCCAGGTGTGTAGGACTCTTATTCCTGGACCTCCTCATGCTCTCAGCCTTGAGGGCTACTTATTTTTCTTTGGTGCTCTCCCTTAATCTTTCTTATTTAGCTTTTTTGGTGTTAAGCTGAATCTCATGGGAGAGCAACTTCCCATGTAGGTTCTTGGGCTCCATGTCGCCCAGTTGACCCATTTATCTGATTGCACAAATTTTGATGTCCCATTCCTTAGTGAGGGATCTAAGGAATTTATCATTCAGATCTGAATTTGTAAATTCTCTGCCATAATTTTTAAGCCCATTGACTATCTTGAAAAATCTCTCATAGCAGCTAGAGATATTTTCATTCTTGCCTTGCTTGAAGGACACATAATCCTGATTCATAAGGGATATCCTATCATCCCTTACTTCCTCAGTCCCTTCTATATAAACAACCAGGGAGTCCCACATCTCCTTGGCAGTTTTGCAGTGAATGCGATTTTAGAGGGTTGGGTCATCAACTGCACTCACAATAATGTTATGTGTTCTCTTATCCAGGCATACCAGTGCAAGCTCATCCTTAGTCATATCAACATATTTCTTTGGCACCTGTTGAGTAGGATCACTGGAATATGTAGTCATGGGGGTGAAGGGACCCTCTTGCATAGCTTTATACACACTAGGATCAACAGCTTCATGAAAAGTCTTACCCTTTCTTTCCAAATAGGAAAGTTCTCCTTGTTGCAGATTGAGAGCTTCATGGATCTCATTTCTTTGTGTTGATCACATCAAGCCATAGTGAGTAGTTCCTTGATCTAGATCTGACTTTTAAGTTACTTTTTGGTCAAACAACCCTTTATACCACTTGTAAGTTATGAAACTATGACCTAAAGGGGGTGGGTGGTATTACGTAATATGGCTGTTTTTAAATTTATGCTCAAGAACTAAACTATTTTATCATAGCATAGTAATAGACCACAGAAACAAGCCACACAAAAACACCAGATCTATAGTGGTTCCTCAAGGCAGGGTGTCTTGAGTAGTCCGCTCTTCCTTTGCGCCTTTCTAGCAGTGTGCTAGGGTCAGCAAACTGTGCCAAATCTCAGGCTCGCAAGCCTTACAACCTCAGGCCCTTAAGCCCTACAAACTAAGCCCCTAAAGGCCTACAGAGCTCATCCCCTCAAGGCTTACAAAGCTCAGCCCCTCAAGGCTTATAGTACTCAGGCCCTCAAGCACTGCAATCTCAGATCTGAAAACAGAATGTTGGGAACAGTGCCCAACAATGTTTCTGATTTGAAGAAGTGCTCTAGTCAATGATAAAAGCATTATGTATTTGATGGTTTTTTCAGTATATGCTTGCAGAGATTTAATAATATGTCTAGTACTTCTAAAATTCCACTAAGTACAAATTCTTCGAGAAGGACTGGACATATCGTCGAATAAAGCACTCGTAGATCGTCGAGATTGCATACAGAGATAAGCTGAAAGATCATGACAGTTATTGTCAAAATGATATGGACAACTTGACGATATCATTATGACAATAAAGCTCACACGACGATATCATCGTAAAGATCAAGAAGAATCAATCAAGTTGTATATCGTTGTGTCAATCTTTATCACACGATGATATCGTGAAAAGACTTAAGTCAAAGTATTCGGGAGTGTCGACGACATCGTCGTAAAGAAGTCTTGTCGCTGAGAAGACTAAGAAAGGATCTGTAAATGCAACAGATAGAAGAAGAATGGGTTATCGTCGAAATGATCAAAATGATATCGACGAGAAGTAAGAATGGTCAAGACGATATCGCCAAAAAGATAGTATGGTTTCAACGACATCATCGAGAAGACCATAAGTTATCAACAAGATTACGATGACATCTTCATATCATCGTTAGTGCAAGTGGAGCTATGATATCAAGTATCGTGGAGATATCATTCTCTCAAGAAGACATTATGATTTGTCCAATTCCAAGATGGATCATCGTAAAGACTAGATATGTCACCGAGATGCTGCAAATATCATCGAGACAGGTCAAGACATTTCAAATCGCGTTGTCTGCATTTAATGTCGCCGCATGATGGTCCAATCAGCACATGCCGTTAAGGAATGGGCTCCTGACACTTAAGGTACATTCTAGGAGACCATTAGCTGGCTCCTCAGATATATAAGGGGAATAAGTGTCTGCCCTAATTCAACAAAGAAAAGACACGCAAACATTTCAATTGAACAATAATACGGCTGCGAGAAAAAGGAACAAGAACCAGAGAACAACAAAATCTTCATCAAGTTCTCTAAGTTTCAGTCTAGAAACATCATCTGATAAGAAGTGTTCCAGAAAAGATTGAAGAGAAGTCTGTGCTGTCCAAGGAAAGATCAAAAGCACTCTCTTCAAGTCCAAGAAGCCAATCTCCATCTAGCTAAAGAAAGTTCTTGTACTATTTCTCTATTGCTTTGTAGGGATTGAGGGACTGAGACTTGTAGGGCTTGAGGGCCTGAGCTTTGTAGGGCTTGAGGGACTGAGACTTGTAGGGCTTGAGGGCCTGAGCTTTTGTAGGGCTTGAGGGTCTGAGATTTGTAGGGCTTGAGGGCCTGAGTGTAGGGCTTGAGGGCCTGAGTTTGTAAGGCATGCAGGCCTGAGTATTTGGTGGAGTTTGCCGACCTTAGCACACGGTTAGAAAGGCACAGAGGGAGAGTGGACTACTCAAGACACCCTGTCTTGAGAAACCACTATACATCTGTTATTTTTGTGTGTGGTGTTTCTGTGATTGCTTGGTGCTCTGTGATAAAATTGCTTAATCTTTTGTGCATAAAATTCAAAAAAGTCATATCACTTAATACCCCCCCCCCCCCCCCACTTAGGTGATAGTTTCATAACTAATAAGTGGTATCAGAGGGAGGTTGATCAAATATTGACTTAACAGTCAGATCTAGATCTTGGAACTACTCACAATGGCTGATCAACACAGAGAGATGAGATCCATGGAGCTTCTAACCTGCACTAAAGAGAACTTCCCTATCTGGAAGGAAAGAGTAAAACTTTTTATGGAAGCAGCTGATCCTAGGATATTCGTGGTTGTTCAAAAGGGTCCGTTCATCCCCATAACTACATCCACCACAGATCCAACTCAAAGGGTGCCAAGGAAGTATGAAGACATGAGCAAGGATGATCTTGCCCTGGTAATCCTAGATAAGAGGGCATAGAATGTTATTGTAAGTGACATTGATGATTCAACCCTTCAAAATCTCATTCATTGCAAAAATGTCCAAGGAGACGTGGGACTCCCTGGTTGTCTATATGGAGGGAACTGAGGAAGTATGTGATGATAAGAAATCCCTTCTAAATCAGGAGTATGAGGCCTTCAAGCAAGGTAAAGCTAAAAATATCTCTAACTACTAGGAGAGATTTTTAAAAATAGTTAATGGACTGAAGAACTATGGAAGGGAGTTCATAAACTCAGATATAAATGATAAGTTCCTTAGATCCCTCACTAAGGAATGAGATATCAATATTTGTGCTATTAGAGAAATGGGTCAACTAGGCAACATGGAGCCCAAGAACCTATATGGAAAGCTGCTCTCCCTGTTGGAGCATGCGTTTCGCACTCCTCCGGTTTGATAATAACAAAGTCCCGTTTGTATTTGATTCTATTTTTATTAATGGTGTGCAGGTAACAGGTATGAGATGTTCACATTTCTGCTGGAGCTAAATTTGAATGTGGGAAAATTTCACTGTCGGAAAATTCCGACAGCTGATGTCGCCCAGGCGACAGCAGAGAAATTACAACTACTTCCCTCCACGGCAGCACGACGAAAGGCAGTTTTGAGCTGTCAGAAATTCCAACAGTGGATGTCGCCCAGGCGACAGCTCGGAGGTTATAACAATTGCCCATGACACCACCCACGACCGACAGTTTTGCGTTGTCGGAAATCCGACATCAATGTCGCCCAGGCGACAGCTCGGCGGTTACAGCAACTGCCCGACGACGGAACTTCAGCGGCAGTTTAGCGCTGTCGGAAAATTCCGACAGTGGATGTCGCCCAGGCGACAACGATTTTCTATAAATTGACTCATTGTGTTCGTGCATTAAAAGCTTTGGAGATTCTAAGTTCCTTCCTGAGTGCATTCCATCCAGAGAGCTCTAGAACCTCATGAACTCCCATTTATGCTGAGAAGGTTTGAAATTGAAGACGAGATCGGACGCGCTTCTACATCAACGATCATCTCGAGGCTTCAACCTTCCTTTCAGAGATCTGAATTTCTAGGGAGTTCTTATTTTATCTTGTATTTTCATTTATATACATTTTACTTTGTATTGGTAGGGAAAATCGCTTCCTTGTGTGGAGCGTCTAAGTCCTTGCGCGGCTTAGGGGAAAATTGCTTCCTTGTGCGGAGCGTCCAAGTCCTTGCGTGGCTTGGTGGGAAATCGAGGCCTTGTGTGCTACGTCTTGATCTTGGGAAGATCTAGAGGATAGGCTTGGGCTTGGTCTTGGGAGAGACAAGTGATAGCCTTCCAATCCTTGGGAGAAGGATTGGTAAACCAAAAATTATTGTATTTTTTATTATCATAATTGTGCCTTGATCTTAAGCATTGTTAAGATCATTTTTTATTGTACACAAATTTCATGATAAATATAATTATGCTCTTTTCACTAATTGCATTGCTTAAATCTTTATCTTAGAAATTTGTGTTTGGTTTAATACAAAAATTGCATTGGTTTAAAATTATTTATAAGTAACTTTTTAGTAAAGTAAAATTTGTCTAAAAATTATTAAGTAAAAATTATATTTTTAAGCACACCCTTATTCACTCCCCTCTAAGGGCGTCACACGATCCAACAAGTGGTATCAGAGGTAGGTTACTCCAAAACGGTTTTACCACCGGGAGTAATGGCGCACAACGATCATGCGTTCGTTGAGGGGCAAGGCATAAGTAGACCACCTTTATTCACGGGCACAGACTATAATTATTGGAAAACACGTATGCGTTGTTTTCTAATTGCGCTAGATATAGAAGTCTGGAATATGGTAGAATCTAGTTACACTTCTCCAACAGTTGTTGTAGGAGATGTAACTATGGATAAGCCCAAAGATAAGTGGGATGACAATGATAAATTAAGATGTAAGAACAATGCAAAAGCCATGAATGCTTTATTTTGCGCACTAGATCGCACTGAATTTAATAGGGTTTGTGCTTGTAATTCTGCATTTGAAATTTGTTAGAAATCACTCATGAAGGTACTTCGCAGGTAAAGGATTCAAAGCTATTTCAACTGGAGTCTGAATTTGAAAGGTTCAAAATGGAGGTAGATGAAGAGATTGATACGATGTACACACGATTCACAAAAATCGTGAACGACTCAAAGGTGCTAGGAAAGGTGTTCTCAAATGGAGATTTGGTAAGGAAAATCTTAAGATCACTTCACCCGAAGTTCAATCCTAAAGTGACTGCAATTTCTGAGTCACATGATCTTAAGACCTTAAAATTGGAGAGCCTCATTGGGAACTTGAAAACTCATGAAGTTGAATTGAAAATTCAACAATAAGAGTATATGGAGCCAAGGAAGAAGGGATTGGCTCTAAGATCTAAGAAGGAAGAAACTAGTGACTCTGAGGAGGATGAAGAAGATGAGGAAAGTTTATTTGTTAAAAATTTTAGAAAATTTATGAAAAATCCGGAGAGGAGGAATACGTTTAAGAAGTATTTTAAGAAGGAGACTTTTAGGAAGAAAAAAGGAAAGGAAGGCGATGAGGAGGAAGAGAGACCGCCACCGGAGTGCTATCACTGCAAGAAGATAGGACACATCCGAAGCAAGTGTCCAAAGTACTTGAAAGAACTTAAAGAAAAGAAGCACAAAGGGTCGAAGAAGGTGTTGAAGGCGGAAACGTAGGATGATACTACTTCTGAGGATGCAAGCAGTTCAGACTCAAGTAAAGAAGAGGAGGCCAACATGTGCTTAATGCGAAAGAGCGTCATATCGGATGACGAATGCAGTGTCCAAAGCGACACTGAGGTAACTCCTCCAACCTATGATGAATTATTTTCTGAATTTTTAAAAACTTGCAAATTTTTTGAAAAAAGTTTAAGAGATAATGATCTTCTTAAATCTGAAAATGAAATTTTACTTAAAGAAAACAAAAAATTGTTTAATGAAATTAAGACTATTGGAAAAAGAGATAGTTCTTGCCAAGAGTGTGATCACTTTTTGGGAAGAATTAAAGAACTTGAAGAATCTCTTTCCAAATCTCATTCTACAATAAAAGTTCTTACTAAAAAGAATGAGATTTTAGAGAGAGATCTGAAATCTTCAATTTCCAAAGTCTATGAGGGAAAGAAATCTTTTGAACGTAGATGCGTAAATCTGGTATCCGAAAATACAAAAATGAGAAACCAGATTCATGACTTAACACTAGCCATGAAAAAATTTGGAATGGGACGAAGATCACTGGATATGATCTTAGGATACCAACGCCATGGATCTGGAAGGTTTGGACTCGGATACACGTCTGGAAGCTGTCGCCAAGCGACAACCACTGTCGCCGGCGACAGTGAAAAGTCTAGAAAATCTACTTTTAAAAATTCTAAAATTAATAAATTGTCAAATACTGCATCCTCATCCAGTAAAAGTCCAAAAAAGTTATACTCTTCTAAATACATTACATGTGCCAAATGCAATAGATTTGGTCACACTACAGACTCTTGCTGGAAGGAAGGAAAAAGTAAAATTAAACAAATCTGGGTGCCTAAGGCTTCTACCTATACTATGGGTGGAACCACTTGGGTAACCAGATCTTTACTCACCTCTTCTTTCTAGGTGTGTTGGCAGGCTAAGGACAAAGAAGATGTGTGGTACTTGGACTCGGGTTGTTCAAAACACATGACGGGCAATAAAGAGAAGTTCCTTAGCCTAGAGATGAAGAAAGGAGGAGTTGTTACTTTCAGAGACAATGGAAAAGGAAAAATCTTCGGCATCGGAGTTGTGGGTAACGAAAATTTTTCAATTTCAAATGTTTTATTTGTAGAAGGATTAAAGCATAATTTGATTTCTATTAGTCAATTATGTGATAAGGGTTTAAATGTTTTATTTGAATCTTCTACAAATTTGTGCAAAATTATTAATTCCAAAACAAATGAAATTGTTTTTACCACACCTAGATGTCATAATGTATATATGATTAAATTTCTAGATTTTTCAAATTCTACATTGAAATGTTTTTTTATCAAAAAATGATGAATTAGATTTATGGCATAGGCGACTTGGACATACTAGTGTCAAGTTAATTACAAAACTTTCAAAAGATAAATTAATTAAAGGTTTACCTTTGTTAAATGGAAATTTATCTTCTTCACTATGTGTGCCTTGCCAAAAAGGAAAATTTTCAAAATCATCTTTCAAAAGTAAAAACATTATTTCTACCACTAGGCCACTTCAATTAATACATATGGATTTATTTGGGCCAATTGGAATTTCTAGCTTAGGAGGTAGAAAATACACATTGTATTGATTGATGATTATTCTCGTTTTTGTTGGACTTTATTTCTAACCTCCAAATCCGATGCATTTTCAGAATTTTCAAAATTATGTTTGTGTATTCAAAATGAATTTGAGTTAAAAATTAAACGCATACGATCGGATCATGGAGGAGAATTTGAAAATGAAAAGTTTATTTCTTTTTGTATGGAGTTAGGAATTAAACATGAATTTTCCGCTCCACGCACACCACAGCAAAATGGTGTAGTGGAGAGGAAAAATAGAACTCTTCAAGAGTTAGCCCGTACGATGTTATCTGAATTTAAGATACCAAAATCTTTTTGGGCTGAAGCGGTTAGTACGGCATGTTATGTAATTAATAGAGTAATGCTTCGCCCTATTTTAAAATTAACTCCTTATGAATTAATTTTTAATAAACAACCAAATGTTTCTTATTTCAAAGTTTTTGGTTGTAAATGTTTTATTTTGAATTCTAAAGATTCCTTAGGAAAATTTGATGAAAAATGTGATGATGGTATTTTTATTGGCTATTCTTCAACTAGTAAAGCTTATAGGATTTTTAATAAAAGAACAAAAATAGTTGAAGAATCTATTCATGTTAGGTTTGATGAGTTTGCTTCATGTGTAGAAAAGAAACTTACAGGAAAAGAAGATGAACTCCTTCCCACAGTGGAGAATGATGATGAAGAACTTGGAGAAAATGAAGAAGGAAAAGAAGAAGAAAGAGAAGGAGAACGAGAAGAAGGAGATAGAGAAGTAGAAGAAAGAGAAGAATATGAGCCTCCAAGTGAATTGAAGTTTTCAAAGGATCATCCAAAGGAGCTTATCATTGGAGATCCGCAAAAAGGGGTTAGTACTCATTCATCTTTACATGTTTTATTTTCAAACCTTTGTTTTGTCTCTGAAATAGAACCAAAAGATGTTTCCACCGCTTTAAATGATGAATTTTGGTTTTTAGCTATGAATGAAGAACTTAATCAATTTGAACATAATAAGGTTTGGAATCTTGTAGAACGACCCAAAAATCATCCTGTAGTTGGTGTTAAGTGGATTTTTAAAAATAAAATGGATAATGAATCTAGAATTGTTAGAAATAACGCCAGATTAGTTGCAAAAGGTTATGCACAAATTGAAGGGGTAGATTTTGATGAAACTTTTGCACCCGTAGCAAGATTAGAAGCGGTTAGGATATTTCTCGCTTTTGCTTGTTTTAAAAGATTTAAATTATACCAAATGGATGTCAAAACCGCATTTTTAAACGGGTATATAAAAGAAGAGGTTTATGTAGAACAACCCCCTGGCTTTATAAATGAGAAATATCCAAATTATGTTTATAAATTAGATAAAGCGCTTTATGGATTAAAACAGGCGCCTCGTGCTTGGTATGATCGATTAACTCAATATTTGTTAAAGCACGATTATAAAATAGGAAGTGCTGATTCTACACTCTTCATTAAGCAAATTGATCATGATTTAATTATTTTGCAAATTTATGTTGATGATATTATTTTTGGAGCCACTAATGAAGAGTTGTGTAATGAAGTAGTTCAAATTATGAAAAATGAATTTGAAATGAGTATGGTTGGAGAACTTTCATATTCTCTGGGTTTTCAAATTACACAAAAACATGATGGTATTTTTATATGTCAAACCAAATATATTCATGATATGTTAAAAAGATTTGGATTTGAAAATCTTAAGCATGCAAACACTCCTATGAGTACTTCACTAAAATTAGGAAAAGATGAAAGTGGTGTTTCAATTGAACAAACCCTTTATAAAAGTATGATTGGGTCTTTATTGTATTTAACCGCATCTAGACCTGACATTATGTTTGCCGTATGTTTATGTGCTAGATTTCAAGCTAATCCTAAAGAGTCACATTTAAAAGCGGTGAAACGCATCTTTAGATATCTTATAGGAACATCAAAATTAGGATTATGGTATCCTCATAATGATTCCTTTATTTTACATGGTTTTTCGGATTCAGATTATGCGGGATGTTCTTTAGATAGGAAAAGCACTAGTGGCACTTGTCACTTTATCGGCCCTTCACTTATTTCATGGTCGAGTAGGAAACAGAATTCTGTTGCCCTCTCTACTACCGAGGCCGAATATATTGCACTAGGTAGTTGTTGTGCCCAAGCTCTTTGGATGTCACAAACGTTAGAAGATTTTGGCATGCAACAAAGTAGTGTAGAATTAAAGTGTGACAATAAAAGTGCTATAGACTTAACTAACAATCCCATATTACATTCTAGATCTAAGCATATAGATGTCCGACATCATTTTATAAGGGATCGTATTAAGAAGGGTAATATAAAAATCAACTTTATAGGCACGGAAAATCAACTAGCGGATATATTCACTAAGCCGTTACCGGATTCCCGTTTTTCTATGCTTAGGCTAGAATTGGGAATCCTAGACATTTCTCAATGAATATATCACTACTTAAAACCTATAAAATTTTAAAAAAAATCATCACAAAACCTATACATTTTAAAAAGAAAAAGCCTAAATTTTAAAATCAAACCATAGAATTTCAAATGACTTAACAAAAATTCAAACATCATTAATATTACATCACTATTGTTCCAATAAAAACAGTAGAAAACAATATTAGTTTCAAGTTCATTAACAGAAAACAACATCTGAAGAAGTTCACTGTCGCCCAGGCGACAGTGGATGTCGGAAATTTCCGACATCAGTCAGCAGCAGCAGCCTGATGAAACTACTCAGAATCTTCAAAACCAGCCCCGCTGCTCTCTGGACAATCTTCTGGAGGCCCTCGTCTCACGGCCTTACCACGGCGAGTCCGCCTCACCGATTGGCGTGGCGGTTCGTCGTCTGGAACTTGCCATTCGGCCTCTTCCTCCGGAGTTGGCTTTAACTTCAGACCTTTGACAAGAAACTTCATAAACTTCTGCATTCGACTACGGTCCTTCTTCACTTCTTTATTGTGATCCTCTAGTGAATCACGTAGATCATCAATAGACTCTCGAAGTGATCCTGCCCTAGGCATAGGCGGCTCTCTAATCTCAATTCCCAGATGGGCCTTTTTCTGCGTCTTCTTCACTTTCATCGAACCCGTATAATATATCTCCGGATAACAATCATCCAAATAAGAACCTTGCGCTATCCATCCGTACTTCTTATAGAGTATACGCTGAATTATCGCCCCCATTGGCAGCGTATGAACCTCACCCATTTTGGATGCTTTAATCTATACGCATACCGAATCTGGGAGAGTATGAAGTCCGCCACATCAAAAAGCTCATCCTCCATAATGTAGTAAGTAATGAGGGTCAACTGAGCCGTAATACTTCTTGTATCTCCACTCTTCAACATGACTGAATTCCTTAATATATCTTGAACTAAGAAAGCATCTGGAGTGAGTGACGTAACTTCAGTGGTTAGAGTCTTCTTTTGATTCCCATGTAAACTCATGTTTACAAGGGTCCAATCTCTATCTTTTCTATAACTCTCCACTATATCCGGCATATTTTCACTCATCACTAGTCCGAATTCGTCTCTTTGATCAACATGTGTTATTTCCACATGTTGACCTTGGATTCTTGATCTAACTCTCCCATCCAATTCAGTGTAATTTGGATCTTCCAAATGATTATAGAACTCTCGAATCAAAAAGGAAGAGAATGAATCTGGGGTGATTATTGAGAGTATACCTGCATTCGCAAGCCGATCATAGATATGATCGTGCTTCGGCGAATCAAATTCCACATATTTCGCTACTCCTACTATGGCTTTCTCCACCCCAGGATACACTTGATACGAACTATGCGCATCTTCAGAAGTACTTCATCGCGCTTTAGAACTGGAAGCCATTCTGCAAATAACATATAAAAAACATGGATTAAAAATGTGTTGTGCACTAGAACACTGTCGCCCAGGCGACAGTGATTGTCGAAAATTTCTGACAGTACTTCAGTAAACTTCTCTTGAAATTTTTTACATAAACTTCCAGATCTACTCAAAATGATGTTTTATTTCAACATCAAGTCTTTAAAAAATATTTTTTTCTCAAATCTACATCTTCTCCATATCCTTACTATTCATCATCTTCAACCTTCTTCCAAAAGCAAATCTTCCATTTTTAAAAAAAAATTTCTACTATGTACAAATGCAAAACTTCAACCACAAAAAACACACAATCAAAACATTTTTCACCAAGATCCAACAAGATCCCCTTGATTCACACTAGATCTACACTTTTAAAACACAAAACTTCCAAGATCTACACCATTCATCAAAGGGAAAATAAAAAACATACATCTTTTATCATCTCCCCTTTCTAAAATCAAAAATCCCTAAAAAATTTTGAGTCAAAACACTTAAAAATCCAAAACCATACCTTAGATCTAGGATGTCGCCGACCTCCGACAGCCTTCTCTCGCCCTTCAGTTCAGAAAAATGATGCACAATAGGGTTTGACTCGGTCCAAAGCCGTATTTATATTTTTGGCTGTCGCCCAGGCGACAGTGACTGTCGGAAATTTCCGACAGCTCCCGATTTGATAAATCTCCAATTTTTGGTCCCTTTGATGCTTTACAATAGTTATATGTCATTATTAATGCTTCACCTCATGACATGATGACAAACCATGTGCTTTTTATTTTTTAAAAATGACTCTTACATGATTATATGATTTCATTTCCAAGCTATCATCGTATTGACACTCCTACTTAGTTGTTTAGACCATTGGAAATTGTTTTCGCATGCCTCTAAGTATGAGAAATTGTTTATCTATCATAATGAACTATCACGTTCACTTCTTTTGATCAATACGTATGTCTTTTTATTTAATATATACATGGATCATATTTGCTTTAACATAATAAAATAGCACTTCATAAATACAACTTTCAACCTTGATTTGTTAGCACAACAAAATATACACCATCTTTTGCGATTCAAGTGAATTCGGAGATCCTTGGTCAATTACAAAAAAAAAATCAATATCTCAAAATTAAGATATCACAACATCTGTGATCAAAAAAAAGTTTAAAATAAAGACAAGGATACTCCACCAAGCACTACTTACCCTCCTGATAAGTCTTAATGACCATTGTGAGGTTAAGCACCTTGGAAAGAATTGTAAAGTGTCTTGTGCAAAAGAAAAATGGTTTTCTATTCATCTTGTGCTATATCTTCAAAGTCAAAGTTAACTTTATATGCTTATATTATGTTCTCCATTTCAATGATCATGTAGATTAAATAACTTCATATGTTTGATCTAAGTATCACATGTACACATCATTATGTTATATAAATATTCATCTCATAAGAATTGGACCGAAAATATTCCATAAATCTATACACTATTGTGTCTTTCTATGATACTTTCAAATGACCTTACTCATGTTTCAGTTATTTTCTTTCATTACTTCATATGGCTATACCGTCACTTCATGAGTTTATTCATACTATGGCATATTCCTATTATTTCATGAACTTCAATCATTTCCAACAAAGTGCTTCCGCTTACTCTTCATTTCTATATCTTATATTTTTTCCCTTAAGAACTACTCCTTTATCTCATATTAACTTTTGCTAATACCAAAAGGGGGAGAATTAAAAGTATAAAAAGAGAAATCACAAATCTATTACACCTAAATATTCCACCTAAACAATACATCATTTCAACTTACTTTAACATTTAGGGGGAGCATATATTTAGGGGGAGCATACATTTAAGGAGAGCATTCATTTAGGGGGAGCTTTCATCTAATGGGAGATTATTTATTTTAAGAGAAATATATCATGTTATTTTTGTGCACACACCAAATGTTAAAATCAACAATCTAAATAGACATGATTTCTTTTTATACGGATTTGTTATTATCAAAAGGGGGAGATTGTTGGAGCATGCGTTTCGCACTCCTCCGGTTTGATAATAACAAAGTCCCGTTTGTATTTGATTCTATTTTTATTAATGGTGTGCAGGTAACAGGTATGAGATGTTCACATTTCTGCTGGAGCTAAATTTGAATGTGGGAAAATTTCACTGTCGGAAAATTCCGACAGCTGATGTCGCCCAGGCGACAGCAGAGAAGTTAGAACTACTTCCCTCGACGACAGCACGACGAAAGGCAGTTTTGAGCTGTCGGAAATTCCGACAGTGGATGTCGCCCAGGCGACAGCTCGGAGGTTATAACAACTGCCCACTACATCACCCACGACCGGCAGTTTTGCGCTGTCAGAAATCCGACATCGATGTCGCCCAGGCGACAGCTCGGCGGTTACAGCAACTGCCCGCACGACGGCACTTCAGCGGCAGTTTAGCGCTGTCGGAAAATTCCGACAGTGGATGTCTCCTAGGCGACAGCGATTTTCTATTAATTGACTCCTTGTGTTCGTGCATTAAAAGCTTTGGAGATTCTAAGTTCCTTCCTGAGTGCATTCCATCCAGAGAGCTCCAGAACCTCATGAACTCCCATTTATGCTGAGAAGGTTTGAAATTGAAGACGAGATCAGACGCGCTTCTACATCAACGATCATCTCGAGGCTTCAACCTTCCTTTCAGAGATCTGAATTTCTAGGGAGTTCTTATTTTATCTTGTATTTTCATTTATATACATTTTACTTTGTATTGGTAGGGAAAATCGCTTCCTTGTGCGGAGCGTCTAAGTCCTTGCGCGGCTTAGGGGAAAATCGCTTCCTTGTGCGGAGCGTCCAAGTCCTTGCGTGGCTTGGTGGGAAATCGTGGCCTTGTGTGCTACGTCTAGATCTTGGGAAGATCTAGAGGATAGGCTTGGGCTTGGTCTTGGGAGAGACAAGTGATAGCCTTCCGATCCTTGGGAGAAGGATTGGTAAACCAAAAATTATTGTATTTTTTATTATCATAATTGTGCCTTGATCTTAAGCATTGTTAAGATCATTTTTTCTTGTACACAAATTTCATGATAAATATAATTATGCTCTTTTCACTAATTGCAAATTTGTTTGCTTAAATCTTTATCTTAGAAATTTGTGTTTGGTTTAATACAAAAATTGCATTGGTTTAAAATTATTTATAAGTAACTTTTTAGTAAAGTAAAATTTGTCTAAAAATTATTAAGTAAAAATTATATTTTTAAACACACCCTTATTCACCCCCCCCCCCTCTAAGGGCGTCACACGATCCAACACTCCCATGATCTTCAGCTAAACATCAGAAAGGCTAAAGAAGAAAGCATAAGGGAGTACACCAGAAAAAGATCTGTGTCTCTCAAGGCTGGGAGAATGAGGAGATCCAAGGACAAGACTCCTGCATACCAAGATAGATCTGAGAGCAATAAAGGTTCTGATGCCAGCACATCAGAATCTGACAATACTGACAAAGAGATGGCTCTCCTCTCAAAGCAGTTCAGAAAACTATTCTCCAGAAGAAGAAGAGACAACTACAGACCCTTTTCTTCAAGGTCCAGAAGATCTGGTCACAATAACAGATCTAATTCCTCAAGGGAGGATAGGTACAAATCAAAAACTAGTAAATTTGATTTAACTAGTACTGCTTGCTATTCCTGTAATAAAGCAGGACACATGATTACTGATTGCCCTTCCAAGAAGAGGGAATCAGGGAATCATGAATACAAAAGAAGGTCAAGGGACAAGAAGAAATCTGAAAAAGGGTTTCTGGCAAAGAAGACCAGAACCTTGAGTGATTTTGACTCTAGCTCCTCAGACATTGAGGAAGAAGCCCTCATTGGCCTTATGGCCATTAATGAAGAAAACCAAGATGACAATAACTCTCCTGGGAAGGTACAAATCAGAGCTCCTCTATTTGCCTCTGATTCTGAATCAGTGGCAGATTCTCTACATGATGATGGGGGTGAGTCTGCTGCCAACATCACATCCTCAAGATCTCATCATGAGATTGAATCTGAGCTGATTTAGCAATATGAAACCTTGTGGAAAGCTTTCAAGAAAAGCAAGAAGCTCCTCAAAGTTCAAGCTAAGGAGTTGGACACCTTGAGAACTTCCCACTCTGAGCTTTAGGAGACAGCTGAGAAGCAAGATGCTGTGAGCAAGGAAATCGATAGACTCAAGGAGGCCACAAAGCTCAAAAATCCTGAACTGGCTCAAAAGAACAAGGTCATCAAGGACCTTGAGGAAATTCTGCTTGCTGAAAAGAAAATTGTAGCCAGCTTTTCAAAACCTAAGATTGTACTTCCTATTATTGACAGCTTCTCTGCACCATTCAGTGTTGGTATAGGATTCAATAAAGAAATAGTCAAGGGTAAAGCCTCTGATGTGCAACCCTCTTTCAATAAGGTGTTGTTGGCTTCAAATTCCTTTGACCAGGATTCCTCATATGGTCATTTGACCAATTCTTGCTCAATAAGTGGCAGTAAGCCCTCTATTACCAATAGAAGAGCAGGCCTTGGGCTAAGTGCTCTCAAGGCACCCCATGAGGAGATTCAGATGAAGAATCCTCGTCCCTATGTCCATGGACCTGAAGCAGCAACACTCAAAAGCAAAAGAAAGGTTGTTCCAACAAAGCCTGTCCCCAAGAAGGTGAACCACACGGTGGTGAGACCAGCTCCACTTCACACTCACACCTGTGAGGTTCACCTAAAACCCGTCAGGCCACTTGTCCCCACTCCTGCACACCATTATTGTCTTCCCACTCAGAGTGTGAGGCAGATGAGAAGATACAACATGTTTGAGTGCTGGTGTTATGGGAAGGTGGCTCACTTTGCCCTAGACTGTTGGTTCAACCCAACAGGACCTAATGTAAAGAGAGTACAGACCACCAAGTGGTGTAGTGTCCCAGTTTATACCCCTAACAGAAACCAAGGGCCCAAATCAAATTGGGTGCCTAAGGGAAAGTATATTTTCTTGCAGGTGTGTCCAAATGCCAACAAATCTCCCATTTGGTATTTGGACAGTGGATGCTCCAGGCATATGATTGGAATAAGGAGCTATCTAAGAAACTTCACCCCTGTGGAGAATGGACCAATATTGATATTTGGAGGTTCAGAAAAGGGGGTGACCAAAGGCTATGGCAACATCTCAAATGGATTATTTACCATCACAAAGGTAGCTTATGTGGAGGGATTGAATCACAATCTCATAAGCATAAGTCAACTTTGTGATCTAGGTTATGTTATGTTTTCTACAAGGATAAGTGCCTAGTTAAGAAATCCTTGGACTCGGAGGCTACCTTAACTGGTACTAGGAGTGGAAATGTATATTGCTTAAATTTCCTTCAGTCAAATTCTTCTATGCATCTGTGTTTTGTGGCTAATGAGAAAGAGGCTGTTTGTTTTCAATGGTATAAGAGACTTGCTCAAATTAATTACAAGACCATAGGCAAGCTTTTCTCTCTAGACCTAGTCAGAAATGGACCCAATCTTAAGTGTATTAAGGAAGCTCCCTGTCTTGCATTCCAACTTGGCAAGCAAACTAGGACCATATTCAAGAGCATCTACATTAAAGACTCTTCTAGGTGCCTATTTCTATTACACATGGATCTGTTTAGTCCTATGTCAGTTCACATCTTAGGAGGGAAGGCTTACACTTTTGTTGTAGTTGATGATTATTCCAAGTTCACTAGGGTATTCTTCCTTAAAAATAAGTCAGATACCTTAGAAATCTTGAAGAACTTTGTCAAGCAAATCCAGAATGAGATGAGCTGCACTGTGGTTAAATTCAGAAGTGACCATGGTACAGAATTTCATTCTGGAGCAAGGACAGAATTCTGCCAAGAGTTGGGTATCTCCCAAGAATTTTCCTCACCTAGAACTCCTTAACAAAATGGAGTTGCAGAGAGGAAAAACAGAACCTTGATAGAGGCTAGCAAGACAATGCTAAGTGACTCCTCTCTACCTAAATACTTCTAGGCAGAGGCTGTCAACACATCTTGTCATGTCATAAAAGGGCATTTATCATCAAAGATCACAAGAAAACTCCCTATGAGCTGATGAAAGGTAGAAAACCTACATTATCCTACTTCAAAAATCTATGGGAGCAAATGCTATGCACTCAATAATGGAAAACCAAACTAACTAAGTTTGCTAAGAAAAGCAGTAAAGGTATTTTTGTTGGCTACATCTCCTATAACAAAGCATATAGGGTGTACAACATCAATACCCAAGCAGTTGATGAATCTGTACATGTTGCATTTAATGAGACTAGCCTTATTCATAGAGGATGGTCTAGTTCTTTTGTGGATGCAGGTTCAGTAGAAAGGATGGAAAAGCTATCCATTAAGGATAAAGTTGAAACCTCAGGAAGAGATAGAGACCATCCAGTGAAAATAGAAATGGAAGAAAATGCTGTAGAAGGACTAGAAATAGATGAAGAGGTACAACCTGAAGAACCTGCAATAGAAGAGATCCCAAGAAGACTGCCTGCTGTACTTAGAGAAATCAAACATCACCCTCAAGAGAAAATTATAGGGGTTGTCAATCAAGGAGTGGTGATAAGGAGTTGAGCTCTAAATGAAGCATTACTCTTAAGTGTTCTTTCTCAAATTGAACCCAAGAAATTTGAGGAAGCAAATCAGGACCCATTCTGGATTGTTGCATTGTAGGAGGAACTAAATCAATTTAAAAGATGTAAGGTATGGAAGTTAGTTCCCAAACCCCAAGGACATAACATTATTGGAACCAAGTGGGTCTATAGAAACAAATTGGATGAGAGTGGGGTTATTACAAAGAATAATGCAAGGCTGGTAGCAAAGGGCTACAGATAGGAATATGGCATTGACTTTGATCATACCTTTGCCCTTGTTGCAAGACTGGAGGCTATCAAATTGTTCCTAGCCTACGCAGCCTATAAAGGATTCAAAGTTTACTAGATGGATGTGAAGTCAGCCTTCCTGAATGGTGACCTCAAGGAAAAAGTATATGTAGAACAACCCTCAGGTTTTGTTGATCCTGCTCATCCTGTTTTTGATAATTTTATTAGAAAGGCACTATAAGGTTTGAAACAGGATCCTAGAGCCTAGTATAAGACTCTGTCAAGCTTTCTCATTGAAAACAAGTTTTTAAGGGGGAAGATTGACAATACATTGTTCCTAAGGGATGTAAAGGGCAAGATCTTGCTAGTGCATATCTATGTGGATGACATTATCTTTGGCTCTATAGATGACAATCTCTGCAAGAAAGTTGCCAATTTAATGCAGGGAAAGTTTGAAATGAGCAGCATGGGAGAGCTCAAATACTTCTTAGGTCTCCAGGTGAAACAATCTGCAAATGGTATATTCATTTCACAGACCAAATTCACTAAAGAGCTAGCCAAGAAATTTGGACTGGAGAGTGCTTCTTATATGAAGACTCCCATGGGATCCAATGTGTCTCTGGACAAGGATGAGAAGGGAATACCCTTTGATGAAACCAAGTACAAATGCATGATTGGGTCTTTGCTCTACCTAATTGCAAGTAGGCCTGACATAATGTTTGCCACATGTGTTTGTGATAGATATTAGGTGAACCCCAAGGAATCTCATCACACCTCTGTCAAGAGGATTTTAAGATACCTACAGAGTACACCTAATCTTGGCCAATGGTACCCTAGTAACACTGGGTGTGAACTAATAGGGTATTCAGATGCAGATTATGTAGGGTGCAAAGAAGATAGGAAGAGTACTTCAGGGACTTGTCAATTCCTTGGAGGAAGACTGATCTCATGGAGTAAGAAGCAGACAAGTGTGGCAATCTCCATAGCAGAGTCATCATACATATCTGCAGGGAGTTGCTGTGCTCAGATGCTATGGATCTAGCATCAACTTGAAGACTACAATTTGAAGATGACCAAAACACCCTTGTTTTGTGACTCTTTAAGTGCTATCTCAATTGCTAAGAACCGTGTCTCACATAACAGGACTAAGCATATTGAGATCAGGTATCACTTCATTAAGGAGCATGTGGTGAATGAAGATATCACTCTTGAGTTTGTCCCCACATACAAACAAGTTGCTGATATAATCACAAAGCCCCTAGATGAATCTAAGTTTAACTTTTTCAAATTCCAATTAGTAATGTTATACTTAGAGTTATTTCCAAATTCTCTTTATAACTAATCATATGCTCCTTATGGGAATGTCAAGCTAAGTGCTGAAGAATCCTCTCATCAAGAGTTGAACATGGGCTAAGCCAAACAAGCAACTAAAGATGCTTCTGGATGACACACTTAATCGTCTTGAAGACACAATCCATTGTCTCAATGACATAAGGCCTTTTTCGACGATAAATGGCTCAGGTTGGAATGAAGCATATTGACGGCAAGACTTAACGACATACTGGAGTATCGTCGAAATAGGATACGGCTACTTAACATGATATTGGATCGACTAATCTGAGCCATCCGTCAAATCTTCCGAAAGCACTATAAGGTACGCGCCTCTTCATCTACCTCCATTATAAATAGAGTGAATGCTTAGGATACAAATTACGCTCTAATTTGACCTAAGTTATTCCTCCAACAAAACTCTGTTCCGTCTCTGATAACTGCTATCTCTCCCGATTCTTATACAATGGCTCCTAAGAAGGAAGAAAGTTTAGTAGTCTCTGGTTGTGAGCTTCAGCGAGGAGGCTTCAAATCTTGTTCAGAAGAGAATAGATCGGTGATAGTATTGCTGGAGTCCGCAGGACTTAAATATTTGCTAAGTGAACCTTACGTTCTTCTCCATCGCGAACTTCTAGAGTTCTATGACAATGCAAGACTGAACAGCTCTGCAACCTCAGTAACGTCACTAGTTACAGGGAAGAAAGTGAAAATCTTCGTGAAAAGCCTGGGAAAAATGTTGCATCTGCCTCGATTGACTACAGAAGAACTCGAGGAAGAGGTGTCCTCTGAAGACCTCTCAGCGAGTTACACATGGTGTGGACACTCAGGAAAGACCTACGGGTCCAATAAAAGGGCATACTTCAACCAGAGAGGAAAGCTTCTCGCAGACATAATCGACAAAGTCCTGCTCTGCAAACCAGGTTTTCATGACCAGATTTCTAAAGAGATGTTTGCAGTGATTAGCAAGGTTATCCTATCCAAAAGGACAGACTAGAGGGAGATCCTATTTTAAAAGATCAAGAGTAATCTAAAGACCTCATCCTTTGGGAGAATTCTAAGCATCTTCCTGCTGAACTCCCTTGGGGAAGTGATCACCAGGAAGATGGGAGTGCCTCTGCACTACTCCAAAATGATAGACTCCAAGATGCTGAACAGATGGGATAGGTCAATCTCCAAAGGACCTCAGGCTCCCTCCTCTGTTTAGTAGAAGAAATCAAAGAAAGATGATAGGGAGGTTGCCTCACCGGAAGAAGAGTCCTCCAGCAGCTCTGAGGAGAGAAGATCCCCACCTTAGCAAACCCATGCACAGATTGAGGTGGAGATGCCTCTGTCCTCAGAGGCCTCAAAGAAAGAAGCAGCACCTGCTAACACAAAGGTGTCTGCAAAACGGAGAAGCCCTATTTCAGCTAGTGATCTAGTTGAGCGGGAGAACCACTCTGGGCACTCGACCCAAAACACTGAGAGGGGTGAGGGGGATACCTATCTGGGGTGCTCTACCCTAGAAGAGAAGGAAGAAAATGTCCCCTAGATATCATCCCAGACACACCAACTGAGAGCCCAAGACAGGAGCCAGAAGCATTTGAGAATCCTGAACCTCCCTTGGACTAGAACTAGCTCTTGCCAGCAAGATAGTGATAACATCAGAAATTGAGCCCCTAAAGGTACCCAGTCCTAAGAAATCCACGGTTTAGATAAGTTACTACCTATCTAACAGTGCCCATGAAGAAGCTCCAGAAGAGAGAGTTGCCCCTGAGGTTGAGGAGAATGCTGCTAACCATCCTCTCCTCAATCGGAATCCATGTTTCACATGATCTCAGGATTACTAAATGCTCAATGATAAAGGATGGAAACATTCATCCTCCAAACAGTAGATGGATTACATCAATAAATAAAGGCTGAGCTAAGCACAGTAACGAAGGAGATACTTCATCTCAACACCCAGTATGCTCAATTCTATCACTTAACATCACCAGCAATGGAACTTGTTGGTGAAGAGGTCAACATGGTCGGCCATCAGACCCATCAACTCTTAAACAATCAGCTAACATTCGCAAGGAATGTGGAGAATGCATTTTGAGAAATATATACATCTATCCATGCTGACAAAGATCTTATTCTAACCAGGATAAATGCAAATACTAACACTCTGGATGCCCATCTGCTGGAAGTTAGAAATAACCTGGATGTAACTGAACAACAAATTCATGAAAGACTACTTTCAGTACAGGAAAACCTTGCTGATAGAGGTATTGAAGAAGTCCTAAAGGGGGAGAAGGCATTGATAAATGCAAGCTCACATCACGCAATATGGAATGCAAGTCAAATAAAGCAAACACTACAGATGCCTCATTTAGAGTATGGACTAGTAGAATCATCAGAAAGCACTAACTCAGGAGAATATGGCATTGAATTTGGAGAATCTGCCACTTCAAGGAAAAGAAAGAGAATTCGGAGCAGGAAGTACATGCAGAAGAGTCTAAAAGAAGTTGAGCAGGATCCACAAGCAGGAAAGTGGATTCCTTGCTGATGAGTCCAATTTATATACTATTTTCAGACTCATCCGGGCTGCTTTTCTTGCTTCTGTACTTCAGTTTTTGTTCGTATTGTTTATTTTCACATTGTTCATACGTGTCTTTAAGTGCTTGTTGTAAGTGTGCAATTGCACACTACGTCGCTGGGGGTAAGCACACTGTGCTCCCCATCGTGTTGTTTTTATTTTTTATGCTGGTGCTGGATGTGTATTCCCAGCTGGGCTGCTTTGCTCGCAGGTGGCTGATCCATCCCCTTTTGCCCAGAAATCATGACTGTATGCAACGCACGGTCATGCGTTTTATTGACGCACGGATAGCTGCGGTCGTGCGCCTTCATCTGGGTAGAAAACGGGCAATCTAATTTTGATCGTGCGTCTTTACGCACGGGCAGTTGCCCGTGCGTGAAGGAATCGCACGATCAGCCTGTTTAGCCTTGTATTTAGCTTTTCTTAATTTCCCCGTGCGTTTTGACGCACGGGCAGATTTGCCCGTGCGTGAGTAAATCGCACGGGCGCTCCAGGTCATCTTCATGCGCTGTTCTCTATTATTAATATCGCACGGTCTACGCACGGTCATGCGTTCGATCGTGCGTGACCTATTTTCTGATCTTTTTCTATAAAAGCTGCAGCTTTCGACCTAAATCGAGAGAGACCGTACACGACGTACAGCTGCGCCATTTATTCCATCTCCACCGAGGGTTTCGTCCCTTTGGGCCTCCTCCATCATCCTCAAGCTTTAAGGAGAGCGATTCAACCCTACATCCACCAAGATCCAAGGAGAAGGAAGCTAGGTCGGTATCGGATCGTGACACGAAGAAGATGGGCCATTGGAGGGTAGTGACAGCCTTCTCTACCCCGGACGCAGTTGAGGACCGAGCTTGGACACGGATTGATAACCCAGCAATTCCAACCGTGAATCTTCAACAAGACTTCAGATTCGGTCGATTTCTTGCTCTCCCTATCTTTGTATGGGTAGTTGTAGTTAGTAGATCTCTTGTATTTTGATGATGAGCACTATAAACCCTATTATATAAGTTATTTCATGTCTATGTGAAATTATCTTTTGTTTATATGTGTGTATGAGGTGCGCCCCATTCCATCCTCCATTCCACCATCACGTTCGTGTGCCGCACTAGCAATTGCTAGCGGCATGCTTATCGACGAGGTGCTTGCGACCCTCATTCTGCTTGCCTACTCGTCCATCCGCCCTTGCGAAGCAGCGCACTCAAGGCCTGCCTAGTCTCCATCCCGCCAAGCGAAGCATTGCATAGCGGCATTGCATAAGAGTAGTTGTAGTTGTTTTCTTTTATTTTCCAAAAGCCAAATCACCCCGTTTCTGCATCCCATCCGACATAAAGGACTTCAATCTCAAGTCCTTCCTCAATAGTAAACTCCACCTTACTGTGTTCCTTCGAGATCGATACTTGGTGATTCACTCCCACATTTTATATTACTTGAACGATCGGTACACTGCCATTTTGTGACGCAGTCTTGCTACCGCCTATAGCGGTGTGCTAAGATTTACGCAGCAAGTTTTTGGCGCCGTTGTCGGGGAACACAGACGTGTGAGTTTTCTGGAGAGGGAGAATCTGAGAGAGAAGCCCTTCCATTTGTTTTTGCATCCTTTTTGTTTTAGTTCTTCTTATTCTGTTTTACTGTTTATATTAGGTTGCTCTAGTAGATTTTTGTTGGGTGTAGCATTTTGCACAATAGTGTTTTTCTTTTGAATCTTGTTATCTTCACACAATGTGGGCTTCATTTAATATTCGGTGCCGTTTTTGTGGAGATATCTCTCATGCTAGTGATAGATGTCCAAAGGGAGATAATAGCCCTAGCACTCAAGGCCCAGTATATGGAGCACCGACTTTGTCTGGTACTCCATATGGTGCGCATAAGTCCTATGGCTATTCTGCTGCGCCTTTACCTTCATACTTCTTTTCGGCTTCAGCACCTGCTGTGCCAAAGAAGCCCGCAAGGCAGTGCTTGTTTTGTCAGAGCACGGATCATGCCTTGAAGGATTGTGTTGCATTCCTTCGCCAAATGGACGAGGATGATGAGTCGGATATCCGGATCATCCTGACTCATACTTCTGGCAGCACACCTTCAACATCTGATTATGTGCCCATTTCAACTTCAAGTTTTGAAGGGGATGATGTGGACATAGTCACCAGATGTGTGGCTGATCTAGACTCTGACATTTTGGAGCCCATCTCCCCTGTACATATATCACCATGCATAGATTCGATTCTTTGTGATGAATCGGTGCTTGATTTTTTTTCAAGCCCTATTCCTCCCCCTATTGTGCATTCTATTACACTTATTTCTGATAACATTATTGAAGATGCGTCGTAAGAGGAGGCGGGCGATCTTTGTGTTGTGCCTATTCCTATGGAGGAGGACAACCATCTAGGTGAAGAGGATTTTTCCTCAGCACCGGTGGAGGAAGATCAACTCCTAGGGAAGGTCACCATTGATCCCACCGAACCTTGCGGCATTGTCAACAATGCCGACATTATTTTACTTCCCCAATCTAATGGGAGTGAGACCGGGACCACTCCCCCGATTGATGTTCATTTAAGTTTTTCTTCTTTTTTATTTCCTAACCCACCTTCTTCATCTGAGCCTGTGCAGGTTGAGTCTTCACAGGTACCCCAGGAGGACTTGGAGCATGATTCTCAAGTCAATGATGAGTGTATCCTCTCATGTGAGGAGGTTGATCCCTCCTCCATAGAGGAAGCCTCATTCATTGCCTTCTCCTCCTGCCACCTCCATGAAGACGACACCTTGCTGGGCAAGGATAGTTTTGGTGAGTTGAGTGAGGATTCCTCCTCATCTTACTTTTTATTCCCTCTACCTGTGACGACCAGGTATTATTTATATTAGGGTAGAGGCGTGACTATTTTGTCACCGTATCGGTACCCGCTACCGACACGCATATTAGAACAGTTACCTGTTCATTTCCTTTTTCATACTCTCATTAGCTAGAATTGTTTTAAATTTGAATAAGTCATGCTGGGATGACAATAACCACAATAGTTATCTTACTTTTTCTTGTCTTTTATTTTATCGACTACTCTAACTAGTTAGTTAGATTTTATTTTAGCTTGCTTTTGCGGAGACAACCACATGCAGGTATTTTCTATTTGTGAAAGTAGTGGTTGTGATTCTTCGTAGAGCTTCACTCCAGGCTTCCGGCATGCTTACTTGCTGAGCATTGGGTACCCTCTTCCCCTAACTTTGTTTTAGAATATCTTAATGCATAGTTTAAGTCTGGGGGAGACCTTTTTGTGTACCCACTCACGTCCACATTTATTTAGCATGCTAGAAGTCTTTATTTAAATTATTTTTGTTCATTTTGTCCGCACGCAATGCACCCACTTGAGAGCGTACTTAACCTTTAGTGCGTCAAGAGTATAACTCATTTCTTTTTGTAGTCTGGAAAATGATTGTGCTAGCTTTTAAAATTATGTAGTGGAATAAAATGTTGACTCCGGTGTTTTTAGTCAAATACTCATGTGAGTATAGGGATTCATGTAGATTAGATTTCTCTTTTATACTGTTAGATTTATGCATTTCTGTTAGCATAAATATTGTTTACTCTACTCAAATGGTGAATCCGGTGTGAATCAAATGGTAGCATAGGGATGTGTGTAAATGATTGTTAGATTCGTATTGCTCGAGTCAGGAGGAAAGATAATCTTTCTCGGTGGCTAAGAACTTGCCCCCGAGCGATTCTCGAAGCATAGATATAGGATAGTTCTAGTGCATGGGAATGACGTAGGCCATCATTTTGGCCCGGTTGAGCTTTTGTGCCCATTCCTATCGCTCTATCCTCGTTAGCCCAGTTGTGCCTACCCGTTTCTTGATTCAGCTCCACTTTTATCTCACCAAATCCTAAAAGTTAATCCTAGTCGCACACCCGAATTTAAGTTTTAATTGTTTATTATTTTCATGATTGGGGTGTTGATGTGGTATTTTTGTTTTGTGAAAATGTGGCTGCGCTTTCTTGCCAAATTTTGCTGAAAATACAGAAAAGAAAAGAAAAATGAAAAAAAAAGAAAAGAGAAAAAAAAAGAAAAAAAATGAGCTTAATTGAAAATCTGTGTAAATTTATGAATGAGAGTAGGCGGTGCACACACCCATGTTGCAAAAATCTAAGTCTGGGGGTGTGGTGCACTTGCATTTGATGTTGGTGTGCGAGAAGTTATTTTACAAGCTCATTTGGGTTTAGTGCTTGAGTCGTCGTTTCTATCTTTGTTTATCTCACCTTAACCCAAGCCCCATTTTAAAACCTAAAATCCTACCGACTCGCGCTATGAGCCAATCTAGTGTCGTGGAGAGAATGTGAACGGGTGAGCTTATGGTCTCCGACACCAATGGATTTCGGTGGAGTTTGTTTGGAACCCCAGCTTTGTCAATGCTTGTCTCAGCGATTATTCTACTTTCTCCATATGTGTGACCAGATGATTCACCGTGATTCCCATTTTGATATTTATTTACTCTTTTAGAAATTTATAAACTGCGTATAAATTAGAAATCTTCTCTCGTATTTTTCTATGCACATGGGCATGCGACTTCGCATAGTATTTCACTTTGTAATTTTAAGTTAGCTATTTCATGTTCCTGCCTGCTTAGGATTTGTCTGCTCAGGACGTGCAAATAGGTAAGTCTGGGGGTGTGATGAGTCCAATTTATATACTGTTTTTCGGACTCATCCGGGCTGTTTTCTTGCTTCTGTACTTCAGTTTTTGTTCGTATTTGTTTATTTTCACATTGTTCATACGTGTGCTTTAAGTGCCTGTGGTAAGTGTGCAATTGCACACTACGCCGCTGGGGGTAAGCACACTATGCTCCCCACCGTGTTGTTTCTATTTTTTATGCTGGTGCTGGATGTGTATTCCCAGCTGGGCTGCTTTGCTCGCAGGTGGCTGATCCATCCCCTTTTGCCCAGAAATCATCACTGTGTGCAACGCACGGTCATGCGTTTTATTGACGCACGGATAGCTGCGGTCGTGCGCCTTCATCTGGGTAGAAAACGGGCAATCTGATTTTGATCGCGCGTCTTTACGCATGGGCAGTTGCCCGTGCGTGAAGGAATCGCATGATCAGCCTGTTTAGCCTTGTATTTAGCTTTTCTGAATTTCCCCGTGCGTTTTGACGCACGGGCGGATTTGCCCGTACGAGAGTAAATCGCACGGGCGCTCCAGGTCGTCTTCCTGCGCTGTTCTCTATTATTAATATCACACGGTCTACGCACGGTCGTGCGTTCGACCGTGCGTAACCTATTTTCTAATCTTTTTCTATAAAAGCTGCAGCTTTCGACCTAAATCGAGAGAGACCGTACACGACGTACAGCTGCACCATTTTCTCCATCTCCACCGAGGGTTTCATCCCTTTGGGCCTCCTCCATCATCCTCAAGCTCTAAGGAGAGGGATTCAACCCTACATCCACCAAGATCCAAGGAGAAGGAAGCTAGGTCGGTATCGGATCGTGACACGAAGAAGACGGTCCATTGGAGGGTAGTGACAGCCTTCTCTACCCCGGACGCAGTTGAGGACCGAGCTTGGACGCGGATTGACAACCCAGCGATTCCAACCGTGAATCTTCAACAAGACTTCGGATTCGGTCGATTTCTTGCTCTCCCTATCTTTGTATGGGTAGTTGTAGTTAGTAGATCTCCTGTATTTTGATGATGAGCACTATAAACCCTGTTATATAAGTTATTTCATGTATATGTGAAATTATCTTTTGTTTATATGTGTGTATGAGGTGCGCCCCATTCCATCCTTCATTCCACGGTCACGTTCGTGTGTCGCACTAGCAATTGCTAGAGGCGTGCTTGTCGATGAGGTGCTTGCGAGCCTCATTCCGCTTGCCTACTCGTCCATCCGCCCTTGCGAAGCAGCGCGCTCAAGGCCTGCCTAGTCTCTATCCTGCCAAGCGAAGCATTTCATAGCGGCAATGCATAGGAGTAGTTGTAGTTGTTTCTTTTATTTTCCAAAAGCCAAATCACCCCGTTTCCGCATCCCATCCGACATAAAGGACTTCAATCTCAAGTCCTTCCTCAATAGTAAACTCCACCTTACTATGTTCCTTCGAGATCGATACTTGGGGATTCACTCCGACATTTTATATTACTTGAACGATCGGCACACTGCCGTTTCGTGTCGCGGTCTTGCTACCGCCTATAGCGGTGTGCTAAGATTTGCGCATCACTTGCCTCCAAGGAGATTATTTCAGAAAGCTGGATAGAATTTGGATATCCTAAGGAATGCACTAAAAGAATATATTATTCAGCTGACTGGAATAGTCATATTAAGCAAATGGAGAAGAGGAGAAATCATAAGATGGAATTCCCTCATGATCCCCCTCCATCTCCAAAGAAGATCCTCAAGCCTATCCACTTATATGAAAGACAGAAACAAAAGGGCAAAGGCAGCAGCATCAGAGTTTGAAAGCCACCATCAAAGGATGTTTTGTCTAAATATAGCATGGGAAAATGATTGCTAATTGTTATCCAAAAACGTTCATTTTGTTTATGTGATGTTGAGTAGATAAATCTAAGTTAAATTTACTTAAATCTTAATTCTTTTTCTGTGTATGGCATTTAACATTGAATGAGTTATGACTTATACAAATAGGGGGAGGTTTTTGGGAACAGTTTCCAACAATGTTCCTAATTTGAAGAAGTGCTCAGGTCAATGATAAAAACATTATGTATTTGATGGTTTGTTCAGTATATGCTTGCAGAGATTAAACAATATGTCCAGTACTTCTCAAATTCCACTAAGTACAATATCTTCGAGAAGGAATGGACATATCGTCGAATAAAGCACCCATACATTGTCGAGATTGCACATAGAGATAAGCTGAAGGATCATGATAGTTATCATTGAAATGATATGGACAACTTGATGATATCATTGTGACAGCAAAGCTCACATGACGATATCGTCGTAAAGATCATAAAAATTCAATCAAGTTGTATATCGTCGTGTCAATCTATATCACACGACGATATCACAGAAAGACTTAAGTCAAAGTATTCGGGAGTGTCGACGACATCGTCGTAAAGAAGTATTGTCGCTGAGAAGACTAAGAAAGGATCTGTAATGGCAGGCAATAAAAGAAGAATGGATTATCGTCAAAATGATCAAAACAATATCGGCGAAAAGTAAGAATGATAAAGACGATATCGCCGAAAATATAGTATGGTTTCAACGACATCGTCGAGAAGACCAGAAGTTACCAATAAGATTACGACGACATCTTCATATCATCGTAAGTGCAAGTGGAGCTATGATATCAAGTATTGTCGAGATATCATTCTCTGAAGAAGACTTGAAGATTTGTCCAAAGTCCAAGATGGATCGTCGTAATGACAAGATATGTCGTCGAGACATTGCAAATATCGTCAAGACGGGTCAAGACATTTCAAATCGCGCTGCCTGCATTTAATGTCGCCACTTGATGGTCCAATCAGCGCGTGTCGTTAAGGAATGAGCTCCTGACACTTCAGGTATATTCTAGGAGACCGTTAGCCGGCTCCTCAGAGATATAATGGGAGTGTCTGCCCTAATTCAACACAGAGAAGACTCACAGACTTTTAATAAAACAGTAATACAACTGCAAGAAGAATGAACAAGAACCAGAGAACAACAAAATCTTCATCAAGTTCTCTAAGTTTTAGTCTAGCAACATCGGCTGGTAAGAAGTGTTCCAGAAAAGATTGAAGAGAAGCCTGTGATATCCATGAAAAGATCAAAAGCACTCTCTTCAAGTCCAGGAACCCAATCTCCATCCGGCTAAAGAAAGTTCTTGTACTTTTTCTCTATTGCTTTGTAGGACTTGAGAGCCCGAGACTTGTAGGGCTTGAGCGCCTGAGATTTGTAGGGTTTGAGGGTCTGAGACTTTTAGGGCTTGAGGGTCTGAGATTTTGTAGGGCTTGAGGGCCTGAGATTTATAGGGCCTGAGTGTAGGGATAAAGTGCCTGAATTTGTAAGGCTTGCGGGTATGAGTATTTGGTGGAGTTTGCTGACCCTAGCACATGGCTAGAAAGGCGCAGAGGGAGAGTGGACTACTCAAGACACCCTGTCTTGAGGAACCACTATACATCGGTTGTTTTTGAGTGTGGTGTTTCTGTGATTGCTTGGTGCTCTGTGATAAAATAGCTTAAGCTCTTGTGCATAAAATTCAAAAAACATGCATATCACCTAAGCCCCCCCCCCCCCCCTTTAGGTAATAGTTCCATAGCTAACAGCTAACACAGATCATACAGATTAGGCCCACAAGCTCTACAAAAAAAAAGATTTGAGAAATAGTTCTCTAGCCTGATGGAGATTGGCTTCTTGAAAAAGTTCTTAGCTGAATGAGGATTGGCTTCTTGGATCGGAAGTGAATGCTTTTGATCCTTTCTTGAATAGCACAGATTCTTCTTCAATCCCTTCTTCAATCCAGAATGCTTCTTATCAGTCGATGTTGCTTGGCTGAAACTTGGAGAATGCTAGATGAGGAATTTTAGTTCTCTGGTTCTTGTTCCTTCTTTTCGCAGCCTTACTGTTCTATTGATTCAGCGTGAATGTTCTGTGATTCTTGCTGTTGCAAATTAGGGAAGACACTTATGTCTTTTATAAGATTGAGGAGCTGGCTAACGGTCTCCTAGGATTTACTAAAAGTGTCAGAGGCCCATTCCTAAACTGCACGCTCTGATTGGATGAACACGCGGCGACATTAAATGCAGTCAGCGTGATTTGAAATGTCTTGATCTGCCTCAACGATATTTGAAACATCTTGACGACGGAGCTTGCCATTAAGACAATCCATCTTCGACTTGGACAAATCTTCAAGTCTTCTCCAATCTTCATTTGACAATGGTATCTCGACGATACAAGATATCACAGTTGCACTTGCACTTACGATGATATAAAGTCATCTTAAACGTTTCGTAATAATCTTGTTGTCAACTTTCTGTCTTCTCGACCATGTCATTGAGACTATTCTGTCTTATCAACGATGTCGTTGAAACCATACTGTCATATCAACGATGTCATCGAAACCATACTGTTATATCAATGATGTCATCAAAATCATGTTGTCATTTTGACGATCTTGTCTTTGATCATTCTGACGATAAGCATTTCTTCTTCCATAAGCTCTCTTCAAGAGTTCTCCCTTAGCCTTTTCGACAACAAGGCTTCTTTTACAATGATGTTGTCGACAAAGCCGAATGCTTTGACTTAGCTCTTCTTAGACTTTATCGCAATGTCATCATGTGATTCCAATTGACACGATGACACCGGACTTAGATCAATTCTTCTTATTCTTATGACGATATCATCGTGTGTACTTTGATGTCACAACAATATTGTTGGAATGTCCATACTATTTTGGCAATAATTGACATCCTTCTGCTTAACTCTGCGTATCATCTCGTCGATGTATATATGTTTATTCGATGATATGTCCAGACCTTTTCGACGATATTAGACTTAGTGAGTTTGGAGAAGTACTGGACATATGACTTAATCTCTGCAAGCATAAACAAAGCATTCCATCAAATACATAGTGCTTTTATCATTGACCTGAGCACTTCTTCAAATTAGGAACATTACTGGGCACTGTTCCCAATAAGAGGCCTGATAGATCTCTTTCAAATCAATCATGGAGATATTGATACTCTTGCTCACTTCGTCAACCAATTCCAAGAGGAAATTCTTGGCATTATTGATGATGATCAGAACTTGTGTAAAGTTGCTTTAATATACGGACTACAAGAAGGGTTTTTCAAATTTGAATTTAGCCAAAACCCACCCAAGTCTTATGGACATCTCATCAATATAGCAAATAAGTTTATTGAAGCCGAGGAAATGAATCCCAACTTTATTGCTTCTCAAAATTGGATGACTCAACAACAATAGAGGAATTTATATCATCAACATTCATCTTCATCACTGAGCCTTCCACAGGAAAAACATTTCAGATCTTATTCCCCTCATCGAGACATGCCTACACAACCTATGCAATAAAATATATCTCCTGCATATCAGGAAGTCTTCCCCATCCGATCTTATGATCATGAGGCACCTGAATATAAAAATTATTCAGAAGGGCATACCCAGCTAGGTCTTCCCATGGAAGAGGTTCTTCGGGTTATTCAAAATATGCCAGAGTTTAGAAGACCTTGTCCTATAAGATCTAAGGTTGAAAATCGCAATCAAGAACTCTTCTGCATATATAACCAGGATATCGAACATGATACAGAGGATTGTCATGCTCTTCAGAAGCTGGTAGAAAACATATTGAAGACAGGAAAGATAAGGACTATATTACTTGATATTCTGATAATAATCCTTCCTCCAGCAGATGCAATGATGCAAGAGAAGAATATTTCCCTATATAATAGGATAACATAGGTAGATATGAAATAAATTGTCTTCTTGTTTGGTGTTTCGTATATCTCCCAATTAATCAGAGTTTTTTGCATCTTTTCCTTTTCTTGCTTTACTTATAACAGGTATATCAACGACTCAGGTTCTACCAACAGCTATCATCAGAAAGGTCTTCTCAGTAGTTGGACATGTTAAACTTCATATTCGTATCCTCCTCTGTATCCTCCACTGCAAACATTTATTCAAATGTGTTTTAAACTTTCTTCGTCACTATACTTTTGCTTCTAGCATTGACATGCGCGAATGTAAAGAATGAATGTGACGTTTGAATGTGATGCGTGGATGTACCGCCTCTGATTATTATTTGGGTCATAAGATCCACCAAGACCACATCTCGCTAGAAACATTCGCAGATGTGTTGATTGTCACTAATAATCGTGACACCTTGCTGACTTTATATACTCGCTTTATTTGAATATAAAAGTTTCCATCTAATCATGAATTGATTGTGATATGTTATTTACAAGTAATGCTAGGTTGGTACTACCTATAAGAGGAATAGATTACTTATAGTTTGTACCCAAATACACTGCTGAATAACTATGCGACCATTTGTTGATCACTAATATTTCAGGTACCAATAAGTACCATATATATCATTTGAGATTCCTCGATTTCTAGATTCCTGAGTTTCTATACATGATACGGTTCTTCTATTTACAACTTCAGACTTATCGAAAACATATACTGTTCTGGGTTCCTTAACATCAATTGGCAAATTATCATTAACATCATCATTATCTTTATCGGCAAGTCAAAATTATCTAACCATATTGGCTTCACATCATTGTTCCGGGAGTATGTAAATATGAGGATATTAGAATGTTATCTTCTTCTTCAAATAAACATGGGTACTACCTCTTTTATTCTCATAGAGATATCGTTACATCGACATCAAATCTATAATCCAGAAGAAGTAATTGTGAATGAGTATTCATATCTCCTCTATAGATAATATGCTATTTTTTATGCTCCTGAAATATGTGAATTGAGCAGGTATCAACGAGTCTCCTTGAGGTACTTTTAACTTTCCTTGTATGAATGTTTATCTCTTACACCTTCTAGTACAAGAAGCAAGCAGGTATCCGCAAGTTACCTGTAACACCCTCCCTGTCACATATAATATAACAGTAGGTCCGGCCGGTACCCCACGCCATATTAAATAGACAGGAAAGAGAGTTACGTAATTAGCAGTTAAATAGTTTCAAATAAAACCATCTCATCATACACAGAGTCATACACAATGGAAGAATTTATTTAAGGTAAAACCAGATTACAGAATTTGTCCGCTTGTTCACTAGGAATGAACATACATAAAGTTAATTACAAGATTTGTTTACATCAAAAGTGGCTTCCAAACATCGACACGCAGGCCGAACACACATGAAAAGTAGTAAACAAAACACTTTGGCCTTCGGGGCTAGCAAAGCGCAGCAGTTTGTTTTCCAACCCGCTATTTCCCAATTGTCACACCAGGACCTGTCAAACACAATCCACCAAGAAGTGGGAAAATAGGTAACCGGTCAGCTTTGGCTGACCAAGATTTATAATGACACCACCCCATGCCCCGAGGCGGTGGTACTCCTTCCCTGCAAGCAAGCAATATCAGCATATATTTTACAGGTGCGTATAAGCACCGGATAGAAATAATCACCTCATACGTCGACTCAAGTTCGCACCTTTCATGCTCTCAAGGCACACTCCATCCACAAGTCCGTTTTCAACTTGGATAGTAAATTGAGCTAAGTCGTACACACGAAGTTCCGTCTAGGCTGTACGCACAAAGTTCCGACCTCTCTTTCATATCCTGGTGCACCGAGGGGCGATCTCTTCACCACCACTATGAACGGGTTCAGATCTACTATTCCCGGCTCAATCATAGAACATAACACTACAACATTTTCGGCCTTTAACAAAACTTAAGAAAAGTTGCCTAAAACTGCAAACTGTTCTCTAAACATAAATAACTGTTGCCATAGGGTAGTGCCTATGCCCGCGTTACCTATTCTCAAAGGAAATTGTTTTTCATACTTTTAGGCAAAACTATGCAAAAATTGTTGTATATACCCTTAGAATAGGCAACACTTCTTCGGTGGACCTATTACAACATTTTAGAAATGTTGATATCTAGTGTTACAATTAAAAAATGTTGCCAAAGCTATTTAATTTATAAAAAAAAATTAATAAATGCATACCCAAAAAGTAAACCATAAATAGATATGTAATTGCTAAAACACTCATTCAATAGGAAAATTTTCTATTAGTTTTATTATTTAAAAAAAGAAAGGCGGGAGATAGACCAAACCCTTCAATACAGATCAATAGAACTTTGATCTCAAAGTAAACTCAATACAAGAAATAATTCTACAATGAGCTAAACAATTATTTTTGTTTCTTTACATGTAACAATAAAAAAATAAAAAAATATGTAGTGAACAACTATAATTCACTTTTGGTTCTTCTAGCAACTGACATTCTTAGCAGCTTTCATCTCATCACGATTTAACATCATTCTGGGTCTTCTTTATAGAGTTTTCAAAATGGACTCTCCTACATAACATGCCACAATAAGTTCATTCAGTTAAATGTATAATATATATACCTAGAGACTATAAACTGATAATCTAAAACAAAATACATAATGAAAAGTTGGAAAGGACATGCTTATATACCATTGTAATCATGTAAACGATCTGCATCTACTGCAGACTTCACTATAATAAATTAGAAACAAAACCTATAAATTTACAGGATATTTGATTGAATTAGAACTCTAATATCCTATAAATTATATCAAATTTATTATTAGTAAGTCTAATATCCTGTCTAATATTGGAAGCACACAACAAAACTTGTAAATTACAAACCTTCTAATTCGGTCAAATTAGAAGCACACATCAAAACCTGTAAAAAGAAGAATGATAATTATTGAACTTTAATCTGAAAGTGGTAGAAAAAATTCCATAATTACTACCTTCTCCTGGATAGATACATGAAATCATCAATGAGTATTTCTAGAAGTTGAAATAACACCAACAGATTCCACGCATACCTAAGAAATGACATCTCTTTGAACATTCTTAGAAAAGTATTCTCTTCACAAATGAACGAGAAAACCTAAGAAATTCAAAGAAAATTAGAAAAATGGCATGAATGCCACATACCACTTGGCATGCACGTTGAATGTTCCAAAAACACTACAAAATTAAGATGGTAGATATTATCGTTAAATACATGAGTAAAGACTTCAAGGGGATGCTATCAAAATTCAAAAGGTAACATAGGAGCTCAAACATGGTCTTCCTTGATGAATGTCGAAGAATTTCAAAGAGCAAAAACAACATGATTTGTCATCAATAACAAGCATCAAGAGATGAAATTATTATGATATGTTAAATCGAAGAACAAACATTTTAGTCTGCACACCCCTGAAGCTGGTTTCTATAACAATCACGGAAAATATTACATCAGAGAACCCAATAATGCACTCATGCTTGAGAAATGGATAAGGGTGTACGGGATTTTAGCCACGATTAAAGCAATAATGAGATGAAAAATAGCATTGCATGTAGCAAGCAGGATCATCAAGTACAGCAGACGAATGAATCATCATGTACAAACGATGTATTCATCTCATGTTTCTGTAAATGCGAAGAAATTAAATTCATATGTGAGTGCAAAATTGCATAACTTTTCTAAGCCGGCGGTAAGAGGAGATCAAAACTTTTGCAGGAGGCTATAGTTTTAAGAAAAATTGCAGCAGGCTGCAATTCCAAACAAATACTTTGGCAATGTTAGATAGCAACAAAAAAACCAATTATTTTGTAAGATGCCCTTGACCCTATCTGATCAAAGGGCAATGAAAAATTGGATGTTACTCATGTGAGAGTATAGTATCTTGCACTGCAAATGAATTTTCTAAACTCGCCAGAATAGCACGTTATAGAAGAAACCTGAAATAAAATACCCTGTAATGTATACCTTTTTGAGCTAGAAGCTCAACTCTTTGACCCCCTCAAGGGGACTCGACCATCGCCACACGTTGCTTGGCCCGTAATAGTGTATTCGAGTGGACAAACTGATTGGGAACACCCAAACTTGCTTTAAACAAATTAGAATTTAAACAGCTCATTAGTTATATATATATATTTATATATATATATTTCATCATCATCAATTAAACCAATAATTGTCTGCTTTGACCGCAAGATCACTCCAAACGTGAAAATGTCCTAAAAATCTTCTAATTGAATTTATCAGCATTTAAGATAGTAAAACCTACACATGCATTTCTCAAACTGCTACCTTGTCGCTTATGATAACAAGTTTCAGTTACGGGGCTTTGCCACTATCCGTCATTTTGATGTTCGCTAAGTTATAAAATTCAAAGAATTTCACAACAGCAATAATATGGTTTATTGGCTATAGCATCACATTCCAATGAAAAACTATGTTCCCATGTGGCCATATACATGAACATGATCAGAAACACAAACGATAAAGTAATGGTGCTGTAATAAAAGTAAAAATAATGTGAAATGAGAAATTAAACTACTTACAAGAAATAATAAAGACATATAAATGAATACCAGTGCAAAGAAGCAGCAGAAGAATGAAAAAAATGATATGAAATAATGCCTCTAGGACCACACCCACACGGTTGATAGTTCGCTGACGAACACCTCTAGTGAGAAATTCAGCACAACTTTAAACATCTAGAAATAATAGGTTGTTTTTGCTCATGTTTGACAGAAATTGGAAGACCAATGTTTTATCCTTATTGCTAAATGATGCACAAATCCTGCACACCGCTATAGGCGACTTGGTGTGGAGCGGGGCAGTCTCAACACCGCTATACCGAATCGTTCAAGAAATATAAACGAGGAGTAACTCCCCGAGTATCGAATCTCGGAAGGAACACAGTAAGGTGGAGTTAATTATTGAGGAAGGACTTGAGATCGAAGTCCTTTAGGTTGGATGGATTGCGGGAGGCTTGGTTTGGATTGTGGAAAATAAAGTAAAATAGCTACGACTACTCCTATGCAGGCCTTGAGCGCACTGCTTCGCCGGGCGGATGGAAACTAGGCAGGCCTTGAGCGCGCTGCTTCACTAGGCGGATGGGCGAGTAGGCTAGCGGATGAGGTGAATAAGTGCGGAATTGAACTATGCAGGCCTTGAGCACACTACTTCGTAAGGCGAATGGATTACACGGGCCGCTATGCCACGCTTCGCTAGGCGGAAGGAAGAGTACGCTTGCGGATGGAGTGGGTCACACCGGCGGAATGAGGGTCGCAAGCACGCCACTAGCAATTGCTAGTGCGGCACACCAACACTCACACCACAATCTCCACTAAATCACACCTCATACACACTTATAAACAAGATGATTTCATATAAATGAAATAACATTACACAAATAGTTTATAGTGCTCATCATCAAAAGATAGAGAAATCCTACCCTAAATAACAAATCAAGAGGAAAATGAGTAAAAGAATCAACCACGTCCGAAGCCTTGTTGGGATTCACGGTAGGAATCGCTGGGTTGTCAATCCACATCCAAACTCGGTCCACAACTGCGTCCGGGGTAGAGGAGGGCTGTCACTTCCTCCCAATGACCCGTCTTCTTCGTCTCACGACCCGATCTACTCCGATACACGATCTCCTTGCTTGGTATTGATGATCTTTGGTCTAGAATCCTCTCCTTGAAGGCTCTTGGATGATGGAGGGTGAAGGAGAACGAAGAGCCCCTGAAAACGGCGCTGAAAAAGACCTCAAATGCGGATTAGGGCGAAAGGATTCGTGAAAACGCGTATTTATAGAAAGCAGAATTTTGAACGGGCACGATCAGTGGCGCACGACCAGTGATCGTGCGTGAAGGAATGCCAGTGATAGTGTCCGAAGAACCTGTAGCATAGTCCCGGACTGCAAAATGGCGCACGATCAGTGGCGCATGACCAGTGGTCGTGCGAAGTGCTGGACAGGCCCATTTTAAGTGAGAATTAATGCACGATCAGTGGCGCACGACCAGTGGTCGTGCGCACTAATGTCCAGTGCTCGTGCGCAGTGTTCCTATGCAGTTTTTGCGCACCGGAACACTCGCACAACCCCCGTGTCAACATGAAAGATCGTCGGGCCACGCAAATGGGCATTCCACACATTCTCAAATCAACGAAATTAAATTGCAACATAAAGCATGAGTAAGATAATCATGAAAATACACCGAAACGGGCCTAAAAGTGCACATAGCATGGAATATCAAATATGCATGAAAATATGCCTAAAGTGTAGTGCAAAGACTAGATAATCGGCCCAAATGAGTCCGAAAATATGTATATAATTGGGACTCATCACACCCCCAGACTTACCTGTTTGCGCGTCCCGAGCAAACAACTCTCGGCGGACTGGAAAAACAAGGGTTAGAAAGGTGATTGTGGCTAGGAGTAATATGCGAAATCAAATATTCACGTACATAAAATTTTCGTAGAAGAAATTTCTACTATGCAAAGTAATTTACAAATATCTAAAATAGTAAATAAGAGATTAGTTTACTCAAAAGCTGAACCAAGTGAGATCTGCCAGTCACGTGTAGGGAGAATGTAGAGACGCGCTCAGACGAGTATTTCGCAAAATACGGGATACGGAACTAACTCCACCGAAATCCATCGGTGTCGGGAGCCATAAGCTCGCACTTTCGCACTCTCTCCACAGCATTAGGTAAAACTACACACTAGTCAATAGGGCTTTCAGGTAAATATGTGGCTTAGGTTGCGGTATGATATACAATGATAAATTCGGAGGCTAACACACCTAACACATTTGAGCAATACACTTTGTAAACCCCGACAATAAATAAAGCTAATGTTTCCATTGCCAACACCCAATATAAAGTAATTCCTCTCAAACAATTTAGAATTTCTGAATTAGAATATAAAGAACTCGAAATTTCTTTTCTTTTGGAGCGCTAATCTTTTCAATTTTTAGCTCACTAATACCCTCTTTTTTTTTTAACTTTTTTCTTCAACTTAGCCGATAACACCACGTCACAATAATTAGTTATACTATAAAGCTCAAAACACGTGCGTATACAGGTTTGGTGATCTTGGCATAAGCGAGAGTGGTGGAGCTAAATAGAAAAGGTGGGATAGGCTCAAAATTGGTTAGCAAGGGTAAATTTCTGGTTTTGGCTCAAAGCTCAAACGGTCCAAAGAATGGCCTACATCATGCTAATGCATTAGAACTACCCGGTGCCTATGTTTCAAGAGTCGCTAGGGGCAAGTTCTTAGCCACCGAGAAAGATAACTCTTTTTCCCAACTCGAGAAATACGAATCTAGCGTTCGCTACCAACTCACCTACACTACCGGTAGATCGGCACAGGTTCATGCTGAGTAAAATAAAACTCTAATTACTAGATTAGATAAGAATAAAGATACAAAGCATGAAAATAGAAATAGCTTCTACGCAAAATTCTATGCAAAACATGAGTATTCGATTAGAACACTACTAGAGTCGACATCGTACTCCAAACCACAATTCCTAGCTAACACAATTGACTTCCCGGCTCCATTCCGAAAGGAAATTTGGCATGGTAGCACTCGCAAGTAAGTGCGTGCATAGTGGGTGCGGTGTGTGCGTGCCACATAAAAATTGATAAACTAAATAAACTGAAGGCTAAAATAATAACACTACTGGAATGCGTGCGTGCGTGCACGTGCATGGTTCTCACTCTCCCCCAGACTACATGAAAGCATAATCTAAAATATGATTCTTTAAGCATTAAACTAAGGAGAAAAGAGAGAGTGTACCCCATGCTCAGAAGTGAGCATACCGGAAGAATTGGCGTTAAATTCTGAAAATTTCTCTCCAAGAGTCCGCCACCAAAGAAATTGCCGCACACCTGCAGGAAAAGAGGCTCCAAGCAAAAATATATAAAACTAAACTATTAACGGGTTAGCAACAAAAACTTGGGTTGTCTCCCAGCAGCGCTTTTGTTTACCGTCCTTAAGCTGGACTTAATACCTGTATTAAGCAGTTAATAATATTGTCTAAACATAAAAGAGAAAACTAAAATATCCTAATTATTACAAGCATGCCAAAAAGATCAACTGTACGTTGATTTAAAGTGGTAACTGACAATAAAAGAGATGGGCCCGAAGACCCAACAACAGCAGTCAAGAGGATCAGGAGCTTTCCATCTCCATATTTCGTCCTTCTTCATCCTCTTCCTCTCCTCCAACCTGCGGTCATGGATGAAGTAACGCTTTCCTCCCTGCACCCAGTCTTTCAAGGAAAAAGCAGGCAATGATGATGAAGTGGAATAGACGATTGAATTCATCATTGCCAACTGCTTTCCCTGCCAAGACTGCCTCTCAAAATTACCCAAGAATGGGTCTATAAATTCAAGCATCTGCAGAGGGATAAATGAAATATCAGACATTAAAGCAGGCGGGGAAGCAGGAAGGATGAACTTATCAATATCAGCATTAAAAGAAGGTTGATTAGGAAATAAAATGGACGAAGAACTAAAAGAATCAAACAACGGAGGAGTGATCCCGGTTTCACTCCTGGCAGGATCCAAGCACAGATCACTGTCGGTATCATATGAGTCGTAACGAGGGGAACCCAGGAGCTCGGGGTCCTCGGTGGTGAGCTGAATGTCTCCATCCAAGAGGTAAGTAAATACCTCCTCCTCGGAAAGAGAATCCTCCTCATCCCACCGCGGTGCGTCATCGTGTTCAAAGGTATCACACTCCCCATCAGAGAGAATGAAATCCTCATCCCACTTTGGCGCAACCTCAGGCGCCGAATAAACCACCCGCAAGACATCATCAGCCGACTCACTAAAGATAGAAGTAGATGAATTTTGCAAGGAATGTGGAGGAACCGGACTGCTCTCATGATCAGAAAATAAATGAGCAGTCGCCTCCGCGAAAATATCCACAGACGCCTCCCCGCAGGAAGAACCAGAATCTGCACACCATACTGGTGCATCCATGAGTTCCCAATCCTGTCCCTGTTGACCATCGAATGAGTGCACATCGTCACTCAAGGGAAGCTCATAAAAGGGGATTGAGGGACCCATGAAAGAGCTATACGCAAGCGAGAGATTCCTCAGTAATCTCCAAGGGAAAAGATCGAGCATGACGTGCGATGTCAGTGTAGGGGCCAAGCAACACTCTGGTGGGCCTGTCCGCAGTAGTCTCCCATAAACGGGGGGATGCTGCGTACACGTCCTCAGAGGGGGAAGGATTGCACAGACGAGGGCAATCCTTCACCATATGACCTAAACCTTGACATAGCAAGCACCTAATACAATGCTCATCGTTTAAAGTAGTCATGGCGTCGATGTATCGACGCAAAGTGTCATAAAGACGACACTCGGCTTCAGAATACATCACAGAAATATGTGGATAAACAGAAAATAAAGATTCTTTGCAAAATAATACTACACACACAAAATAAATCTGGAAAACCTGCTTTAGAAAAGTTAAAACTAAAAAAAATAACAGAGCACAGAAAATTAAGAGGCTAAAATTTTTTTAAGACAAAAACAAAGTAGAAAAATGGATATACAAGCGAAAAAGAACTACAATCTCTCGTCTACCTCTCAAGAAACTCACACGACCGTGTTCCCCGGCAACGGCGCCAAAAACTTGATGCACAAATCCTGCACACCGCTATAGGCAGTAGCGAGACTGCGGCACGAAACGGCAGTGTACCGATCGTTCAAGTAATATAAACGAGGAGTAAATCCCCGAGTATCGAATCTCGGAAGGAACACAGTAAGGTGGAGTTAACTATTGAGGAAGGACTTGAGATCGAAGTCCATTAGGTCAGATGGATTGCGGGAGGCTTGGTTTGGATAGTGGAAAATAAAGTAAAATAGCTACGACTACTCCTATGCTGGCCTTGAGCGCACTGCTTCGCCGGGCGGATGGAAACTAGGCAGGCCTTGAGCGCGCTGTTTCACTAGGCGGATGTGCGAGTAGGCTAGCGGATGAGGTGAATAAGTGCGGAATCGAACTATGCAGGCCTTGAGCGCACTGCTTCGTAAGGCGAATGGATTACACGGGCCGCTATGCCACGCTTCGCTAGGCGGAAGGAAGAGTAGGCTTGCGGATGGAGTGGGTCACACCGGCGGAATGAGGGTCGCAAGCACCTCGTCAACAAGCACGCCACTAGCAATTGCTAGTGCGGCACACCAACACTCACACCACAATCTCCACTAAATCACACCTCATACACACTTATAAACAAGATGATTTCATATAAATGAAATAACATTACACACATGGTTTATAGTGCTCATCATCAAAAGATAGAGAAATCCTACCCTAAATAACAAATCAAGAGGAAAATGAGTAAAAGAATCAACCACGTCCGAAGCCTTGTTGGGATTCACGGTAGGAATCGCTGGGTTGTCAATCCACATCCAAACTCGGTCCACAACTGCGTCCGGGGTAGAGGAGGGCTGTCACTTCCTCCCAATGACCCGTCTTCTTCGTCTCACGACCCGATCTACTCCGATACACGATCTCCTTGCTTGGTATTGATGTCTTTGGGATAGAATCCTCTCCTTGAAGGCTCTTGGATGATGGAGGGTGAAGGAGAACGAAGAGCCCCTGAAAACGGCGCTTAAAAAAGACCTCAAATGCGGATTAGGGCGAAAGGATTCGTGAAAACGCGTATTTATAGAAAGCAGAATTTTGAACGGGCACGATCAGTGGCGCACGACAAGTGATCGTGCATGAAGGAATGCCTGTGATAGTGCGCGAAGAACCTGTAGCGTAGTCCCGGACTGCAAAATGGCGCACGATCAGTGGCGCACGACCAGTGGTCGTGCGCACTATATCCAGTGGTCGTGCGCACTAATGTCCAGTGCTCGTGCGCAGTGTTCCTATGCAGTTTTTGCGCACCGGAACACTCGCACAACCCCCGTGTCAACATGAAAGATCGTCGGGCCACGCAAATGGGCATTCCACACATTCTCAAATCTACGAAATTAAATTGCAACATAAAGCATGAGTAAGATAATCATGAAAATACACCGAAATGGGCCTAAAAGTGCACATAGCATGGAATATCAAATATGCATGAAAACATGCCTAAAGTGTGGTGCAAAGACTAGATAATCGGCCCAAATGAGTCCGAAAATATGTATATAATTGGGACTCATCACTAAACTCGGGAAATTGTGCAAAAATGGCAAAGAATCTATAATCAGGGTAGGTTTGGATGCCTACAACCAAAAACAAATACATAATTACGCTATATTCCACATTGATAAATCATTAGAATTCATAAAGGTGGGGCTTCATGTGTGCAGAGTGACAGATTTCAGATTCATTAATGGAAATCACTTTTGAGGTGAGAATATATTCAAAGATTTCATCTCAATGAACATCGAGAGCATGTTAGGAAGTTCGAGAATGAACTAATACACTAACCATTTTAACATCCAAGATAAAAACATGGACTTGTCTCTGATAAGTATTGGAGATTGAGAAGTTTGGGTCAAATCCATAATGAATCTAACAAGCGTGATTTATTTGGTGCTGGAGGAAACTAGAGAAGGGAACGTGTAGCCGTCTCTAGCCATTGAGGATTCGCCGGCGAGGCCACCGACACCGAAAGGGACAACAACGTTTTTTCTTAGACGGAATTGATGAACGATGCTTCAACGGTGCCAAGTTTAACCCTATCCGCCATCGTGAATGCAACAAGAGAGGGAAATCTCACCTGGAATCCCTGGAGGAGAGCTTCGATATTGTTGCAGGAGAGCATGCACCGACCGGAAAGACTGCCGAACAGAAGGAGGGGGTTTCGTGCGAGGGTTAGGGCTCGGGGGGAGGGGGACGACGCTGTGAAGTTTTAATCTCCCGTGAAATATTTATTATAATTAAAGTGAGTGCGTAAATTAACAAGGTATATTTTTGGATATAATTTTAGGCATGCGAATAGCAGATTTTAGATTGCGCTCAAGTGAAATTGGTAATTGGGAGTTTTTTTAAGTAAATAAATATTATTTTTCGCTGCGCTTTAGTGAAAACATAATAAAACATATTTTTTCGCTGCGTTTTACAAAAAAATGCCACAAAATTAATATTCATCACAACGCTTTCTAGAAGACTGCAAAAAAGCGTGGTTATAAATGATTCTTCTTGTAGTGCAATAAGAATTCGCGGAAATTTGTCGATTTGGCTATTAAGAGATCAAGGCTTGACTATAAGTTTAATTTTAATTATACATTTATGGTTTGTGAATAGCTATTTCACGTGTACGAGTAGTCATAGAAAGTTGTGGGAACATTTTTAATGTGTTGCAAAATATTATTTTAAAAGGTAACACCACATAATTGTTGCTTAAAGTACGCCAACAAATACAATATTTCGGAACTGTTCCCAATAATGAATAAGGGAACATTTATTGAATGTTGCGTCACAAATGTTGCCTAAAACCTCTACTTTATGACAACATTTACAAACTGTTCTCTATTCTATGTTTAGACAACATTTTTTAATTGTTGTCAAATAAAGTGTTGCTAAAGGCAAGAAATGTTGTAGTGTAACTAGCACGATGCGAGTAAGCTTTCACCTCTGCCCGATCAAAAGACAACCTCCATCGGGTCATCGTCACAGCCCTCAGGGCCGTTCTCAATCACACCACGCGATCTCAAGGACCACTAGCAGTAGCACCGGCGCTAGCACTAGCATTGATGCTAGCTAACAGAATAGAATTCTGTCATTTCTTTCAGGCATTTTTTGGAGATGACCTCCAGACCTCCCTGCAACACATCACAGCCCCAGAACCCAAAAATAACCATACATACTCGGAGTCTTCTCCGGAGTGCAATATCAACATCACCAATCCAGACCAACCTGTCTAGATGGGCTTCACACAATATGTCTATGTCCATACAATGATCCAGACTCTATATGCAATTTCTACGGGGATAATCCATATCGACTCGTCAGAAGAAACCTATACACTAACTAGTGAAAATTTTCTTGCTACTATGCAAATCAATGGACTTACATGTCCAAAGATTAAGGAGGAGAATCGTTACCTTTAATGTTCATTTCGGTGCCATATGGTTAAGATTCCTCTCCACGGATTCAATGATGGTACAAGCACGCAAGTGATCTCCTACTTGGACTTGTCCTCGACATGATGAACGGCTTGCCAAAAGGCTCTCCTTCCTTTGACCTCAGCCACCTTGACTTAAGAGAGAGAGAGAGAGAGACAAGGATATGCTACCGCCAGCGCTATCTCCTAACGCAGGCAATAGCCCAGGCCGAACATATCCACAACTGCTTAAGGATTCATCGAGAACACTACAGCTAGCGCTAGCGCTACCGCCTGCGCTAGCTCTCAACGAATTGAATTCACTAGTGCTCGACACGATTCATCGGAATACATTCATCAGGACACGAATTCATCTAGACTGCTACCACCGACGCCATCACTACCGCCGGTGCTAGCACTCAATGATTCATCTTGATGTTTTTGATGACTCGCACAAGTTCTTTCATCGATACGCAACCATTTCGATGATAATAGCAATCGCCGGCGCTAGACCTAGCGCCCGACGCTATCTCCTTAACTTAGAACACTACAAATTCTTTGCACATGAAAATTGTGGTCTTACAATCCTCCCCCCCCCCCTAAAAAGAATTTTGTCCCAAAATTTTAACAGTGCAAATAACTATAAAGATACAAAAATTTAACTTGTACCTCAATGGAATAACTCGGGGAACTCGTCACGCATGGTCTGCTCACTTTCCCATGAAAGCTCCTCACGACCACAATTGTCCCAGCAGACTTTGACTATCTTGATCATTTTATTCCGCAACTGCTTGCCCTCATAGTCCTCAATGCGAATAGGCATGACCCTTACCTTTAGCCCATCATCGACTGGCCCCTGATTCGCCACAAGAACTTGGCTAGGCTCTGGCACAGCTTTCCTTGGCACAGATATGTGAAACACATCGTGCAAGCCGCTCAACTCTGTCGAAAGAGAGAGGTGATATGCAGCTTCACCAACACGTTCCAGTATCTCAAATGGTCCAAGGTATCTTGGACTCAGCTTTTTCAGGCATCGAATCCTGGACAAACCCTTGAACGATTTGATTTTGAGATAAACCCATTCGCCCACGGCGAACTCAACGTTTCTGTGCTAGGCATTATAGTATTTTGCATGCTTATCTTGCGCAACCAATAATCTCTCCCAGATTGTTCGAATAAATAAATTGGCATCTTCGACTTCCTTTCGCTTAAACAGCTTATTTTCTCACGTCTCCGCCCACGCCAAGGGAGTACGACACTTTCTACCATAAAGAGCCTCAAAGGGCGCCATTTTTATACTTTCCTGGCAGTTGTTATTATAAGCGAATTCAATCATAAAGAGATGATCTCACTACCTCTTTCTGAAATCCAAGGCGCTCATTCAGAGCATATCCTCCAATGTCCTGTTGGTCCGTTCAGTCTGCCCATCCATTTGAGGATGGAAGGCAGTGCTAAATTTCAACTTGGTACCCAACAGTTGGTGGATTAGCCTCCAATCATTCGACGTGAAACGCCCATCTCAGTCACTTACGAAGCTACGGGGCACACCGTGTAGTCGTACAATGCTTTCTATATATATATTTGCTAATTTATCCGCTGAATCGTCCCTCCGGTTTGGAATAAAGTGGGATACCTTTTCCAAGCGATCCACGATCACCCAAACAACGTCATCCCCTCTTTGCGAACTCGGCAAACCATGCACGAAATCCATAGAAATATCATCAAATTTGCATTCCGGAATAGGTAACGACTTCAGGAACCCACCAGGTTTCTGACATTCTGCCTCACAATTGCGCAAGTTTTGCATTTTTCCACATAAAGGGCTATGTCCTTCTTTAAACCTGGCCACCAAATCAACTTTTTCATGTCTTGGTACAATTTTGTGCTCCCCGGGTGGATTGAGTACTTCGTAAAATGTGCATCGTACATCAAGTACTCCCTCAACTTTCCAACATCTGGGATGCACAACTGATTGTCTTTCCACAAAAGACCGTTGTCCAACACAAACTCGGCAGCAGACCCAACAACAGTCTCCGCCAAGTTGCACTTCATGCTTGCATCAAGCTCTAGGGCTTGTCGTATTCTATCTGCGAGGTCATATTGCACCTCTGTCCAGTTCAAGTACGCACTTGCGCTAGCACTTCTATCCACACAGGAGATTTCTAAGGCTTCCAAGTTGCTGATCAGCCGCGGATCATGTATCTGAATCCAGCTGGCTTGTGCAGAAGTACTCCATCTCAAAGCATCTGGGACAACATTTCCCTTCCCGTGCGTATAGTGAATTTCGAAAGTGTAGTCCCCCAGGAACTCCATCCACCTCTGTTGTCGCATATTTAGCTCCCTAACGCATTACTGTAGATTTCGTAGCCTTCCGTACCACATGGCACAAGATTGGTGCCATGGTCAGACGACTCTTTAACTCCTAAAAAGCTCGTGCACATGCTGGTGACCATACGAACTTCTAATCTTTCCTTGTCAAAGTTGTAAGAGGAAGAGCGATCCGCAAAAAGTTCTCCATGAAGCGTCGATAGTAGTCCGCAAGTCCAAGGAAACTCCTGACTTCCGCTACTGTTGCCAAAACTGGCCACTCCTGGATTTCCTTTATCTTTGCTGGATCCACTGCAATACCCTCTCCACTAACTACATGACCAAGGAACGTCACCGAGGCTAGCCAAAATTCACACTTGGAGAATTTGGCATACAACTGACTCTTTCGTAGGGTTTCCATAACTACGCGCAAATGAATCACGTGTTCTTCTACAGACTGTGAGTGCACCAGTATATCGTCAATAATAACGATCACAAATCAGTTGAGACACTCTCTAAAAGTTCTATTCATCAGATGCATGAATACTGATGGCGCATTCATCAAGTCAAACGACATCACAGTGAACTCATGGTGCCCATAGTGGGTACTAAATGTTGTCTTGGGAATATCACATTCCTGAATCCGCAACTGGTAATACCCGGAATTCAAATCCAATTTCAAATACACAATTGATCCGACCAACTAATCGAACAGGTCATCGATTAGTGGAATCAGATACTTCTTCTTATCTGTTAACTTGTTCAGTTCACGGTAGTTGATACACAGATGCAGGCTTCCGACCTTCTTCTTCACGAAGAGGGTCGGTGCACCACAAGGGGATGAACTTGAGCGTATATAGCCTTGCTCTAGCAACTCCTGCAACTGAAACCTGTAACTCTTCCATCTCCTTTGGAGCTACCCGGTACAGGGATCATGACACAGGCTTGGCACCTAACTCCTGCTCTATCATGAAGTCGATCTCTCCCTGAGGTGGCACCCCAGGAAGATCTTTGGGAAACACATCCGGATCCTTTGATATGACAGGAACATCACTTAAATTGGGCTGAGGCTTTGCAGCCCCCACTAGCATGAAGCACAACTCCGCGCCCTGCCGAACTGCTTTGACTACTTGGATCGTAGATATCAACATCTTGCTCGATCCACGCAAACTAGAAAAAGTCATCACACGTTCATTATTACACCCCAGTGTGACCTTCTTTGAAGTGCAATCAATGTAAGCTTGTTGCTCCGACAGCCAGTCCATTCCAAAGATGGCATCAAACTCTGAGATCGACAGTATCAATGCTTCCAAATCAAAGTCCTGAATTCTGATCCACGCTTTAACCACACAAACTTGATCCGCATGCATTGTGCACCCATTAGGTAGAGCCACATCCAACCTTTCCTCTGCCAAAGATGATGGCACTCCAATTCGTTGTATGAAGGCCTCTGAGAGAAAGGAATGTGAGGCTCTAGTATCAAACAATGCTCTCGCCGGATAGTTAAAGATTTGGACAAAACATAATACACACAAATTTAACAAGCAATGCACAAGGTGTGGAGCATAGAAAGCAACAAAAGCTAACACATACCTGTCACCACATCACTTTGCTTAATGGCCTCCTGTTGGCCAAGATTGTATACTCGGGGCTGAGCTGGAGCATGATGGGAGGCAGTCGATTCCACCACCTTCCCTTTCTCTGCCGCATATGCCACAACTGCCTTCTTGCTGCTGCGACACTCCCGAGCATAGAGGCCCACTTTGCCACAACTGTAACACGTGACTGGACCTCATCGAGTAGTCATTCTTGTCATGGATGACTGAGCTGGCCCTGAAGGTCTAGCTCTCTTTCTCCACTTACCCTGCCCAGACTTTGTAGAGTCCGGTACTTTGAACTTTAGGTTTTGTACCACCAAGTCCTTCTTACATTGTACTTGCTTCATATCCTTCTCCAAGGAATGAGCAGCGTTGACCAAGGTCATAAAACCTTGCGTCATTGGCCCATACAGAAGTAACTGTAGGTCATTTCGCAGACCCTCATAAAACCGATTGGTCTTACGCTCTTCATCTGTAAATATGGTGCATGCATAACGTCCCAACCTCGTAAACTCATGCAGATAGTCATCCACCATACGATCGCCTTGAGTCAATCGGTTGATTTAGTTTTCCAACTCAATTCGCTGAGTAGAAAGGAGATACCTTCCTAAAAATAGTCTCGAAAATTTCTTAAACGATAGATCAGCCAGTTGCCTTCCTGCCAACTGGTGCAACTCCAACTCCTCCCACCAAAGTTGCGCCTACCAATCCAGAAGGAAGGTTGCTAAGGCGACTTTTTGTCCTTCCTACATTTTCATGGCTATCAAGGTTTTTCTAATTCTCGAGAGCCAGTTCTCAGCCTGAGTTGGGGTTCCTGCTCCCGCAAACGTCAGAGGGTGGAAACTCAAAAAATACTGCAGTTGTTGATCTGAAGCTCGTCTTGCCCTTACTGGCACTAGCCTTTCGACCACCGATTCAACTGCAACAACCGGCACCGGGGCCACCCCGAGGGTCGGAGGCTGTACAGGTACAGGTCATCCGGGTTGTGCATTGAACATATCGAATACTTCCTCGGCCATTAACCGCACTTTATCAGCAGAAGGAGGAGTAGTAACATCAGCTAGTGCACTACTCACAGAAGAGCGCAGGGGTTGAGACTGCCCCGCTCCACTCCAAGTCGCCTATACATGTACAATAGAACACAATTAGCGAAGAATATATAGCAAGAATCAACAAAGGAACACTCAGGTTCCAACACGCTGCAACAAAACACATGTAATCCATTCCTAAAGTGGACATTATCTGGTTAATTAAATGAGTTAACGACGACGCACACACGTGCTCACCACCCCTTAAAAGAAATCGACCACGAATTCAGACGGAAAGGGATCGAGACCCATACTTGATACCAATTTGTAACACCCTCCTCGTCACATAGAATATAATAGTAGGTCCGGCCGGGAGCCCACACCATATTAAATAGACAATAAAGAGAGTTACGTAATTAGAGTTAAATAGTTTCAATTAAAACCATCTCAGCATACACAGAGTCGTACACAATGAAAGCATTTATTTAAGGCAAAACCAAATTACAGAATTTGTCCACTTGTTCACTAGGAATGAACATACATAAAGTTAATTACAAGATTTGTTTGCATCAAAAGTGGCTTACAAACATCGGCACGCAGGCCGACCATACATGAAAAGTAGTAAACAAAACACTTTGGCCTTCGGGGTCCAGCAAAGCGCAGCAGCTTGTTTTACAACTCACTATTTATTGCTTGTCTCGCCAGGACCTGTTAAACACAATCCACCAAGCAGTGGGAAAATAGGTAACCGGTTAGCTTTGGCTGACCAAGATTTATAACGACCCCACCCCATGCCCCGGGGTGGTGGTACTCCTTCCCTGAAAGCAAGCAATAACATCATATATTTCACAGGTGCGTCTAAGCACCGCATTGAAACAATCACCTTATACGTCGACTCAATGCCGCACGTTTTGTGTTCTCAAGGCACACTTCATCCACAAGTCCTTTTACAACTTGGATAGTCAATTGAGCTAAGTCGTACAAACGATGTTCTGGCTAGGTCGTACACACAAAGTCCCAGCCTCTCTTTCATATCCCGGTGCAGCGAGGGGCGACCTCTTCACCACCACTATGAACGGGTTTAGATCAACTATTCCCGGCTCAATCATCGAACATAACTAGCACGATGCGGGTAAACTTTCACCACTGCCCCATCAAAAGATAACCTCCACTGGGTCATCGTCACAGCCCACAGGGCCATTCTCAATCAGACCACGGGATCTCAAGGACCACTAGCAGTAGCGCTGATGCTAGCACTAGCGCTGGCGCTAGCTAACAAAATAGATTTCTGTCTTTTCTTTCGGGGATTTTCTGGAGATCACCTCCAGACCTCCCTGCAGCACAGCACAACACCCAGTGTAAGAACCCTCTCCCGAAACACTAGACACGACTGAGGGAAGTCCTATGCCCATAACAGTTGTCGTGCGGTAGCGTCAGCACACGGGCTAACCTGTACACCAAGACATCTATTCTGCCAGCTAAACCAATTTCATCATGCCAACCCATCATAAATATAAAAACCACAAAAGCTATAATTCACAAATGAGTAAAATTGTCCAAAATAACAGGTAGCTACAAAAGCTCCTGAAAACATCAGAGTACATATTGCCCTAAGGCTACATCTCAAATAATCGCTCACATCTGTCAATGGCATAGCAAAAGTATCATAGTAGCAGGCCCTGTCACCCTGGCATGACTGTCCACATGTGTCGTACGCTGCTGCTCCACCTGAGAGTGCTCCTAAAATAGTGGTGTAACAACCGTTAGTCATAAAGACTAAGTGGCTTCACATCCTCTCCCCCGATGACTTTTAGGCACCGGACGGAGGGAAAGAAGAGAACGCTGCATTATAATCAGTATATATACAAGCAGGTGTTATGTGACAATGTAATAAGAGAGCATCATATGTATAGGTAATCAACAAGAAATACTAGCATTTATAAAAGAACAAAATCTAGCAGTATAGTCAGCAACAGGGTATAACAGAGCAGAGTATATAAAGAATTGAAGTAAACATAACTTATAAGGATGCCCATACAAGCTTATAAGTTAAGGATCTTTCGCAACAAGTAACTCATCATATAAAGGTGCTCATACAAGTTTATATGATGAGGATCTTTATACGATGCAATGCAATGAATGCATGTATGATGACTCACCCATGATTTACACACACACTCTAATTTTCTATGTCGACATAGACTTGCACATCCCATTTTTGAGGGTAGCTAACCACTCAGGCACCTCACATCGTGGCCAGACGGAGACAGTGGAGCGGGCATCTCCACTACTAGGTGGGTATACACACTACCAGACCTATTCCTTACGTACGCCTCGATGCTAAGAACACAACATCGGAGACTCTGCGTACTCTTGCTCACCAAACTAGCTGAGTCTTATAATGCGGAAGGGGTCTTTGGGAAGTAAGCACCAAATGACCAAGTCCAATAGGTTCTAGATCTATCTGCCAGCTCCCGTCGGTGTGACGGCCGGCGAGCCCGAAGATCTGCCACAAGTAATCCTCTAACAAGGATCATTATGCAATCGTGTGAAACTATGCCCACCCAAGTAATTTCACATGCTCAACCCGTGTTATCGATCACCCAAGGACTCCCAACCAAGTCCATAACACATGTTAATATTACTAGTTTTAACGATGCTACTTAGCATACAAGGACCTACCAACCGGGTCCTTAACATAACACTTTAGTATGTAACCATATCCTAAAATCCACACCAAACCATCACTGCTACCCATACCGAGTCGTCATACCTCTTGTGCAGTAGTATGTGTATGAAAGGGAAATACTATCTCTGATCCTATCGGACTACTTGTGCGTGTAATGTCATGTTCGAGTTCACTATGCAAATCTGCCCATACACATTAACCCATACCACTCCTCTTGCTCAATTCACAACCTGCTTTGAACACAATTGAATTCATATGCATCATTCAATCACGCTTAGTCAATACCCATCATCTCATGTCCGTTCTCTTTGAGGATCATCACTCATAATCTCTACTAAGCGGTTATCACCAATCTAACTCTCTATTAGATTACCAAGTGATAAATATACAATTTTATGCACGTTTCCAAAATTCTTGTCTAAATGAGCAACTTATCATTTCATTTCAGCGAAATAAATTATAACAACATATTTAATTCAGGACTCATCTTAAGTCCAAATTCGCCGAAACTTCTACCATAGCTCATAATTAATTCCTGAATCATTCCCACTGAATTTCGACCTCATTGTATTACGCAATACTTATTTATGGTGCTCTGCATTTATATGATACGACAAGCAAATTCATGGTAAATATGTATTCAAAAATTCTGAAACTAAACAGGGGTGATCACAATACCATCAGGCATATTCCTACCAAATTTCATAAGCATCCGATAAATATTTTGCGAGAAATCAGCAAAACATCAAAAATCCGTACATATTCAACAATGTTTACCAAAACATGATTTCTGGGAGCTACCAAGCACCAAAATTGCCAAGGGATACAACTTTTGGGTTGATCCCAAGGTCCAGATCTAAGACTAACCTATCTAAAATCGGGTTTGAACCCAGCATAGTAAATCTGGACATCAATCTGTCCTGTACATACTCTGGATAAAATTCTATACAGCCATTTTCGATTCCACTTTGCCGGAGAAACATAGCTCCCCTAAAAATCCACAACCACTCGTTAGAAAGGTCATTCTGAGAGCTACAACTTTCATGTTGAGCCCGAGGTCCATATCCAGAAGGATCATGCCTAAAAAGTGGCTTGAAACCAGCTGCGCACATAAAACAGATTTCTGTCTAGATATTATGAAATCTGCACTAATCTTAAGACAGATGAACAACATCTGTTCATCTTCTTCCTCCAGCGCTCAAATATTATTATTTCACCTTCTCTCCTCCAATACTCCCTCAATATACCACTGTTCTTCATGAAATCTGTTCCTACAGCTTCGTATTGAAGAGATGACTTGATTGAAGAGATTCTTTCGGCGAATGACGCCCTAGAATAGAAGTTTTAGTGTGGTCTCTTCCAAGAAAACTCCATTAAACTCACCAAGGTCAATCTATCTTGAGCCGACATCTCTTCTAAATTAGATCTAAAGATCTAGCATCAAGGTAGAGGGGGCAGAAGTCACCTTATTTCCGACCATGTAGCGGGTTTGTCTTCTTGGCGGCATGGTGGTGGTCGGCCAAGATCCAAGCCTTCTCACTAGTCTTGTTCCTTCAAGAAGGTTGCTGGATAGTTTCTTGAGGTGTGAGGAAGAGGAAGAAGAAGAATGACCAGCCTTTGGATGAGGGGTGAAGTTCAAGGTTAAGGGAAGAGAGAGAAAATGAAGGCTGATTTGACTAGAATTAATGGGGAAAACATTTCCCATGCTTTGGATTGGATAATCCATCCATGTGTCACTATCCTATTGGACTAAGCCACCTCCCAGCCTTGAAATAAGCAAGGATAAGATATCACATCGCCGTCAACAAATTTTTGAAGGCTACCGCATTAAAGGAACAAATTGCATGAAGGAAACAAAAATCGGCGGGAGCTCCCGTCGATCGACGTGATGGTCTCGTCGATCGATGGGAAGCCCCGTCAATTTTGACTTAGAGCCTAGGGAAACATCTTCCCAATTGATGGCAAAGATCAACGGGATCTCCTATCGATCGACGAGACGGTCCCGTCGATCGACAGAAAGCCCCGTCGATTTCGACTTACAGACTAAGGGAAAAGCCTTTCCCAGCTGATGTTAAAGATCTACGGGATGGTCACGTCGATCGATGGGAGGTCCCGTCGATCGACGGGATGTCCTGTCAATTTTGACTTGGCACATTTCCTAAATTTTTCTAAACTAACCTAACCTACTTCTATCAAAGCTTATTTCTGGATCGTCAGGACATACTTATACTTACAACATTACAATTTGACTAGAGTAAATCAATCATCACTAATTACCAAGATAAATAAGATAAGAAAGGAGAAGGAATTTGGAGAAAATAGGCCAAGGGGGAATGAAAACAAACCACCACTTGCTGACCGTGACTCAAACTTGACCACCTCAGGGTCTTAGGGCTTCTACCGAGCCTGAGTCAACTCTCAGCGACACAACACACCCCTGAGGGGTCTAGCTCAAATTGGGATGTTACAAATCCAATAAACAAAGAAATAATTTCATCCCCGAAATTTAGGTTGTGGCTATGCGGATTGAAGGTCGGACTATGTAAATCCAATTCGGAGTACACTTGACGAGGTTATTAATTTAGTATGTCCTGATTCTCACTTAACACTTGTGCATGGCACTACTTATCCACATTGCATCGCGCATCACCCAAAAATTCTCCCACGAATACCTTTATAATTCTCCACAAAAGTCGTAATCAAAATTATGTACAAGAAGACGCTTGAATGTATCTCACTGTGATGAAGACCATCGTTGTTTGTAAAGGTAAGGACTTGTGAATCTTCTCACCATGATCAAATTCCATATCTCCCTCAAGTATTCATGAGCAGTTAGTCAATACAATAATTTACCATACATGTATGTGTGATTCTCTTGTCCGAGTCATGCTAACAAGCACTCCAGGACTTCCACCAAGTCCTTACCTGATTTCCACAGGATATGACCATATCCTACCAACTACACCAAACCGGCACTGCTGCCCATAGTGAGTTGTCATAACTCTAATGTGGTGAAAAGTGTAAGTCCTGAAATTACTCTCTACACTCTCCTTTAGGACTACTCACGTAATTAGTGATACATTTAGGTTCACTACTAAGGTTTTCCCAACTGTATTTACTAGCACTTTCCAACCTCATACAAGAGTCACTATATGTCTCGAATATAATTTAACTCATGATCAATCATAAATTACAAAATACACATGTTTCTAGATTGCCGATCTTAATGGCATAATACCATCCCCGTTCATCAAAACAAACTATAATAACAGCTTTTAATAAGGAATCCATTTCCAAAATACATCGCCTTGAAATTTGTAGCACAGCTTATAAATTGATATTTACAACATGTTCATCGCAATTCAAGTTCACCCGATTTCACCACAACTATTTATGAACGGTAAATTTATATATTTATAATTGACAAATTCCAAAAAACCATATGTTCAACAATTCTGAAACTGAACAAGGATGATCATAATATCGTCAAACAAGTGTGCTTTGACTTTTGAGATCATCAGAGCCATATCCAAGGAATCATATATATTTTTCCCATCTTCAAGAACTCAACTCGACATCCACTTGATTTCAAGTTTTATGGGGTCAATGTACCCTTCCAATATCACGACATTGAAAAATATTCATAATTATTCAAACATCCTGAATTTTCACCACCCGACATGTCATAATGCAACCCCATTTCAACCTACCAATTCCCAAACATGATGTTATTGTCTCAAGGATTTAGTCTTGGTAACCTTTATGTTCCAAAATTCTAAAACTCAGCATTTGTTTTAGCTTGTGATGTTTAACAATTTGTTCCGATAACATCACGAATCACCGACTTAGGCCCAAGACGAGATGAATCTATGACTTCATATCTCGCATGGGTTATAATCACGTCATTCTCTTCTAAGGACAAAAGAGCCCGAGTTAAGTACTACTTTTGTCTAACCCATATTCTACTTAAATTTGCACCGATTTTGGAAGTCATGCCAATTTCTTTTGTGATTTAGACATTTTATTTAAAGAATCTTTCAATTGTGAACCTAACCCTTTATCATCAGTTGGGTCATGATACAGACCCTCTATAAATCTACCTTGTCGAGGTAAAATGCTACACGTATTCTTACTCGTTCATACATTCTCCCAACCTCCAAGGTTGCCCAAAATTTTTGTGCTTTGGAGGTAATTGCTACATCTCTTGGTAAATTTGCAACTGCTCTTTACATGAGTTCATCGTGCCTTAATATGTCATGACTTCATCTCATGTGGGTGTTAAATAATTACCTCCTCCTTCCACACGAACATATGAGACAACACCTATTGTCTCTGTGTGAGTAGTATATCATTGATACACATGTTCCATCTTTATTCTGATACTATTAATGACGTGCATGTCATATTTATTCCACACTACAAGGTGGAGATTTATATCATCCAACAAGTTACACCAATTTTGATAATCTTAACATATAAGTTTCTTCTATCCGTACCTCAAGTATGTGCGACCTCTTTCCAGGTCAAACACTAAAATGAATACTATTATGAATTCCTATTCCAAATTCCACAATATCTTAGTCTCCGACCAAGTATAGTCCTCATCGTTCACATACTATTTGAACACAACCTTGATATCATATGTTTACAACACACCATTTCAAAATAAGATCTAGGGGAAACCTAAGTCGGTACATAACTAGTCCAATAAACGAAGAGATAAGCCCCCATACATTTTTTGGCTAAGTTTCCTCCACCACCCATATGGTACATTCATCTCACGTATGGGCACAGCCCTTATAGACATGTATCCCTCGACTTAGAGTTCTTACCCTATAAATCCCTGTATCAAAGCACTTGTATATCAGTCGTGATGTAGAAAATCAAATATTCAATTTTACAGCGAGGACCAAGTTGCATTCCATTATAATGGGAGCATGTACAAATAACATCCAATTAACCGTTACATTTATATATGTTTGAACTTGACATGAACCACGATACAGGTTCAAGATGATTTCCCTTGACACGGATTATGCAGACTACCAAAAGTAAGGGCATTATTCACAATATGATAGACCAAATCAAATCAATTCCAAGCACCCTACCATCTCTGCCAATGATCATTCATGACATGTTTATTTTAAGATAATCTTTGAGATGTCAACTCACTGAATAAGTCATACTAATTGTGTTATCTTCACCACGAAACAGTTAGTAACTAAAGTCCTAAACTTAAGGAAATCATGCTCCTCCAGCAATTTCGACAATCTAGAGCTCTTCTTCGGGCATGTAAGATGATATGTAACTACTCCCAAACCCTTGTGTAATTTACCGAAGAGGAATTCAAGGTGTTAATTCCTGTTATTCTTACCTCGGGCATGCATAACTTCTCTCTAGATCGAAACCACAATGATTAATGTTGTTTCAAATCCCTGGTCTCATGCTACCACATCTTTATCACTAATTAAATATAATCATCATCATACCAATCACCCATATACAACATTTTATCATATCCTCTTGTACCCATAAAATTCCATCAAGTCTCAGCCGATTATGTTATCAAAAGTTCACGAGTAGACAAATATAGATGCATACCCCAAAGGGTTAGCTCACTATTCTCCTCGTTTACTTATCCATAGGGTCTCAGGGAAGCGCATAGAAATAATGTTCATCCTTGAAATGTTCTATTTTCTTGTTCCGATTGTGAAGTTTTCTCTCGATCAAAACATGGTGTTAGCAGTCCACCCTGCTCAAGGCGAACTAATTTTTCAAGGTTTACAACCTTCTAGTTTTGAAAAATTGTGAAGATTTTCAATTCCCTGAGAAACCCCAATCGGTAGGCCACTAGCCCAATAAACAAAGAGATAAGCCCTCCGAAAATCCTGGGCTGAGTCTCTTCGACCACCAACATGATACATTCATCCTATATATGCACACAATCGTGAAGGCATACCATCTTCGACTCGAAGTTTTATCCTAAACTTAATCCATTCTTTCGGCCATTATAGTTACCCCTTACGACACCCTTTTCAAGGTCAACATGTGACCAAATCAAAAATAGGCCTATTCCGGATTCCAATTCTTATTCGACCTCTGGTATCCATCATGGTGATTGCTTCAACACAACAAAATGAGAAGTGCAAAGTAATTGGAAAGGGAATTAGGCTTACAAGTTTCCTACTACTTTAATAATAGTTTCTGGGCATCAACTTTTCCTCCAGATATCCTATTAGTCTGGGTAAGAGGTGGTAATATCTCTCAATAAGCCAAGCTGCGCATTATAATATAAGATTTGAAAACCTACCCTTACATTAACTCTTCCCATAATCACTTTGTGTGTCCTCATATCTCAACCACATCTACACCTGAGGTTGATTTTTGACTAGGATACGCCACGAAACGTCTGGGTAAGTTTGAATAACGTTGTTTCCTAGTTAGGTTGGTATTAGTTCTAAGGATTAGTGGACATACTTAATGTGAATCCCACATGGGCACACCACAACTTCCGTTGCAACAATTTGTCCCCAAACTGATTTAGCTAGCAGGGGTGGCCTAGTGGTTTAATGGACTTATTTATCTTATGATCGTTGCAAGCTGATACCATTTGTAAAACCCCCCTCCCGGAACACAAGACATGGCCGAGGGAAGTCCTATGCCCAGAACAGCCGTCTTGCGGTAGAGTCAGCACATGGGCTAACCTGTACCCCAAGACGTCTATTCTGCCAACTAAACCAATATCATCATGCCAACCCATCAATAATATAAAAACCACAGAAGCCATAATTCACAAATAAGTAAAATTGTCCAAAATAACAGGTAGCTACAAAAGCTCATGATAACATAAGAGTATATATTGCCCTAAGGCTACATCTCAAACACTCGCTCACATCTGTCACTGGCTTAGTGAAAGTATCATAGTAGCAGTACCTGTCACCCTGGCTTGGCTGTCCTCCTTTGTTGTACGCTACTGCTCCAACTGAGAGTGCTCCTACAAATAGAGGTGTAACAACCGTTAGTCATAAAGACTAAGTGGCTTCACAGCCTCTCCCTCGGTGACTCTTAGGCACCGGGTGGAAGGGAAGAAGAGAATGATGTAATATAATCAGTATATATACAAGCAGGTGGTATGTGACAATGTAATAAGAGAGCATCATATGTATAGATAAGCAACAAGAAATACTAGCATGTATAAAAGAACATCTAGCAGTATAGTCAACAACATGGTATAACAGAGCAGAGTATATAAATAACTTGAAGTAAACTTAACTTATAAGGATGCCCATACAAGCTTATAAGTTAAGGATCTTTTGCAACAACAAGTAACTCATCATATAAAGGTGCCCATACAAGTTTATATGATGAGGATCTTTATGCGGTGCAATTCAATGAATGTATGAAAGATGACTCACCCATAATTTACACACGCACTCTAATTTGTTATGTCGACATTGACTTAAACATCCCGCTTTTTGAGGGTAGCTAACCACTCAGGCACCTCACGTCGTGTTCAGACAGAGATAGTTGAGCGGTCATCTCCACTACTAGGTGGGTATACACACTACCAGACCTAGACCTTACGTACGCCTCGACGCTAAGAACAAAACAGCGGAGACCCTGCGTACTCTTGCTCGCCAAACTAGCTGAGTCTTATAACACGGAAGGGGTCTTTGAGAAGTAAACACCAAACGACCAAGTCCAACCGGTTCTAGATCTATCTGCCAGCTCCCGTTAGTGTGACGACCGACGAGCCTGTAGATCTACCACAAGTAATCCTCCAACAAGGATCATTATGCAACCGTGTGAAACTATGGACACCCAAGTAATTTCCCATGCTCAACCCGTGCTATCGAGCACCCAAGGACTCCCAACCAAGTTCATAACACATGTTAATATTACTAGTTTTAACGATGCTACTTAGCATACAAGGACCTACTAACAGGGTCCTTAACATAACACTTTAGGATATAACCATATCCTATAATCCACACCAAACCATCACTGCTACCCATACCGAGTCGTCATAACTCTTGTGTAGTAGCACGTGTATGAAAGGGAAATACTATATGTGATCCTATCAGACTACTTGTGCGTGTAATGTCATGTTCGAGTTCACTATGCAAATCTGCCCATACACATTAACCATACCACTCCTCATGCTTGATTCACAACCTGCTTTGAACACAATTGAATTCATAAGCATCATTCAGTCACGCTTAGTCAATACCCATCATCTCACTCATGTTCTCTTTGAGGATCATCACTCATAATCTCTACTAAGAGGTTATCACCAATCTAACTCTCTATTATATTACCAAGTGATAAATATACAGTTTTATGCATGTTTCTGACGCGCGATTTTAGCACTGCTAATTAACAAGCGCGAAATGCGGTACGACGGCAGTGCACCGATCGTTGTCAAGTAATAAAAGTAGGGAGAAACTCCTCGAATATCATTCTCAAAGGACTGCAAGTCGGGTAGTATGATTTGCCTTCTAGGGAAACTCTTATAAAGATTCTAAAACACTTAATAAAAAAGGGGGGTTTTGAAAGTGGTTTTCCTATGCTATCAATGGAGAAAGAAAATGCGGGCCTAAAGCTCCGCTTCTCTTGTCGGGATGGAGTGCAGGCCACGATGTCGTGCTTCGGTGAGCGGGTGGACGAGAAGGCTGGCGGATGAGGATCGTAGGCACCTCATCGCTGAATACGCAACTAGCAAGCGCTAGTGCGGAGCGCTACTAAGCGGTGGAATGGAGGGTGGACTACGGCGCACCTTAAATCTCATAAACCACAAAGGATCTCACAAACATGAAATCATAACAACTAAAACATAAGGTTTATGAACATCATCCACAATCTCAAATACATATAAAGAGAAACTCTGAAACAAGCGTAGGGGAAAAGAGTCAACCAAAGCTCGAAGTCTATGCTGAAGATTCTCGGTCGGAATTGTAGGGTTGTCAGGCCTCGTCCGTCTCGGTCTTCAGTTGCGTTCGGGGTCTGGAAGAGCTGTCACCTTCCTCTACTATTACCCGTCTTCTTCGTGGTCTAGCTTGAAGTAACTCTTGTTCGACAACTGGAATGCTGCGGAAGTTCTCCATCTATGGCTTTCTTGAGCTCGAGGATGATGGAGGAGGCCAAGGAGGGAGCTTTCGCTGTAGATTTGCAAGCCAAAGGTCACCGGAGCTCCTCCTAGGTCAAAATGGTGGTGGAGCGGCGAAGTGGGCGAAAATGGCGGGCTTTAGAAGCTTTTCTCGCGGGTCTCTCCCTCTTCCAGCAGATTTCCTGCTTTAAATACTAAACGGGCAAAATTTTATTCACGCACGGGCGAACGTACGACCGTGCATTTCCCGTGCGTTATTTAACGCGAAACCAGGTTTGAGGAAGAAGCAGCAGCGCCCGAGCGTTTTACTCACGCACGGGCGAATCCGCCCGTGCGTAAAAACGCATGAATAAATTCAGATTGGCTAGAATATATGCGAAACAGGCGATCATGTGTTTCTTTCGCGCACGGGCGAATCTGCCCGTGCGTAAAACGCATGATCAAATTCAGATCACCGGTTTTCTCCCCAGATGAAAGCGCACGACCGCAACTGTCCGTGCATCAAGAAAATGCACGACCGTGCGATATGCACACTCATGAATTTTGTGCAAAAGGAGATGATCCAACCACCTGCAAGCACAGCAATCTAGCTGGGAATAAACCTCCAGCACCAATCAAACATAGAAAAAGTATTGGGGAGCACCATTTGCTTACCCCCAATAACATGGAGTGCAAACGCACACCAAAACGGTCCTAAAAGGAGCATGAAGCACGCAAGTGCGCATGAAAGAGCATAAGAGAAATAGATGCAATAGTAGCTCGATAATTACGCACAAGAGAATGAAAACTAATGTGGATGAGTCCATACAAATATATATAATTGGGACTCATCAGTTTCCAAAATTCTTGTGGCAACTTAACATTTCATTTCAGCGTAATAAATTATAACGGCATATTTATTTCAAGACTCATCTCAAGGCCAGATTCGCTGAAACTTCTACAATAGCTCATAATTAATGCCTGAATCATTCCCACCGAATTTCGACCTCATTGTATTACGCAACACTTATTTACAGTGCTCTACATTTATATGATACGACAAGCAAATTCATGGTAAATATGTATTCAAAAATTCTGAAACTAAACAGGGGTGATCACAATACCATCAGGCACATTCGTACCAAATTTCATAAGCATCCGATAAATATTTTGCGAGAGGTCAATAAAACATCAAAAATCCGTGCGTATTCAATAATGTTAACCAAAACATGAATTCTGGGAGCTACCGAGCACCAAAAATTATGTGCCACCCCTTTTCGAAAAGCTATCGCCAAGAGATATAACTTTTGTGTTGAGCCCAAGGTATAGATCTAAACCTAACCTATCTTAAATCGGGTTTGAACCCAGCAGAGTAAATCTGGACAGCAATTTGTCCTGTCCATACTCCGGATATAATTATGTACAGCCATTTTTTATTCCACTTTTCCGGAGCTACAGCGATTCCCTGAAAACCCACAACCACTCGTTGAAAAGGTCTTTCCAAGAGCTATAACTTTCATGTTGAGCCCGAGGTTCAAATCCAGCTGGATCATGCCTAAAATGTGGCTTGAACCCAGCTGCGCACATAAAAACAGATTTCTGTATAGATATTATTTTGCCTTCTCTCGTCCAATACTCCCTCAATAGACCATCGTTCTTCACGAAATCAGTTCCAACACCTTCGTATTGAAGAGAGGACTTTATTGAAGAGATTCTTTCGGCGAACGACGCCCTAGAATAGAAGTTCTAGTGTGGTCTCTTCCTAGAAAACTGCATTAAACTCACCAAGGCCAATCTCTCTTGAGCAGACATCTCTCCTAAATTAGATCTAAAGATCTAGCACCAAGGAAGAGGGGGCGGAAGTCACCTGATTTCCAACCATGGAGCGGTTTTGTTTTCTTGGCGGCATGGTGGTGGTCGGCCAAGCTCCAAGCCTTCTCACTAGTCTTGTTCCTTCAAGAAGGTTGCTGGTTAGTTTCTTGAGGTGTGACAAAGAGGAAGAAGAAGAATGATCAGCCTTTGGATGAGGGGTCAAGTTCAAGGCTAAGGGAGGAGAGAGAAAATAGAGGCTGATTTGACTAGAATTAATGGGGAAAACATTTCCCATGGTTTGGATTGGACAATCCATCCATGTGTCACTATCCTATTGGCCTAAGCCACCTCCCAGCCTTGAAATAATCAAGGATAAGATATCACATCGCCGTCAACATATTTCTGAAGGATGCCACATTAAAGGAACAAATTGTATGAAGGAAACAAAAATCGGCGGGAGCTCCCGTCGATTGACGGGAAGCCCCGTCAATTTTGACTTAGAGCCTAGAGAAACATCTTCCCAATTGATGGCAAAGATCAACGGGAGCTCCCGTCGATCGACGGGACGGTCCCGTCGATCGACAGGAAGCCCCGTCGATTTTGACTTACAGACTAAGGGAAACGCTTTTCCCAGCTGATGCCAAAGATCTACGAGACGGTCCCGTCGATCGACGAGATGTCCCGTCGATTTTGACTTGGCACATTTCTTTTCCTAAATTTTTCTAAACTAACCTAACCAACTTCTATCAAAGCTTATTTCTGGACTGTCAGGGCATACATATACTTACAACATTGCAATTAGAGTAGAGTAAATCAATCATCACTAATTACTAAGATAAATAAGATAAGAAAGGAGAAGGAATTTGGAGAAAACAAAATCGGTGGGAGGAATTTGGAGTCATCATATTTATGAAGGCTGTCGCATTAAAGGAACAAATTGCACGAAGGAAACAAAAATCGGTGGGAGCTCCCGTCGATCGACGGGAAGCCCCGTCGATTTTGACTTAGAGCCTAAGGAAACATCTTTCTAGCTGATGACAAAGATCGACGGGAGCTCTGGTTAATCGATGGGATGGTCCCGTCGATCGACAGGAAGCCCCATCGATTTCGACTTAGAGATTAAGGGAAACACTTTTCCTAGTTGATGCCAAAGATCGACGGTACGGTCATGTCGATCGACGTGAGGTCCCGTCGATCGATGGGATGTCTCGTCGATTTTAACTTGGCACATTTCTTTTCCTAAATTGATCTAAACTAACCTAACCCACTTCTATCAAAGCCTATTTCTAGACTACTAGGACATACTTATACTTACAACATTGCAATTGGAGTAGAGTAAATCAATCATTACTAATTACCAAGATAAAGAAGATAAGAAGGGAGAAGGAATTTGGAGAAAACAGGCAATGGGGGAAAGAAAACAAACCACCACTTGCTGACCATGACTCAAACCTGACCACCTCAGGGTCTTAGGGCTTCTACCGAGCCTGAGTCAACTCTCGGCGACACAACACACCCTCGAGGGGTCTAGATCGAATTGGTATGTTACACCCAGAACCCGAAAACAAGCATACATACTCAGAGTCTTCTCTGTAGTGCAATATCAACATTACTAATCCAGACCAACCTGTCCAGATGGGCTTCACACAGTATGCCTATGTCCATACAACGATCTGGACTCTATATGCAATTTCTACCGGGATAATCCATATAGACCCGTCAGAAGAAACCTATCCACTAATTAGTGGAAATCTTGCTGCTACTATGCAAATCAAAGGACTAATATTTCCAGAGATTAAGGAGGAGAATCGTTATCCTTGATGTTCATTTCAGTGCCATAGGGTTAAGATTCCTCTCCACGGATTCAACAATGGTACAAGCTGTAACACCCCAAAGATCATGGTTCAGCGAGGTAGGCGAAATTGTAGTGTTGCGCTCGGGATAAGCTCAAGATTCTAGATCAGGCAATGCGCACGACCATTGTCCTCTTCGCGCACGACCAGTGATCGTGCGCCAACGATCGTGCGCAACCCGCAAAGAATCGGAGTTCTGTCTCGGCTTATGCGCACGACCATTGTCCTCTTCGCGCATGACCAGTGATCGTGCGCCAGCGATCGTGCGTTAATTCAGAAGAGAATCGAGTTCTGTCTCGGACAGTGCGCACGACCATTTCCCTCTTCGCGCACGACCAGTGATCGTGCGCCAGCGATCGTGCGCCCTGTTTATTCTGTTCTGCGATTTTGAGCGGAGAAGAAGATCGGACCGTCCAAATCTTTTGGGATTTGATCCAACGGCTAGGTTTAGTTGCGGGAGACCTTTAAGGCTGATGAGAGGGGGTTAAACCTCATATTCTCTAAGCCATTCTCTCTCCAAACCCTAGAGAAAGAAGGAGGAGCCAAGGAAGAAGAAGGGAGATTCCGCCATTGACGGAGCTCCGGAGCTCCGTTTCGCGAACCGTTTCCAGATCTAGAGAGTGCAGCCCGGTGCGGTCATTTCCCTCCGTCTAGAATCTCGGATCCATGGCGAAAAAGAATGCTCCTAGGGTAACGATTTCTTCTCCCGTTGTTTGGACTTGTCTTTTGTCCTCTCCTTCGTTTCTCTATGCTTGCATGAGGGATCCCTTTCACCAAATGGGTGAAGTGTAGGATTCTCTCAAGTTCTCCGGAACTCCGGGTCGATTGTGTCCGTCCCCGGCATATTGCATGTAGAAAATCCGGTAGTCGTGCGGATTTAGGCATTTTGTGTGAAGCCTATTCGTGGCCGTGAGCCCGAATCGGTGATGCTTGGATTGCGACGTTGCATTTAGGTTAAGCCTAGAATGCGTGCCGGAGAATGACTCCGTGAAATCATCTATAGTAGTGCGGGATTTAAGTGTAGGCGTCTTGTGAAGATCCTAACGAAAGCCCCATGCTTTGAGATTGGATGAAGGCAAACCTTCACCGCGAAATTGATGCGGAGCGTATTATACCTCCCCTTTTTGAGTATTTGTGAAGCCTAGATCCTTGTGAAGGGATTAGGTGCGTAGCTTATATTTGTGTAGCACTTGAAGGTGCTAAACCCTTACGGGCCGAGGCGAAGCCGTACCCGCGTCGTGCGACAGATCGCGACGATTAGAGCACGGGCAAAGCTAAACCGAACCCGTTTCCATGCAGATCGGTAAGAGGTCCCTACCTCATGTAGTCGTGTGATCATGGGAAGGTGGTTTACCTAGACCGACCAAAAGCTCTTTTTCCCACAGAAGGCGATGGCCCTTACGGTGGAGTGTTTGTGGAATTGATGTTGTTAGCCTCATGCGGTTGTTTAGGCGGTTGCGGGGAACCTTCGGGTGAACCCAACCAACATCATGTGCATACCTAGGTTCCCTCCTTTTTGATACTCAACCTAGAAGATTGAATGTGCTTGAAACCTCACCTTGTGTAGTTGCACTTTCTTTATTTTAGTACTTGTGATAGTATGGCTTGCTTGCAGGGTAGAATCTCCGCCACCCCGGGAAAGGGGTGGGGTCGTTATAATTTGGTCAGCTGTGCTGACCGTTACCTTGTTTGCCACCGCTTGGTGGAATGTTCTTATGCAGGTGCAGGTGAGCCTAGCGGGAAATAGCGGGCGGTGGCCCCTTTTGCTGAGTTGGCCCTTGAAGGCCAGCCTCCTTTTTAGCTTTCTCATATATTGCCGGCCTGCGTGCCGATGTATGTTTTGGAGTTTTTGGTACATTTGCTAAATGTAAGGCCTTAAGGCCATAACTCTCTTTCTTGGTTTCATTCCTATGATAGTGGACAATTCTAATGGAAATGTTAAATCTTTATGCTTCCGCTAGTGTTTAGTATACTCTGTTGTAGTTTCTTTCTGTTTATCACCTTTTAACTCCTAGCTAGTGTGGTTAGTATGGCGTGGGGTCCCGGCCGGACCTACTGTTATATTATTCGTACTGGCAGGGTGTTACAATTTGGTATCGGACTTAAGGCGTCGATCCATAGGTTAGCGAATTCGGGACGAATTCCTTTTAAGGGGTGGTGTGCACGGGATGTGCATTCACCTAAAACGACAAAAACTAATAAGAATGTCCACTTAGGAATGGGAAAACATACTTGTTTGCGGAACCTGAGCGTTCCATGATTGCTGTTTGCTATGTTTTCAGTCACTAAATTGTGTCTTACACGATTATAGGCGACTAGAAGTGGTGCGGGGCCGTCTCAACCCCGTAACACCGCTGAAAGTAGTGGGTCGGCTGAAGTGCCAGCGACCACTCCTCCTGCTGAGATGATCAGGTTAATCGCAGAAGCTGTCTTCGCGATGATCAATGCTCAACCGCAAAGGCTTGCACAGCCTGCTATGCCTAATACAGATGCGGCCCCGGTGATCGAACCTGCAGTGGAACCTGCGGTGGAACCGAGGGTTGAGGCCCCTGTGCTAGTGGCTGCAGTGGAACCTGCGGCGGTGCAAAGGGTGGAGCATCCGGTAGAGCGTGTAGTTGTTTCGCGAGCACGTAATCAACAGCTGCAACACTTTCTAAGCTTCCATCCTCCAACTTTCTCGGGGACCGGATCCCCAACGGAGGCGGAGGACTGGCTGTCAACAGTTAGGAAAATTCTAAGGGCGACAGCAACAGAAGAAGTTATGATGGTCACTTTAGCCACCTTCCTCCTTAACAGAGAGGCAGAGCGTTGGTGGGCCGAACAGGAAGTGCACAAGTTCGGAGGCAGGGAGATTACCGAGATCACGATAGCGGAGTTCTCAAAGTCTTTTCTTCAAAGGTATATTCCTTCTGCCCAACGCATTGCGTTGCAGAACCAGTTTCTGAAGTTAACTCAAGGCGACAGCTCTGTGGATGAGTACTTGCACGAGTTCACTAAACTGGGTCGTTATGCGGGGCCTATGATGGAAGACGAAGAGACAAAGACGAACAAGTTCTATGAAGGTCTTCGGGATGAGTTGAGGCTGCTCCTTGCAGGCCCAATGACGTTAGGTTTCCAGGTGATGGTCCAAACTGCCAGATCCCTAGAGTTGGACATGAAGAGGGTACAAGAAAAAGCCGTGGCAAAGAAACCTGAGTTTCATGTGCCGGTCTCTCAGTCTAAGTCAGAATTCAGAAAGAACAAAAGGAAGTTCAAACCGGCGGAGCAAACCCGCTCAAATGTTTCGGGAGCAACGACAGTGCGGAGCCCTATCACGTGTTTCACCTGCGGGAAGGTGGGACACAAGGCCGCAGTGTGTCGAAGTGGTCCACCGAAATCAGAGAATCGAGCTTTGGACTATGCTCGAGCTGCGGAAAAGGGTAAAGCTGCGGAGTCTTCGGCTTCCCAGCACATTACTCCGACTCAGCCGAGAGTCTACTCGCTTGGCCAACAAGAAGCCATACGACAAGCTGATGTTGTCACAGGTATGAAATAAAAAAATTAGCTTTTTCGTAGCTATTTGTGATTATACCGTTGTGCAACTGTATGTTTCTTTTTTTGTGTGCAATTAGGCTTTGTCCTAATTCTCAACTATTCGGCGAGAGCTCTATTTGATACGGGTGCATCGCACTCTTTTCTGTCTGAGGACTTCGTGGTGCGAATCGGAGTGTCATCTACCTTCGTAGAGGATAGATTAGAAGTAGTGCTACCCAATGGATCTCGCATGTCTGCGGATAGGAAGAGCCGTGTGAAGGTGCGGATCGGAAATCAAGATTTCGATTTGGAAGCATCGTTGTTGCCGTTAGCTGAATTCGATGTGATCTTCGGCATGGACTGGCTCTCGGAGCAGCGTGCATGCATAGATTGCAATTCTAAGGAGATCACTCTGGGAAGGAACGCCGATGGAGAAACCACGTTTGCCGGTATGCGAGGAGCGAGCAAGACGCTGATGTCTGCTCTCCAAGTGGTTAAGGCGGTGAGAAAAGGCGCCGAGTTGTTCTTCACCTTGTTGGAGGCTTCGGAGCCAAAGCCCAGGTTATGTGATGTCCCAGTTGTAGCGGAGTACGCCGACGTGTTTCCTAACGAACTCCCTGGGGCTCCGCCTCAGCGAGAGATCGATTTCTGTATCGAGTTGGTGCCAGGTGCCAAACCTATGGCCCGCTCACCGTACCGGATAGCGCCAAAGGAATTGGCAGAACTGAAGGTTCAATTGCAAGAGCTGCTAGAGCAAGGCTACGTACGTCCAAGTTCTTCGCCTTGGAGTGCACCGGTCCTCTTTGTGAAAAAGAAGGACGGGAGCTTGCGTCTATGTATCGATTATCGAGAGCTAAACAAGTTGACCGAGAAGAACCGATATCCGATTCCAAGAATCGATGATCTCTTCGACCAGCTGGTTGGGTCGACGGTATACTCCAAACTGGACCTAAGGTCCGGCTATTACCAACTGCGGATAAGGGAATGTGACATTCCAAAAATAGCGTTCAGTACATGCTTTGGGCACTATGAGTTCACGGTGATGCCGTTCGGTCTGTCCAATGCACCGTCGGTATTCATGGACTTAATGAACAGGATGTTCCGTGAGTATTTGGATCAATTTGTGATCGTCTTTATCGACGACATTTTGGTATACTCTCAATCGGAAGAGGAGCATGTAGGGAATCTGCACGCCGTTCTGAGCACCTTGAGGAAGATTCAGCTATATGCCAAGTTCTCCAAGTGCGAGTTTTGGCTACCGTCAGTAGCATTCCTTGGTCACGTCGTTAGTGGAGATGGAATTGCGGTTGATCCGTCGAAGATAGAAGCGATCCGAGCCTGTCCTTTGTTGAAAAACGTAGCGGAAGTCCGAAGTTTCTTAGGACTTGCCGGCTATTATAGGCGCTTTGTGGAAAACTTCTCGAGGATTGCACTTCCTCTCACTAAATTGACTAGGAAAGATCATAAGTTCGTTTGGTCGCCCGAGTGCGCACGAGCTTTTGAAGAACTGAAGAGCCGTCTGACCACGGCGCCCATTCTATGCTCGCCATGTGGTACGGAAGGCTACGAAATCTATAGCGATGCCTCGGGGAGTGGTTTGGGTTGTGTCCTAGTGCAGTTCGGTAAGGTAATTGCCTACGGCCCCCGGCAGTTGAAGGTTCATGAGAGGAATTACCCGGTCCATGATTTGGAGCTAGCGGCCGTGGTATTTGCTCTTAAGCTTTGGAGGCATTATTTGTATGGCATGAAGATCGACATCTTTACCGACCACAAGAGCCTCAAGTACTTGCTAGATCAAAGGGAGTTGAATATGCGACAGAGGAGGTGGTTGGAGTTCCTTGGGGACTACACCTTCGACATCAAATATACTCCTGGAAAGGGAAATGTAGTTGCGGACGCGTTGAGTCGTCGGGCTCCCGCTCAAGCAAATTGGATTTTGATGCACGATGAGCGTCTAATCCGTGAGCTGGAAGAAATGGAGATCATTTGCGTTGATCGAAGAGCGTCTACTTCAGCATGCTTGAACTGGACGGAGGTTCAATACCACCTTGCCGACCGAGTTCGACAGGCATTGGAGCTGGATGAGAGCATGAAACGCTACAAAGCGGAAACCATTGACGGGTTGAACGCTGATTTCTCTTTCGAAGATGGCCTTATGTGGAAGAATGGCAGATTGTGCGTCCCAAACGTTGGTACTCTACGGGAGGAATTGATGTACGAGGCTCATCATACCATGTACTCTATCTACCCGGGGAGCACGAAAATGTACATGGACATGAAGAAACTTTTCTGGTGGCCGGGTATGAAGAAGGACATTGCCCTCTACGTGGCCAAGTGCAACACTTGCGCGTTGGTGAAGGTGGAATGTCAACGTCCCGGTGGATTTTTGAAGTCCTTGCCGATTCCGGAATGGAAGTTTGACGATATTTCGATGGATTTCGTGCACGGATTGCCGAGATCGCAGGATGGAAACGACGCCATCTGGGTGATCGTGGACAGACTGACAAAAGTATCGCATTTTATTCCGAACCGGAAGGATGATTCTGTTGAAAAGCTAGCGAAGCTCTATGTCGATAGTATTGTGCGGCTGCACGGTGTCCCTCGTAGCATCGTCAGCGATCGTGACGGGCGTTTCACATCGAAAGATTGGAGGCTTATCCATGAACTGTTGGGCACTAAATTGAAATTCAGCACGGCCTTCCACCCGCAAACGGACGGACAGACCGAGAGGACCAACAGGACTATGGAGGATATGCTCCGAATGTGCGCTCTAGATTTTGGAAAGAAGTGGGAAGATCATCTCTATATGATCGAATTCGCCTACAATAATAGCTACCAAGCCAGTATAAAGATGGCTCCTTTCGAGGCCCTCTATGGTAAGAAGTGTCGTACGCCGTTGTCTTGGGCAGAAACGGGCGATACTAAGCTATTAAAGCGAAAGGATGTTGAGGAAGCAACTTCGACGATCCGAACTATTCGAGAAAGGCTATTGATTGCCCAGGACAGGCAAGCAAAGTATTACAACGCCAAGCATAGGAACCTAGAGTTCGCCGTCGGTGACCGGGTTTACTTGAAGATCAAACCGTTCAAAGGGGTATCAAGGATCCGACGCTTGAAAAAGCTCAGTCCAAGGTACTTAGGACCGTTTGAGATTGTGGAACGTGTTGGTGATGCGGCTTATCGGCTTGCACAATCTGCAGAGCTGAGCGGTCTGCACGACGTGTTTCACATTTCAGTTCTGAGGAAGGCAGTGCAAGAGCCTACTCATATCATTGCGGTCGGCAAAGTATCGGTGGATAGTGGGTTGTCGACGAAAGTCAGACCCTTACGCATCGAGGATACCGAGGTAAAGCAGTTGCGGAACAAGTCCATTCGGATGGTAAAGGTCCGGTGGGATAATTGCGGCCGAGAGGAGCTAACTTGGGAGAGAGAGCAAGCGATGCTTGCGGAGTACCCCGAGCTATTTCCCTCAGGTAAATTTTCTTTAAAAACTGTAATTTCCTGCTATTACTGTTTTCGAAATTTCGGGATGAAATTCTTTTAAGGGGGGTGGAGTTGTAACACCCCAAAGATCGTGGTTCAGCGAGGTAGGCGAAATGGTAGTGTTGCGCTCGGGATAGGCTCAAGATTCCAGATCAGGTCAATGCGCACGACCATTGTCCTCTTCGCGCACGACCAGTGATCGTGCGCCAACGATCGTGCGCAACCCGCAAAGAATCGGAGTTCTGTCTCGGCTTATGCGCACGACCATTGTCCTCTTCGCGCACGACCAGTGATCGTGCGCCAGCGATCGTGCGTTAATTCAGAAGAGAATCGAGTTCTGTCTCGGACAGTGCGCACGACCATTTCCCTCTTCGCGCACGACCAGTGATCGTGCGCCAGCGATCGTGCGCCCTGTTTATTCTGTTCCGCGATTTTGAGCGGAGAAGAAGATCGGACTGTCCAAATCTTTTGGGATTTGATCCAACGGCTAGGTTTAGTTGCGGGAGACCTTTAAGGCTGATGAGAGGGGGTTAAACCTCATATTCTCTAAGCCATTCTCTCTCCAAACCCTAGAGAAAGAAGGAGGAGCCAAGGAAGAAGAAGGGAGATTCCGCCATTGACGGAGCTCCGGAGCTCCGTTTCGCGAACCGTTTCCAGATCTGGAGAGTGCAGCCCGGTGCGGTCATTTCCCTCCGTCTAGAATCTCGGATCCATGGCGAAAAAGAACGCTCCTAGGGTAACGATTTCTTCTCCCGTTGTTTGGACTTGTCTTTTGTCCTCTCCTTCGTTTCTCTATGCTTGCATGAGGGATCCCTTTCACCAAATGGGTGAAGTGTAGGATTCTCTCAAGTTCTCCGGAACTCCGGGTCGATTGTGTCCGTCCCCGGCATATTGCATGTAGAAAATCTGGTAGTCGTGCGGATTTAGGCATTTTGTGTGAAGCCTATTCGTGGCCGTGAGCCCGAATCGGTGATGCTTGGATTGCGACGTTGCATTTAGGTTAAGCCTAGAATGCGTGCCGGAGAATGACTCCGTGAAATCATCTATAGTAGTGCGGGATTTAAGTGTAGGCGTCTTGTGAAGATCCTAACGAAAGCCCCATGCTTTGAGATTGGATGAAGGCAAACCTTCACCGCGAAATTGATGCGGAGCGTATTATACCTCCCCTTTTTGAGTATTTGTGAAGCCTAGATCCTTGTGAAGGGATTAGGTGCGTAGCTTATATTTGTGTAGCACTTGAAGGTGCTAAACCCTTACGGGCCGAGGCGAAGCCGTACCCACGTCGTGCGACAGATCGCGATGATTAGAGCACGGGCAAAGCTAAACCGAACCCGTTTCCATGCAGATCGGTAAGAGTTCCGTACCTCATGTAGCCGTGTGATCATGGGAGAGGTCGTGGAAGGTGGTTTACCTAGACCGACCAAAAGCTCTTTTTCCCACATAAGGCGATGGCCCTTACGGTGGAGTGTTTGTGGAATTGATGTTGTTAGCCTCATGCGGTTGTTTAGGCGGTTGCGGGGAACCTTCGGGTGAACCCAACCAACATCATGTGCATACCTAGGTTCCCTCCTTTTTGATGCTCAACCTAGAAGATTGAATGTGCTTGAAACCTCACCTTGTGTAGTTGCACTTTCTTTATTTTAGTACTTGTGCTAGTATGGCTTGCTTGCAGGGTAGAATCTCCGCCACCCCGGGAAAGGGGTGGGGTCGTTATAATTTGGTCAGCTGTGCTGACCGTTACCTTGTTTGCCACCGCTTGGTGGAATGTTCTTATGCAGGTGCAGGTGAGCCTAGCGGGAAATAGCGGGCGGTGGCCCCTTTTGCTGAGTTGGCCCTTGAAGGCCAGCCTCCTTTTTAGCTTTCTCATGTATTGCCGGCCTGCGTGCCGATGTATGTTTTGGAGTTTTTGGTACATTTGCTAAATGTAAGGCCTTAAGGCCATAACTCTCTTTCTTGGTTTCATTCCTATGATAGTGGACAATTCTAATGGAAATGTTAAATCTTTATGCTTCCGCTAGTATTTAGTATACTCTGTTGTAGTTTCTTTCTGTTTATCACATTTTAACTCCTAGCTAGTGTGGTTAGTATGGCGTGGGGTCCCGGCCGGACCTACTGTTATATTATTCGTACTGGCAGGGTGTTACACAAGCACCCAAGTGATCTCCTTCTTGGACTTGTCCTCGGCACGATGGATGGCTTGCCAAAAGCCTCTCCTTCCTCTGACCTCAACCACCTTGCCTTAAGAGAGAGAGAGAGAGAGGGGAGACAAGGAGACACTTAATGGAAATCCACGATTTTGAGGGATATATATATATGAAAACGCTACCACCGGTGTTATCTCCTTACACAGGCGCTAGCCCAGGCCGAACATATCCACAACCTCTTAAGGATTCATCGAGAATGCTACCGCTAGCGCTACCGCTACCGCCTGAGCTAGCTCTCGACGAATCAAATTCATGAGTGCTCGACATGATTGTCAGAATAAATTTGTCGAGACACGAATTCGTCGAGACACCTACCGCCGACGCTACCTCTATCGTCGGCGCTAGCACTCGATGATTCATCTTGATGTTTTCGATGACTCGCACAAGTATTTTCGTTGATACACAACCATTTCGATGATAATAGCTATCGCCGGTGCCAGCCATAGCACCCGGCGCTAGCTCCTTAGCTTAGAACACCGCAAATTCTTTGCACATGAAAACTGGGGTGTTACATTACCTCGGGTATATGACATATTTCTTTGTTTATATATTATTTCACATATCTATTTTCTTTATCTTTGAAGAGATAAGCAAGCGTCTGCGAGTTCCCTTCAAGTACTCATAGTTTATTTTTCATATACCTATTTTCTATATCTTTTTGCAGAGATAAACAGAAGTGCAAGAGTTTTCTTCAGGGCATTATATTTTCATATACCTGTTTTAGATATCTTTTGCAGATATAGATATGTATTCACTAGTTTTCTTCAGGTACACGCGTATTATATTTTTATATACCCGTTTCTCATTTTTTTTGCAGAGATAATCAGGTGATCGCGAGTTTTATTCAGGTACTCGCGTATTATATTTTCGTATACATGTTTCTCATATTTTTTGCAGACATAGATATGTGTTCACGAGTTTTTCTTCAGATACTAATTGTTGGGAAAACTGCCCACAATGTTCCAGATTTGGAGAAGTCCCCAAGTCAATGATAAGTACAATTTGTATATAATGTTCATTTGATGTGACATGTGTAACACCCCACTTTTGAGAAATTGAGTTGAGTATGGAAGTACTGCCAGAATTCATTGAATGGACTCTGGTGGTCTCGATGAATCATCGAATGGACTCGACGAACCGTCGAATGATCTTAACGAATTGGACTTATTCGGCGAATTCTGATGTCTCGACGATCGTCGATGATCTCGACAAATCGTCGAATGGTCTCGGCGAGTCTCGACGAATACTGAGTTTCAATGCATTCTTGAAGGGTCTCGAGTGGTCTCGATGAATCGTCGAATGATCTTGACGATTGTGACTCACTCGACGAATGCAGACAGAACACTTATTTCTCCTGTTTCGACTTTTGACAGAAATGTAAGTGTCGGTCATTCATCGCGGATGTCCAGATCTACTTGAAAGGTTGATTCAACGGTTGATATGATTTTGAAATCCTTTATAAAGGTTTGTGAGATAATCTTAAGGTCTATTCCTACTTTTATCTTCTCTCTCCATTGTGAAAAGTCTGAGAGCTCGAGGAAGAAGGCGAAGGTGTTGGATCTGTAGGCGCCCTTAGAGGGGGGGGGGGGTGAATAAGGGTTTTAAACTTTTCAAGAATATTCAAAGAAAAAAATCTCTGTTGCTACCGCCAGTGGTAGTGTTACCGCTCGGCGTTAGTGACAGAGAAATTAGCTTTCAGGTTAGAACAATGAAAACATAAAGCATGAATCAGAGATGAAGAACCAAACATATTTTCATTAACATTAAACAGAAACAACTATGATTACAAAATCTTCTCCTAATGACGCTTGGAGAGAGGCGACTAATGAAAAACACTTTTGGTTTTCTATACCGACTCGTATCCCCACGAACCGGTTGGCTTTAGCCGATCTCTCCCCAGATATGGCCTCAAGCCGCTCTAGCCCTTCCCTCACCGGAAAGGCCTCGAGCACCCCTAGATCTACTCCCTAGACCCAGTCGCCGTGTGGAGAATTCCTCCCTAAGTCCTACCTAGACCTAGTCGCTTTGTGGCGAATTCCCCCTAGTCCCCGCAAGGCCCTAGTCGTCGTGTGGCGAGTTCCTCTACCAAACAAAAGATATAAAGGTTACAATTTGAAAGTAAAACAAAACAAGAACTAAAACTCCCTCAAATGAAGAACTTGATGTAGATGTAGATGCGATCATATTGGTCTTCAAGTTCTTTGCGTTCACGAACGTTGACGGAGTTCTTAGGGCTGCTTGGAGAAGGCGCTCACGAGAGCTCTGAATATATGGCTTCAATTATTTTTCAATCAGCAAACCCTAAGGGAGGAAGCACCACTCTTTAAATAGATTTGACAGCTACCGCCTGTGCTAGTACTACCGCCCCGCGAGAGTGACACAACGTGCACACAGATCGTGGCAGTTAAGGCAGCTTCTGAGCGCAAATGGTTGTGACAGCCTAGCGTGCCGCGGTAACACTATCGCCCCGCGATAGTGCGATTTCCTTCCTTCAGCCAATATCTCTTTCCAAATTTGCCCCTCAATCAACTGCAGACGGGATGTTTCCAAAAGATACCGCCGGGCATTAGACCAAGCGCACCGCGATAGTACTTGCCAAACATAGTGACCCGTCGACATTCCTTTTTCTCCACTTTCCTTTCTGTCAATAGTTTCTATATAAGCTAACGCCGGCGTCAGTACTAACACTCCGCGGTACGTCAAATCGTCGGGCGCATCTTCGTCGAGCTGTCCTCAGCTTTCGTCGATCTCAATCTGGTTCGTCGAACTGCATCTTATTTTCGTTGATCTCAATCTGGTTCGTCAAACGGAAACTTATTTTCGTCGATCTCAATCTAGTTCGTCGAATGGCATCTTTTTCTTCGAACACCATTTCGTCTAACGAACGCTAGCGCCAGCGTTAATGCTAACGCTCCGCGGTAGAGCTGCAGTTCATCGATCGGTCCTCAACTTTCGTTGATTGCCGCATTCATTTCGTCGAACGGAACTAGCACCAACGGTAGTATTACCGCTCCGCGGTATGGCATTCATTTCATCGAGCACCGCTGTAGAGCATGTAGATCGTCGAACGTAGCACCGAGTTCATCGAACCTAGTTCGTCGAATGGACACTAGCGCCAACGGTAGTTCTAACGTGCCAGCTCGGTCTTCAACGGATTCCTTCTCAGCGGTTTTCTTCTCAGCAGTTCATTAGTGCTAGCGCTAGCGGTAAAGTTAGCGCGGCGCGGTAGCAACAACAACACAGCACCATGGAGTATTGAAAGCATAGAATCCTGCATACTATAAACACAAAACAAGTATGATCAAATACAATAGGATTTGTTATTATCAAACCAAGAGATGCGGAAAGCATGTTCCAACAAACTCCCCCTTTTGATAATAACAAATTCCCTTAGAAAGAAATAATACAATTGATAGGAATTTGTGTTTACAATAGAGATAAGCATGAAATTTAAGATATGTGCATATGCTCGCCCTAAATGAATTCTCCCCCTAAGTGAATGCTCCCCCTACAACAAAACTTCCTATGAACTTGACTCCCCAAAACATGTTAATTTCTTTCAAATTTATTCTCCCCCTTTTGGTATTATCAAAAGAGGGTGGAGAGGAAGGCCAACAAAAAGTGTGAAATTACTGTAGAGAGGGAATGAGCATGATAAATAGATAAACACTAAGGACAAATATAATAGATAGGAGTGAAAAGAGAATGTGAAGAGATTGTCATAAAGGAACCACTTGTTGGGAAAAACGTATTCATGATCGAGCGTACAAGTAGTAACGATGTGGAAAGCATGACGAATTAATGTTTTTGTTAAGTGAACATCTATATAGGAATTGTGAAGCATAGTAAATGATTAAGAATTTTAGACATAACAAAATTAGATTTTGTAGCATTGGAAGTACACAAAATAATTGCAGTTGTAACATAGCCATATACTAGTTTTGAAAGATATGCAATACAGAGTTTTCATGGCGTAGCGGAAAAAAATGTAAGCATGATACAAGATATCAAGTCAAGATGGAAGAATACAATGTTCTAAATTGAGAAAACAAGTACACTTATACATTGTAATGATCATGCAGGGCTATCTAGTGCATTTACTTAAGAAATTAGAGAATACATGTAGATATGGAATAGACTCCAATTCTCATGAGTAGAAGGCTTACAAGTGAAAATGATGTGTACAGAATGGTGCTTTTTGATAAAAGTATACATATGAGTTAATCAAAACACATGACATGTATAATGGAATAAACACAATATTATTGAAGAAGCACTTTTAGAGTTACTTCTACCCACAAAGCTATATAAATTATTCAATGCACATAGTAGAATAGTACAACTACCAAGGTGCTCTGCACACACAATGCTTATTAAGACTTATCAGGGTGCAAAGTAGTGCTTGGGGAATCACAATTATAATTTTGAATTTTAGTTTTTTTTTGTGATTCGGTGTACAAGAAGAAGTAGTGTAAAACGAAAAATGTTTGCAACAAGGCACTTTACAATTCTCTCCAAGGTGCTCAACCTCACAATGCTCATTAAGACTTATCAGGAGGGTGAGTAGTGCTTGGTGGAGTTATCTTTGTCAATTATTTATTTGAATTTTTGCTTAACGACAAAGGTCTCTGAATTCACTTGTATGTGCAAACAAGAGATTTTTTTGAAAAGACACACTTCTTCAAAAATACGTGCATGAAAAAGATTTTTACTTGTGGTGAAGGTAAAACTAAGCATGCCAAACAATAATATGACGTTACACAGTCATGTAAGAGAAGATTAAATGCATATGTAGTTTGTCAAAAAGTGTGAGTGAAACAAAATCATTAGCAAATATAAGCCATTTACTCATACATAGAGGCACGCTATGCAATACTACACATGATTTCTATCATCAATTTAAAAGCACACATAAGATAATGGTCAAGGCATGATACAAAAACAATGTTATTAAGATACTTGAACTAGAGAATGAAACATTGTATGTTGGAGTTTCTGAGATGATCTCAAAGCAATCAACAGTTAGTCTTGCTGCCAACGCAATATGAGCCTATAGGGTCGCACTTAAAAGCGTTTAGAGAAGTTGGAGAAAGGATTGTGTTGGCCTTACTCATATTGGATATGAGTGGAGGACCAATCTTGTGACTGCTTGGAATCAAGTTGAGAATGTCTCAAAAGCGAAATCATTTAAAGTGTTTAAACGAACGGATTTACACTAGATAATTCGGCTAAAGGCATTAACCGAATTCAGCTAAAGGGTTTAACCGAATTCGGCTAATGGCAAATTCGGCTAAAGGGTTTCGCCAAATATATAGTCGAATTCGTCGAAATGGTTTCGCCGAATTCGGTTATAGTGAACAGCCGAATTTATATAGTCGAATTCGTCGAAATGGTTTCGCCGGATTCAGTTATTGTGATTAGTCGAATTCGGTTAATGTGATTAGTCGAATTCGGCGAATTCAATCTGGACAGTTTTTCCTCTGGTCTGCGGATAGTCGATTTTATGCCTTGCGTATAAAAGGACGTGATTAGGGCTTCGATTCAGACGGTTTTCAGATCGCCCTTCTTCGCGAGAGAACAGACGACGGAAGCGTTCCGGCTGTTCTCGTTCCGTCCGCCGATCGTCGTTCTGCCGTCGCTAGTCGCCGCCGCCGGTCGCCGCCTCCTCTGGATCGGACCTAGCAGTCCGTGAGGACGTTGGGAGCTTCCTTCTCTGACCTAGTTCTTGTACGACAAGAAGCTAGGGTTCTTCATCGCTTGTGTGGACTTCTGTAGAGGGATCGATCTATTTCGATCCTTGAAGAACTCAAAGGCAGATTTCGGATTCTTCGTGGAGCACCTTGGTTGAGTATTGACTCAATCCCGCGAAGGTATATTGTATTTTGTTTTGCTTTCTTATTCTCTTGAATCATTGAAACCACAAGATCCGTTGATCTCTTTTTGGGTTGTTCTTGTTCATTTCCGCTGCGCATATTCGATATGTCATCCCTTATGAAGGGGTATAGAAAACCCAACAGTGGTGTCAGGGGGAGGTTTCAGTCAAGTGCGTGTAAATTGGGACATTTAGAGTTCGTTGTAAAGGGTTACACGGATGCAAGCTTCCAGACTGACAGAGATGATTCAAAGTCACAGTCAGGTTTTGTGTTTTGCCTTAATGGAGGAGCTGTAAGCTGGAAGAGTTCCAAGCAGGAGATAGTTGCCGATTCTATGACTGAGGCTGAGTATATCGCTGCAGCAAATGCGGCGAAGGAGGCTGTATGGATTAGGAAATTCATCAGCGAGCTTGATGTAGTTCCTAGCATTGTTGATCCCGTAGTTCTCTACTGTGACAACAACGGTGCGATTGCACAAGCTAAGGAACCTAGATCTCATCAGCGCTCCAAGAACATACTTTGGCGCTTCCATCTTATTCTAGAGATTGTCGATCGAGGAGATGTGAGCATATGCAGAGTACCGACTGAAGAACATATAGCGGATCCACTGACAAAGCCTCTTGCGCAAAAGAAGCATGATGGTCATGTTAGATCAATGGGTATTAGATACCTGAATGATTATCTTTAGTGGGAGCCTTGTGGATTGCATATTTGTTGGTTGTTTGTTCATTGGATGAATTATAATATGTACTATGTATTTCATTTTATATTTATGGCAAGTTCTTTTATTATGTCATTTATGTCTGTCTGATAAGATTAATTAGCATAATAAATGCCCTTAGAGTGTTTGCTTCCATAGGAATTCAAGTACGTGACTTGAATGTGAGAGCCTATGTTCATAAGAAGCTTCATTCTTAAATGGTCCCTGGTCGACGTATCATCTTAGAAGCTAAGGGCGATGATGATACATTGAGACTAGCATGTGCGTTGACTGATGACCGGTTCTCATAGGTCATGATATTGTGATATCAAGTCATCACATGGGTACTTGTTAAGAACAAGTTGTACTGGACAGACCCACCATGAGACTACTTTGTGGATTGTTATATGAACGTGTCACAAGTATGTCTCAAGTGACAATGGTGTTTGTGGTCCTTTGACCTGAAGTCATAGCATTCATCAGGTGAGGAAGAGCGTACTTTGATGCCATCTAAAGTCTTCTCTTGAGAAAGGTTGACGATAATGGTGGTTGTTGGGTATGTTATGAATTATTTGGATGTTTGTGTATGAGCAGAAATGGGATTTGTCCTCCTGTATGACAGGAGTTACATCCATTGTCCCCTTGATGGAATGAGACTGAGAAATGCATGTCCATGCTTGGTTGAGTCAATATATGATATTGAGCTCACCAATTTCAGACATTCTATTCTAGATCAGGAAACTAGGATTGAACAATTATTAGGGTGACAAGGTCCATGCCTCTAGTTCTATCCGGATGTAAAGGACAAAGGGACATGACAACACTGATACATTGGTCATGACAGGCTTATATGAGTTATGAACTCTTATTGCTTGGGTAGCAATGATGTATTGCTAGATGTCGCTCATTGTTTGTGAGACTTTTGTTGATACTTTGTGATCAAGTGGGAGACTGTTGGAGTTTCTGAGATGATCTCAAAGCAATCAGACTAATGATCTCAAAGCAATCAACAGTTAGTCTTGCTGCCAACGCAATATGAGCCTATAGGGTCGCATATAAAAGCGTTTAGAGAAGTTGGAGAAAGGATTGTGTTGGCCTTACTCATATTGGATATGAGTGGAGGACCAATCCTGTGACTGCTTGGAATCAAGTTGAGAATGTCTCAAAAGCGAAATCGTTTAAAGTGTTTAAACGAACGGATTTACACTAGATAATTCGGCTAAAGGCATTAACCAAATTCGGCTAAAGGGTTTAAGCGAATTCGGCTAATGGCAAAATCGGCTAAAGGGTTTCGCCGAATATATAATCGAAATGGTTTCGCCGAATTTGGTTATAGTGAACAGCCGAATTTATATAGTCGAATTCGTCGAAATGGTTTCGCCGGATTCGGTTATTGTGATTAGTCGAATTCGGTTAATGTGATTAGTCGAATTCGGCGAATTCAATCTGGACAGTTTTTCCTCTGATCTGCGGATAGTCGATTTTATGCTTTGCGTATAAAAGGACATGATTAGGGCTTCGATTCAGACGGTTTTTCAGATCGCCCTTCTTCGCGAGAGAACAGACGACAGAAGCGTTCCGGCTGTTCTCGTTCCGTCCGCCGATCGTCGTTCCGCCGCCGCTAGTCGCCGCCGCCGGTCACCGCCTCCTCTGGATCGGACCTAGCAGTCCGTGAGGACGTTGGGAGCTTCCTTCTCCGACCTAGTTCTTGTACGACAAGAAGCTAGGGTTCTTCATCGCTTGTGTGGACTTCTGTAGAGGGATCGATCTATTTCGATCCTTGAAGAACTCAAAGGCAGATTTCGGATTCTTCGTGGAGCACCTTGGTTGAGTATTGACTCAATCCCGCGAAGGTATATTGTATTTCGATTTGCTTTCTTATTCTCTTGAATCATGAAAACTGCAAGATCCGTTGATCTCTTTTTGGGTTGTTCTTGTTCATTTCCGCTACGCATATTCGATATGTCATCCCTTATGAAGGGGTATAGAAAACCCAACATTGTATACTAAGCTTGGCAAGATAAACTATATCATCCTTGAAACATTAAAAATCTACATCAGTTTTTATAAATTTTAAGTTTTGTTTTTTAAAGAAAACAAATAGAAAGCATGTTTTTGATGTTTTAATTTGTTTTTCAATTTTGATTTGTTTTATAGTTTTTTTTGTGTTTAGAATTTTTAGAAGAAAATAACAGGAACAAAAAAAATGAAAAAGAAAACTAGAAATTCAGAAATTACCCACCTACGCCAGCGGTACCCATCTATCGCCTGGCGGTAGTGACAGAACTAGAATTTTGGGGAAAATGTGAAATTTTTCAGAATTTTTCTTTTGAATATATTTGTGCAGATTTGTGACAATGAAGTTCAGCAATGAAATACATATGCATACACAAAAATTGTGGATTCTCCAAGTTTAACCTAATATGTCCAAAACCCCAAACTCTAGCCTAAGGTGTCACAATACACTTTCAAAATACTTGTGTTTTTCACATGCATGAGAGTTCAGAAATAGATAATATGAAAAAAATACGATAACATGTTTGAGCACGAATATGCATGAGTAAAATGATCTTAACTAAGTGAAATAATATTCATGCAATATATACAACATATGTTTGTCTAAGATCAAGATACCCTAACAACATGTCTACACCCTGGCCCCGTACTAAGTGACGGATGGGCATGAGGAGCTGTACGCATGCCGTAGGTTGGGATGTTAATCCCATATGCATACAAAAGACAACGCTCACCCTAGCACTCTTTCCCCCCAGTGCCTCTTAAGGCCCCACTAGAACCCTTCCCGGTTAAGGACAAGACATGACATAGTGGTTAGGTTTCTAATGCACACAATCCTACACCCTCGCTATAGTGAGACACACAGTGTGGTTGAATGATCATGGGCATACAAAGCACTTAATCTTGTTGAACCAATTTTTTTAAACAATGGCTTTTATGCGAGATTAATTTCTTATTAGATTTGATTTTAAAGCAACATAGTTATTATGAATTTTAACTTTCAATTGTTTTTCTTTAAAATTGATTTATTATGGCATCATTAGATCACTAGCATGAAAGATAGTATTGATTAGTTGATATTGCTAGAAAGAAGAGTTTGAATGTTGTGTTATGCCATAAAGTTAATTGATATAATGTTGCATGTATTTAACAATGATGATTCAAATTTTAGACATAGAATAGAGTGATGATTCAAATTTAATCATTCATATTGATATAAAGTTAATTCTACGATCTAAACATAAATGAGATACATGCAAGACATAATAAATTCATATAATAATCATGATCACAAACAATGTGTTGGAAGCAATAAGATCTTTTGTAGTTCTACTTGATGTTTGAATTAAAAGATCTATTGAGTTGGAAAGATTATTATACATGATCATGAATTTTAACATATAGGAATTATATACTCATAATCAATTGTTTCAGAAAATAATATTTTAGATAAATCAGAATTTAGGAAGATTATGCTACCACCAGCGTTAGAACCTAACGCCAGGCGCTAGCAACAGAGTTGAGATTCTCAAATGGTTTTTGCTATTTTTCAATTCTGATTTGACATGATTATGATTAAACATACTAGGGGTAATCAAAATAACGCAAATATATTAGATACCTAAGCAAAACTTGCGCATTTTATAAATTTAGCCTAATACCCCTAAAATACCTTTTAAATCGATTTCGACAATTATTTCATTTAGTCTTAGAAATATCATATGGCAAATTTAGTTTTCAAATTTTATAAGACTTTTAGGAATGGATTTAGAGGGATAAAAATAAAAGGATAAATAGATCACTTGAAAAATAATATGACTTTTTATTCAATTTCATCCAATCTGATTTATTAAAGAAGTTTGGCTTAATGTGTCAAAGTCATATCACATGTTATATAAAGTGACCATATCATGTTGGTTAAAGGAAACAAAAACAAAAGAAAAGCAAAAAAGGAAATTAAGCATATCATGAAGTAGAGAATTGATATTTCATTTTTAATTGATTTCTACTTCATGCAAATGATAGGATACTATTGAATGAGAGATTTAGGTATCCAAAGAGGACCGGGTGAGACGGTTCCTTTGGGTACCCAAATATAGCGTGTTTGCTTTTGGGGAGATAGAATTGAATGGCCCCTTTTTAGTGGAGTTAGTGTTTCATTCTTAACTTTGGGCCTCCATTCAAACAATGGACAAACATCATTTTTAGTTTTCAAATTTCCATAATCGTTTACTTGAATATTTGGTTCAAAATGATTATTTAATTTATAATTTGGAGGAAATTTGTTTGCATTTAATTTTAAGTTGGGAGAAACATGATTTTGTAAATAATGGTGATTTTGAATTTGATTTACAAATCCTTTATGTTTCTTACTCCCATTATTAAACTTAGTTAAGATGTTCATATTCATATTCAACTTGTTTTTAGATATAGTTTGATGTTGTGAATTTGTATTTACCATTTTCATAAGCAAGTTGATTTTTTATTTTAATTCATCATTCTTAATTATAAGATTATGTCTAGCTTTATTATAAGCGATTGTGCTGTTTTAAAGAATGGAAACAATTGAATCAATATGATTTTGATAGTTATTTCTATATTCATCAAATGTTTCATCCATCTCTTTAATTTCAATTTTATAGTCCTTACACTTAGCACAATCATTTTTCAAGGATGAATTTTCTAAACATAATCTTTCATATTGTTCTTTTATTAAAAGTAGTTCCTTTTCAAGTTCCTTGTGTTTTTCTTTTAATTCATTATATTCTACACATGGTGTAGTGTTTTCAACTAAGGAACTAGATAAATTTGAATTTGATTGTTCATTAATTTTTGCCTTTAAATTTTTGTTTTCTAAGCACAAATGTTTATTAGCATCTTTTAATTTCTTAATTTTGCGCTTTATAGTTTGAAGCAATTGTAATGAAGAGATAGAAGTATAAAAAATGGGATTTGATTTCCATACATTGCTTTCGGGAGTGGTATGATTTGAACACATAGTTTCTTTGACATCTTTTTAGCACTCCTCTTCCGAAGAGAGTACTTCTTCTTCTCTTCCATTTGATGTGTGCTCCATTGATCCGTCATGAGAGGAGCATTCTTGAAGACTTGTGCAAGCTTGCATATTCTCCAATTCTTGCGATTGTTCCATACCTATAGAAGGAGAATCATAAGTTCTTTCAAGAAAATTCCATATCTAATATGCGGTAGGTAGAGTGTAAATAAGTTTGAAAATATTTTGGTCTAACGCACAAAATATACTATTCATAGATTTTGCATTTAAAATAATTTCGTTTCTAATTAGTACGCTAGATGGCTTTTCAATAGTAATATTCCAAACTTTTTCATCTAAGGCCTTAAGAAAATTTTTCATTAATGTTTTCCACCCTTTATAATTTTTGCCCATAAATAAAGGTGGTGATAATACTTTTTCATTTATATTAAAATTTTCCCCACTCGTAGAAGCGAGATCATGATTAAGAGACGCCATTATTCCCGGTTGTTAAGCCGATTTGGAATAACCTAGCTCTGATACCACTTGTTGGATCTGTAGGCGCCCTTAGTGGGGGGGGGTGAATAAGGGTTTTAAACTTTTCAAGAATATTCAAAGAAAAATAAATCTCTGTTGCTACCACCAGCGGTAGTGTTACCGCTCGGCGTTAGTGATAGAGAAATTAGCTTTCAGGTTAGAACAATGAAAAACATAAAGCATGAATCAGAGATGAAGAACCAAACATATTTTCATTAACATTAAACAGACACAACTATGATTACACAATCTTCTCCTAATGACGCTTGGAGAGAGGCGACTAATGAAAAACACTTTTGGTTTTCTATACCGACTTGTATCCCCATGAACCGGTTGGCTTTAGCCGATCTCTCCCCAGATACGGACTCAAGCCGCTATAGCCCTTCCCTCACCGGAAAGGCCTCGAGCACCCCCTAGATCTACTCCCTAGACCCAGTCGCTGTGTGGCGAATTCCTCCCTAAGTCCTACCTAGACCTAGTCGTCATGTGGCGAATTCCCCCTAGTCCCCGCAAGGCCCTAGTCGGCGTGTGGCGAGTTCCTCTACCGAACAAAAGATATAACAATTTGAAAGTAAAACAAAACAAGAACTAAGACTCCCTCAAATGAAGAACTTGATGTCGATGTAGATGCGATCGTATTGGTCTTCAAGTTCTTTGCGTTCACGAACATTGACGGAGTTCTTCGGGCTGCTTGGAGAAGGCTCTCACGAGAGCTCTGAATATATGGCTTCAATTATTTTTCAATCAGCAAACCCTAATGGAGGAAGCACCGCTCTTTAAATATATTTGATAGCTACCGCCTGCGCTAGTACTACCGCCCCACGATAGTGACACGACGCACACACGGATCGTGGCAGTTAAGGCAACTTCTGAGCGCAAATAGTTGTGACAGCCTAGCGCGCCGCGGTAATACTATCGCCCCGCGATAGTGCAATTTCCTTCCTTCAGCCAATATCTCTTTCCAAATTTGCCCCTCAATCAACTGTAGATGGGATGTTTCCAAAAGCTACCGCCAGGCGTTAGACCTAGCGCGCCACGATAGTACTTGCCAAACATTGCGACCCATCGACATTCCTTTTTCTCCACTTTCCTTTCTGTCAATAGTTTCCATATAAGCTAACGCCAGCGTCAATACTAATGCTCCGCGATAGGTCAAATCGTCGGGCGCATCTTCGTCGAGCTGTCCTCAACTTTTGTCGATCTCAATCTGGTTCATCGAACGGAAACTTATTTTCGTCGATCTCAATCTGGTTCGTCGAACGACATCTTATTTTCGTCAATCTCAATCTGGTTCGTCGAACGGAAACTTATTTTCGTCGATCGCAATCTGGTTCGTCGAACGACATCTTTTTCTTCGAACACCATTTCGTCTAACGAATGCTAGCGCCAGCGTTAGTGCTAATGCTCCGCGGTAGAGCTGCAGTTCATCGATCGATCCTCATCTTTCATCGTTTGCCACATTCATTTCATCGAACGGAAGTAGCGCCAACGGGAGTATTACCGCTCCGCGATATGGCATTAATTTCGTCGAGCGCCGCGGTAGAGCATGCAGATCGTCGAACGGAGCACCGAGTTCGTCGAACCCAGTTCGCCTAACGGACACTAGCACCAGCGGTAGTTCTAACACGCCAGCTCGGTCTTCAGCGGTTTCCTTCTCAGCGGTTTTCTTCTCAGCGGTTCATTAGTGCTAGCGCCAGCGGTAAAGTTAGTGCGGCGCGGTAGCAACAACAACATAGCACCACAAAGTTTTGAAAGCACAGAATCCTGCATACTATAAACACAAAACAAGTATGATCAAATACAATAGGATTTGTTATTGTCAAACCAAGAGATGCGGAAAGCATGTTCCAACAGAAGGCATCTTCCGCCATTGATGGAGCTCCGAAGATCCGAATCATGAGACATTTTCAGATCCACGGAGAGCAGCCCGGTGCGGTTCTTTCCATCTGATTGATATCTCGAATTCATGGCGCCGAAGAGAGCGGGAAGGGTAACAATCCTTCCTCCAAGTCTTAGGACTTGTTTGGTCCTTTCATTCTTTTTCTATATATACTAAGGTTGTCTCTTTCACTAATTAGTGAAGTATAGGACTTTCTATAGTTCTTCGGAACTCCGGGTAGATTATGTCCGTCCCCGACATATATTGCATGCAGAAATCCGGTAGACGAACGGATTTAGGCATTTTGTGTGAATCCTACCCGTGGCTGTTAGCCCGGATCGGTGATGCTTGATTGTGACGTGCATTTAGGTTAAGCCTAGAATGCATACCGGATAATGACTCATTGAGTTATGGCATCGTAGTGCGGGACTTGAGATTTAGGTGTCTTTCAGAGATCCTAACAGAAGCCCCATGCTTGAAATATGGTTGAGGGCAATCCTTCACCGCGAGATTTGAAGTGGAGCGGCCTTGTACCCCCCCCCCCCCCCCCCCCCCTTCATCAGTTTTGTGTGTGAAGCTTAAGTCCTCTTGCAAGGATTGGGTGCTTAGCAACTATCTTGTTGTAACACTTGTATGTGTTAATCCCCTATGGGCCGAGGTGAAGCCGTACCTGCATCGTGAGATAGATCACGACGAATGGAGTACGGGAAAATCTGAACCGAACCTATTTCTTGCAGATCGATGAGAGGTCCCTACCTCTTGTGAGTCGTGTGATCATGGGAGAGGTCGTGGAAGGTGTTTACCTAGACCGACCAAAAGCTCTTTCCCACCTAAGGTTGTGTTACTTCGGGTGGGGTTGATTGTGTTGGAGCTTGCGTTCCACATCTCTTAGTTTGAGAATAATAAATCACACTATGTATTTGATCTTGCTTGTGTTTATAGTTTGCAGGTACTATAGGTACATACCTCTATGAATTGGATTATTATTAATGATGATTCTCTGAAAAGAGATCTAACGCTCGGCGTTAGAAGTTAACGCCCCGCGTTAACTTTCGTCGAGATGAAATGACGTTGAGAAGGAATCCATCGAGAAGCCAGAGACAACGCCAGCGTTGGAGTTAACGCTCATGTTGAGTCCGCGATCTGCCATGATCCTGATGGTTGCACGATCTCAGCCACGACCGTACACGATCCTTAACGCTGGCAATAACTCTTAACACAGGCGTTAGCTCTCATGTCTATTTAAAGAGCTAATTCCATTGCTCAAATGCTAATCTTTCAATCCTTCCCTCCAATCTTTTGTGAGAGCACTTAGTCCCCGAATTCAGAGAGCACTCCCTACACCATCATTGAGAATGAGATTTCCAATGGTCAAATTTGAAGAAGGATGCTTGCTTCAACTACGACGATGGTCATTGCGTGTCTTCAACATCTCCTTCAGAGCTCTTCATTATAGGGAGTTTTTATTCTGAATTTTTTTTATCTTTTTATTATTTTCTTGTAAACGGTAGTGAATTCGCCGCCTTGTGTGCGGCGACTAGGCCGAGTTCAGCTTAGGGGGTAATTCGCCACCTTGTGCATGGCGACTAGGTCAAGGGTAGATCTAGGGGGTAGCTATGGGCCTTATCTGGGGAAATATAGGCAATAGCCAACTGGACCTTGGGAGAAGGACCGGTGAAGGAACAAAAATTGATTTTACATCGTCGTCTTTAATTTCAAGCGTTATTGAAATACTATCTTTGTAATACAATATTCATTTTCATTATCTCTGATTTTCTGGAATTGTTTTTCTTTAAAGTTTTGATAAGTAAAATCACCTTGACATAATTTCAAGCGTTATTTCTTTAAAGTTTTAATATAATATTCATTTTCATTATTCTGAATGCTTGAATCTACGTCTTCATCCGCCTCCATCCGAAATTTATTAGAAATTACTCATGTAGGTACTTTTACAGGTCAAGCATTCAAAACTCTAACAACTTGAATCTGAATATGAGAAATTCCGGATGGAGGTGGATGAAGACGTAGATTCAATGTACACAAGGTTCACCAAGATCGCCAATGACTCAAAAGTACTTAGAAAGGTGTTCTCCAACGGCGACTTGGTGAGAAAAATTCTAAGGTCTCTCCCTTCAAAGTTCAATCCAAAGGTGATGACTATCTCGGAGTCACACGATTTGAGGAAGCTCGAAATTGAGAGCCTCATTGGGAACCTCAAGACCCATGAGGATGAACTCAAAATTCAACAACAAGAGTACAACATGGAGCCAAAGAAGAAGTCTTGGCCTTAAAATCAAAGAAGGAGGCTAACTGAGATGACGATGAAGAGGATGAGGAGAGCCTTTTTGTAATGAAGTTCAAAAGGTTCATGAAGAATCCGGAAAGGAGAAACACCTTCCGAAAATATTTCATCAAGAAGGGGTCCTAATCAAAGAAAGGAAGAGGTAGTGATGAGGACTATGACGAGCGACCACACCGGAGTGCTTTCATTGCAGAAAGATCGGACACATCCAGAGCCAGTGCTCGAAATATCTAAAAGAGCGTAAAGAAAAGCGGCACATGGGAAAAGAGAAGAAGAATATCCTAAAAGCGGCTACATGGGATGACTCCTCCTCCTAGGATTCAAGCGGCTCATCCACTGGCGATGAAGAAGAGGCAAATATGTGCCTTATGGGAAAAGTAACAATCCATCTGATGATGAAAGCAGTGTCCAAAGCGGCACTGAGGTAACTATCCCTACTACTTACGATGATTTATATATTGAGTATTTACAAACATGCAATTTTTTTTATAAAAGTTGAAATGATATTGAGATTCCAAATTCTAAAAATAAACTTTTGTTAAAAGAAAACAAAAAATTATCTAAACTATTAGGGAAAGAGAAGGTTTCTTGCCAAGAGTGCAATCACTCCTTGGCCAGATTGAAAGAACTTGAAGAAGCTCTTTCTAAGTCCCACTCCAATATAGAAATTCTTACTAAGGAGAAGGAGAATCTAGAAAGAACTTTAAAAGTCTTTCTTTCTCAAATAGGAGAAGGAAAGAAGAGTTTTGTGAATCGGTGCGTTATGTTAGTAACAGAAATCACCACTCTGAAAGCTCATATTCATGATTTAAATATGGCTATTAAAAAATTCGGAGTTGGGCAAAGATCTCTAGACATGATCTTGGTCATCTAATGCCATGGTAGTGCCAAATATGGCCTTGGATATATTACAGGGAGCTACCGCCCAGCGTTAACTATTAACGCTGGCATTATCAATAAATCTAGAAATTTTATTTCTGTTAATAAAAACTCGGTTAAGAATTCAAATGTTATGTCATCTTCCTGCAAGAGTCTATCCAAAACTTCAAAAAGGGCTTCATCCCCTTTTATATCGTGTGCCAAATGTCATATTTTTGGACACACCTTAGACTCATGTAGGAAGAAGGGTCGTAGTGCTATAAAGCAAATCTGGGTGCCTAGGGTTTCCACATATTCTATGGGAGGAACCTTTTGGGTATCCGGTTCTTTACTCTCATCTACTTTTTAGGTATATTGGCAGGCTAGGGACAAAAAGGACGTGTGGTATTTGGACTCGGGATATTCCAAACACATGATGGGCAACAAAGCAAAGTTCCTTAGTCTTGAGTTGAAGAAAGGAGGGTTGGAAACATTTGGAGATAACGGAAAAGGAAGGATCATGAGCATCGACACAGTGGGTAATGAATTATTTTCTATTTCTAATGTTTTATTTGTAGATGGTTTGAAATATAATTTAATGTAAATTAGTCAATTATGTGATAAAGGTTTAAATGTTTTATTTGAATCATCTACAAATCTTTGAAAATCATAAATTCTAAAACAAATGATGTCGTACTCACCGCACCTAGGATGCATAATGTTTTAATGATAGCCTTTAATGATCTTTCAAATTCTTCTTTAAAATGCTTTGTTTCTAAAAATGAACAATTAGAACTTTGACATAGGCGCCTTGGTCACTCTAGCACCAAACTTATTTTGAAATTATCAAAAGATAAATTAATTAAGGGATTACCAATGCTTAATGGAAATTTATCTTCTATTTGTACGCCTTGCCAAAAAGGAAAGTTTTCAAAAAATTTGTTTAAGAGCAAAAATGTAATTTCTACTACTAGACCACTTCAATTAATTCATATGGATTTATTTGGACCGGTTAGCACTTCAAGTCTAGGTGGTAGAAAATATATTTTTGTAATAATTAATGATTATTCTAGATTTTGTTGGACTTTATTTCTATCTTCCAAATTCGATGCATTTCTTGAATTTACTAAACGATGCATTTGTATTCAAAATGAACTTGATTTGAAAATTAAATGCATACGCTCGGATCATGGAGGAGAATTTGAAAATGATATGTTTTCCACTTTTTGCAATGATTTAGGAATTAAACATTAGTTTTCCGCTTCACGCACACAACAACAAAATGGTGTAGTGGAGAGGAAAAATAGAACCCTTCAAGAGCTAGCGCGCACTATGCTTTGTGAATATGGGTTGCCTAAATCATTTTGGGTCGATGTAGTTAGTACGTCATGTTATATTATTAATTGTGTCATGCTTCGACCTATTTTAAAATTAACACCTTATGAGCTTTATTTTAAAAGAAAACCTAATGTATCTTATTTTCATGTTTTTGGTTGCAAATGTTTCATTTTAAATACTAGAGATGCATTATGAAAATTTGATGAAAAATGTGATGAGGGAATTATCATTGGTTACTCTTCAACTAGTAAGGCTTATAAAATTTATAATAAAAGAACTAAAATAGTTGAAGTGTCTATTCATGTAAGATTTGATGAGTTTGTTCCTTGTGTAGAAACTAATCGTACAGAAAATGAAGATGAACCACTTTTCCCTTTGGAGCATGAGGATGTTGAATCGCTTGGAGAAAAAGAAGAGGAGGAAGAACAAGAACAAGTGGAATATGTTCCTCCATGTGTGCTACAATTTTCAAAGGATCATCCAAGGGAGCTTGTCATAGGAGAACCATCAAAAGGGGTAAGTACTTGTTCTTCTTTACACTAGTCTTTTTCAAACCTTTGTTTTGTATCTGAAATAGAATCAGAAAACGTTTCAAACGTTTTAAATGATGAATTTTGTTTTTAGCTATGAATGATGAATTACATCAATTTGAATGTAACATGGTTTGGAATTTAATAGAGAGGCCATCTAAACATCTGGTTATAGGTGTCAAATGGATTTTTAAAAATAAACTAGATGGTGACTCTAGAATTACATGGAATAACACTAGACTAGTTGCACAAGGGTAATCACAAATCGAAGGGATAGATTTTGATGAAACTTTTGCACCCGTTGCTCGCCTTGAATCAATTAGAATAATTCTTACATTTGCGAGTTTTAAAATATTTAAATGGTTTCAAATGGATGTTAAAAGTGCATTTTTGAACTGGATTATAAAAGAAGTTTATTTAAAATTTCCTAATCATGTGTATAAGTTAGAAAAAATGCTTTATGGATTAAAGCAAGCGCCACGTGCTTGGTATGATAGATTAACTTTATTTTTAATAAAGCACGATTATAAAATGGGAAGTGCGGATAATACACTCTTTATTAAGCATGTAAATAATGATTTGATTATAATGCAAATTTTTGTGGATGATATTATTTTCGGAGCCACTAATGAAGAGTTTTGTAATTAATTAGTTTTAGTGATTAAAAATGAATTTGAAATGAGCTTGGTAAAAGAACTCACTTATATTCTAGGATTTCAAATCTCACGAAGACAAGATGGTATTTTTATTTGTCAAACTAAATATGTTCATGATATTCTTATAAGATTTGGATTTGAAAACCTAAAACAAGCTAATACACCAATGAGTGCATCACTAAAGTTAGGAAAAGATGAAGCCGATATTTCTATTGATCAAACATTATATAGAGGAATGATAGGCTCATTGCTATATTTAAGCGCATCTAGGCCCGATATTATATTTTATGTTTGTTTATGTGCTAGATTTCAAGCTAACCTAAAAGAATCACATTTAAAAGCGGTTAAACATATTTGTAGATATCTAATCAGAACATCTAGACTAAGCTTATGGTATCCTCATAATGATCATTTTATTTTACACAATTTTTCTGATTCAGACTATGCAGGATGTTCATTAGATCGTAAGAGCACTAGTGGCACGTGTCATTTTATTGGCCCTTCACTCATATCATGCTCGAGTAGGAAACAAAATTTGGTTGCTCTCTCCATCACCGAGGCTGAATATATCGCACCATATAGTTGTTGTGCACAAGCATTATGGATGACCCAAACTTTAGAAAACTTTGGTGTTTATCGAAATAACATAAAATTAAAATATGACAACAAGAGCGCTATCGATCTTACAAACAATCCTGTACATCATTCTAGATCTAAACATATAGATGTCCGACATTATTTTATTAGGGATCATATCAAGAAGGAACATGTTAGAATTAGCTTTATAGGGACTGACTCACAACTTGCTGATCTTTTTACCAAACCTCTACCCGATGCACGTTTTAACATTCTTAGGTTAGAATTAGGTGTCTTAGAAATATCTCATTAAACCCTATACAAAGATTTTAAAATTTTATGTCCCTTTCTTTAATAAAAAATTATTTCAAAAACTACAAAAAAAGTAAAAAACGCATTTATAAAAACCACCAAAAACATGCTAAATGAGCCTTCAAATCATCTTTATAATCTCTGAAATTTCAACAGTAAGAAGGCCTGTTTATATTACAAATGAATTATGAAAAACAATTTTTCAAAAAATCAATATTTGTAGTTCTATTTTGGCGTTAAGAAGCTAACGCCTGGCGTTTGCGACTTTTGCTCCAAAAAAATTTCTGTCTTTATGAAAAATTTTGGGCATTATTTTAATGCAGTGTTTTATTTTTATTTCTCTGTTTTTAAAAAAGTTTTCTATTTTTAAAATTTTTTTTAAATGATTACAAAATTATGCTTAAATGCTTAATTCATGGATGATTATATTTAATACTTAAAGATTATTTACAATGTTTAATTTTATCTTTCAAGTTTCTTAAAAAAACATTGTTTTGTATTTGTCATGCCTTGAAAATTATCTTGTTATGTGCAATGAAATTGATTATAGATAAATATGTGTAGAAATGCTTAGCATGCCTCTAAGTATGAGTAATGAATTATGTTTGATAATGATTCACTCACTCAATTATTTTTTTGATAACCTACACGTGTTTACAATCTTATTCTTGCATAATTGTGTAGTGTAATAACGTAAATAATTAAAATGCATAAATAGATTACCTACACAATATTGAATTAGCTATTTCAATTCTTTGTTTTCATGCACTTGTGATTAGAGAAATGTGGTATATAAAATAAAATTTCTATGTGTGCAAAAAAAAATGAATTTGGAGTCCTTGGTCATAAAAATCAAATTCAAATAAAAATAGATGACAAGGAAAACTCCACAAAAAATTGTAAAGTGTCTTGTGCAGACAAATTTTCACCACTTCTCTTTAAAAAAAACTTTATGTGCATTGAAATATTGTGGAAGTAATATTATTTATGTTTTTAATGTTGTGTTATTTCATTATATATGTCGTGTTTTTGATTGATTCACTTGTATACTTTATCAAAACACTATTTTGTACACATCATTATCTTTCATAAAACTTCTACTAATAAAAATTGGATCCTAATGATCATCTACACTATTCTCAACAAACATAAGTAAATGCACTAGATAGCAAAATATGATCTTTACAATGTTTATGTTTACTTGAAATGCAAATTAATTTACATTGTAAAGCATATCTTTTCTTAACATTTATAATCTTGCTTGCTAATTTTCTATTACCAATATCAAAAATACTTGCAACTTGTGTATCTAAATTCAAATCATCTACTTAATTGATTTAAACACATATTATATTTTGTACTTACAAATTCTTAAAGATGTTTAATATTGCTTTCTCTGTGTTCACTATTTTTCAAAAAAGTTGCTATTATATATCTTCATAATGCATAATATTTCATATTTCGACTACTCTAAACCACCTTCTTTTGATTATAACAAAAGGGGGAGAATAAATTGAAGAAATAAATTATAGATATAAATTGAAAATATCTATTATTTAGGGGGAGTAAAATAGAATATGCATTCATGTAGGGGGAGTATCCATATAGGGGGAGTATGCATGTTTATCACGCTTATCATATACTATAAACACTACTCTAATTAAAGTTTATTTTTTATTAGTGGATTTCTTATTATCAAAATGGGGAGAATGTTGGAGCTTGTGTTTCACATATTTTAGTTTGAGAATAACAAATCACACTATGTATTGGATCTTGCTTGTGTTTATAGTGTGCAGGTACTATATGTACATACCTCCATGAATTGGATTATTATTAATGATGATTCTCTGAAAAGAGATCTAACGCTCGGCGTCAGAAGTTAATGCCCCGCATTAACTTTCGTCGAGAAAGAATCCATCGAGATGAAATGACGTCGAAAAGGAATCCGTCGAGAAGCCGGAGACAACGCCAGCATTGGAGTTAACGCTCGCGTTGAGTCCATGATTTGCCACGATCCCGATGGTTGCACGATCTCAGCCACAAATGTACATGAACCTTAATGCTGGCGTTAACTCTTAACGCCAGGCGTTAACTCCTGTGTCTAATTAAAGAGCTGATTTTGTTGCACAAATGCTAATCTTTCAAGCCTTCACTCCAATCTTCTGTGAGAGCATTTCATCCCCGAATTCTGAGAGCACTCCCTACACCATCATTGAGAAGGAGATTTCCAATGGTCAAATTTGAAGAAGGACACTTGCTTTAACTCCGATGATGGTCATTGCGTGTCTTCAACATCTCCTTCAGAGCTCTTCATTATAGGGAGTTTTTATTCTGAATTTATTTTTATCTTTCCATTATTTTCTTGTAAACGGTAGTGAATTTGCCTCTTGTGTGTGGAGACTAGGTCGGTTTGATTTAGGTGGTAATTTGACTCCTTGTGCGTGGCGACTAGGTCAAGGGTAGATCTAGGGGGTGGCTAGAGGCCTTATATGGGGAAAGATAGGCTATAGCCAACCAGTCCTTGGGAGAAGGACCGGTGAAGGAACAAAAATGGATTTTACATCGTCACCTTTAATTTCAAGTGTTATTGAAATATTATCTTTATAATTATCTTTGAAATACAATATTCATTTTCATTATCTCTGATTTTCTGGAATTGTATTTCATTACAGTTTTGATAAGTAAAATCACCTTGACATAATTCTGAGAAGCTTAATTTTCTGGAGAGCTAATGCCCAGCGTTAACTCCTAACACCAGGCATTATCAACAGTAAAGAAAAATTTTGTTTTTCTATAAATCTCTCACTTTACAGAAAAAAAATCGTAAACCCCTTATCCCCCCCTCTATAGGCGCCATAAGATCCAACAGATTGTGGATTGATGTTATGTTAGCCTAATGCGGTTGCTTAGGCGGTTGTCGGGAACCTCCGAGTGAACCTAACCAACATCATGTGCATACCTAGGTTTCCCTTTTCTTGATGCCCAACCTAGAAGATTGATTGTGCTTGAAACCTCACCTTATGTAGCGCAGTTGCACTTTCTTTATTTGTTTACATATTGCATGTACGGCTTGCTTGCAAGTTAGCAGTGACTTGCCCCTGAGCCGGCTAGATGGTCGGGGTGGGATCGTTATGCAAGTTGTGGTCAACTCATAACTGACCCTCATTTACCTCTTATTGGATGTTGGTGCAGATGCAGGTGATCCAAGTGGAAAGTAGCGGGCTGAAGCCATATGCTATGTTGGACCTTGAAGGTCAACCTCTCTTTTACTGCTTTCTTCATATTACCGGCCTGCGTGCCGATGCATGCTTTTGAGTTAAAAACATTGTTGGAATATAAGGCCTTAAGGCCATAACTCTTATTTATTTCATTCCTAGGATATTGGACAATTCAGAATTGAATGTTATTAAATACTTCCGCTTACGCTTATGATACTCTCATGTAGTTCTTTTCTGTTATCATCTTATTAACGTCTAACTAGTGTGTTCAATATAGCATAGAGTCCCGGTCGGACCTACTATTATATTATTTGTACTGGCAGGGTGTTACAATTTAGAATCGGACTTTAGGATTTAATCTGTTGCTTAGCGAATTCGAGGACAAATTCCTTTTAAGGGGCGGTGTGCACGTGATGTGCGTTCACACAAAACGATAAAAAACTAATAAGAACTTCCACTTAGGAATGAAAAACATGCTTATTTGCGAAACCTGAGCGTTCATTGCTTGTTTGTTGCAATATTTTCGGTCACTAAATTGTGTGTCACACGATTATAGGTGACTAGGAGTGGTGCGGGGTAGTCTCGAACCCATAACACTGCTGAAAGTAGTGCGTTCACTGAGGAGACAGTTACCACTCCTTCGGCTGAGACGTTCAGATTAATTGTTGAAGCAGTCTTCACAATGATTAACAATCAGGCTGGGCCTGTTACACAGCCTGCTACATCTACTCCTGATGTTGCTCCAGTGCCTGTTGTTGTAGTGGAGCCGAGAACAAAGCCCGCAACAGAGCCCATGGTGGAACATACAGTTGAAAATGTAGTTGTGGGAAGAGCGCGCGACCATCAGTTGAAGCATTTTTTGAGATTCAGTTCTCCAACATTCTCGGGGACCGAATCCCCAACAGAAGCAGAGGACTGGCTATCAAGAGTAATGAAAACTCTGATGGCGACAGCAATGGAAGAGTCGATGATGGTCACCTTAGCCACTTTCCTTCTGAATGGAGAGGTGTCGCTTTGGTGGGAAGAACTGGAAGTGCACAAGTTGGATGATAGAGATATCACCAATGTTTCGATGGCAGAGTTTTCGGGAATGTTTCTCCAGAGGTTCATCCCCTCGGCTAGATAAAACCTGAGGGATCTGTGTTGTAAGCTCTTGGAGTTGATATTGGAGGAGTTTTCCTTATCTAACACTCTGTTAGAAAGGTGTAGAGGGAAAGTGGACTACCCATAAACACACTCTCTTGGGGAAGCACTATAAAGAACTGTGTGCTATCTCTGTTTGCTTGATTTTTTGTTTACTACTCACTAACTGCTAGCAATAATTAAGTAAAATTCAAAGAGACCTATTCACCCCCCCCCCCCCTCTAGGTAAATTAGACTACTAACCTATATACTATCAAGTGGTATCAGAGGGAGGTTGGTCAAAAAGGACTTAACAGTCTTACCTGATCCTACATAAGAGTAGTCAAATCTGAATCCATTGGCTACCAATGGAGTTCTAATGGAGATGGGGTCAATGAAGTTGCCAATATGCAAAAAGGAGACTTTTGGCATTTGGAAGCAAAGGGTTAGTCTATTCATGGAGGCATCATACCCTAGGATTTATATTACTATCCAGGAGGGTCCTGTTGTAGTCACAAAGCCCTCCACTATTGATCCTACAAGACAAGTAGCCAAGTCATATATTGAAATGACAAGGGATGAAATTGCATTGGCCACAATGGATAAAAGAGCACAAAATATAATAGTCGATTCCACCTTCCAAAACATGGTTGATTGTGAAACTGCAAAGGACATGTGGGATACACTGATTGTGTATATAGAAGGAACTGAAGAAGTGAGGGATGACAGGAAATCCCTCCTTAATCAGGAGTATGAAGCCTCCAGGCAACAAAGCCTGGAATGAATAGCTGACTGCTATGAGAGATTCTTCAGAATAGTGAATGAGTTGAGGAACTATGAAAGGGTCGTCACTCATTATGAGCTAAATGACACATTCCTAAGATCTCTAACTAGAGATTGGGATACCAAAATTTGTGCCATAAGAGAGGTGGCAAAGCTGGGTGAGACTATTCCCCACACTTTGTTTGGAAAGCTATTATCCTATGAATTGCAGTTAGGAAGGAGGAGGATACATCCTCCAGTCCCCATGCAAGGGAGAGGATAGTAACTCTCAAAACTGAGAGCTCCAAGAAGAGAAAGGAAAGGATTCCTTCACAACCAAGAAGGGTTGTTAGCTCAAAAAATTTTGAACACAACACATCTGAAAATAGCTCATCTGATGAGGAGTTTGCTGCCTTTTCAAGGCATTTCAAGAAGATGGTGAGGAGGAAGCAGTGGAAGAATAAGCCTTCCTCCTCCTCACATCCCAGGAAGGATCACAACAGATTTGAAAGGAAGCACCCCAAGGGGGACATGTATGATCGTAAACATGTTCAACATGTTTCAAATAATGTGATTTGTTATTGCTGCAGCAAGCCTGGACATGTCATAGCTGACTATCCAGTCAAGAGGAAGGAGAGAGGTGATAAGAAAGCCCTACACCAGAAGGGAAGGATGGGTGAAAAATCCTTCCTAGCCAAGAAGGAGACAAGCTATAGTGAGTCTGAGTCATCATCCTCAGATTCAGAAGAAGAATCCTATATTGGGTTGTTTGCTGCTGAAGAGGATGAGGACTTTCCTGCAGCAAAGATTGGCATCAGGGCCCCTTTGTAACACTCAGACACTGATAAAGAGGAGGATGAAGATGATAGAGAACATCATGGCATAATGGCCATAATAGATGATGATGAAGATAGTCAGGACAATCCCGACATGGTATCAATTCCTCTCACTCCCTCCTCTGATTATGAATCCATGGCAGAACCTGAAGCATTCTCATCGAATGATGAGAGTGGATCATATTCTGAAGTGGTTGTCAATCAATTGATTGATAAGTATGATGCTTTCTTGGATGCTCTAAAAAAGAGCAAGAAGCTAGCCAAGAGGCAAGCTAAGGAAATTGCTTCCCTTCATCTGGCTAAGCAAGACATCACTGAGTCATCTACTCATATGGCTCAAATGAGTAAAGAGATAAGCCAACTCAAGGGAATAACAATAGTCCAATTGAGCACCATCTCCCAAAAGAACAAGGTCATAAAGGACCTTGAGGAGAAGTTTCACAAAGAGAAGAGCCTAGTAGCTCAATTCTCCAAACCCAAATCAGTACTACCTATCATTGACACCTTTTCTTCCCAAACTAATAGGAGAGGATTAGGTTTCATTAATGAGGCAGTAAGTGATGGGAAGGGAGGAAATGGGTAGATTAAGGCCAAGCCTCATACCAACTTTCAAAAGGTGTTTCTTCCCTCCAACAGGTATGACCATGACAGCATGTATGGTCACTGGAAGAATGGGAGTTCCTATAGGAAGGACAATATTCCTTACTACGGTAGAAGAAAGGTAATGTGGATGAGTGCTATGAAAGATCCCCATGATGAAATTCAAATGGACCACTCTGGACCATTTGTTTTTGGTACTTCAGCCCCTTCATCCAAGAATAAGGAAGCAGGTTCTTCCAAGCCCCTCCTAACAAAGCACTTGGCTGATGAAAATCATGCAGTAATGTCTAACAGCTCAGTGTCTGATGCCATCAAATCTTGCCTAGCTGACAAGCCAAGACAATCTGATGTCATTCAAACAAAGACTGTCAGGACTGAACATAGACTGTCTTTCAGCCAAATTATTGCTGAAAGGAACAGGAAGAAGGCTGTTGTCTTCCCTCCTGAACACAAGTATATTGATGCTACTTCCTCAAAGAATGTACAGAGGAGAAGATACAACATTCATGAATGTTGGTGTTGTGGTAAGGTGGGACACATTGCCATAGATTGTTGGCACAATCCCAATGTGCCTAATACAACGAAGAGCTTTCCTGCAAAGGGTGCAGCAGGTGTGAAGATTTCTTTTCCTGCTAACAAAGGCCTAGGACCCAAAAATAATTGGGATCCTAAGGATAAATAAATTGCTTTTTGCAAGATAGTTCATGTACCAACCTAGGGCAAATTTGGTACTTGGACAGTGGGTTCTCAAGGCACATGACAGGTACCAAGAGTCTTCTGCAGGAATACAAAGCTGTGAAAAATGGACCTAAGGTCATCTTTGGTGGATCTGAAAGAGGCATCACGAGAGGTTATGGTATGATATCCAATGGCATAGTCTCAATCACAAGAGTGGCTTATGTTGAAGGGTTGCAACACAACCTTGTAAGCATAAGTCAACTATGTGACTTGGGCTATGTCATTGAATTCCATAATGATAAGTGCTTGATCAAAAAGTCAAATGACTTAGACATCATTTTCTCAGGCACTAGGAGTGGGAATGTTTATTGTTTAGATTTTATATGCAATTCTTCTCTATCTCCAGTGTGTCTTGTGGCTAATGAAAGTAAGTCTCTTTGTGTTCCAAGGCACAAGAGACTTGCTCACATTAAGTACAAGACAATGTATAGGCTATTTTCAAAAAACCTTGTGAGAAATAGTCCTAATTTGAAATGTATTAAAAGTGGTCCCTTTCATGCATGCCAAATGGGTAAGCAAACTAGGGTCACCTTTAAAAGCATTGGCTCCAAAGACACTGAAAGATGTCTTTATCTATTGCACATGGAATTGTTTAGTCCTTTGCCAATTCAAAGCCTAGGTGGGAAGTTGTATACTTTGGTGATTGTTGATGACCACTCAAAGTATACAAGGGTATTCTTCCTCAAGAACAAATCTGTTACTTTAGATATCTTTATAAACTATGTCAAAGCCATTCAGAATGAATTACAATGTACTGTGGTAAAGACAAGAACTGACCATGGTACAGAATTTCAATCTGGGGCAATGACAAGGTTTATTCAAGAATTTGGTATCACCCAAGAATTCTCCTCCCCAAGGACTCCACAGCAAAATGGTATGGCTGAGAGGAGGAATAGGACCTTGATAGAAGCTGGGAGAACACTGCTTAGTGAATCCTCTCTTCCAGAATATTTCTAGGTTGAGGCAGTCAATACTACTTGTTATGCTAGCTCAATAGAGCATCTATCAATAAGGCCCTATGTATAACCCCATATGAGATTCTGAAATGCAAATAACCAACTATTTCATACTTTAGAATCTTTGGTTGCAGATGCTACATTTTAAATAATGGAAATTCTCAATTAACAAAGTTTGCAGAAAAATGCAATATACAGATTCTTGTTGGAAATAGCTCGCATAGCAAGGTCTATAGAGTATTCAACAAGAAAGCTCATGTTGTAGAAGAGTCTATGCATGTAGTTTTTGTTGAGACCAGCTTGCTCTATAAGGGCTGGTCCAGTTCTCCAATTTTGATAGTTAATGAACAAGCGATGCAAGATATATCTCTCCAAGATATACCTAGCACAAGCAAGATCAATTCAGAGGCAGCTATACCTGAAGATGAAGATCAGCAAGCTGCTGAAGATGTTGCTGCTCAAGAAGAACTAAAGATAGCTGACAGGTTGCCAGCAACAAACAGACACCTAAGGGATCATCCAAGAAATATAATTATTGGAGATGAAAACCAAGGAGTGATCACCAGAAGCAGGGCTCACAATGAAGCTCTATTCTTGAGCTTTCTATCACGGACGGAGCCCAATAAATTTGAAGAAGCAAATGAAGACACCTTATGGATTCAAGAAATGCAAGAAGAGCTCTTTCAGTTCAAGAGGTGCAAGGTATGGAAATTGGTTCCAAAGCCTCAAGGACACAACATCATTGGCACCAAGTGGATCTACAAGAACAAGCTTGATGAGAATGGCACCATCATCAAGAACAAGGCTTGACTGGTGGCCAAGGGTTACATGCAAGAAAAAGGTATTGACTTTGATCAAACCTTTTCCTCAGTTGCAAGTTTAGAAGCAATAAGGCTATTCCTTTCCTATGTTGCCCACAAGGGGTTCAAAGTATACCAGATGGATGTTAAATCAGCATTTCTGAATGGCAATCTAAAGGAAGAGGTATATGTGGAGCAGCCCTCGGGTTTTGTTCATCCAACCCTTACCTCTCATGTCTGTTTGCTTAGGAAAGCTATATATTGTCTAAAGCAATCCCCTATGGCTTGGTATGAGACCTTGTTTAGCTTTTTCATCAAGAACAAGTTCTTGAGGGGAAAGAAAGATAGTACATTGTTTCTTAGGAAAACAAAGTGCAAATCTCTCTTAGTCCAAATTTATGTTGATGACATAATTTTTGGGTCTACAGATGACAACCTTTGCAAAAGGTTTGCCAACCTTATATAGGGGGAGTTTGAGATGAGCAGTATGGGAGAGCTCAAGTACTTTTTAGGCCTCCAAGTGAAATAGTCTGATGAGGGGATTTCATCTCTCATACCAAGTACACTAGGGAACTTATTAAACTCCCATCGGATCCAACATTTCCCTAGAAAATGTTGAAAAGGGTAAGCCCTTTGATGAATGCATGTACAGGTGCATTATTGGGTCCCTGTTGTATTTAACTTCCAGTAGACCAAACATTATGTATGCTACATGTGTTTGTGCTAGGTACCAAGCATGCCCTAAGGAATCTCATTACTCAACTGCAAAGTGGATTTTGAGATACCTTAAGGGCAGCCAACATCTTGGCCTTTGGTACCCTAGGAACAATGATTTTGAACTAATTTTCTTTTTAGATGAATATTTTGAAGCTTGCAAAGGAGATAGGAAAAGCACAAGTGGAACTTGTCAATTCCTAGGAAGAAGGCTGATCTCATGGAGCAGCAAGAAGCAGACCAGTGTGACAATATCCACTGCTGAATCTGAGTACATAGCTGTAGGAAGTAGTTGTTCACAACTGTTAGCGATACAACATCAGCTAGAGGATTACAATCTCATGGTAAGTAATTCTCCTTTATATTGTGACTCATCCAATGCTAGCTCTATAGCTAAGAATCCTGTCTCACATTGCAGGACTAAGCATATAGAGATAAGGTATCCTTTTATTAGAGAGCATGTTGAAAGTGAAGATATATGCCTTGAATTTGTCCCCACTTACACAAAAGTAGATGATATCTTTACAAAGCCATTGGATGAGGCAAAATGTAATGCTTTTCAAATTGAGCTTGGTATGTTAAATCTAGAATAGATTTTATACTGTCAAATTATGTATATTGCTCTTTATGATTATTCCTTAGCTTTATTAAAACATGTGCACATGTATCACAAGATTTGATAGGATAAGTTGCTATATAAGACACTTTGTAGCATGCTTAGAACTAGAAATTATCCTAAGTATATGGTTCACTGATAGGCAGTGAGATCGGCTGAAACAACTGAGAAAGTTTCAGCTGAACCATTAAGACAGCTAAGAAGGTCTCAGCTAATCCTAAAACTGTCTCAGCGGTTGACAATATCTTGTCCCAGTGGATCGTCACTCCGTCTCAGCGGTTCCGCTGAGACGGGCTGGTTAAATTAAAACATGCCCTAATTGACATATAAGCAATGTTAAATCAATCAAATTGATTAGTCTAATCAACATGTACACTTAGGGCAAATCTAAACCTAAGACCAGCCAATATAAATAGAAAAGTAATGATTAATTAATTACATCCTTATTAACCTAGCCTACGAGATGAACCCTCCACCATCCCGTCTCAGCGACTTGACCTTCTGTGGAAATGGCACCAAAGATGGCAAAAGATCTTCAGGAAGGTTATGAGATAGTTTGAAATGGATTCCGGCATGCCCCAATAGAGATAAGAGAAGTGATTTAATTTCTATCAGTCCAAGGACTGGAATATGTTCTATCTGAGCCATCCATAATTCTCAGAAATAAAGTTCTGGAATTCTTCAATAGTGCCAAGATGTGTTCCTCTAATTCTTCAAACAATGCCAAAATAGGAAGCATAAAGATAAAAATCTCTCCAAGGAAGATGGAGAAGGCCCTTCAACTAACCTCTTGCAGTGAAGAAGAGGAAGAAGAGGTATCTGAAAAAGATAATGATCAAGCACTACGTGGTGTGAGTATAGTGATGCCAAGACTGGCTCACTAAAGAGAAAGTTCTTCAATCAGAGGGGCAAGCTGCTCTCTGATTTAGTTGGCAAAGCCGTATTGTGTAAGACTGGATCACATGACACCATATCCAGCCACATGTTTGAATTAATGTCAAGAGTCATTCTTACTAAGAAAACATCATGGGCAACAATCCTATTTCAAAGGATAAGAGAATGTCTGCAGGCCCCCAACCTAGGCAGAATTCACTCACTCTACTTTCTAAACACCTACCCAGAAGACTTTGATTAATCAAAAGGAACAAACCTCCATTATCTAAAAAGAATGGATATCAAGACCTTGGACAAGTTCTCAAGGGTCCACCCCATGAGCCAACCCTCTGAGCCCAAGGAGAAGAAGAAATCTTTAGTCAAAGGGCTGAGGAAAGCCAGAATAGTCTGCTCTGATTCTGGGTCAGATGCAGAAGAGGATGTCCCAGCTGTGGACAATCAAGGACCATCCAACAACCCACCAAAAGATAATCTACAAGGAGAACAGGACACTGACGGTCATGAAGGCCATGCTCCTGAGAAAGAGCATTAAGAAGAAAAGGATGATGCTGCTAAAAAGGAGCATCAGAAGGAAAAGACTACTGTTGCTGCTGCTGTTGCTGATAAAGTTGTACAAATTGTGCAATCCTCTTCAAAAGATCATGAGGATGATCAAGGGAACTCTGCTACTGATCTTCAGGGTATGATTGATTTTATTATCTCAAATATAGAGAAGAAATTTAAGCTAATTCCTGCTGAACCAGCAGATTTATGGGGAGATGATCTTGAAGATGATAATGCCCTATCTAAGGGGGGGAAGTAGAGGAGAGGTTCTGATAAGGAAGATATAGGTGCTCCAGTTGAGGGGGAGCATGAAAATAATTCTGAAGAAGCAAAGAAGGATGGCGGAGATGATAAGGATGTTGAAGCCCAGCCTAATGATAAAGCTGAGGGGGAGCATGATCAGCAGACAATGGAGCCAATGTCAACTAAAGACCCCACATCTGCAATATCAACTGACATGATGATCAGTTCAATCAGTTTATTAATTGAAGGTCGGATGAATTCAATTAAAATTATATTGATAGCTCAATTCTATCTGTAAAGAAAAAAGTCATGGCAGAAGTACAAGAGATTAAGGAAGAAACTGCCTTCATCAATAAGCAAATGACAAAATTGTTTGACTTGGCAAAAAAGTCAGTAGTTTCTCAGAACACTATTCCGAGATTAATGGACAAGCATCTTCAATTATCTGAGAATGACATGTCATATGTCAAGAACTATGTGAGCAAAACAGATGAAGTCATAGAAAAAGCCTCCAATCACATTGAAGACTTTGTATGGAAAACAGCTACCACAATGATTGGAGAGGCAGAGAAAATGAAGGATGAGCTCAAGTCTGATTTGGAAAATGCCTTCCAAACTCTTTTAGGTTCTGTAGCTGTTGCCTCCCAGACAATAGAAGCCAAAGTGGTTGAAGAAGCCAGAAAGGGGGAGGTGGCCAATGTTGAGACTAATTCTGAATTAGCTCTCCAAGTGTTGCAAGGAACCAGAATAGCCCTAAATCTTCCACTGTTGGATAATTACAGAAAGGAAGATTTTGACTTTGAAGGGCAAGCTAGAATAGCTCAAAATGCTCAACTTGCAAAGAGAAGGAAAAGAGAACAGGTGATGCTAGCTAAATAATGCATGGCTAAGCAAAGGGAAGAGTGGGGCAATGACCCTGATTATGAGTACTTGAGTGAGGAATCCAAGAGCATCATTCTTAATGCCTAGCTAATCCATGGACAAGTCTGCAAAGACATTGATAGGATCTATCTAGCTGAAGAGTGGATAAGACACCTTGAAAGGAGCACAAAGAGGGAAAGAATATTCAAGGAGAATCTAGTGAGGAAGCACAACCCATGGAGAATGCCTTCTTGATACATTCCAAAGCCATACCTTTACTTCAAGAAGCAAGAAAATAAGAGGAAGCTAGCTAAGATAGAAGCTGCAAATGCAGAAAAGGACACTACTACTGAAGACAAGGAAGCTACTGCCAAAGGGAAGGAAGTTGTTGTTGATAATGCAGAATGCTCAACTTCATCAAAGAAAAGAAAAACATAGATATATGTATTTAGTTTTTCATTAAATCAAATTGTAATTTGAACAATGTTTCAACATTCTGGCAGCAATGAAAGTGATAATTCTGTTGAATTAATTCTGTTTGTGTTACATGTTAATCTTAGTCAAAGCTTAATGTTATTCAATATTATTGCTTTATATATTTTGTGATACCTAAACATAAATAGTTAACAATCTTATTGTTTTGGATTAAACAATGTTTTTATGTTGTCATGAAAATAATCTATCATGACAGTATCTGTAATGTAATATTAATGTTAACATTTACATGTTATGATAAAATGAATGCTATGTAATAATTTTTCATGATAAGTTCTTTTTATGGTCATGTATCTTAGCATTGGTGATGTTCTGCCTTCTTCAAATAGGGGGAGATTGTTGGGAATATTGCCCTCAATGTTCCCTTGATTTGAAGAGGCATCACTCACAATGATAAGTACATATTGTGTTTGATAAACCCCATTTTTTATCATGAATGTGCAGGGTTTAACTATTCTAAGCATTGGAATATTGTTGGTGGTTCACTGTCTGAACAGCTAAGGTGAGCTCACTGTCTCATCTGAACTGCTAAGACGAGGCCAGGAGCTGTTGAGAAGGGGTCTGCCTCAGCTGAGCTGCAGATGGACAGAATCCGTAGAGAAGACAATCTGTCTCAGTGGATCCGCTGAGAAGACAATCTGACTCAGCTAATCTGCTGAGAAGAAGACAGCTCAACCGCTGAGACTGAAGACTGTCTCAGCCCAACCGCTAAAACATATTCAAATCTGGAAGACGACACTGGCGAGATTTTCTTTTGGCCCAAACAACTGCAAAGCTATATAAAGTATGTTATCCTTCTCCATGGTGTGTCAGGGGTCTTTTAAAAGCCATTGAAGATGGGAGGAGAATAAAAGAACATGATAGGGTATCTCAGAAAGCGCTGGTTGTGATTGTTGTTGTATTGCTAAATGCTGAAAAGTGTGAGAGTCATCTACTATTCCATTAACGGCTTTCAATAGCTCTCTCCTTCTGCTTACTGAACCAGCAAGAAGATACAAGGAAAGAAGATAGCTACTCTATCCAGAATAGCAACGTGATCATTTCTCCTCTACTGAAGTGAAGGATCATATAGGAGTAGGTCTGATGATTTCATTCTGCCCAGCTTCAAGGTTGCAGCAGCTATGCATAAACAACAGAAGACAATATCACTGTTGTTATCTGTCGTAAGTTATACTTATCACATTTGTAGGAACTGTATTGTTCTGAGCTTGTAGGGCACTGTGCGTAAGATTGTAGGGTTGTTGAACCTGAGATTATAGGGCATATAACCTGAGAAGTGGGGCTTCTTGATAGGCCTGAGGTAGGAGATCAAGGTGATCTCTGAGTAGTGGGAGTGGAGGCACTTTGAGTGGGTAGGGATGGTTAGCCTAAGGTAGGGTTTGGAGCAAACCTGGGAGATCCTGAGGGATCTGTGCTGTAAGCTCTTAGAGTTGAGATCGGAGGAGTTTGACTTGTCTAACACTAGGTGTAGAGGGAAAGTGGACTACCCATAGACACACTGTCTTGGCGAACCACTATAAAGAACTATGTGCTATTTGTGTTTGCCTGAGTTTTTGTTTACTATTCACTAAATGCTAGCACCAATTAAGTAAAATTCAAAGAGACTTATTCACCACCACCCCCCCTCTAGGTGAATTAGACTACTAACCTATAAATTATCAGATAGATTGGAGGTAGTGATGCCCAATGGATCTCGTATGAGCGCGGATTGATCGAGCTGAGTAAAGGTGCAGATATGGAATCAAGATTTCGACTTGGAAGCATCGTTACTACCACTAGTTGAGTTTGACGTGATCTTTGGCATGGACTGGCTCTCGAAGCAGCGAGCATGCATAGATTGCAATTTGAAGGAGATTACTCTGGGAAAGAACACCGGTGATGAAACCATGTTTTCTAGTGTGCAAGGAGCGAGCAAGACTCTGATGTATGCTCTCCAGGTGGTTAAGGTAGTGAGAAAAGGCGTGGAGTTGTTCTTCACGTTGTTGGAGGATTCAATGCCTAAGCCTACTTTAAGTGATGTCCCGGTAGTGGCGGAGTACACTGACGTATTTCCTAACAAACTCCCTGGTGCTCCACCCTAGCGAGAGATTGATTTCTGTATCGAGTTGGTGTCAGGTGCCAAGCATGTGGCATGCTCACCGTACTGTGTAGCTTCAAAGGAATTGGCAGAGTTGAAGGTACAGTTATAAGAATTGCTAGAGCAAGGCTATATACGTCCAAGTTCATCCCCTTGGAGTGCACCAATCCTCTTTATGAAAAAGTAGGATGGGAGAATGCGTCTATGCATCGATTATAGAGAACTGAATAAGCTGACAGAGAAGAAAAGTTATTTGATTCTGAGAATCGATGACATGTTCGACCAGCTGGTTGGGACGACGATGTATTCTAAGCTAGACTTAAGGTCCGGCTACTATCAGCTGAGAATAAGGGAATGTGATATTCCGAAGACAGCGTTCATTACCCGCTTTTGGCACTATTAATTCACGGTCATGTCGTTCGGTCTTTCCAATGCACCGTCGGTATTTATGGACTTGATAAATAGAACGTTTTGAGAGTACTTGGATCGATTTATGGTCGTCTTCATCGACGACATCTTCGTATACTCTCAGTCCTAAAAGGAGCATGCTGAGCATCTGCACACAATTTTGAGCACTTTAAGGAGGAGTCAGCTATATGTCAAGTTCTCCAAATGTGAGTTTTGGCTATCATCAGTTGCATTCCTTGGTCATGTCATTAGTGGTAAAGGAATCGTGATCGATCCGTCGAGGATAGTGGCTATCCAAGAGTGGCCTGTGTTGAAATACGTGGCGGAAGTTTGAAGTATTTAGGTCTTGCCGGCTACTACTGGCGCTTCGTGGAGAACTTCTCGAGGATTGCACTTCCTCTCACTAAATTGACTAGGAAAGATCAGAAGTTCGTTTGGTTGCCCGAGTACGCATGAGCTTTTGAGGAGCTAAAGAGTCGTTTGACCACAACGCCCATTTTATGCTCGCCATGTGGAATGGAAGGATATGAAATATATAGTAATGCCTAAGGGAGTGGCTTAGGTTGTGCCTTAGTGCAATTCGGGCAAGTAATTGCCTATGGATCCTGGCAGTTGAAGGTACATGAGAGGAACTACGCGGTCCATGACTTGGAGTTAGCATCCGTTGTATTTTCTCTTAAGTTATGGAGGCATTACTTATACGGCGTGAAGATCAACATCTTTACGGACCAAAAGTGCCTCAAGTACCTGTTGAATCAAAAGGAGTTGAATATGCGACAAAGATGGTGGATGGAGTTCCTTGGGGACTACACCTTTGACATACGTTACACTCCCGGGAAGGGAAACGTCATTGCTGATGCGTTGAGTCATCGGGCTCCCGCTCAAGCAAATTGGATTTGGATGCATGATGAGCGTCTAATCCGTGATCTAGAATACAAGGGGATCACTTGTGTTGATAATAGAGCATCTACTTCAGCATTCTTGAACTATATGGAGGTTCAATATGACCTTGCCAATCGAGTTAGACAAGCTTTGGAGCTAGATGAAAGCATGAAAAGTTATAAGGCAGAGACTGTGGATGGGTCTAATGCCGGATTCTCTTTCGGCAATGGTCTTCTTAGGAAAGATGCTAGATTGTGCATCTCGAAAGTGGCCAATCTATGAGAAGAATTGATGTACGAGGCTCACTTTACCAAGTACTCGATTCACCCTGGGAGCACAAAGATGTATATGGACATGAAGAAACTCTTCTGGTGGCCAGGAATGAAGAAATACATTGTTCTATACATGGCAAAGTGTCATACTTGCGGGTTAGAGAAGGTTGAATGTCAAAGGCCTGGTGGGTTTCGCAAGTCTTTACCGATTCCGAAATGGATGTTTGATGATATTTTGATGGATTTCGTGCACGGATTACCGAGATCGCTGCATGGGAACGATGCCATTTGGGTGATCGTAGATCGGTTAACGTAAGTATTGCACTTTATTCCGAACTGGAAAGATGATTCCATTGAAAAGCTGGCAAAGTTGTACGTGGATTGTATTGTACGACTAGACGGTGTTCCCCATAGCATTATGAGTGATCGTAATGGACGTATCATATCAAATGACTGGAAGTTGATCCACCAACTATTGGGAACCAAGCTAAAATTTAGTACGACCTTTCCACCCGTAAATGGATGGGCAGACCGAAAGGACCAATTAGACGATGGAAGACATGCTCAGGATGTGCATCCTGGATTTCGGGAAGAGATGGGAGGACCACCTCTATATGATTGAGATTTCCTACAATAATAGCTACCAGTCAAGTATTAGAATGGCTCCGTTCGAAGCCCTTTATGGTAGGAAGTGTCATATGCCATTGTCTTGGGCTGAAATGCGCGACACAAAGTTATTAATGCGCAAAGATGTGGATGAAGCGAATACGTCAATTCGGGCAATTCGAGAGCGGTTGCTCATTGCCCAGGATAGGCAGGAAAAGTACTAAAATGCAAATAACCGGAACGTCGAGTTTGTCGTTGGTGATTGGGTTAATTTGAAGATCAACCCGTTTAAGGGGGTATCAAGGATCCAATGCTTGAAAAAGCTGAGTCGAAGGTACATAGGGCCGTTTGAGATCTTGGAACGCATTGGCGAAGCTGCCTACCAGCTTGCTCTATCTGTGGAGCTAAGCGGCCTTCCCGACGTATTCCACATTTCAGTGTTGAGAAAGGTTGTGAAAGAGCCTTCACTTATTGTTGCGGTTGACGAAGTGCCAATTGATGGTGGTCTAGAGACGAAAGTCAAGCCCATATGCAGCGAAGACACCGAGGTGAAGCAATTGTGGAACAAAGCCATCTGAATGGTAAAGGTCCGTTGGAACAATTGCGGGAGAGAGGAACTCTCTTGGGAAAGAGAGCAAACCATGCTTGCGGAGTACCCCGAGCTTTTCCTCTCAAGTATGATTTAAGTATTTGTACCTTATTATTTTTATAATTTTGGGCCAAAATTCTTGTAAGGGAGGTGGAGTTGTAACACCCCACTTTTGAGAAATTGAGATGAGTACGGAATTACTGCCAGAATTCGTCGAAAGCACTCATGTGGTCTCAATGAATCGTCAAATGGACTCGACGAATCATTGAATGATCTCGATGAATTGGACTTATTCGGCAAATTCTGATGTCTCGAAGATCGTCAAATGATCTCGACAAATCGTCAAATGGTCTCGGCGAGTCTCGACAAATACTAGGTTTTAGCAAATTATCGAAGGGTCTCGAGTGGTTTCGACAAATCATCAAATGATCACGACGATTGTGACACACTCAACGAATTGACATCGTTACTCAACAAATGCATACAGAACACTTATTTCGCTTGTTTCGACTTTTGACGGAAATGTAAGTGTCGGTCATTCATCGCAGCTATCCAGATCCACTTGAAAGGTCCATGTAACGGCTGATATGATTTCAAAGTCCTTTATAAAGGTTTGGGAGATTATCTTTAGGTCTATTCCTACTTTTATATTTTCTCTCCATCGTGAAAAGTCTGAGAGCTTGAGGAAGAAGACGAAGGCATATTCCGCCATTGACGGAGCTCCGAAGCTCCGAATCGCGAGACATTTTCAGATCCACGGAGAGCAGCCCTGTGCGGTTCTTTCCATCCGATTGAAATCTCGGATTCATGGTGCCTAAGAGAGCGGGAAGGGTAACGATCCTTCCTCTAGGTCTTAGGGCATGTGTGGTCCATTCATTCTTTTTCTATATATACTAAGGTTGTTCGGAACTCCGGGTAGATTGTGTCCATCCCCAACATATATTGCATGTAGAAATCTGGTAGACGAATGGATTTAGGCATTTTGTGTGAAGCCTACCCGTGGCCGTTAGCCTAGATCGGTGATGCTTGATTGTGACGTGCATTTAGGTAAAGCCTAGAATGCGTACCGGAGAATGACTCCTTGAGTTATGGCATCGAATTGCGGGACTTGATATTTAGGTGTCTTTCGGAGAGCCTAACAGAAGCCCCATGCTTGGAATGTGGTTGAGGGTGAACCTTCATCGCGAGATTTGAAGTGGAGCGGTCTTGTACCCCCTTCATCGGTTTTGTGTGCGAAGCTTAAGTCCTCTTGCAACGATTGGGTGCTTAGCTACTATCTTGTTGTAACACTTGTATGTGTTAATCCCCTACAGGCCGAGGCGAAGCCGTACCCGCATCGTGAGATAGATCATGACGACTAGTGCACGGTCAAAGCTGAACCGAACCCATTTCCATGCAGATCGGTGAGAGGTCCATAGCTCATGTGAGCCGTGTGATCATGGGAGAGGTCGTGGAAGGTGTTTACCTAGAATGGCCAAAAGCCATTTTCCCACCTAAGGTTGTGTTACTTAGGGTGGGGTTGATTGTGGATTGATGTTATGTTAGCCTCATGCGGTTGCTTAGGTGGTTGTGGGGAACCTCCGGGTGAACCCAACCAACATCATATGCATACCTAGGTTCCCATTTTCTTGATGCTCAACCTAGAAGATTGACTGTGCTTGAAACCTCACCTTTTGTAGCGTAGTTGCACTTTCTTTATTTGTTTACATTTTGCATGTACGACTTGCTTGCAAGTTAGAGGTGACTCACCCCTGAGCCGGCTAGATGGCCAGGGGTGGGATCGTTACACAGGTTGTGGTCAGCTCATAACTAACCCTCGTTTACCTCTTATTGGATGTTGGTGCAGTTGCAGGTGAGCCAAGTGGAAAGTAGCGGGATGAATCCATATGCATAAGTTTGGATTAAGAAGTACTCTATTAAAGAAAAGCATTATTTTTAACAAGTATATTGGATCATGCAATCACAGCCGCTGATTCTAAGATCAATACCGTAAGTTTGCCAGCTCAGGTGCGCGCCCCTTCTCATTCTAAAGTAAAACATATATAAATAAGTCGCATGCCTTGAAATAAAGTACAACCGACATTTGCTCTAAGCCATCACGACGAGTTATCGCAATGCCAAACCTCTACAAACTCGATGACTCTAAGGAAATGGCACCTGTGAAGAACAACAACATCTGCAATTACTGGATATGAGTTGGTACGCGGCAGGTTCAACAATGTCGACGAGGAGATAAAGTTAGTTATTGGGCTAATTGATGCAGTGGGGCTAGAATACATGCTCTTAGATCCAACTACCATCATGCATATAGAGCTTCTGGAGTTCTATACTGAGCCCAAGAAGAGCACTTATGGAAATGCCATCAAAACTAGGGTTGGAAATACCCTTTTGAGGATAATGGCAAAAGGAATCTCCAAGGAACTGCGTCTTCCTCGACTTTCGGGTGATGAAATAGAGGATGAGATCTCAGAGGAAGATTTTTCAACAGCAAAGAGGTGGTGCAACCACAAAGAACAATCACATGGTACCTTAAAGAAGGCTGACTTCAATGTTAAAGGGAAACTTCTGGCTGATATAATAGGCAAAACACTTATGTGCAAACTTGGATCTCATGATAGAATATCCAAGGACATGTTTGAGATAATGACTAGAGTAATTCTCTGTAAGAAAATGGACTGGGCTCAGTTAGTGTTCAATATGATCCAGGGAAGTATTCAAGCACCAAACTTTGGAAGAATCCTTTCTCTTTATCTCATTAACACTCATCAGCTGAATGAAAAGATGGGATCACCCATCCATCACATGAAGAAGATATACCTGAAGATTCTGGAGAGGTGGGAGAAAGTCATCCCTAAAAATGCAAGGAAAGGAAAGAAGGTCACTGAAAGTTAGGACAGCTCATCAGCAGAAGGCAATTGCATAACGAATCCAGAACCACAAGTAGGGACCTTGGTTTCTGATGTGTCAGTGCCTAAAGACTCTGTTGCTGGGCAGAGAAGTGCTTCAGTTGAGGGGGAGACTCATGCTGAGTTCTCAGCCCAAGAGACTGTGTTGCCTATCAAGAATGTAGCTACTATTGAGGGGGGAGTTTCACAATGAACTCCCTACTCAAGAGGTTGAGGAAGCAACTCACACTGAGGTTGCTGTCCAAGAAGACCTAGGAAGCTACAGGATGGATGATGAAGATATTGTCATTGAGGAGGGAAGTATTGAACTAGAAAATCTATGCACAGATTTCATCTTGATTCCAGACAAAGAAACTAAGATGCTCATCAGAGACAGGATTCCCATAATAATCCTCCAAATGATGAGCTCATAGGTAATGATGTTGAGGACCTGCATGGGATGTATCTGGGAAGGAGAAAGATCTTCCAGGTTCATAAGGGAAAGAACAGTTGTAGATAGTAATATGAATGCACTACAATCTCTGGGTGAAAGAGTGGACACATTTTTACAACCAAATCAACTGGCAGATAGCAATCTGGAAATTGTAGTTAGATGGATAACTACAAAAATTGATGATAGTCAAAAGTTGATCATAACTAGGTGCATTAACTCATGAAACTCTAAACACCAAATTGGAGTAAAGTACTCAGAAAATTCTATAGTGCATTGGTGAATCAAGTCAGAAAAGGAAGATCATAATGATAGATGAAGAAATGTCTCTCAAAAGAAAAAGCAATGAAGAATGGGCTAGTGATCCAAACCTTAAATTCTTAAGCCCAAGGTTAAGAGACATTGTATGGACTACATGGAGATACTTTTGGGAAAGTGGCATAGACATATCCAGACACTACCCTTCAAGTGAGTGAGACAAGCACGAGAAAATAGAAGCCATGAGAAGATTGTATAAAAAGCATCAACAGTAAGGAACACTGCCAAACAATGCATCTTCCATTCCTCAGAGATACCTTCCAAAGCCATTCTCCTACTTTGAAAGACAAGAGAAGAAGCTTCAAGGCAATGAGAAGTGTGCAGGGAAGAAAAGGAATTATTAAAGCAGGAGAAGCACATGTGATAGAGCAAATGTTGTTGTAACTCTATTTTATGAACATATGGCTCAATTAAAAAATCTTGCAGAAGTTTATGAAGAACTTGATTATGAATTATTTTCTCTACTTTGATACATGCTTAACCCGAGCTAACAAATTGTTAATAATTAGCTTATTCATGATTAAAGACTATACAGGATAATTGGCAAACAATAGTTATTTTAATTCAGATAAAAAGTATTAATAACCATAATATATATATATATATATATATATAATCTTATGTCATTAAATTGACAATGCATCCTTAAGAAAGCATACAAACTGCTAAGAATGATGTTGCAGCTGACAAACAAGATGTATTCACGCTAATTATGCATAAAGTGTAATCCAAGACAATATCATTTTATCCACAAAATGATATCGTCGTGATGACCAATGATATCGTCGTGATAACACTACGATTTCATCGTGATGACACGACGATACCTAATTATATGTCTATTAATTCAGAATTCTAAAATGAATCCATCACATCTGTTAAATCTGAATAAATCAAACCACCAATACGCGGCTCTTCGCTTCCCACATTAATGTCTTGAAATTAAAAGCACATACTATATTTGCCCTAAAAGTCGTCGAGTACTCCCCGTCTTGTGCAAGTAAACAAGTCGATACTGCTTAGTTCCCACTGAACTATCAAGAGATGGCCCCAAAGTGAGAAGGATACATGTATGAAGGCACTGAAGTAGTAAAAGATGGGTTTCGAAAATCCCCTAATGATATCCAAGCCATCATAAATCTACTGGACTCCGTCAACCTGCAGTTTATGTTGTGTGAACAAACTCTGATAATGAGAAGGGAGGTTATCGAATTCTATTCAAATGCTAAAGATGGTTCAACTGGATAGTCGATCAGAAGTAAGATTAATGAGATAAGGGTGAAAGTGACCCCAAGAAGACAGGCCAAGGTTCTCCAGCTGCCCACCTTTGCCAATGAAGAAGTGGAAGAATTGGTCACTGTTGGGTATTGTATCCACAATAGCCCTGATTTGAAGAAGTCCCCTTCAAACTAAGACGAATTGTAATTGTATCTGATTATGCACTTTAGCTGTGATGTGACAGGTTATTCCACTCTAAGTACAAACCAATGTCAGGTTTCAATGAGTCGTCAAACACAGGCTTGTGCAATGTAATCCCTCATTGTATAGACCAAAGTGTTGGCTCATGTGAAATCTCTCTATTGGGATGTACTTCATTTACAAAGTGCTATAGAAGAAGGACCGGAGCTGATGATGGAATCATTTGAGAAAGGAAAAGAAATTAAGTAAAATTCGATTATATCATTTAAGAATATATAGTCGAATTCGACTATATGGTTTGAATGGATATAACCGAATTCGGCTAATCCCTGTCCGAAAGGTTTATTTTTCTAAGTAAAAGAATAGTCGAATTCGACTAATGAAATTCGGTGAATCTGTTTAGTCGAATCCCTAGAACTGCCGAATTCGACTATATGGTTTAACCGAATAAATTCGGTTAATGCCATTCGGTTAATCCATTTTGCCGAATCGGTCTGCAGGTAGTTTCCGGTTCAATTCAACGGCGTATTCTTTTAGTGCATTTACCATGTACAGTACACGTGGAGCTAGATCCCTAATTCGCGCTTATGACCGTTGGAAGTAGATTCAATAAATACCTAAGGATTATTTCGAGATAACCCTAATCGTGAATTGAAAAATCTCTCGCAAACTACGACTGACGGCCGACTATTCTTGCGCAAACATTTTGTCTCCATCAAAGCCAGCGATTCGTGACTCGTCCTCAAAAGTTCAATCGTCAAGATCAAGATCTACTCATTAGCTCTCATCTTCTATTGATCAAGTCGATTCAAGTTCTCAGATCTAGCTTCAAATCGTTTTCAAGATTTCTTCATTCTTCATTCACAAAGGACTGAAGTTTATTGTTAAGAAGAATAAATCTTTCTCTCAAGATCTGAAGAAGAACTTCATCGGAAGTTTAAGAAGATTATTTTTCAATTTACTGTGTTGTTGTAAGAACCATATTTTAAATCTTGTAGGAAGCTTGCTTCCGAGTTATTGTGTAGATCCTTGTTTGAGGATCGAGTTGTAGGAGCTTGTGTGCTCCGAGTTTGTAGGAGAAGTTTGTTCTCCGAGTTGTTGTAGGAGTATTCTTGCTCCGAGCTTGTAGGAGTTGTGAACTCCGAGTAGTAGGATATTGATTGATCCGAGTTTGGTGAAGTAGCCGAATCTAGCCTTGGAGTGCTAGATAGGCGAGGCGGGAAAGTGGACTACCCACATCGGGGAACCACTATAAATTCTCTGTGTTGTGTTTACTTTTCTGTGTGCTTTTACTTCCAATATTTTTATTCCGCAAAAAGACACAGAATCTACCTATTCACCCCCCCTCTAGGTGATTTAGGTTGCAACTAGATACTTTCAATTGGTATCAAAGCTAGGTTGTTCGCAAAAGGATAACACCTTGAACAAGATCTCCAAATCTAGTCGCTTGATCAAGCATGTCTGGAATGGAAAGATCAAAGGATTCTGTCAAGTTGCCAGTTTGCACCAAAGAGAATTTCCCCATGTGGAAGGAAAGAGTTAGATTCTACATGGAGGCCGCCGATCCAAGGATTTTTCAAATAGTGGAAGAAGGTCCACATGTTCCTACAAAGCCTTCTTCAATAAACTCTACAATCATGATTCCGAAGAAAATGTTAGAACTTACTAAAGATGAGATCGCTCTTGTCGCTCTAGACAAGAAGGCAAAAAATATCATAACCGGTGCAGTGGATGACTCGATGCTGCAAAATCTGATTCACTGCAAATCTGCCAAAGAGATGTGGGATTCTCTAGTTGTTCTGATGGAAGGTACTGAAGAAGTGAGGGATGACCGAAGATCGTTGCTGAACCAAGAATACGAAGCTTTCAAGCAAGATCCAAGAGACTCCATTTCTGAAACCTATGAGAAGTTCTTTAAGATCGTAAATGGTCTTAGGAACTATGACCGTGAATTTTCTGTTGGCGAACTGAATGATAAGTTCTTGAGATCCCTGACGAAAGAATGGGATACCAAGGCCATTGCAATCAGAGAATTCGGCAAGTTGACCACTATGGAGCCGCAAATCTTATTCGGAAAACTTTTGTCACATGAGCTCAAGCTCAGCATCAGGAAAGCTGAGGAAGAAGGCAACATGACTTCAGGGAAGGAAAGATCCATGGCACTGAAAGCTGAAGGATCAAAGAAAAGCAAAGTCAAGACATCCATAAGAATTCCGTTATCAGAAGAAGATGATGAGTCTGCAAGCTGCTCGTCAAACTCTGACATGTCTGACGGAGAATTCTCACTTCTCTCCAAGCAGTTCAAAAGACTTCTGAATAAAAGAAAGCAGAAGAGAGGCCAATCTTCTGCTTCAGATCACAGAAGATCAAGACGTGATGGTGATCATCACAAGAAGGACTACAATAATGACAGGTATAAATCTAAACTGAACAAACATGATTCTACTGACATTATTTCCTATTGTTGCAATAAGCCAGGACACGTAATTGTCGAGTGTCCATATAAGAAGAAGGAAGGATCGAAGAAGGAAGAAAAGAGATCCTTCAAAGGAAAGAAGAAGGAAAAAAGCTTCCTCGCTAAAAAGGTCAAGACTCTGAGCGATAGCGACACTGATGCGTCAAGCTCAGAAGAGGAAGCCTACTTTGGGCTTATGGCACAATCAGATGAAGAAGCAGGCGACCCCTCTTATAAGGGGAAGGTAAACTCTCATACCCCTCTTTCTGCTTCTGAATGTGAGACTGCATCCGTTGCAAATTATGGCTACTCATCAGAGGAGGATTCAGATTTAATGACTCAGTACAAAGCCCTTGTGAAGGGATTTGACAAATGTCGCAAGGTCGTCAGATCCAAGTCAAAAGAAATTGAATCTCTCAAGACGGTGGAATTAGCTTTGAGGGAGGAAATTGAACAATTAACGCCTCTCAAAGATGAAATCCAACTCTTGAAAGACGAGCTGAAAAGCTCCACTGAGTTGTTGAATCTTAAGGAGAAAACTATAAATGAACTAGAAGATAAGTTGAAGGTAGAAAGAAAGCTCGTAGAAAGCTTCTCGAAGCCTAAGACTATTCTTCCACTCATTGATAGGTTTTCTGCTCCTGCGAAGGGTAGTGGCATTGGTCATGAGGCTGAAACTAGTAAGGCTGCTGAGAAAAGAGCCATGAAAGGAAAAGGAACTGGAAATCAAAGTCAACCTTCATTCAGGAAGGTAGTTTTTCCGACAAATCCATTTGACTTTGACTCATCCTATGGTCACTTTGCTAGACCAACACATGTTGAATCTAGCAACAGATATCAAGGATGGACCAGACCCCGGAACTTTGATGTGTCTCCATTCAAAGATCATCATGAAGAAGTAATCCTCAAGGATCACGGTCCATTTGTTCACGGATCAGCTGCTAAGAAGGCCCCAAAGATCAAAACGATTGCACCCAAATCTGTTGAGAAGAAGTTGGAGCCATGTGTGTGCTGTCACCATTAGGCCCCCACTTCTAAGAAAGCGTCTTATAAGAAAGCATCTTATAAGAAAACTACTCATGTTGCACCTCCCGTTCAAAAAGCAAAACAGGAGACAAAGAGAAGGTACAATCGGTTCGATTGTTGGTGCTGTGGCAAGGTTGGTCACTTTGCCGTAGATTGTTGGTTTAATCCAAGAAATGTCCTGACTCCACAAATTAACAATGCAAGAATGACCCCTCACAATGTTAACATTCCAAGTGGCGGTCATCTAACAAGAAGCCAAGGACCAAAATCGATTTGGGTTCCTAAGGGCAATTGATTATTTATTGCAGGTATGTCCAAAGGCCAACTCAAATCCCATATGGTACTTGGACAGTGGATGTTCACGGCATATGACCGGAACAAGAAGTTTATTACAAGAGTATACCCCTGTGAAAGATGGACCAAAAGTTATTTTTGGAGGGTCTGATCGGGGAATCACGAAAGGCTGTGGTATGATTACCAACGGTATAGTCTCTTTCACAGATGTAGCTTATGTTAAAGGATTACAACATAATCTCATTAGCATAAGTCAACTATGTGACAAAGGCTATATGGTTGAGTTCTACAAGGACAAGTGCTTGATAAAGTCGTCTGATACGTCAGAAACTATTTTAACAGACACTCGGAGTAGAAATATTTTCTGCTTAAATTTCCTTTGTTTAGACTCTTCTACACCAGTGTGTCTTTTAGCAAAAGATAGTGCATCTCTTTGTGACCAGTGGCACAAGAGACTAGCACATATTAATTTCAAAACTATAAGTATGTTATTTTCTCACAATTTAGTTCGTGATGCTCCAAATGTTAAGTGCATTAAAGAAAGACCATGTCATGCATGCCAAATGGGTAAGCAGACTCGGGCTACCTTTAAAAGCATTATTGGCAAAGATTCTACCAGATGCATATATCTACTACATATGGACTTGTTTGTCCCATGCCAATCCGAAGTTTAGGAGGTAAGTCTTATACGTTGGTTATTGTTGATGACTACTCACATTTTGCTTGGGTATTCTTTCTGAAACACAAGTCAGACACCTTTGCTTCTTTCACCACATTCGTCATGCAAATCCAGAATGAGTTGGAATGTTCTGTGGTCAAAATCAGAAGTGATCATGGTACAGAATTCAAGTCTGGAGCTATGACCGAATTTTGTGAAAGCCTAGGTATCTTTCATGAGTTTTCCTCTCCCGTACTCCACAACAAAATGGAGTAGCTGAGAGAAAGAATAGAACACTCATAGAGGCCTGCAGAACAATGTTGAGTGACTCTTCACTACCAGAATACTTCTGGGCTGAAGGCATCAACACTGCTTGCCACGTGCAAAATAGAGCACTGATCAACAAGAATCATCATAAAACTCCTTATGAACTTCTGAAGGGCAAGAAACCAACCCTGTCTTATTTTAGAATTTTTGGTAGTAAATGCTTCGTACTTAATAACGGGAAATTTTACAAAACTAAATTTAGTGAAAAATGTTTTGAAGGTATTTTTGTAGGTTATAGTAGCCATAGTAAGGCATATAGGATTTTCAACAAGAAAACCCTGGTTGTAGAAGAAACTTATAATGTTATATTTGATGAGACGAGTATGCTTCAAAGCAGCTCTTCTAGTGTCTTTGTTGAAGATGCAGATGCAAGGTTCAAGGAACTAAACTTAGAAGAAGTTGTAAAGGAAGACGTTCCAAAGTCTATTGAAGTAAATATTCCGTCTACATGTGAGGAAGATGAACCTCAAGAAGATGAAGATGTACCCGAAGTGCAGGAACCTCCGGTCATCAAAATGCTGGAATGATCAGACATTTAAGGGACCATCCTGCTGAGCAAATTATTGGAGATACCCATGTCGGTGTAAGAATAAGAAGAGGTACAGCTAATGAAGTTTTGCATTTAAGCTTTCTATCACAGGTTGAGCCAAAGAAATTCGATGAAGCAAAGAACGATGCTTCATGGATCATCGCAATGCAAGAGGAACTCAATCAGTTTAAGAGATGCAAAGTGTGGAAGTTTGTACCCAGACCCAAAGGACAGAATGTCATCGGAACAAAATGGGTATTTAGAAACAAGCTGGACGAAGATGGTGTGATCATCAAGAACAATGCCAGACTTGTTGCTCAGGGGTACAGACAAGAAGAAGGGATCGACCTCGATCAAACATTTGCTCCCGTGGCAAGGCTCGAAGCGATTCGGTTATTTCTAGCGTATGCTGCTCACAAAGGATTTAAGTTCTATCAAATGGACATGAAGTCAGCCTTCCTTAATGGTGATATAAAGGAAGAAGTATACGTAGAACAACCCCAAGGTTTCGTCGACTCCTTTTTTCCTGATTATGTTTATTTCTTACGAAAAGCTTTATATGGTCTCAAGCAAGCTCCCCGTGCTTGGTATGAGACACTATCTAGCTTCCTTCTTGAAAACAAATTCACAAGAGGAAAGATAGACAAGACATTATTTCTTAGGGAAGTAAAAGGCAAGATTTTGCTATTGCAAATCTATGTCGATGACATCATCTTTGGATCTACCGATGATAACCTCTGCAAAAAGTTCTCTAACTTGATGCAAGGGAAATTTGAAATGAGCAGTATGGGAGAGCTGAAGTATTTCTTAGGACTTCAGGTAAAACAATCTGAGGATGGATTTTCATCTCTCAGACGAAGTTTACCAAAGAGTTAATTAAGAAATTCGGAATGGAGAATGCAACCTCTATGAGGACTCCAATGGGTTCAACTATGTCTCTAGATAAGGATGAGAAAGGGAGACCTTTTGATGAAACCAAGTTTAGAAGCATAATTGGATCCTTGCTCTACCTTACTGCGAGTAGACCGGATATAATGTTCTCAACATGTGTTTGTGCTAGATTTCAGGTGAACACTAAGGAATCTCACTACTCCGCTGCAAAGAGGATTTTCAGATACCTTAAAGGCACACCAAATCTTGGCTTATGGTACCCAAGAAGTAATGATTTTGAGCTAACAGGTTTTTCAGATGCTGATTTTGCAGGAAGCAAAGACGACAGGAAAAGTACTTCAGGAACGTGCCAATTCTTAGGGAAACGGCTTATTTCCTGGAGTAGCAAGAAACAGAATTGTTTTGCTATTTCAACCGCTGAATCGGAGTATATCTCCGCAGGTAGTTGTTGTGCACAATTGCTGTGGATAAGAAACCAACTTGAAAACTACAATTTGAAGCTTAAGGAAATTCCTATGTACTGTGATTCATCAAGCGCTATTGCAATTGCCAATAATCCGGTGTCTCACAGCAGGACGAAGCACATTGAGATCCGTTACCACTTCATCCGGGAGCATGTGGAGCACAAAGACATTGATCTTAGCTATGTCACAACGGATCGTCAAATTGCAGACATTTTCACAAAGCCGCTCGACGAATCGAAGTTCAAATATTTCAAAATGGAGCTTGGCATGTTAAACAAAGAATCTTAGAAACAAGCTCAGAAAATCAGAAAATTCCTTCTCCCAGAAGATAGAAATTTGAATAGTCAAAATTTTCAGAAGATTTCATCGAATTGCATTCGACTATACCATTTAGTCGAATTCGGCGATTTCAATTAACCGAATCCGGCTAATCGAATCCTATTAACCGAATTCGGCGAATCCTATTAATCGAATTCGACTAATCCAAATAGCCGAATGACGAATCTTCCGAAATTCCTATTTTCTTCTTATCATTTACTGGAACTCGAAGAGACACGATTTAAAATATCAGGTACGCGCTCTCTCTCCTAATTTCCAACTCTATATAAATGATTCTTAAAAGAGAAATTCGAACGCATCGCACTCCCGAATTCATCCGTCGCTTCACTTCCGACTCCGAACTCCGTTCGTGCGATCCTTCCGCCGGTTCGTCTCCCTCGATCTTTCTTCTCCAAAATTCCGTTCGCAATGTCTAAGAAGCAGTCAAGCAAGTTGCTCTCCGGCAGTGAGCTCGTAAGAACAGGATTCGATAGCTCCATGGACGAATTTCGCAATGTCGTGTTGGCTCTTGAAGTTACAGGACTAGGCTTCATTCTCGAGCATTCGTGCAAGGTCCTTGAAAAGGAAGTGTTGAAGTTCTTCAAGCACGCAGAGCTCAGGAAGCAAGGGTCAGTGATAAAGAGCAAGATAGGCGATTTCTCAGTCAAAGTTTCACCCTCTAAATTGACTAAACTTCTCAAACATCCAGTGGTAACCGAATCAGATGATTTCTCCTCCAAGGACTTCAAGAAGGCATTGTCGTTTTGTGGATTGCCTAAAGGAACTAAATCCATCTATCGGAAGCACATGAATGAGGAAGGGAAACTGCTCTCAGATATTATGGGGAAAATTCTTTTGTGTAAAGTTGGCTCTCATGATTACATCTCAAATGATATGTTCAAATTGATCGGCTCAGTAATCTGCAGGAAAAGGGTTGATTGAGGCAGCGTGTTGTTTGACAGAATTTCAGCTAGTCTGAACACTCCTAACTTTGGAAGAATTCTCTCGTTATATCTCAATCGCTTGGACAAAGTCAGATTCAGCATGAAGACAGGAACCCCTCTCCACCATTTTAAAAGAATAGATTCCTCCATGATTGAAAGATGGTCCAGGAAAGTTGGTGAGACCAAGGTACTGACTCCCGTTGTTTCAAAAGCTAAAAGGATCCTTCGTGATGAGTCTGAAAGGGACTTCGACAGTATCTCTCCAGTCTCCTCTCCTGAAAAAGAAAGTGAAAAAGAACGTGAAGCCTCCAAGGGGGAGTGTTCTAAGCTACCAGAATTAGGCACATGAGATTCTCATGTAGTCTCTCCAGCTCCATCTCCAAAGATTTCTTCTCCTCACAGCTCTCATTCCAAGGCAGATGACAATGGTGGTAGAAATGATGATAGTGATGGTAATGATGAAGGGGGAGATGACCCTGATGCTGATGCAGTGAAGATAGATAAGTCAGCAAAGGGGAAAGATTCTCTTCCAGTCGATGAAATCCTCGCTCAGATTGAGGGGGAGAATGTCCATTCTGATCATTCTCATTCCGCAGCAGACAAGCAAGATAAGACAGAGCAAACTCCGCCTCCTGAAAATATTACAATCATTATTGGAGATGAACATGAAGCAGGGCCTTCTGCCTCTTCATCCAGGATGAAAGAAAAATCAGTGCAACACCCCAAAATTCACAAAATTCAGATCACTGTTGAAGATAAGAGAAATGAAGGCTCCACCCCTCCTCCAGTTAAAAATGATGATACCCTTGATGCTCTTCAATTTTATCACTATATGAATGATGTAGATTCAAGTGATTTTCTGGTCGCTGAGGATGATTTTGGAATATCCTCTCGAATCCAATCTCAACCTCCCTCTGCTGAAGACTCCATGATGATCAATTTGGAAGAACTGCTTGTAAAGCAGAAAAGATTCTTTGAATTTGCTCTCCATCAGGTTTTTGACAAGACCAGAGCCATAGAGAAGGGGATGGGAAATCATTTACATTCAGTAGCTCACAGTTTAGACAAGGTCAAAGAAAAGCAAGATGAATATTTCTCGATGGGTGCTTCCACCCTAAAGCATGTAGTGGATGGATTACACTCGATTTGTGATAATTCTACAAAACTCTCTGAAAATCAGCAATATATTTTTGAGGATGCAGTGAGGGGAAGATCGGCCGGTCAGAACTCTCTCCAAAGTGTAAAGAATGAAATTATCCAAACCCTGACTGAAGAAGTCAGAAAGGGGGAGGAAAGATTGCATGAAAGGATTCAAACGCAAATTTTTGATTTGAATAGAGAGATCGAAGGAAGAATTCAAGAATCATATATGAATGTTCAATCCCAGCTTTCAGAAATTTCAAGAGGGATTGATGTCAAGTTTCAAGATTTATATGGTTATCTGCATCAAAATCAAATGTGGTTGCACAATGAATTGTCAAGATGCTATGCCCATGGTTTTCAAGGGCCAGGCCAATCTTCTGCGCAGCCAGCGTTTCCGTCTGAAGAATTCTATCCAAAAATTCAATTTGCTGCTCCGTCTGAACCTTTTATTCCTCCTGAAAATTATCATTGGTCAGACGATGAAGAAGAAAACTTCAGGAAAAGAGCTAGAGTTGATCAAGGAGGATCAAGCTCAGGTGGCTTTTTGCATGATGCTAGAAGGGCTGCAGGTCCAAGATCTCTAGAACCAAGAGAACCTCATCCCAGGAAGATTGTTGGAGAACTGTGGAGTCTGGAATCCAGGAATATCATTTTGGACACTTATAATCTCGTGATGAACTTTAATGAATCTGTCGACAATTACTATGATAGAGATGAGATCCACAAATGGGAGATGGCTAGGCTCAAGAGAAGAATTCACTACAGGAACCATCAAGATGATGAAAAGCCTCCTTCTCCTCCTCCATGATATTTTCCGAAGCCAAAAGCTTACTTTGTCAGACAATTGAAGAAGATTCAAAAGGGAAAGACGAAAGAGAAATGATGGATGCTTGATCGCTAGACTCTATTTCTCTTTTAAGAACATTTATATATTACTGTCAAATTAATTTTTGGTGGACTTAAGTTTTTGATGCTTTTATATATCCACATAGTTCAGTTCTTTACTTTCTTATATTTATTATTTCATGTGCAATTCACCTTAGTATATAGGGTTCTGACTTCTTCAAATAGGGGGAGATTGTTGGGTATTGTATCCATAATAGCCCTGATTTGAAGAAGTCCCCTTCAAACTAAGACGAATTGTAATTGTATCTGATTATGCACTTTAGCTGTGATGTGACAGGTTATTCCACTCTAAGTACAAACCAATGTCAGGTTTCAATGAGTCGTCAAACACAGGCCTGTGCAATGTAATCCCTCATTGTATAGACCAAAGTGTTGGCTCATGTGAAATCTCTCTATTGGGATGTACTTCATTTACAAAGTGCTAGAGAAGAAGGACCGGAGCTGATGATGGAATCATTTGAGAAAGGAAAAGAACTTAAGTAAAATTTGATTATATCATTTAAGAATATATAGTCGAATTCGACTATATGGTTTGAATGGATATAACCGAATTCGGCTAATCCCTATCCGAAAGGTTTATTTTTCTAAGTAAAAGAATAGTTGAATTCGACTAATGAAATTCGGTGAATCTGTTTAGTCGAATCCCTAGAACTGCCGAATTCGACTATATGGTTTAACCGAATAAATTCGGTTAATGCCATTCGGTTAATCCATTTTGCCGAATCGGTCTGCAGGTAGTTTCCGGTTCAATTCCACGGCGTATTCTTTTAGTGCATTTACCATGTACAGTACACGTGGAGCTAGATCCCTAATTCGCGCTTATGACCGTTGGAAGTAGATTCAATAAATACCTACGGATTATTTCGAGATAACCCTAATCGTGAATTGAAAAATCTCTCGCAAACTACGACTGACGGCCGACCATTCTTGCGCAAACATTTCATCTCCGTCAAAGCCAGCGATTCGTGACTCGTCCTCAAAAGTTCAATCGTCAAGATCAAGATCTACTGATTAGCTCTCATCTTCTATTGATCAAGTCGATTCAAGTTCTCAGATCTAGCTTCAAATCGTTTTCAAGATTTCTTCATTCTTCATTCACAAAGGACTGAAGTTTATTGCTAAGAAGAAGAAATCTTTCTCTCAAGATCTGAAGAAGAACTTCATCGGAAGTTTAAGAAGATTGTTTTTCAATTTACTGTGTTGTTGTAAGAACCATATTTTAAATCTTGTAGGAAGCTTGCTTCCGAGTTATTGTGTAGATCCTTGTTTGAGGATCGAGTTGTAGGAGCTTGTGTGCTCCGAGTTTGTAGGAGAAGTTTGTTCTCCGAGTTGTTGTAGGAGTATTCTTGCTCCGTGCTTGTAGGAGTTGTGAACTCCGAGTAGTAGGATATTGATTGATCCGAGTTTGGTGAAGTAGCTGAATCTAGCCTTGGAGTGCTAGATAGGCGAGGCGGGAAAGTGGACTACCCACATCGGGGAACCACTATAAATTCTCTGTGTTGTGCTGTGTTTACTTTTCTGTGTGCTTTTACTTCCAATATTTTTATTCCGCAAAAAGACGCAGAATCTACCTATTCACCCCCCTCTAGGTGATTTAGGTTGCGACTAGATACTTTCAGTCACCAAGTAGAACCTAGAAGATGCCCTAGCATGGTGTGGGCACTCCAGGATGACCTACGGGTCTTTGGAAAGGAATAATTTCAATCAGCAGGGAAAGATGCTGGCTGATATAGTAGGGAAAACCCTCCTCTGCAAGGTATGGTTACATGATAAGATATCCAAATAGATGTTTGACCTAATGTCAAGGATTGTCCTGATCAAGAAAATAAATTGGGCTCAAGTCATCTTCCAGAGAATTCAGGAAAGCCTTCAAGTCCCAAACTTTGGAAGAAAACTATCTCTTTACTTACTCAAGTCATATCCTGATAACTTAAAATGAAACTGGGTGTCGAGATACATCACATGAGGAGAATGGACAAAAAGTATTAGAAAGATGCGAAAAGGTTCCGACAAAGTCTCCAAAAAGGATGAAGACCGCAAAAATGTAGAAAGTGAAGAAGAAAGCTCTTCTACAAAAAGTGAGTCTATGCACAATCCAATTTTATCAAGCTCTGAGGAGCAGGTGGAGCAGAGGAATGTCTCACTCGAAACTTCAACGCTGAGCATTGAATCCAGGACCACCGCAGGAATATATCAAGGAAATGTTGAAACTTAGGGCGAGCATGACACTGAGCTCCCTGCTCATGTGGAAGCAGTGATAAACAAGATCACTTAGGCTGAGAATGATGTCCATCCTGGATTAGCAGTTCAAGAGGACCCAATTGAGGCTGAAAAGGAACCAAATCAAGATGAGTTGGCTGTCAACACAAGCAGAGATCTGTTAACTATTGAAGGATTGACTATTCCTAGGGATGAAGTGAGACAATCCTCCTTCAGAAGATCTCCTTCTCCCATATTTGATTAGGCTAAAGGAATGGATGATTATCTGTCTATTGTAATAAAGAAGAATGCTGAAGGAGAACCTGAAAAGCCCAACTCTTCCTCAGGACAAATGTTAGAGGATTCCTCTCTTCTGCTCCAAATAAGGATGCTCTTGGATGAGCAAAGAAACAAACTTGAAAGCAATGTTGACACTGCTGTCAATGACATAAGAAAAGACATGTCTAGTGAGACTACTAGTCTAAGAATTGAGATGAAGTATCTGCAAGAGAACAATGCCAACCAGCTAGAACTCACTCACAAGCGTCTAGCTGATATCATTGAAAATCAGGTTGTAACCTCTAACAATCTAGATAAAGCCTACATAGCTACTACCAGCAAATGACTGAGCACAAAATAATAATTCAAGAAATACTAGATCTCTGCAATCAGGAATTGGACAGCCATCTGCTTGAAACTAAAAATCATCTAGAAAAAGGAATCCACATGCTAAAGGACAAGATTTTGAATCTTCAGGGGAGACTACAAATGGACATTTCAGAAGAAGTCGTAAAAGGGGAGAGATATATGATAAAGGCTAGTGGTGAGCATGCCATTTGGATCTCTACTACAATCAGGGATATAATGAATCTCCCTCTTATTTTCTATGATGAGCATGCTGATATACCTGCTAATATACCTGATGGTGTTGTTGAACAAAGGAAAGGAAAGGAGATCATTGATGAAGATGAAACAATGTTGAGAAAGAAGAGATATAGAGACAAAATAAAGAAGAAAGAAGATTATGAGTAATGCATCCCTAAATCAAGGGAAATAATCTTAAGTGCATGGGAGCACATTAAAATAAACAAGACTGAAAGAAGAAAATTGTGTAGCTCCCAAGAAAGGACCATGCTTGAAAATCAAGAAAAACTAAAAAGAAACCACAGAAAAGACAAGCTGGCAGGAAGAATCCCAGCATATGCACAAGAGCCACTAAGATATCATCCTAAGCCAAATGGATACTTTACTAAGCAATATGAAAATAAATAGGAGGTTGGTGTCAAGAAAGCAAGGAGTGATGTAGTTCTAAAGGAACCAGAAGCATAGATGGCTGCTTTATTTTGGGCAAATATAGAATTGCTGGAAATTTCAAATACATTTCAATATTTATAAATTCATAGAAAGATGATGTCTCTTACATTGTTTCTTATACAGTGACCATTTCATATCATATATCATATGTTGATGCTCATACAATCTAAAATGATATGATCTTATTATTTGTTGATTTTCATTATATGTGCTTTATCATTGAATGAGTTATGACTTCTTCAAATAGGGGGAGATTATTGGGAACATTGCCCACAATGTTCTAGATTTAGAGAAGTCCCCAAGTCAATGATAAGTACAATTTGTATTTAATGTTCATTTAATGTGACATGAGAAGATTGGAACATCATACATACTAAGTATAATGTATAGGGATCAAGCAAAAATGAGACAAATATCGTCGTGACAAAAAGATACACACGACGATAACGCTGAGATTATTCGCAGAAGACAACAAAAGAAATAAGTCATTAATCGTCGTGACCATAAGAATTACACGACGATATCGTTGTGTCAACAAAGTACACATGACGATATCATTGCGAGAACACTAAGAAATAACTCTGTCAAGGAATCATCATGACAACAAGTATTACATGACGATATCGTTATATCAATAAGTATCACATGACGGTATCATTGAGAAGATTCATGAAGGGTCTAGGCTTATCGCTGAGAAAGGAAGGGTATCGTTGAAAAGACTATCGTGCTAAAGTTCTTCAGAATTCATATGTAAAGTATCTGACAAAGAAGACATATCATCATAAAGTGGCTATATCGCCTTGAAGACTAAGTAAAAGATCGTGGAGACAGCTTGCAACTGAAGTAGTAGTCAGAATGATATAAACGACGTCGATGAGAAGACATCACGTTGATAAGATGATCTCAATGATATTGATGAGAGGACTTGTTGAAGCCAAGCGGTCTCGAAGGATTGAAGCCGCGCGGTCTCGAGTCAGCGGTCTGTGCGGTCTCCCAGAATCAGACAGCTGCTCCTCTTCAGATATGCGAGATCGTGCCAGATGAAGGTCGGCGATCTCTAGCTCTATCAGACAACTGTTTGATAACCGCGGTCTGTGCGGTCTCCCAGCATCAGACCGCCACTTCTCCTCAAGTTTGTGAGGTCGCGTCTTATGAAGGTCAGCAACATTCCGCCTCTCCAAGCGGTCTAGAGCCAGCGGTCTCAGCGGTCTCCAAGTACAAGACTGCCGGTTCTTCTCGGATATACCAGATCGCTTCTTATGGAGAGAAGCGGTATGGCCCTCCCGGTCCCTCCCTTATGGGGGAGTGTTCGCCAGAACGATCTAACCGTCCGACGGTCTCCTCTGTCACATGACCTTCCTCCTGTCGTGTGACTGCCCGACCTCACTCCAGATCGCAAAGGTCGATGCGGTCTCATTATTCCTGATCGCCCAGACCGCCCAGCTCTCTTGTGTGCTGTGTATTTGTATTTAGTCCCACATCGTATATTTGTATTTTATTGTTTCCCTCCTAGTCTATATAAAGGAGGCAATACACTTGTAATACTTAGATTTTTGGAAATAAAAAATTCATGTTATTTTCAAGTTCTCACATGGTATCAGAGCTATCGATCTCTTCTGCCGGTCTCTCTTTTCTAACCGCACAATCCATGCGATCTCCCATCTCTCTCTTCGACCGGACTTTCTCCTCCTGACTGCGCGATCTCAACTGTCTTCACGAGACCGCGTGATCTCTCTTCTCATGGGTACCCCATCTGAGAATGCAACCCACCCCCCCAACCCCTGCCAACTCTTGTGACTATTTCTACCTCCTCTGGCAACCTTGGCACCTCCTCCATGCTCACTAGCTCTAATTATCCTGATTAGAGTGTCTCCTTCACCTTCCTCTTACGCTCTTAACGCAAACGCCAACATCTCACCGATGATCCTCCTCCCCACAGATCTCATTGGGAGGCTAGTGATGCTCTAGTACGCACCTGGCTTGCTAACAGTCTCTCTGATGAGTGTCTTCCTATCATTCGTCATGATGAGAAAGTCAAGGCAGCTTGGAGTCATCTTGCGGCCCTTTACTCCAAAGGTGCCAAAACCTCCCACATCTACACCTTATATGCAGATCTCTTTGCCCGCCCAACCATGGATCCCACCACAGCTTATCAAGCGGTTCATGCCCTTGGGGCTGAACTCCTTCAGCATCGCCCCTTCTCTGCTGATCTTGCTGAACAGCATAAACACTTTCAAGAGCTCCTGGTTGTGTGTTACCTTCTCCATCTTCCGGAGTCCTATGATATGATACGACAACAAATCCTTGGAGAAGCTGAATCTCCAACTATTGATGCCACCGCTGCTCGGGTCTCTGCTGTTACCTCCCTTCTCCAACGACCCTTGTTGTCTTCCCCTCCTCCTCCAGAGAGCTTTGCTCACCAGGTTTAACGTGGTCACCCCGGTAGCCGTGGTGGATCTCTTGGTGGTCGTGGACCTCCACGGTACATCTGTTCGCATTGTGGTCGGACGGGTCACACAATTGATCGTTGCAATCTCAAGCATCCTCACCTTCGCCCTCTGGTTGCTGCTTCTCAACCGGGTACTAGATCACCGTCTTCTTCTGTTGCTACCTCCTCAGGTAGTGTGCACGTGGTTACTGAAGGTAAATGGCTTATTGATTCTGGAGCAACAAATCATATGACAGGGAACCCTCACCTTTTTTCCCAGTTACTAGAGCACAAGAATTTACCTCCGGTTTTAACAGCAGATGGTTCTCCCTCACATGTGTGTGGGACTGGAATAGTTCAAGTCACTCCGACCATCTCTCTTCAGAACACTCTTTATGTGCCTACTTTTCCATGCAATTTACTATCAATCAAGGCACTCTCTCAACAATTACAATGCTCTATTATGTTTACTCCGACTAACTGTTATTTTCAGGATCTTCATACGAAGGAGACAGTTGCTACTAGGACTGAGAGTGGAAGCCTCTACTTCCTTGACGTTCTTACTGCTCACTCTGCTTCTACCGTCTCTGATTCTCTCCATCAATGGCACCTCCGTCTTGTTCACCCTCCACCTCGGCTGTTGTACCAACTTCTACCTCACCTCACCAAAGATACCTCTCCTCTCAACTGTGAAGCTTGTCAACTAGGAAAGCACCATCAGGCTTCCTACCCTGCCAAACATGAACGTAGCTCGACTCGTCCCTTTGATCTCCTCCACTTGGACATCTGGGGTCCTCCTCCTACCAAGAATATAGGTGGAAGTAGTTTGTATTTTGTTACTTTTATTGATGACTTCTCTCGATGTACTTGGGAGTATCTATTAAAAGAATGCTCAGAACTTTTTTCTGTTTTCAAAACTTTCTATAATGAAATTTCCACTCAGTTTGGAGTGTCTATCAAGGCTATTCGCACTGATAATGCTAAAGAGTATGTTTCTCATCAATTTTCTGAGTTTTGCATGAATCATGGTCTTATACATCAGACTAGTTGTCCTTATACTTCTCAACAAAATGGGATAGCGGAACATAAGAATCGTCACCTCCTCGACATGGCTCGCACCTTACTCTTCCAGATGAATATGCCCAAAACCTATTGGGGTCATGCCATCCTCATCTCCTGTTATCTCATAAACCGCATTCCCTCCACCCTTCTTCAAGGCTCCACCCCCTTCTCTCTACTATATCCCACCTCACAACCCTTCTCATTACCTCTCAAGGTGTTCGGTTGTACTGCGTTTGTCCACACTCCTTCCCCAGGTCGGGACAAACTCTCTCCTCGGGCAGTTAAATGCATCTTTGTTGGTTATTCTCCAACTCGAAAAGGGTACCGATGCTATGATCCCCTTCTTCGCAAACAATATGTTTCCGCTGATGTCACCTTCTTTGATACTGTTCCATACTTTTCTAACTCTTCCACCTCTCTGCCTCCTGCGCCTAGTCCAACAACACCGCTCATTTACTCTCCACCACCACCACCTACTCTCCCATCTCCACCACCTCTTCCTTTTCCTCCACCAACTCCAGCATCTCCTTCCACCCGTCCTCCTACTCCGGGGCCTTCTCTCCCGACTCTTGGGCCAACACTATCTTCTTCCGATGATGACTCTCCTGCAGATATAGTCGCCACTGAAGACCTCCATATTGCTCTTCGAAAGGGAGTTTGCTCATGTACGCAACATTATATTCACGATGTTGTAACTTATGCTCAACTTACCCCCTCTGCTAGGGCATTTGCTATTGCTATTACAGAGACTGCCACCCCAACCAGTTATCAGGAGGCTCTTGCCATCCCACAGTGGAAGGCTGCCATGGATGATGAAATCTCCACCCTTCAGGACCGTGGCACTTGGACTCTTGTTCCTCCATCTACTGGGATAGATGTTGTTGGGTGTAGATGGGTCTTTGTGATAAAATATCGTGTTGATGGCTCTGTTGACCGCTACAAAGCTCACTTGGTTGCCAAAGGTTTTACTCAGACATATGGAGTAGACTTCTTTGACACTTTCTCACCTGTCGCCCGTCTTACAACCATCAGGGTCCTCTTCTCTGTGGCCGTCAACAAAGGTTGGCAACTCTCTCAATTGGATGTCAAGAATGCCTTTCTCTATGGTGATCTTCAAGAGGTTATTTTCATGGAGCAACCTCCAGGGTATGTTGCTCCGGGGGAGACTCGTGTATGTAAGCTAAAGAAGGTCATCTATGGTCTTAAGCAAAGTCCTCGCGCCTGGTTCGAAAAAATTTAACGAAGTTATCAAGATCATTGGATTTGTCCGTAGTTCTGCGGATCACTCTCTCTTCATTCGCAAGACTTCTCATGGAATGGTTGTTCTGGTTGTATACGTTGATGACATACTTCTCACAGGTAATGATGTTAAAGGTGTCTCCCTTACAAAGAAACATCTCCTCCAACACTTTGTGACCAAAAATATGGGGACTCCCAAGTACTTTCTGGGCATTGAAATATCAAGGAAGCATAGCTCCATTGTTCTCTCACAACGGAAGTATGCTATTGACCTCCTAAAAGAAACAGGTCTTTTAGGTGCTAAACCTGCTAAATATCCAATGGCAATTGGAGACGACAAACTCTGGACTGACAACTCTCCTCCTCTACTTGATAGCACTAGATATCATCGTCTTGTAGGCAAGCTCATCTACCTAACTGTAACAAGACCTGATATCTGTTATGCTGTTGGGAAGGTCAGCCAATTCATGCAAGCTCCAAAGGAATGTCAACTTCAAGCTTCTTTAAAGATATTAGAATACGTCAAGGGATCTCCAGGGAAAGGACTTTTGTTCCAAAGGAACAACCATCTCAAGATAGAAGCCTATTCAGATGCTAGCTACGATGATGATAAAGGAGACAGGAAATCCACATTTGGGTTCTGTATCTTCGTGGGAGGAAATCTGGTGAGCTGGAAGAGCAAGAAACAAGCAGTAGTGTCCAGATCAAGTGCTGAGGCCGAGTACAGGAGCATGGCCCAAACTACATGCGAGTTGAAGTGGTTACGAACTCTCCTTCTAGACTTAGGAGAAGTTTACAACCATCCATTGCCAATGTTCTGTGACAACAAAGTTGCAATCTATATATCTCAGAACCCAGTCTTTCATGAGAGAACCAAACACATTGAAGTGGACTGTCATTTCATCAGGGAAGAAATCACGAAGAAACAAATCTGCACTCCCTTCGTTACTTCGGATAAAGAGCTGGTTGATATCTTCACCAAACCTATATCTTCATCCTTCTCTGATGTGTGTAACAAGCTAGGCATGATTGATATATATGCTCCAGCTTGCGGGGGAGTGTTGAAGCCAAGCGGTCTTGAAGGATTGAAGCCGCGCGGTCTCGAGTCAGCGGTCTATGCAGTCTCCCAGAATCAGACCGCTGCTCCTCCTCAGATATGCGAGATCGTGTCAGATGAAGGTCGGCGATCTCCAGCTTTATCAGACAACTGTTTGATAACCGTGGTCTGTGCGGTCTCCCAGCATCAGACCGCCACTTCTCAAGTATGCGAGGTCGCATCTTGTGAAGGTTGATGCGCAAATCCTGCACACCGCTATAGGCGGTAGCGAGACTGCGATCCGAACGGCAGTGAACCAGTCGTTGTCAAGTAATAATATGAGGAAGTAAATCCCCAAGTATCGAATCTCTCAAGGAACACAGTAAGGTGGAGTTAACGTTCGAGGAAGGACTTGAGATCGAAGTCCTTTGGGTCGGATGAATTGCGGACACGGGGGTTGATTTGGTTTGTGGAAAATAAAGAGAAAAAGCTACAACTACTCCTATGCAATGCCGCTATGCAAAGCTTCGCTCGGCGGGATGGAAGACTACGTAGGCCTTGAACGCACTACTTCGTAAGGGCGGATGGACGAGTAGGCAAGCGGATCGAACTATGCAGGCCTTGAGCGCGCTGCTTCGTTAGGCGGGATGGAGTACGGGCCGCGATGCCACGCTTCGGTAGGCGGATGGGCGAGTAGGCTAACGGAATGAGGGTCGTAAGCACCTCTTCGCAAAGCACACCACTAATAATTGTTAGGGCGGCACAACACAACGAACAATCCACACCACGGGGCACACTTCAAATGAAAATATAACAAGATTACTCAATCACATAGACATGATTTCATACTAATGTTAACAAGTAAAAATATACTTCATCAAAATGTTGGTTCTAGCTACATACGCATCAATAAGAGAAGAATAAGGCAAGAAATCGACCGAATCCGAAGTCTCGTTGTAGATTCACGGTTGGAATCGCCGGGTTGTCAATCTGCGTCCAAGCTCGGTCCGCAACTACGTCCGGGGTAGAGAGAGCTGTCACGACTCTCCAATGGACCCGTCTTCTTCGTGTCACGATCCGGTAGAGGTTGCAAACTTCCTCTTGCTCGATGGAGATGGCGGCTAGATCTTCCTTTGGAGCTCTTGGATGAAGGAGGAGGCCGAGAGGACACTCCGGCTCAAGATTGGCGTGAAGAACAAGCCCGGAGCACCTCTAGATGGTGGGCGGCGATGGAGGGGCGAATCTGGGCGGAACCGGGCGGAAAACGGCGGAAGAAGACGATGGATCCGACCTAAATCGCGAGCAGCGGAATTTATAGGCGCTGGAATAAACAGTGCGCACGGTCAGTGGCGCACGACCAGTGGTCGTGCGCACTAGAATTCGGTGATCGTGCGCTTTGCCTGGACGGAACCTGCAAAGATAGAAATTATAAAATAACATGTTCGCACGACCAGTGGCGCACGACCGGTGGTCGTGCGCAATAGATGAAACAGAACTCATAAAATTACTGTTAAGTGCGCACGAATAGTGGCGCACGACCGGTGGTCGTGCGCACTACAGCAAACAGAACTCGGAAATTAAATGGTAAGTGCGCACGAGCAGTGGCGCACGACCGGTGGTCGTGCGCACTGGCATTGATGGTCGTGCGCACTGCACCAAACAGAACTCATGAAAAAGGTGTTGAGTGCACACGATCAGTGGCGCACGACCAGTGGTCGTGCGCAATAGAACCGGCGATCGTGCGCAGTGTTCCTGTGCAGAATTGCACCGGGAACACTCGCCCGACTCCTATTCCAGGCACAACCAAAAATCTAGCCACTGAAAGTGGCACTTAACAGCGCATGAAAACAACTAAAGACATTAAGCAAAAAATCACACCAAAGTGGGCCTATAAGTGCACCTAGCATAGAATGACCAATATGAGCTAAAACAGGGCTAAAGTGCAGTGAAAAGACTAAATAGATGGCCCAGATGAGTCCATAAAAGTGTATATGATCAGGACTCATCACACCCCCAGACTTAACTGTTTGCGCATCCCGAGCAAACAAATTCTAAGCGAACGGGGAAAGAAAATTAGATGGCTTAAAACTACAATACAGAGTACCATGCGAAGTCGCATGCTCACGTGCATAAGAAGAATAGTAGAGAAGATTTCTGATTATATAAACAGTCTATATATTTCTAAAAGAGTAAAAGCATATTACAACTACTCAAAATGGTTAAAAGCGGTGAATCATTCGGTCATACATACGGAGAAAGTAAACTAAACGCTGAGATGAGCATTGCTCAAGATTGGGATGCCGGACAAACTCCACTGAAATCCATCGGTGTCGGTGACCATAGGCTTGCCCGGTCACATTCTCTCCACGGCACTGGTTTGACTCAAATGCGTGAATCAATAGGACTTTAGGTTTTAAATGGGGCTTGGGTTTAGGTGAGGAAAAACAAAGATAAAAACGACGGCTAAAGCACTAAACCCAAATGAGCTAATGCAGGAAACTATCCTCATTCACCACACAAACATGCGGGTACACAACACCCCCAGACTCGGACTTAACAGCATGGGTGCGTGCACCGCCTACTCCCAAACATAAATCTAAACATAGAGATTTTTTTTTTAATTAAACTTTTCATTCTTCTTTTTCTTTTCAAATCTTTTTCTTCTTTTCTTTTTCTTTCTTTAACAATTTCAGCAAATTTTCAAAGATGCACAACCACATTTTCACAATGTACTACCACAATCAACACTACCAATTTGAAATTTAAACAAAATGCTTACTCTTTGGGTGTGTGACTAGGATTGGAGTTTAGGCTTTGGTGAACAATAGTGGGGCTGAACCAAAAGAATGGGGTAGGCACAACTGGGCTAGCGAGGAAATGATGATAGGAATGGCACAAAGGCTCAACCGGGCCAAGATGATGGCCTATATCACATTCACGCAATTGACTAACCGTATACCCATGCTTCAAGAATCGCTTGGGGCAAGTTCTAGCCACCGAGAAAGATTCTCCTTTCTCCCGACTCAAGCAATACGAGTCTAGCGATCGTTTACACACATCCCTACGCTACCGTTTGATTCACACCGGATTCACCATTTGAGTAGAGTAAACAACATTTACACTAATAGAGAAAAATATAAAACCATAGTATAAAAAGAAATCTAATCTACACAAATCTCTATGCAACCGAGCACTCGACTAGGAGCACTACTAGAGTCAACATTTTACTCTGCTACATAGTCCTAAGCCATCACCTAGACTTTCCCACATAAGCAGAAGAATTAAATTCACTACAGAGCATGCATACAGGCGGGTACGTGCTCAAGTGGGTGCGGTGGTGTGCAATGAAAATGAACAACAATTTAAATGAAATCTTTTAGCATGCAGTGCAATAGTGCACGTGAGCGGGTAAACAAAACTACTCTCCCCCAGACTTAAACTAGACAATACACACAATATATATCTATGAAATTCAGAAAAGAGCTAGGGAAAGAGAGTACCCAATGCTCAGAAATGAGCATACCAGAAGATTGGCGTGTAAGCTAAAATGAAGCTGCAGCATCCGCCATCCAGAATAAGTACCTGCAGGGGTCAGCTCCGCAAAAACAAAAGACAAAAGAAAACTGAAAAGAAAATACTACTAACTAAACATGATTAGAGGAAATAAAAATGCAGAAAAGAAAGATAACTACTGGGGTTATTGTCCTCCCAGCACGACTTATTCAAACTTTAAGAGTTCTAGCTAATGGGCCTATGGAAGGAGAAGTGGACAGGTAACTGGCCTAATATCCGTGTCGGTAGCGGGTACCGATACGGTGATTGAACAGTCACCCCTCTACCTAAATATAGATACCTGTTCCTCACAGGTAGAGGGTAGAGAATGTAAGAAAAGGAGGAGGTCTGGTCCTCACTCATCTCATAAAACACATCCTTGCCTAGCAAGGTATCGTCAACAGGGAGGCAGCAGGAGGAAAAGGCAATGAGTGGAGCTTCCTCAACGGAGGGGGAATAAACCTCCTCACATGAGAGGATACTCTCATCATTGACTTGAGCAAAAAGCTCCAAGTCCTCCTGGGATACCTGTGAAGACTCAACCTGCACAGGCTCGGATGAAGAAAGGGGATCAAGAAATAAAGAAGACGAAGAACATAAATAAACATCAATCGGGGGAGTGATCCCGGTCTCACTCCCAGCAGGATCCAAGGGTAGATCACTATCATCATCGTAAATATCATAGCAAGGGGGACTTGAGAACTCAGGAGCCTCAGTGGTGATTTGGACCTCCTCGTCCCATGAAGAAGTGCAAACCTCCTCATCAGAGAGAGTATCCTCCTCATCCCACCGAGGTGCATCATCGTGTTCAAAGTATTCATTCTCCCCCTCAGGGAAAATGACATCCTCATCCCACTTTGGAGCACCCTCCGAGTCAGAAGCATCACCCAGCTCCTTTACTTCGATAGGATCATAAAGAATATGTATAGAAAAATCTTGCAAAGAAACTGGAGGGACAAAAATATTCGGTTCCTCCGCAAAAAGATCTGCTAAAGCCTCCCCGATGGAAAGAATACTTTCCTCATCATACTCAGGTGCATCTAGGAGCTCCCATTCCTCTCCTTGTTGGCTAACAGATGAGTGATCATCATCACTGGGAGTGAAGCCATAAACAGGGAGTGAGGAGTCCGTGCACGAGACAAGCTCAGGGGTAGAGGGCACAATTGCCTCCATGGGTAAAGAATGAGTGATAGGGACAATGTCGTCATGAGTGGAGGAGCGGCGGTCAGGATTGAAAAGACGCGGACAGTCCTTCAATTCATGACCCTCTCCTCGACACAACAAGCAAACAATGTTCCTACACTGCCTAGCATTTAACTCATTCATTTGGTCCAAATAATAAACCATCTTGTCATTAAAGCTAGGTGAAATATCCCATGCCGACATTTTCAAAATTCAAAGCAGATAAAAAGAAACTGAAATTCTTTGCAAGGAAATCTACACAACTAGAAAAACTCCTTGAATAAAACTTGCCTAAAACTTTAAAATAGGGGAGGAAGAAATAAAAACAAACAAAAGATAATTAAAAGGCAAACAAAAATAATAAAGCGGCTATACACACTGGAAGAACTACTATCTCTCGGCTCTCCCACTCAAGAAAACTCACACGACTGTGTTCCCCGGCAACGGCGCCAAAAACTTGATGCGCAAATCCTGCACACCGCTATAGGCGGTAGCGAGACTGCGATCCGAACGGCAGTGAACCAGTCGTTGTCAAGTAATAATATGAGGAAGTAAATCCCCAAGTATCGAATCTCTCAAGGAACACAGTAAGGTGGAGTTAACGTTTGAGGAAGGACTTGAGATCGAAGTCCTTTGGGTCGGATGAATTGCGGACACGGGGGTTGATTTGGTTTGTGGAAAATAAAGAGAAAAAGCTACAACTACTCCTATGCAATGCCGCTATGCAAAGCTTCGCTCGGCGGGATGGAAGACTACGTAGGCCTTGAACGCGCTACTTCGTAAGGGCGGATGGACGAGTAGGCAAGCGGATCGAACTATGCAGGCCTTGAGCGCGCTGCTTCGTTAGGCGGGATGGAGTACGGGCCGCGATGCCACGCTTCGGTAGGCGGATGGGCGAGTAGGCTAATGGAATGAGGGTCGTAAGCACCTCTTCGCAAAGCACACCACTAACAATTGTTAGGGCGGCACAACACAACGAACAATCCACACCACGGGGCACACTTCAAATGAAAATATAACAAGATTACTCAATCACATAGACATGATTTCATACTAATGTTAACAAGTAAAAATATACTTCATCAAAATGTTGGTTCTAGCTACATACGCATCAATAAGAGAAGAATAAGGCAAGAAATCGACCGAATCCGAAGTCTCGTTATAGATTCACGGTTGGAATCGCCGGGTTGTCAATCCGCGTCCAAGCTCGGTCCGCAACTACGTCCGGGGTAGAGAGAGCTGTCACGACTCTCCAATGGACCCATCTTCTTCGTGTCACGATCCGGTAGAGGTTGCAAACTTCCTCTTGCTCGATGGAGATGGCGGCTAGATCTTCCTTTGGAGCTCTTGGATGAAGGAGGAGGCCGAGAGGACACTCCGGCTCAAGATTGGCGTGAAGAACAAGCCCGGAGCACCTCTAGATGGTGGGCGACGATGGAGGGGCGAATCTGGGCGGAACCGGGCGGAAAACGGCGGAAGAAGACGATGGATCCGACCTAAATCGCGAGCAGCGGAATTTATAGGCGCTGGAATAAAGAGTGCGCATGGTCAGTGGCGCACGACCAGTGGTCGTGCGCACTAGAATTCGGTGATCGTGCGCTTTGCCTAGACGAAACCTGCAAAGACAGAAATTATAAAATAACATGTTCGCACGACCAGTGGCGCACGACCGGTGGTCGTGCGCACCATCGTCGGTGGTCGTGCGCAATAGATGAAACAGAACTCATAAAATTACTGTTAAGTGCGCACGAATAGTGGCGCACGACCGGTGGTCGTGCACACTGGAGTTGATGGTCGTGCGCACTACAGCAAACAGAACTCGGAAATTAAATGGTAAGTGCGCACGAGCAGTGGCGCACGACCGGTGGTCGTGCGCACTGGCATTGATGGTCGTGCGCACTGCACCAAACAGAACTCATGAAAAAGGTGTTGAGTGCACACGATCAGTGGCGCACGACCAGTGGTCGTGCGCAATAGAACCGGCGATCGTGCGCAGTGTTCCTGTGCAGAATTGCACCGGGAACACTCGCCCGACTCCTATTCCAGGCACAACCAAAAATCTAGCCACTGAAAGTGGCACTTAACAGCGCATGAAAACAACTAAAGACATTAAGCAAAAAATCACACCAAAGTGGGCCTATAAGTGCACCTAGCATAGAATGACCAATATGAGCTAAAACAGGGCTAAAGTGCAGTGAAAAGACTAAATAGATGGCCCAGATGAGTCCATAAAAGTGTATATGATCAGGACTCATCAAAGGTCAGCAACATTTCGCCTCTCCAAGCGGTCTAGAGCCAGCGGTCTCAGCGGTCTCCAAGTACAAGACTGCCGGTTCATCTCGGATATACCATATCGCTTCTTATGGAGAGAAGCGGTCTGGCCCTCCCGGTCTCTCCCTTATGGGGGAGTGTTCGCCAGAACGATCTAACCGTCCGACGGTCTCCTCTGTCACACGACCTTCCTCCTGTCGTGTGACTGCCCGACCTCACTCCAGATCGCAGAGGTCGTTGCGGTCTCATTATTCCTGATCGTCCAGACCGCCCAGCTCTCTTGTGTACTGTGTATTTGTATTTAGTCCCACATCGTATATTTGTATTTTACTGTTTCCCTCCTGGTCTATATAAAGGAGGCAATGCAGTTGTAATACTTAGATTTTTGGAAATAAAAAATTCCTGTTATTTTCAAGTTCTCACAGGACTTAATGTTACCATGTTTGCATTTGTAGCTGAGAAATTCCATATCGTCGAGATATCTTCCTCTGGTGAAGATTTCAAAAAACTTGAAGAAATATCTAAAGTCCCAAATGGATCGCTAAGACAGCAAGTTCTGTCATCGAGATGTTTCTCATATCATTGATACAGACTGAGACTTTTTGAAATGTGTTGTCAGCATTTAATGCCACTATCGAAGAGACCTATCAACGAATGTCGTTAAGGAATGGGCTTCTGACATTAAAGAGTGCTCAGAATAGACCGTTCGAAGGTACTATCGTATAATAACACAAAGTGTGTGCCCTAATAAAATATAGAGAAGAGAAATAGAGCAAAAGATAGAACATAGACAGAGAAAGAGAATCAATCGATTCCAATTATTCTTCAAAAGGCTTGAAGGCAAAATGGGCAATAAAACAGAAAAAACAAAAGCCCTTTCGAAGAACGAAAGAGAGAAGAAAAAAGGAAAAGAAAAAGCTTCCACAAGAAGGCTCATCACAGATCCAGACCTGAAGGTTCATTTTATTGAATAACTTGTGTTGCTGCTAAAGAAGACTTTCTACTCAGAAAGGCCTAAGAAGACACAAGCTACTCAAAGCTAAATCTTTCAGATTCTAAGTCTGTAAAGATCATCCTCTAAACATCTTATGTAGGATCTATTTGAGATCTGAGTTGTAGGAGTGCTTGCACTCTGAGCTGTAGGGTTCTGAGAACCTGAGTGTAGGATCTGCTGAAGATTTGAGTTGTAGGGCCTTTGTGCCTGAGTTGTAGGGTTCTGTTAGAACCTGATGTAGGATCCTGACTGGATCTGAGTTATAAGGCCTGGAGTGCCTGAGCTGTAGGCCCTTTGTGCCTGAGTAGTAAGATCTGTTGGATCTGAGATTGGATGAATTGGCCTAGTGTTAGTTATGGAACTATCACCTAGAAGTGGGGGGATTAGGTGATATGGATGTTTTTGAATGTCTATGCACAAGAACTAAATAGTAGAGCAACAAATCACAGAAACACAGCACACAAGAACACCAGATATGTAGTGGTTCCTCAAGACATGGTGTCTTGAGTAGTCCACTATCCCTCTCCGCCTTTCTAGCAGTGTGTTAGGGTCGGCAAACTCTGCCAAAAAATCAGGCCCACAAGCCCTACAATTTCAGACCCTCAAGCCTTACAACTCATGCCATCAAGCCCTACAGAACTCAGGCCCTCAATCCCTACAATCTCAGGCCCTCAAGCCCTACAAACTTAGTCCCTCAAGCCCTACAAACTCAGACCCTTAATCTTTATAGCTCAGGATATCAAGCCCTATAACTCAGATCTAAAATAGTTCCCACAAGCTCAGGCCCGCAAGCCCTACAAAAAAAGATTTGAGAAAAACTTCTTAGCCGGATGAAGATCGGCTTCTTGGACTTGAAGAGAATGCTTTGATGATTTCTTGGATAGCCCAGATTCTTCTTCAATCTCTTCTTCGATCTGGAACACTTCTTATCATCCGATGTTGCTTGACTGAAACTTGGAGAATGTTGGATCGGTAGGCGCCCTTAGAGGGGGGTGAATAAGGGTTTTCAAAAACTTTAGTGATATTTCTAAAACTTTGGAATAATGCAAGATTAAGACAATAGAAAGTCAAGTAAAACAATAGAAATAAAGTAGAGACATGCTTTATTAATATTGAATACGGTTTTACAAAAGTTGACTTCTATGACGCTAGAAATCGGTGGCGATGAATAGTAAACTCTTTTTGTTTTCTATCCCGACTCACATCCCCACGAACCGGTGGCCCTAGCCTATCCTCCCCGGATTCGACCTCAAGCCTCTCTAGACAACCCTTCCCTGGATGTGGCCTCGAGCACCCCCTTGACCTATCCTATATCTAGTCGCCAACACGAGGCGAGTTCCCCCTAAGTCCTACCCAGACTTAGTCGCCAACACGAGGCGATTTCATTAACCGTTTACAAGAAAAATATGAAATGAAAATAAGTAAAAACTCCCTTCTGAAGACGGAGGCGAAGATCCGCTGTAGAATAAGCATTGTAGAGGCGGACTTCGTTTGGATCCGTCGTGATCAGATTCTCCTTCAAAAGTTTGCAGAACTTTGGTAGGACTTCAACTTTCGGCCAAGATAGCCTCTGGAATTCTGGCACTTTATCTCTCTATGATATCTCTCTGATGTGTGTTAGAAACGAGAGGAGAGGAGTCCTTTTTATAGCTTCAGTGCTAGCACCTGCGCTATCGCTACCGATGGCGCTATCCCATATTAAGTAATATTTTGCGTGCGAGAATCTTTAATCCGTGGCAACTCTGCTGGGATTCCTCTTGTGTTCCGCGCTACCGCCAGCTCTATCGCCTACCGCCAGGCGTTATCTCCTTCCATATGTGCTCCCGGAATTGCGCTATCATCATTAGCGCCAAGCGCTAAGTGCTACTGCCGGTGCTAGTGGGAGTACTGTCTTCTGTTTTCATTCGTCGGGAGTTCTCGAGAACATTCGACGAATTGACTTAGCCGCACAATTTCCTTCACAAGACTGCCTTTTTGACTTCTGTCTGCGTTCGTCGATATTCGTCGGGAGTTCACGAGAACATTCGACGAATAGACTTAGCCACTAACAGTTCGTCGAACGACAGCTAGCGCCTGCACTAGTGCTACCGCCAGCGCTAGTGGAAGATTTGGATTTGATGGCTCAACTTTGGGGGCAACCTTCTTATGTAATCCTTGAGACATGTGGACTTTGTTATCCTGCACACTTAAACACACAAGATCAAATACACATAGGTTTTGTTATTCTCAAACCTAGGAGATGCGGAAGACCATGTTCCAACAAACTCCCCCTTTTGATAATAACAAAACCATTAATGATAAATCAGAGCATTAATATATATAAGCATGAAGAAACATACTTGTGTGTGTGTGTGAGAGTGATGACTTAGGATAATGAATGATTTTAGCATTTAGAATTGCTCCCCCTAAATACATGCTCCCCCTAAGTGAATGCTCTCCTAATATGTAAGCTATCATCTTAATTAAGCATTATAGTTTGATAGTAGATTAATATTCATCATGTTAGTTCTCCCCCTTTTGTTATTAGCAAAAGCGGGTAAGGAGACACCACTTAAAAAGTTGCAAAGAAGATAAAAGCATGATCGAGCTTGTAGAGAAGGAAATGAGAAGGAGTTTTAGAATACTTTTTATTGAAATAGATCAGAGTTTTGAGTATTACAACAATTTCATAAATTAGAGTTTGTAGCATAAACAAATGTAATGATTTCCAAGTAACTAAACTACCCAGACAATATGTCTACACCCTAGCCCTGTACTAAGTGACGGATGGACATGAGGAGCTGCATACATGCCGTAGGTTCGGGTGTTAGTCCCATATGCAAACACTAGACACAACTCAACCTAGCACTCTTTCCCCCCAGTGCCTCGCAAGGCCCCACTGGAACCCTCCCCGGTTAAGGACAAGACATGACAGAGATAAAGGTTATCTAATGTCTACAACCCTACGCCCCCGCTATGGTGAGAAATGAAGTCATGGATAATAATTATTGGAAACATATAAGCGTTTTAAATCTAATGACATAGCCTATGGATTTATATTTTTATTTGAATTTAGGAAACAACTCACATAGCTATTTTGAAATCCATTCATAAATCAGAATTTTTAGCGTTACAATATTTTCATAGAAATAAATCAGAGTTTTTAGCAATAAAGAAAATATTCATGTTTAAAGTAACCAATATAAAATCTACCAAGCAAGTCTACCATTTGTTGAAAGAAAGGTATTTTGGTATATAAGACTTTGATAAAAGCATGAGAGCGCAAGGTAGAAATATATGGCGATGATGCGGAAGACTTATAGAAATACAAGAAACATCTTATTGTAATGATGATCCATAAAAAGATAGATGAGTTAAATTTCATAAAGAATATGTTTTTGTAAATCATTGTACAATTTAAAATCTTCAATAATGTAACCAAGCATGAACTAATGTTATCAAAAAAGATTACTACAATGTTATTTTAATTCATAATTTCAAATCATACCAAACATTGTAGAAAGCATGCTAGGTTATCTAGTGCATTTCATAAGTAAAGAATAGTATAGAATTAGCATTATGATCCAATACTCATGAGAAGAAGTGTTATGGAAGATAATGATGTGTACATAAGTGTATTCTTTAGTAGAGTAAACACATGTTTTAATCAAAAATACAAGTGATATGTAAAGTAAGAGCACAATAAAACACAAATAATTTTACTTCCACAAACTTTAATGCACAAAAAAACTGTACAACTACCAAGGTGCTTTGCACACACAATGCTTATTAAGACTTATCAGGGTGCAAAGTAGTGTTTGGGGGATCACATAGTTTTATTCTTCAATATTGATTTTTATTGTGATCTGGTGTACTTAAGAATAAGTGGTTTTTATTTTGAAAGAATGTTATGGTTTGCACAAGATACTTTATTATTCTTTCCAAGGTGCTCAACCTCACAACGCTTATTAAGACTTATCAGGAGGTTCAAGTAGTGCTTGGTGGAGTTATCTTTGTCACTTTATTTTATGAATTTTGTTTTGTACAAAGTTCTCCGAATACACTTGTTTTGCAAACCAATATAATTTATGAGAAAGGTAACCACTTTTCTTAATTTTTAAAAGTGCAAATAAAGGAGTGTAGGTAAGATACTTGTGCAATTTTAATTCATAGTACTAATACAAAACATACACAAGCATTCTTAGATTAAGCACAAATGTACACAATGCCAAAATAAGTGAGTGAATAATGATCATTATCAAACATAAAACATTTACTCATACTTAGAGGCGTGCTAAACTTAGTTCTACACAACTTTCAATATAATTGATGCACATGGTAATAGATATATCAAAGCATGATGAAAACAATGTTCAAAGTATTTTGAAAAGATAAATTGCAGCATTATAGAAGTTCTAGATAATAGATTAATTCATGCTTGATTTTCAATGAAGTCCATACAGTTTTTTTTTATTATAGTTTTAGTGATTTATATTTTTGTATTTGATTTTATTTTTCAAAAAGACATAATCTTTAGACAAAAAAATATTTTTTGTAATTTGGTTTTTTTTGTATTTTTGTATTTGATTTTTCAAAAATTAAATAGAATCAGAAGTGCAAAAATAAATAGTACATATAGATTAATATATTTTTAGGAATTTTTCAAAATTTTAAAAATACAGAAAAACACATAAGTACGCTAGCGCCGGCATTAGTGCTAGCGCGGGAAACAGTACACGATTTTTCATGATTTTGAAATTTTTGATTGTTGATCTTGATTAAGTGTCCCAATAGTAGTTTCATGCTGAAATCTCAGATTTTTAGGAGATGTTTTCGATGGTTAAAATTGGCAAGAATTGTGTTTTGTGAATGTGTTTTAACTCGAAAGATCTAGTACACCTAACTCAAGTCGAAATAATCGAAATCTTGCATCGGGAAGATGTTTAGTAAATATGTCAGCGAGTTGAGAGTCCGTCCCAATGAAGCTTACTTTTACATGCTCTTTCTTAATGTGATCCCTAATGAAATGATGATGACATCGATGTGTTTGGATCTAGAGTGGTGTATGGGGTTATATGTGAGGTCTATTGCACTTTTGTTGTCACATTTGAGATCAATGTTTTTAAGGTGAAATCCAAAATCCTCTAGTGTTTGACTCATCCATAAAGCTTGTGCACAACAGCTACCAAGTGCGATATATTCGGCCTCCGTGGTGGAGAGTGCAACCGAAGATTGTTTCCTACTAGACCAAGCTACTAAAGAGGGTCCTAGAAAGTGTCAAGTACCGCTAGTGCTTTTTCGATCTAGTGAACACCCGGCGTAGTCCGAATTGGAATAGCCGTGGAGAGTGAATGAATCATAGTGTGGATACCATAATCCTAATTTAGATGACCCTAATAGATAACGAAAAACACGTTTTACCGCTTTTAAATGAGATTCTTTTGGATTGGCTTGAAAGCGAGCACATAAACATACGGCAAACATTATATCTGGTCTAGATGCACTTAAGTAAAGAAGAGATCCTATCATTCCTCTATATAACGTTTGATCAATTGAAATTCCGGATTCATCTTTTCCTAGTTTTAAAGAAGCACTCATTGGAGTAGAAGCTTGCTTAAGATTTTCAAATCCAAATCGCTTAAGCATATCGTGAACATATTTTGTTTGGCAAATAAAGATACCATCAGTTCGTTGTGAGATTTGAAAACCAAGAAAATATGATAGTTCTCCTACAAGACTAATTTCAAATTCATTTTTCATTACTAAGACTACTTCATTACACAACTTTTCATTAGTGGCTCCAAAAATGATATCATCAACATATATTTGTAGAACAATTAGATCGTTATTATTATGCTTAATGAAGAGTGTGTTGTCGGCACTTCCCATAACATACCCGTGTTTTAACAAAAACGATGTAAGTCGATCATACCATGCACGGGGCGCTTGTTTTAATCCATAAAGCGCTTTTTCTAATAAACATGATTAGGGAATTTTTCATTTATGAAACCGGGGGGTTGTTCTACATAAACTTCTTCTTTTATAAACCCGTTTAAAAAGGCACTTTTAACATCCATTTGAAATAATTTTATTCATTTAAAACTCGCAAATGCCAAAAATATTCGTATAGATTCTAAGCGAGCAACGGGTGCAAAAGTTTCTTCAAAATCTACCCCCTCAATTTGAGAATAACCTTGAGCAACTAAGCGTGCTTTATTTCTTATAATCCTAGATTCACCATCTAATTTATTTTTAAAGATCCATTTTACACCGATAATTGGATGATTAGATGGTCTTTCTACTAGATTCCAAACTTTATTTCTTTCAAATTGTCCTAACTCTTCATTCATAGCCAAAAACCAAAATTTGTCATTTAAAGCGGTGGAGACATTTTTAAGTTCGATTTCGGAAACAAAACAAATATTTGAAAATGTTTCATGAAGAGAGGATCGAGTTCTTACCCCAGTAGAAGGTTCCCCAAAGACTAGCTCTTTTGGATTATTTTTTGAGAAGTTCAACACACTTGGAGGTACATATTCAACTTCATTGGACTTCTCCTCCTCTTCTTTGGACGGTTCCTCTTCGTCATGCTCCAAAGATGGCAATGGTTCATCATTTGTACCTGTAGAAGGCTTCTCCACTGTACCAACTCCCATGATCCTTCCTTTACCGTTATCACCAAACGTTACGATCCCTCCTTTCTTCTTTTCTAGGCTAAGGAATTTTGCTTTGTTGCCCGTCATGTGCTTGGAGCAGCCTGAGTCCAAGTACCACACGTCCTCCATTTCCTTAGCCTTCCTGCAAATCTAGGAGAAGATGAGAGTAAAGATCCAGATACCCAAGAGGTACCACCCATAGAGTAAGTGGATTTCTTTGGTACCCAGATTTGTTTTAAAGAACGTTGTTTTATATTCCTGCAAGAGCTAGACGTGTGTCCAAACTTAAGACAATTAGCACACAAAATAAAGGGAGTTGAGACCCTTTTCTGAGTTTCTACGTTGCTCTTGTTGGGTGATGCTTGAATATTAGAAAAAGCAGAAGATTTTTTAAAACTTGAGCTACCGCTGGCGTTAGTGGCTAGCGCTGGGCGGTAGGGTTCACTTTTATATCCGACCCCAAATTTTGCAGAACCATAACATTGGTTTCCCAAAATCATATCCAGGTATTTTTGACCAATCCTGATTTTTTTAGGGCTATATTGAGGCCATGATTTTGTTTTTTAAGAAAAGTATTTTCTTGTACAATCATAACACATTTGTTTTCAAATCCCTTTTTGTTATTTTGAATTTGTAAAAGAGAGGTTTTTAATTTTCTCTCTAAGTCCCCCTTTTCTTTTGCAATAGTTTTGTTTTGTGAGAGGGCTTTAGAAAGAGAAACTTCAAGTTCTTTTGCCAAAAATAAAGAGTGCTCACACTCTTGACATGAAACCTTTCTTTTTTCAAGGGAATTAACCTTTTTTGTGAGTTTATGATTTTCTTTGATAATAGATTCATTTTCACGATTTAATATAATATTATCTTTTATACTTTGATCATAGGATTTGCAAGTTAAGACAAATTCATCATAGAGTTCTTCGAAAGTAGGAGGAATTACCTCAGTGTCGCTAAGAACACTGGTGTCGTCATCATTGCTCTTCGCCATTAAGCATAAGTTTGCTTCCTCCTCGCTACTTGACTCAGACTCGTTGATTCTTCAGAGGAAGAATCACCCCAAGTTGCTGCTTTTAGTACTTTCTTCTTCTCTTTTACTTTGTGTTGTTCTTTTTGCTCCTTTTGATACTTTGGGAACTGGCTCCGAATGTGCCCGGTTTTTCTGCAGTGGTAGCACTCTGGTGGTGGTCTTTCTTCTTCATCTTCGCTTCCTTTTTCTTTCCTTGATGAAGAGGAAGATCCCTTTCGCCGAGTATCCTTTTGGAAGTATTTGCGGAATGTGTTCCTTCTTTCCGGGTTCCTGATGAACTTCCTGAAGTTCTTCACCAGGAGACCTTCTTCATCTTCATCATCATCTTCGATGCTCTCCTTCTTTGACTTTAGTGCTAGCGCCTTTTTCTTTGGCTCTTTGTTGTATTCATCGTGTTGAATCTAGAGTTCTACCTCATGGGTTTTAAGATTCCCAATAAGGTTCTCAATCTGCAGCGTTCTTAATTTGTGTGACTCCGAGATGGCTGTCACCTTTGGATTGAACCTTGGAGGTAAGGAGCGAAGAATTTTCCTCACCAAGTCCCCGTCTGAGTAGGTCTTTCCAAGTGCCTTTGAAGCGTTGACGATCTTGGTGAAGCGGGTGTACATCGAGTTAATGTCCTCTTCGGTATCCATCCTGAATTTTTCATATTCAGATTCCAGTTGGAATAGCTTTGCATCTTTCACCTGCGATGTACCATCATGAGTAACTTCCAATTGATTCCAAATATCCTAAGCAGTTGTGCATGCAGAAATTCTATTAAACTCAGTCCTATTTAAAGCGCAATATAAAGCGTTCATTGCCTTAGCATTATTTTTACACCTTAGTTTATCGTTATCATCCCATTTATCTTTAGGTTTTGCTAATGTTGCTTCTCCTACTACAGTTGTAGGCTGAGAGTACCAAACTTCTACCATGTTCCGTACTTATACATCCATGGTCATAAGAAAACACATCATTCGATTTTTCCAGTAGTTAAAATCTGACCCAGTAAAGAGAGGTGGTCGACTAACCCCTTGACCCTCGGGAAAAGAGAGATCATGAGACGCCATTATTCCCAGTTGTTAAGCCGATTGGAATAACCAAGCTCTGATACCACTTGTTGGATCGGTAGGCGCCCTTAGAGGGGGGTGAATAAGGGTTTTCAAAAACTTTAGTGATATTTCTAAAACTTTGGAATAATGCAAGATTAAGACAATAGAAAATCAAGTAAAACAATAGAAATAAAGTAGAGACATGCTTTATTAATATTGAATACGGTTTTACAAAAGTTGACTTCTATGATGCTAGAAATCGGTGGCGATTAATATTAAACTCATTTTGTTTTCTATCCCGACTCGCATCCCCACGAACCGGTGGCCCTAGCCTATCCTCCCCGGATTCGGCCTCAATCCGCTCTAGCCAACCCTTCCCCGGATGTGGCCTCGAACACCCCCTAGACCTAGCCTAGATCTAGTCGCCAACACGAGGCGAGTTTCCCCCTAAGTCCTACCCAGACCTAGTCGCCAACACGAGGTGATTTCACTAACCGTTTACAAGAAAAATATGAAATGAAAATAAGTAAAAACTCCCTTCTGAAGACGGAGGCGAAGATCCGCTGTAGAATAAGCGTTGTAGAGGCGGACTTCATTTGGATCTGGCGTGATCAGATTCTCCTTCAGAAGTTTGCAGAACTTTGGTAGGACTTCAACTTTCGGCCAAGATAGCCTCTGGAATTCTGGCACTTTATCTCTCTATGATATCTCTCTGATGTGTGTTAGAAACGAGAGGAGAGGAGTCCTTTTTATAGCTTCAGCGCTAGCGCCTGCGCTATCGCTACCGCTGGCGCTATCCCATATTAAGTAATATTTTGCGCGCGAGAATCTTTAATCTGTGGAAACTCTGCTGGGATTCCTCTTGTGTTCCGCGCTACCGCCAGCGCTATCACCTACCGCCGGGTGTTATCTCCTTCCATATGTGCTCCCGGAATTGCGCTATCATCGCTAGCGCCAGGCGCTAAGTGCTACCGCCAGCGCTAGTGGGAGTACTGTCTTCTATTTTCATTCATCGGAATTCGTCGGGAGTTCTCGAGAACATTCAACGAATTGACTTAGCCACACAATTTCCTTCACAAGTCTGCCTTTTTGACTTCTGTCTGCGTTCGTCGATATTCGTCGGGAGTTCATGAGAACATTCGACAAATAGACTTAGCCGCTAACAGTTTGTCGAACGACAGCTAGCGCCTGCGCTAGTGCTACCGCCAGCGCTAGTGGAAGATTTGGATTTGATGGCTCAACTTTGGGGGCAACCTTCTTATGTAATCCTTGAGTCATGTGGACTTTGTTATCCTGCACACTTAAACACACAAGATCAAATACACATAGGTTTTGTTATTCTCAAACCTAGGAGATGCGGAAGACCATGTTCCAACAGAGAACACTTGATGAAGATCGAGTTGTTCTCTAGTTGTTGTTCCTTCTTTATGCAGCTTTACTGTTCTATTGATTTGTGCGTGTATTCTCTACATTTCTTTCTGTTGCGAATTAGGGAAGACACATATCTCTTTTATAAGACTGAGGAGCCGGCTAACAGTCTCCTAGAATGTCCTATAAGTGTCAGGAGTCCATTCCTTAATGGCACATGCTAATTGGACCACCATACGACGACATTAAATGCAGACAGCGCGATTTGAAATGTCTTGATCTATCTCGACGATATTTGTAACGACTCGTCGATAGAACGTGCAGTTACGCCGATCCATCTTGGACTTGGACAAATCTTCAAGTATTCTTCAGAGAATGATATCTCGACGATACAAGATATCACAATTGCTCGTGCACTTACGATGATATAAAGATGTCATCGTAATCTTTTTATCAACTTGCAGTCTTCTCGATGGTGCTGTTGAGACCATTCTGTCTTCTCAACGATGTCGTTGAGACCATTCAATATTCTCGACGATGTCATTGAAACCATTCTTTCTTCTCGATGATGTCATTGAAACCATTCTATCTTCTCGACGGTGTCGTTGAAACCATTCTGTCATATCGACGATGTCGTTGAAACCATTCTACCATTTTGATGATGTCATCGATACCTTTTTGTCTTATCGACGATCTTGTCTTGATCATTTTGACGACAAGCAATTCTTCTTTTATAAGATGTCTTCAAGAGTTCTCCCTTAGACTTCTCGACGACAAAGCTTCTTTTACGACGATGTCATCGACTTTGCCGAATACTTTTACTTCGGTCTTCAGAGAGCTTCCTTTCTTATCTCTGCAATAAGATCTCTTTACGATGATGTTGTTGACATTGCTGAATACTTTGACTTAACTCTTCTTAGACTTGACAACGATGTCATCGTGTGATTCTGATTGACACGACGATACTGGACTTTGATCAATTCTTCTAATTCTTACGATGATATTGTCGTGTGTACTTTGATGTCACAATGATATCGTAAATTGTCCATGTTATCTCAATGATAGTTGATATGAACCTTCTGCTTAACTCTGAGAATCATCTCGACGATGTCTGAGTGTTTATTCGATGATATGTCCAGTCCTTCTCGACTATTATGGACTTAATGGTATTTTTATCTTTGCGCATGTAAACTAAGCAGACCATCAAATACATAGTGCTTTTATCATTGACCTGAGCACCTCTTCAAATTAGGAACATTACTGGGCACTGTTCCCAACAATCTCCCCCTATTTGAAGAAGTTCTAACTCACCTTAAAGATAAATGCCACACATAGAAATAATCAAAATTTAGGCAATTCAAATTAAATATATCTTAGTTGGAGATAATCTCCCTGGAGATAGGACTCCACTTGCCTGCTTGTACTTCCCGCTTTGAAGTTTCTTCCTTTTCCATGAGGTTGCTGACTCTCCAAATTTAGCACCATATTCCTCTGAGTCTGTGATGACTTCCAGCTAATTTATATCCTGAGGGGGCTTCTGCAAGGCTTCCTTAAGGCTTGATCTGCAGTCCTCATAGCTTTATGTGAGCCTGCATTTATAATTGCCTTCTCCCTCTTTAGGACTTCTTCAATTAAATGATCATCCAGGGTTTCCTGCATTGAGGGCAGCCTTTCATTTCTTTCTTATGTTATAACTTCTAGTTGGAGAAGATTTTCCTGAGCTTCAAGGGTAGAGCACCCCAGATGGATCTCCCCCTCAAGCATTGCAGTATCTTGGGCTAAGCTCCCAGGTTGGAACTCCCCCTCAACTGGATCACTGTCCAGAGTTGGACTTCTCCTCTCTTTAGCTACCATTGTGTTACCAGGTTCAACTTCCTTCTCTGGGATATCTTGATGCAAAGACATCTCCCCATGTTGCACATAGGCTCTTGTTGATCTCTTGAGTTATAGTTTTTGCATCTTCTAAAGCTCAAGCTCCCCCTTGATTAAATATCTCCTTTCTATAAAGGAATTCTCTTTGAACTACTTTTCTTTATCTCTCCCCCTTTCTGACTTCTTCCTCCTTTCCAACTTAGTTCATTTGTCGTTGAGATGCACTACGTGTCGTCAAGACAATTGGTTGTGTCATCGAGATACATGATTGTGTCGTCGAGACAACTTGTTTGGCTTTAGATAGTGTTCAGCTCATCTTGAGAGGCTCCTTCAGCATTTATCCTGACCTTCTCCAAAGCAACAAATGATTAGTGATAAAAATTAAAGTGAGTTGGAAATTACTCTAAGTTTAACATCCCCAATTGGAATTTGAAGAAGTTAAACTTAGTTTCATCTAGGAGCTTTGTGAATATATCAACCACTTGTTTGTCTGTGGAGACATACTCAAGAGTGATATTTTCATTCTCTACATGCTCCCTAATGAAGTGATACCTAATCTCAATATGCTTAGTCCTGCTGTGTGAGACAGGGTTCTTAGCAATTGAGATAGCACTTGAAGAATCGCAAAAATGGTATTTTGGTCATCTTTAGATTGTAGTCTTCAAGCTGGTGCTGGATCCATAGCAGTTGAGCACAGTAACTACCTGCAGATATGTATTCTGATTCTACTGTGGAGATTGCTACACTTCTCTGCTTCTTGCTGCTCCATGAGATCAGTCTTCCTCCAAGGAATTGGCAAATCCCTAAAGTACTCTTTCTATCTTCTTTACACACTGCATAGTCTACATATGAATACCCAGATAGTTCACACTCATTGTTCCTAGGGTACCATAAACCAAGATTAGGTGTACCCTTCAGGTATCTTAAAATCCTCTTGATAAAGGTATGATGAGATTCCTTGGGGTTCACCTGATATCTAGCATAGACACGTGTGACAAACATTATGTCAGGCCTACTTGTAGTTAGGTAAAGCAAAGACCCAATCATGCATCTGTACTTAGTTTCATCAAAGGGTATTCCCTTTTAATCCTTGTCCAGAGACATATTGGATCTCATGGGAGTCTTCATAGAAGAAGCACTCTCCAATCCAAATTTCTTGACTAGCTCTTTAGTGAATTTGGGCTGTGAGATGAATATACCATCTTCAGATTGTTTCACTTGAAGACCTAGGAAGTATTTGAGCTCTCCCATACTGCTCATTTCATACTTTCCCTGCATTAAATTAGCAAATTTTTTGCAGAGATTGTCATCTGTAGAGCCAAAGATAATGTCATCCACATTGATCTGCAATAGCAAGATCTTGCCCTTCACTTCCCTAAGGAACAATATCTTGTCAATCTTTTCACTTGAAAACTTGTTCTCAATGAGAAAGCTTGACAGGGTCTCATGCCAGGCTCTAGGAGCCTGCTTCAAGCCATATGGTGCCTTTCAAAGAAAGTAAATAAAGCCAGGGTGATTAAAATCAACAATACCTGAGGGTTGTTCTACATACACTTCTACCTTATAGTCACCATTCAGAAAGGCTGACTTCACATCAATCTGGTAAACTCTGAATCCATTATGAGCTGCATAGGCCAGGAAGAATCTGATGGCTTCCAATCTTGCAATAGGGGCAAAGGTCTGATCAAAATCAATTTCCTCATCTTGTCTATAGCCCTAGGCTACTAACCTTGCCTTATTCTTTGTAATGATCCCATTCTCAACCAACTTGTTTCTATAGACCCACTTGGTTCCAATAATGTTATGTCCTTGGGGTCTGGGAACTAATTTCCACACACTACATCTCTTAAATTGATTTAGTTTCTCTTGCATTGCAGCAATCCAGAAAGGATCCTGATTTGCTTCCTTAAATTTCTTGGGTTCAATTTGAGAAAGAAAGCTCAGGTACAATGCTTCATTTAAAGCCATGTTCCTTGTCAGCACTCCTTGACTGACATCTCTTATGATTTCTTCTTGAGGATGATGTCTGACTTGTCTAAGTGTAGCAGGCAGTCTTCTAGTGATCTCTTCCATGACAGGATCTTGAAGTTGTACTTCTTCAGTGGTTTCTAATCCTTCAATAACATCTTCTTCCAATTCATCTGTTATTGAATGGTCTTTGTCTCTTCTTGAAGTTTCAGCCTTGTCTTCAATGGATAGCTTTTCCAATCTGTTTATTGTGCATGCATCCACTAAAGAACTAGATCAGACTCTATGAATGAGGCTAGTCTCATCAAATACAACATGTACAGATTCTTCTACTGCTTGGGTATTGATGTTGTACACCCTATATGCTTTTGTTATAGGAGTTGTAGCCAACAAAAAGACCTTCACTGCTTTTCTCAGCAAACATAGTTAGTTTGCATTTCCTCTTATTAAGTACATAGCATTTGAGCCCAAAGATTCGGAAGTAGGATAATGTGGGTTTTCTGCCTTTCATCAGCTCATAAGGAGTTTTCATGTGGTCTTTGATGTTTGAGGCCCTATTTATCACATGACAAGATGTATTGATAGCCTCTGCCCAGAAGTATTCTGTTAGAGAGGAGTCACTATATAAGTAGTTTTATATAACCCTTTTAGTATAAATTTTAGTAATTATTTAATATGAAATTTTCTTCTTCATGTCAATTTTAGCTTATAAATAGTTCTTTTATAAAATTTGTTTCTAATTTAGCTTACTTGTATTTTTATAGAATTTTATGACAAGTTTGGAAAAATTTGCATTACACGCCTTAGGTCACGCCCGTGACCAAGGGCGTGTAATCATAAGATCAGTCCAGAATTGATGCCGTGCAGATTGAGCTCGCCCACAGTAAGTCACGCCCTCGGTCACGCCCGTGACCAAGGGCGTGTAAACATAGAATCTTCACAGTGGAGCTGACATTGAGACGAGGAGATGTCGTCGAGAAGTCAACTCAAGTCATGCCCGTGACCCATATGTCACGACCATGACTATCCCGTGTAATCCTTGCTCGCCGCCACGCTGCAATTAAGCCCACGCTGTATTAAATGAAGCCATCCAAGTACACGCCCGTGACCTAAATGTCGTGGCCGTGACATGTCCTTTTCCGCTGCGTCGTAACGCAAGACCCACGCCAATGTCGGAGCTGAGATGAACATGGATTACATGCCCTTGGTCACGCCCGTGACCGAGGGCGTGTAACTTGAATTTTTTTCTATAAATTCAGGGGATCTCCTTGAGTCCAGGGTTCAGAAAATTGGAGAGGGGGAGGTGCTGCTAGAGCTGATAGTTGCCATTTTCAAGTAATTTTATGTTTTTACTTTCCATGTTCTCTCCCTCTCTTTCTCTCTTCTTTGCAAGTATGGTTCTAATTTACCTTGCATGCAATAGTTTTTATGAACTTGTAATCTTTTCTTGCTAGTGTTGTAACCTTTCTTTAAGGCTTGTAATAGTTTTTATTTCAATAAAAGTTAGTTTGCTCTCTTTCATTCTCTCTTTCTACTTTAGTTAATTACTCCATAATGCACGTTTATTTTTCTCTCTTTTTCCCCTCCACCATGATTAACTAATTCTCATTAGTGCTCGATCAGAATGATCCGAGGATGAGATAATCAAGTTATAAATTTCTAAAGCTCTATTTTTTCGTTTTTGTAAACACTTGATTTACTCTTGATTTTTAATTAGCGAGACCATATTTTCGATATATGGTTTTCATTTAAGTTTTCATACTTAGCTAGCCGAGAGGCTCAAAGTATGAATCGATCACTCAAGAGTAAAGAGAGTTGCATGCACCCCTTGAGAGAGGATGACGTAAATCTCCCGGATTGGAGTCAAATCCAATATAGGGGTTCACAACGTAAAGCACGTTTTAGGTAATCGATTATAGAATGAGAGTTCAGCTGATTTTTCCTAAACTTAGTTGGGCATTTCCCTTGAGAGAGGCATGTTTAAGCTTCGGGAACCTCCACGGTCAAGTAGTTTATTTAAACAGAATTAGATTTATTTTTCCTTCTCTTAATTATTCTCACTCCAAGGTGATTTTAGATTGAGCACTAATTCTTTTTACCATCCTTTAAACCTAAATTTAGTTTGCAAATTGTCTCTTTTAGTTTAGTAAACCAAACTCTAAAAAACATTAGATAAGATAATAGTGATCTCCTTGAAGTAGAAGTAGTCAATGCGCCCCGGGAATACGACCTTGGTATTTTCAAAATATCCTATATTATAGATGATAAGGTACACTTGCCTTCATCGGATATAGCTTGGAAAACATCATCAATCTCTTCTCTCTTTCATATTTCCAAATATCTAAGTAAGAAGTAGATTTGTTCGTATCAAGTTTTTGGCGTCGTTGCCAGGGACTTTTGCATAGATATTTTGAAAAGAGGATAGCTATTAATTTTATCATGTTTCTTTTTATTTTATTTTACTTTCTCTAGTTTCTAAAATCTTAAAGGCTTACTCTAAATCTTGGAAAGGGACGTTTGGGTTATCATCCAATCACACTTCCTAGTACCGGTGAGAACCCTTCACATGGTATACCTCGGGAAGTCCAAAACTAGCTTAATCCGCCTAAAAGAAAAAAAAATTAATGAGGTTTTCCTTTTTCTTTATTTTTAGTTTTAATGTTCTCTCTTATCTCTTTTTTTATCTTTCTTCTTTCCCCTTCTTCCTTTATAGTGTATGACCCGAGGTGGCACTTCGAATAGTCCTTTTGATCCAGAGATTGAGCGAACCATTTCGCGGCGCCGCCATTCTCATGATCAGGAAATGCACTTATTATTCGAAGAGTCGATCGGGGACACTAACACAGCAAATATGGATCCTAATCTTAATCATCCTAATCTTAACGCGCCAAATCCTAATGAGGCCACGCAACGGACCATGTCCTATTATGCGCAGCCAAATTTGGAAGGCACATAGTCAAGTATTGTTTTCCCCGTGATGGCAAACAATAACTTTGAGATCAAGTCCAGCATCATACAAATGGTGCAGCAATCAGTGACCTTCGATGGTCAGCCGGACGAAGATCCAAACTGTCATATTTCTAATTTTCTTGAAATTTGCGACACATTCCAAATCAATGGCGTCACCGATGATGTCATTTGATTATGTCTTTTTCCTTTTTCTTTGGGGTCTAAGGCCAAGCAGTGGTTGGGCTCACTTCCTAGGGATTCCATCACTACATGGGCCGATCTGGTGGAAAAAATTCTCACTAAATATTTTCCGCCTGCAAAGACCGCCAAAATGCGAACAAATATTGTGTCATTTATGCAAATTGACTCGGAAACTCTCTATGATACAAGGGAGCGCTTCAAGGAGATTTTACATAGATGCCCTCAGCACGAACTTCCCGCTTGGCAACAAGTGCAAATCTTTTATAATGGCTTGAATTTCCAAACTAGGCAAATAATTGATGCGGCCGCCGGGGGTACATTAAATAGGAAAACCTCGTAGGCCGCTCAAGAGCTTTTTGAGGAAATGGCCATTAATGCTTATCAATGGAATTTGCCTCGAGCGCAGCCTAAAAAGCCAGTCGGTATTTTTGAAATAGATGCTACTTCTAATTTTGCTTTACAAGTTGAACACTTAACAAAGCAAGTGGCCGAGATGTCTGCTTCCTCCGCCACTCCTCCTTGGGCCAATAATGTTTTAATCGAAGAGAAGGTTAACTACATGGGAAATCCACCTCGACCTTCCTATAACCCAAACTCTGCTTTATACAACAACACCTATGTTGACCCAGAAATTGGCGATCCTCCCCTGGGATGCCATTTTCACTACGTTTTTACAGATTACGCGCCCGGGAAGGATCAGACCTCACGCAAAGGCTTTTTTCATACCCAAAGTGGTAAGAAGGGGAGGCCTCCTCCTTCAAACCGCATGGGTAGGCGGCCTCCTCCTTCAGACCGCGCGGGTAGGCGACCTCCTCCTTCAAACCGCCCGGGTAAGCGGCCTCTTCCTTCAGACCGCGCGGGTAGGCGACCTCCTCCTTCAGACCGCGCAGGTAGGCGACCTCCTCCTTCAAACCGCCCGGGTAGGCGGCCTCCTCCTTCAGACCGCGCGGATAGGCGGCCTCCTCCTTCAAACCGCGTGGGTAGGCGGCCTCCTCCTTCAGACCGCGCAGGTAGGCGGACTACTCCTTCAGACCGCGCGGGTAGGCGGCCTCCTCCTTCAGATTGCGCGGGTAGGCGGCCTCCTCCTTCAAACCGCCGAGGTGGGGCGGCCTCCATCTTCAGACCGCGTGGGTAGAACTCCAGTCACCGGCTCACCAGCGGTGACTACATTGACCCAGAGCCTATAAATAGGACCCTCGGCATGAACAGGAGGACATGAAAGTTGGGGGAAAAATTGGGGTCTAGAAATAGCCAGACTGCACCTAGCAGCGGCCTGTCCGGTGATCTCCAGCAAGCAGTCCGGGTGGTCTCAGCAAGCAGTTCGGGCGGCCTCAGCAAGCAGCTCGGGCTGTCTCAGCAAGCCACCCGGGTGGTCTCAGCAAGCAGTCCAGGCGGCCTCTACGAACAGCCCTACGGCTTTCTTTTCTTACTTTCCACTCTCTTGTATTCATTCTATTTTCATGTACTAAAAACGGCAAGCTGTAATACAGATTATTAAATAAAGGGAAAGCCCGTCACAGGAGTGGCATTTGTCGCGGCGGGTGAAGTCTGGCCTCGCCGCAAGCTAGCGGCCCTCTCTTCTTCTCTCTCACTCATCTCTTTATTTGTGACTCAAGTAACTAGCTGCTCGACCATTACCCCCTCTCCTTCCTCCGGGATCGAGCGTCGAGGACTTGGGGACAATTTTGGATTCAACAACCTACAATGTGGGTTATAGGAACAATCCAAATTTCTCGTGGAGCAACCAAGAAAATGGTCAGTGTCCTATGAATCTCAATCAACCCCTGCCTAATCAACTTCTTAACTTAACTCCCCCTCTGAATTTTAATCCACCCAGTTTTCCATCGCAACAGCAAAAGCCCTCTCCAATTGAAGAGGTCTTTGAAAAATATGTTGCTACAAATGAATCGAACATCCGGAACCTCACCGGAGCGATCAAAAATTTAGAGAATCAAGTAGGGCAGTTAGCAAAAATGTTCTCTGAGCATCAGCAAGGAGATCTACTGGGAAATATAGAGCAAAATCCAAGGGAAAACGCGAACGTGATTACTCTCCATAGTGGAAAGGTGGTTGTTTCAAAATAGGACAAACCCAAGGTAACAACTCCCCCCCCCCCCCCCCCCCCCTCCTCCTCCTCCTATTTTATCTTCAAATTTGCCCGCTACATCAGCTCTGCATGCTTCTAGTTCAAATATTATGTATCCATCTAAGTTTAAGAGCGAGTGCGCCGAGAAAAATTACATGAAATTTTTAGAATTTCTAAAACAAATTCATATTAATGTACCCTTCTGCGAGGCTATCTCTCAAATGCCGAAGTATGTTAAATATCTTAAGGAGTTGCTCTCCAATAAGAAGAAATTAGAAGATATTTCGCATATTTCCTTAAATGCAGAATGCTCCGCAATTAAATACTTATTCTCCATCCCGTGCCTATTTGGCAATTCGTTAGTAAAACACGCTTTAGCTGATCTTGGAGCAAGTTTAAATCTCATGCCTTTTTCATTATTCAAAAACTTAGGTCTAGGAAATCCTAACCCCACCCAAATGAGTATTCAACGCGCAGATCATTCATTAAAATATTCGGTAGGGATAGTGGAGGATGTGCTCGTTAAGGTTGACAAGTTCATCTTCCCGGTGGACTTTGTCATTCTTGATAACGAAGAGGATGCCGAAGTACCCCTGATACTTGGCCGCCCCTTCCTTGCCACCTCCCGTGTGATTATTTATGTAAGTAACGGAAAGCTCCTCCTACGGGTTGGAGAAGATGAAGTTACTTTTATTATAAATCTCTCGATGTGAAACACCTTAGAGAATGACGATTCGTGTTTTTACCTAGAAGAATGTTTTGAAAATGAGTTTTATCCACTTCCCGAGTTAGTCTCCACATTGAGTAACAATTCCGAGCTCGTCGAGCTCTTTTATCTAGAAGAAGTCTCTCGCTCCACACCACCCGAGCCATAAAAGAAATTTAAAATTAAAACTTCATATGAAGAGCCACCCGTTTTGGAGTTAAAACAACTCCCTCCTCACCTCAAATATCTATTTTTAGAAAAAGATTCTAAGCTACCTATTATTGTATCATCCAAATTGAGCGATTCAGAAATTTCTGAATTGACTCTTGTCTTAAGCAATCACCGTCACACAATTGCGTGGCAAATTTTGGATATCAAGGGTATTAACCCCTCCTCCTGCACTCACAAAATCTTCCTCGAAGATAATTCCCGCAACACAGTCTAGCCCCAACGACGGCTAAACCCGAATATGAAAGAAGTCATTAAGGTTGAAGTTATCAAACTTTTAGACGCGGGAATCATCTACCTGATCTCGGATAGTACTTAGGTTAGCCCAGTACAAGTCGTGTCAATGAAAGGCGGCGTAATAGTTGTAGAAAATGAAAATAATAAATTGATCCCAACCCGTACTGTTACGTGTTGGCGGATGTGCATTGATTATCGTAAACTAAATGATGCCACCCGTAAGGATCACTTCACGTTACCTTTTATCGATCAATCATAGAACGCCTTTCAGGTCACTCCTACTACCATTTTCTCGATGGTTTGTCAGGATATTTTCAAATCCCTATTTCGCCCGACGACCAAGAGAAAACAACATTCACTTTTTCCTTTGGCACCTTCACTTATCGAAGGATGCTATTTGGTCTTTGTAATGCACTGGCTACATACCAAAGATGTATAATGGCGATATTCGACGAGTTGTTGGAGGAAGTGATGGAAGTTTTCATGGACGACTTCTCCGTATTCGGAAACTCTTTTAAAAATTGTTTAAAAAATCTCGAGCGTGTGCTACACCATTATGAGGAAACAAATCTAGCTCTTAATTGTTGGAACATGGTTTTCCGCATCCCTTTGATTTGAGAATAACAAATCCTACTTGTATTTGATCTTGTTACCATTGTGTTTTTAGCATGTAGGTATGGACAGTTTTGACACCAGGTAGCTGCAGCAATGGTCTAGCACTAACCACAAGCTGAAGGGTTAAAAGTTACTCAACGCCAGGCGTTAAGCTTAACGCTGGGCGTTAGCGCTAGATGAATTTGGCGTTCGACGAAATACAGACCACGGCGTTCGACGAAATATGCTCGACGAAATTTTTGTTCGAAGAACTAGATGCTATGATCGACGAAATCAAGCCGCTGAGAACGGAAGCTGGATTCGATGAAATATATCTTTGCGTTCGACGATCTTGCGTTCGACGAATTTCCGGTCGACGAATGATGAAGACCATTCGACGAACTCCGTTCGACAAAATTGTGTTCGACGAAAGATGAAGCCAGTTTGACGAATTGAGTTCGACGAAATTATCTGCTCGACGTATTGGGGTGCCAACTAATTACAGATGAAACTCAATGCCAGGCGTTAGGATTAACGCTGGGCGCTATCCGGTCGACGAATTTGGTAAAGAGAAAGCATCCGTGATTTCAGGAGGAACATTAGGAATGATTTGCCCGATGCGCCGCATTAGCCTTAACGCCAGCGTTGATATTGCCTAAAATATAACATTCCTAAAGTGCAGAATCTCCTTCCTCTTCTGAAGATCCGAGCCATTAATATATTGCAATACATGGTCAACGCCAGGCGTTAGGACTTAACGCCGGCGTTAGCTCATATTCTATAAATCGGAGGATTTTGTCTTCTCCGACTACTAATTGCCAAGAGCACCATTCCAGCACTTCAAAAACTTTGTGAGGGCCGTATTTCCAGACAAACACATCTCCCACTCATATTTCAAAAGGAGGAATCAAAGGAGGCTTGGATCAACACGCTAACTCAATGTGAAGAACGCACGCTTGGACTTCTACGATCTTCAGCGATTCTTCGGCGTCTCCTTTAGATTACCTCATAGGGAGTTTTATATTTGTATTTTGTCCTTTATTTCATCTTTGTAATCGGTTCGTGAATTCGCCACACGGCGACTAGGTCTAGGTTGGACTTAGGGAGTAATTCACCTCGTATTGGCGACTGGGTCTAGGGAGTAGATCTAGGGGGTGCTCGAGGCCTTTCTGGTATAGATTGGCTAGAGTGGCTTGAGGCCGTATCTGGGGAGAGATCGGCTAAAGCTAACCGGTTCGTGGGGATACGAGTCGGTATAGAAAACAAAAAGGGTTTTCATATTATTCGCTTCGATTTTTAGCGTCATTGAAATCAGATTTTGTAATCAATTTTATAAATGATAATCATGTCTTTTCTTGTTTAATAAAATTGATTTCATTTCTAATTTCATTATCTCTTTACTTTTGATTTAACTTCGATCAAAATATCAAAAGTTTTCTATTAAAGTTTAAAGTTTTTAAAACCCTTATTCACCCCCCCCCCCCCTCTAAGGGCGCCTACAGATCCAACAAGTGGTATCAGAGCTAGGTTATTCCAAATTAGCTTAACAACTGGGAAAATGGCGTCTCATGATCTCCATTCTATTAATGTGGGAAATTTTTATGAAGAAGAAAATCTCTTGCACCACCTTTATTCGAAGGAAGAAATTCTAAAGGGTGGAAATTGTCAATGGAAAGGTTTATTAAAACATTAGATATCAACGCATGGGATATAGCAATAACAAGACCAGCGGACGAATCAAATAAACAAGAGCGTCACCTAAATGCAAAAGCTATGAATTATATTTTGTGTGCTTTATCTCAAGATATCTTCAAATTAATATATTGTTTTTCTAGTGCTTACAAAGTATGGAAATTTCTTGAAGAAATGTATGATTTTCCTCTTACAGGTATGGAACAACCACAAGAATTGGAGAACATACAAGCTTGCACAAATTTTCAAGAAAGCTCCTCTCATGACGGATCCATGAAGTGCACATCAAGTGAAAGAGACGAAGAAGTACTATCTTCGGAAGAGGAGTGCCAAAAAGATGTAAGAGAAACTATATGTTCAAATCATGCATCTCCCGAAAGCAATTAAGGAAATCAAATCCCATTTTTGTACTTCTATCTCTACATTGCAATTGCTTCAAACTACAAAGCGCAAAATTAAGAAATTAAAAATGCCAATAAACATCTGCGCTTAAAAAATAAAAATTTAAAGGCAAAAATTAATGAAGAATCAAATTCTAATTTATCTAGTTCTACCCTAGGCTCCTTAGTTGAAAACATTACACCTTCTGTAGAATATAATGAATTAAAAGAAAAACACAAGAAACTTGAAAAGGAGTTTACTTTTGTAAAAGAACAAAATGAAAGATTATGTTTAGAAAATTCATCCTTGAAAATTGAATGTGCTAAGTGTAAAGAATATAAAATTGAAATTAAAGAGATGGATGAAACATTTGATGAATATAGAAATAACTATCAAGATCATATTGATTCAATTATTTCCACTCTTAAAAATAACACAATCACTTATAATAAAGCTAGACATAATCTTAAAATTAAGAATAATGAATTAGAAGCTAAAATCAGCTTGCTTAAGGAAATCATAAAGAAAAATTCTCAAAACATACATTCTCAATATAAAGCAAAATCCAAAAGCAAGTTGAATACGATTTCTCAAAACTTGAATAAGCTAAACTATGGAAATAAAAAACATCAAAAGATTGTAAATGAAATTCCAAAACAATATCATCATCATCATTTACAATATCAATCTTCTCCCAACTTAAAATTAAACGCAAACAATTTTCCTTTAAATAATAAATTCAAAAGTCATTTTTATCCAAACATTCAAGAAAATGACTATGGAAATTTGAAAAATAATAATAGTATTTGTCCAAGGTATGAATGGAGACCCATACTTAAGAATGACGCACTAATGTCAAAAGAAATGGTCCATCCATCCTTGTCTTCCCAAAAGTCAACACGCTATATTTGGGTACCCAGAGGAACCATCCCACTTGGTCCTCTTTGGATACCTAAATCTCGTATTCATTAGTATCCAATCATTTGCATGAAGTAGAAATCAACTAAAAATGAAATATCATTATTCTACTTCATGATATGCCTAACCTTTTTCTTACTTTTGTTTATTTTCTTTTGTTGAACCATCAAGATATGATCACTTTATATAACTTGTGATATGACTCTCACATATTAAACCAAAATTCATAAATAAATCAAATTGAATAAAGTTGAATAAAAAGGCATATCATTTCTCAAGTGATCTACTTATCCCTTTTCTTTCTATCCTTCTAAATCCATTTCCTAAAAGTCTTATAAAATTTGAAAAACTAAATTTGTTATATGATATTATTAAAACTAAATGAAATAAGTGTCAAAATGGATTTAAAAGGTGTATTTTAGGGGTATTAGACTAAATTTATAAAATGCACAAGGTATTTAATATATTTGCGTCATTTTTGATTACCCCTAGTATGTTTAATCATAAATCATGTCAAATCAGAATTGAAAAATTGCATGAATATTATGTCATTTATTTATGATCAATTCACTCATGCATATGTTGTGCAAAACTCAAAAATTAAGGTCTAATGAGTATGGAGCTTTAATGAATATGAAACCCATGTACTAAAATTTTAACTTCCGCAACTTCTTGTGATTTCTTCTCGTCTCATCACTTCATTAGACATGCCTCACATTGCACAAATATAATTAAGAAAAATCGGAAGCAAAATCGAAGAAAATCTAGGCCATATGATTAAAATAAGCACTCTTTGTGAGCTAACCCAGGCGCTAGGATCTAACGCCGGCGCTAACTCAAGTATCTGATTTTCTATAATTTTAAAATTCTGAAAAATCAATAAAAATATATGTATTTGTTTAATATTCAGAAACCAAAGAGAAAATTTACAAAACTCTCTTCAAAATAAACATATTTTCTCATTTTCACTATTCACCTTACAACGCTTCTATTTAATAATTTGAAAAGGTTGAATATGAATTTTCTTTAATAATACCTCATGTACATTATCATGAATAATAAATTACGAGTACTTAATCACTATGAATTAATGTTAATGATCATATATAATAATCATGCAAAATCATATGATCTTTTAAGTCAAACATCAAATATAACTACAAAAGATTTTATTCATTCCGAACATATAGTCTGTGATCATGATTATTATATGAATCTATTATGTTTTGCATGTATCACACTTATTTTTTGACCATAGAATCAACTCTATATCTATATGAATAAATAAATTAGAATCATCACTTTCTTCTATGTCTAAAACTTGAATCTCTATTGTTACATACATGCAGCATTGTATCAATTAACCTTATGGGATAACATTACATTCAAACTCATCATATCTAGCATTATCAACTAATAAAGATTATCATTCATGCTAGTTATCAAATAATGTCATAATGAATTAATCATAAAAAAAGGGGGAACAATTGAAAGTTAAAACTCATAATAACTATGTTGCTTTAATATCAAATATAATAAGAAATTAATCACGCATAAAAGCCATAGTTTATAAATTGATTCCATAGAACAAAATGCTTTGGTTGTCCTTGATTTTTCACCCACATTATGTGTCTCTCAATAGCGAGGGCGTAGGGTTGTAGACATTAGATAACCTAACCTCTAAGTCAAGTCTTGTCCTTAACTGGGGAGGGTTCCAGTGGGGCCTTGCGAGGCACTGGGGGGAAAGAGTGCTAGGGTGAGTTTTGTCTAGTGTTTGCATATGGGACTAACACCCCCAACCTACGGCATGTGTGCAGCTCCTCATGCCCATCTGTCACTTAGTACGGGGTTAGCGTGTAGACATATAGTTAGGGTATTATAATCTATGACATACCTATATCATATGTTTTTTTCATGCACTCTTTATAATAATATTATTCATGCATTCTTGGTTTTATCGAACATGCATATTTTGTGTTTTGCATATTTTATCATTTTTTGACCTTTAATGATCTTGTAAAACACAAATATATGAAAACCAAATAAAAACTTAAAAACCATTTTTGATCAAATAAAACATGCTTATATAGCCTTCTAATCATTTCCAATTTCTCTGAAATTTCTACCCTAAGAAGGTCTATATATATACTATCTAGGCCAAAAGAAAAAATTTCAAAAATCCTCAAAAACCGAGTATTGTTTCGGCGTTAACTAGTTAACGCCAGGCGTTAGCTATTTTTTGCCAAATTGGAATTCTGATTTTTCCTACAATATTTCTGATATTTTTCTAATGAATTCTCTCAGTTTATTTTTCTTGATTTCAAAATTATGTTGTTCTTAATGTGTTAATTTTACTCTAAAATACAAAAAAATTTAAATAATTCAAAATGATCAAAAATATGCTTTTGTCATTTTTGTTGTTTTAAATCCTTACAAAATTATGGTTTGATTATATGTCTTCACAAGAGCATATAACTTAGTCATTTTGTTTCAAATGGTCAAAATTGATTAGGCATACACATTAAGATTCTCTTCGATGTCCAATTTTAATTTCAAATTTTCTAAACACTATTTTTGTAATGCCTTGACCTTAATCTGATTATGTGCAATTAAATAGTCTATAGATAATTATGTATGATTGCCTAGCATGCCTCTAAATATGAGTAATGCTTTATGTTAATCAATGAATTATGCACTCACTATTTTGGTAATCTACATGTGCTCATAATCCTAGTCTTGCATCATTGTGTAGTGTAATAGTTTTAACATATTAAGTTGTATGTCTAAACTACCTACACCACCTTTCAATAATAAATTTCATGCACGATATAGAAGTGTTATTTCAATAATATTATTGTTTGCAACAAGTGAATTCGGAGACCTTTTGGCCCTTAACAAAAATCTAAAATAAAAAGCCAAAGATAACTCCACCAAGCACTACTCACCCTCCTGATAAGTCTTAATGAGCATTGTGAGGTTGAGCACCTTGGAAAGAATTGTAAAGTGTCTTGTGCAAACATATTTATTTCTATCACTTCTATTTGTACACCGGATCACTAAAAATAAAAATCAATAAATTTGCTTATGTGATCCCCCAAGCACTACTTCGCTTCCTGATAAGTCTTCATGAGCATTATGTGGGCGAAACACCTTGGTAGTTGTACGTATGTTATGTGCTTTGAAATTTTATTCTAGATGTGATGTGTGAAAGTAATTATATGATTACAATCTTATTGTTGTTGTTACTATTTCACTACATATGTCATGTGTTTTGATTATTTCACTTGTATACTTTTATCAAAACACCTTATGCATGCATCATTGTTTTTCATAAATCTTCTACTCATGAGAATTGGATCCTAATGCAAAATTACATTATTCTCTAAAACCTTAAGTTAAAGCACTAGATTGCAATGCATGATTTCTACAATGTTTTCTTTATTTGAAATATGAATTAGGTACATTGTAGTTCTAATCTTTTTGAATGTGTTGATTCATGCTTGCCTATTTGGTATGAAAATTTTCAAAGTTTAAATGCTCAAATGTGAAGAGTCTAGAGATATTGTTGGAATGGTCAAACATTAACAAAAATACTAATCTTATTTGTTTTGTTTTTGTTTTCCACATTTCTCTTTTGATCATTTACTTCGTGTTCTCATGCTTATTTCTAAGGATTTGTCTTTCACTTGTTCTTGTTCAAACAAACTTGCATCCATCTGAACAAGTAAAATCACTCCTAAAATTAATTTAAAAAGAGCAAGTGATTACATTCCTTTGGTATAATCTTTTATTGATGTTCTTTCACGCTTATCACATATTTTTCTGCTGCACTACTCTCTCCCTTAGCTCGATCATGACTTACTTTATGTTTACACAAAACTCTTAATCCTCTCTTAGTTATGTCCCAACTTTTGTCTTCATTTTTCTAGTTTTGTTTCACTCCACCCTCTTTTGCTAATAACAAAGGGGGGAGAATAAAATGCTAAATCATATTGATTAATGGAGTTGGATTCACTAGATTAAGGGGGAGCATGTATCTAGTTTATGGGAGTATACACTAAGGGGGAGCATCTTTGTAGGGGGAGCACAATGTTCAATGAAACTATAATTCTTATCATTATCTTATAAATTGCTTGTGTCATATATCCTTTCAAAAACACAAATGCTTTATCTATGAATCTGATTTATCTCTAATTGGATTTGTTATTATCAAAAGGGGTAGATTGTTGGAACATGGTTTTCCGCATCCCTTTGATTTGAGAATAACAAATCCTACTTGTATTTGATCTTTTTACCATTGTGTTTTTAGCATGTAGGTATGGACAGTTTTGACACCAGGTAGCTGCAGCAATGGTCTAGCACTAACCACAAGCTGAAGGATTGAAAGTTACTCAACGCCAGGCGTTAAGCTTAACGCTGGGCATTAGCGCTAAATGAATTCGACGTTCGACGAAATGCATACCACGACGTTCGATGAAATATGCTCGACGAAATTTTCATTCGACGAACTAGATGCTGCGATCGACGAAATCAAGCCGCTGAGAATTGAAGCTGGGTTCGACGAAATAGATCTTTGCGTTCGATGATCTTGCATTCGACGAATTTCCGGTCGACGAATGATGAAGCTTGTTCGACGAACTCCATTCGACGAAAGATGAAGCCAGTTCGACGAATTGAGTTCGACGAAATTATCTGCTCGACGTATTGGGGTGCCAGCTAATTACAGATGAAACTCAACGCCAGGCATTAGGCTTAACGCTGGGCGCTACCCGGTCGACGAATTTGGCAAGGAGAAAGCAGTCGTGATTTCAGGAGGAATATTAGGAATGATTTGCCAAACGCGTCGCGTTAGCCTTAACGCCAGCGTTGATATTGCCTAAAATATAACATTCCTAAAGTGCAGAATCTCCTTCCTCTTCTGAAGATCCAAGCCATTAATATATTGCTATACATGGTCAACGCCAGGTGTTAGGACTTAACGCCGGCGTTAGCTCAAATTCTATAAATCGGAGGATTTTGTCTTCTCCGACTACTAATTGCCAAGAGCCCCATTCCAGCACTTCAGAAATATTGTGAGGGCCGTATTTCCAGACAAACACATGTTGAAATTATTGTTGAAGTGAAGTGGAGGTGACCGAGAAATCTGATTTTGGGTGACCGCAGAGACCGCGCGGTCTGCGCTTGTGCTTTGCCGGTCTGTTCTGCCGGTCTAGTTCTGGCGGTCTGCTAGTTGACAGGTTTGTTCCTGGTTGTTGCGGTCTCATCCCGGGTTGTTCTGCTTGGATTGTTTATCTCCTTTGTAGAATACCGTGCAGTCTGTTTTCATGTAACCGCTCTGACCGGGCGGTTTGTGCTTGGCGATCTGGCGACTTGTTCGAAGTCGGCCAGATGGTTCTTGGTTTGCTCCCAGCGATCTAAGGAAGGAGCGTTCGTGCGCCCGCGCGATTTGTGCGTGGTCTCGTGTTCGCACGACTTGTGCGCTATCTGTCTGCTGATCTGCGGTCTTGGACGGAAGGTTGTCCAAGTTGTGTGATCGCGCGGTCTGCCCTTGTGAGACCGTTGGCGATCTGACGGGTGGTGATTGTATCCCTCTTGTGCGGTGATGACATCCATCTACCCGCCTATAAATAGAGGTGCAGGGCCCATCATTCATAATGAGAACTGTAAGAACTTGAGCCTGAGTTGTTTCGTGCGGTCTCAACTTTGAGGTCGGGCGGTCTCGGAAGCAAGTTGACTGTTTGTTGTGTTCGCAGGTTTGCGGTCAGCAGGTTGCGGTCTCCTTCCTTGGTAATTTCCCAGCGGCTTGGATATCAGGTTGGCAGCGGCTTGTCTGCGATCTGGTTCTTGTGCTGTTCGCAGCGAACTCAGCGATCAGGCGACCTTCAGCGGTCAGGCGATCTGAGTTGCGGTCTGGCGACATCTTCAGTTCTTTGTTCGGTGCAATAAGCTTCAGTTCGTGCGGTCTGAGGTTGCGGTCTTGCAGTGCAGGTGGTCTGTCTATTTTCTGTTCGCGCGATCTCAGGTCTAGTCGGGCGATCTCTAAAGTCGAGCGGTCTATACGGTCTCTGCTTTTCAGACCGCCAGTTTTGTTTTTGGTGTGTTTGTTCTTCTCTCCTTCGTGATTCTTATGAATCATGTCTCGCCATGTATGGCTCGCACTGTAAATGAAGTTTGTGATTCAATAAAGTCTCTTGTGTTGCTGTGTGGCATTGTGGTTATTTGGCTATAACTCAGTTGATGCAACTCCTGCTTACTCCTAAACGATTCAAATCAAAAATTTTAACATGGTATCAAAGCGAGGTTGTTGGAGTGGATAAGCAGTGATCATCTTGAGTTGCCATCGTCTTTGTGAAGAAGAGACCACATAGATTTCCATGGTAGGTGGATACGCAAGAGGGCTTGGTATTGAACTCCTCACATCGACTAACTATAAGAAATGGAGGTCATGTATCGAGAGTTACTTACTTGGCGAGGATCTATGGGAGATAGTTGGAGGAGAAGACACACAAGAGGTGTTTCTAGCAGGAGATAATATGGCAGAGGTGAGACTTTGGAGGAGGACTAATGCTAAGGCAGAGTTCACACTCAAGAGGGCTATCTCACCAGAGCTGTTTGATCACATCATTGGATGTAAATTTGCTGTAGATAGTTGGACGTCTTTGGACGGGTTGTTTAATAAGAAGAATGTAGCTCGACTACAGTTTCTTGAAAATGAGTTGGCGAAGGCCTCTCAAGGTGATCTTTCTATTTCTACCTTCTTTCTCAAGATGAAGAACCTCACAGCAGAGATTTCTGCATTGGACCCTGATGAGCCCATCTCGGAGGCAAAACTGAAGAGGCATAATATCTGCGGGTTGCGGAAGGAGTATCTTGCCTTTGTGACTTCAGTTCATGGTTGGGCAAATCAACCATCTTTGTTGGAGCTGGAAAACTTACTTACTTCGCAAGAAAGTTTGGCAAGACAGATGGCGGGGACTTCTATCTCTGGGGGAGATAGTGATGTGTTGTTTTCTGGAAAGAAGAAGAAGAAGTGGGAGAAGAAGAAACCGGGTTATGATGGACCCTCTACTTCAGGTCAGCAGGATAGGGGTTATGCTCCTAAGTCTGATGGGAAGAAGAAGGGAGAGGGACCAAGGTGCTTCAGGTGCAATAAGACCGGCCACTTCAAGAAGGATTGTCGGGTTAATCTTCAGCAGGGACATGCAGCGGAGAAGGAGAAGCCAAAGTCTGACGAAGCTGGATGGGGAGGAGCCTTTGTGGCTAATATGACGGCTATGCCCATTAAGGCCTTTGCTGCCATCAACTTCAAAGAGGGTTGGATTGTTGATTCAGGGTATGGACATCATCTCACCGGGGATGAATCAAAGTTCTCTTCTTTGGCGCCTTACACAAGTAACAATGCTATCATAACGGCTGATAATTCTGTTCATGCAGTAGAACAAGAAGGAGTTGTCTCTTTGAGTAGTGATAAGGGTCCACTCACCTTGAAGAGTGTTTATCACGTGCCGGATATGAAGAAGAATCTCTTTTCTGTGACCAATGCGGTCGATGTCGGTTATCACGTTCTGTTTGGCCCAACAGAAATGAAGTTTCTTAAAACTCAACCAGAGATAAAGGGAGATGTTATCCATGTTGGAAAGAGGGTGAAGGACTTGTTCGTGTTATCGACAAGTACCTATGTTGATAAAATGAATACCAATGATAGCGCGTCTATTTGGAATGAAAGGTTGGGGCATGTAGGCAAGGACAAATTGAAGGCTATGGCGGTAAGGGGCCTTGTCAAGGGCATGCCCAGCTTGTCCTCCTATGGAGACGGTCATGTTTGTACGGGATGTCAGTTTGGTAAGTATCATTGACTTCCATTTGATAAATCACAAACAAGATGCAAAGCGCCGTTGGAGTGCATTCACGGTGATTTGATGGGACCGACTGCCACCCCAAGCCTTGGAGGCAACAGATATATATTGGTGTTGATTTAGGATTACACCAGATATGTCTGGGTGTATTTTTTGAAAGAGAAGTCGGAAGATTTTGCGAGGTTCGTGGAGGTCAAGGAGCTGGTTGAAGGTCGGTTAGGCCTGCGGGTGAAAAAATTAAGAACTGACAATGGTGGGGAGTTCACCTCTAGTGAGTTCTCAAGTTTTTGCAGGAAACACGGCGTTCGGAGAGAGATCACTTATGCCCATACTCCACAGCAAAATGGCGTTGCAGAACAGAAGATCTGTCATCTGACAGAAACTTGCAAATGCTGGCTTCATGCCAAGAGTATCCCAAAGTCCTTCTGGGCGGAGGGAATGTCTTGTGCGGCATACATCATCAACAGAATGCCTCTAAGTCCTATCAACATGAAGACCCCTCATGAACTGATGTTCAAGGAGAAACCAAGTGTTGCACACCTTCGGGTGGTCAGGTCAACCTGTTATGTGCATATTCCTAATGCTCTTCGGACAAAGCTAGATGCGAAATCAAGGAAGCTAGTCTTTGTTGGATATGATGAGCGGAAGAAGGGATGGAGATGCATGGATCCTGAGACTCGAAGATATTTTGTTTCTCAGGATGTGGTGTTCGATGAGGTGACTTCCTACAAGGGGAGTTCAGGAGTTGAACTACCGGAGAACAGGGTTGATGAAGGAGGGAAGGCTGCGGAAAATCTTCAAGTGGAGTTGCCTATTTCACCAGGAGCTTCTGTTGTGTCAAGCTCAGAGATGGAGGCTTCAGGTTCTGGAAGCAGGGGGAGCGATGCTCCAAGTTCATCTGGATGAGGAGCTAGCACAGAAGAAGTAGCTGAGGAGGTGGCTAGTCAGGTGCAACCTCTTAGGAGGTCAAAGAGGACTATTAAGCCACCAGATCGATACACAGGAGGAAACATGGTGAGCTTCGTCTCATGTTTCTTTGATGGTCCCTTGGATGAGAGGGAGCCGTCGAGATTTGAGAAGGCCAAAGGCGTGAAGAGTGGGACATTGCTATGCAAGAGGAGATGGATGCTCTCAAGAAGAATGAGACTTGGTCTCTAGTGCCCAGGCCCAAGGGCATTACCCCTATGACATGCAAGTGGGTCTATAAACTCAAGAAGAAAGCTGACGGTAAGATTGAGCGATACAAGGCTCGCCTTGTAGATCGCGGGTTCTCACAGCAGTATGGTGAAGATTATGATGAGACGTTTAGTCCAGTGGCAAAGATGACTTCGGTCCGATTTGTTATTGCTTTGGCGGCTTTAAGTGGATGGGAGATTTGGCAGCTCGACGTTAAGAATACCTTCTTATACGGCGAGATCGACAAGGATATCTTTATGATCCAACCGTCGGGCTTTATTTCGGAGGAGTGTGCGGACTACGTCTGCAAACTGAAGAAAGCCCTGTATGGTTTGAAGCAAGCGCCTTGGGCGTGGTATGGAAAGATCGCGGAGTATCTTCTATTCTGTGGGTTCTTTGCTTCAGATTCTGATTCTAGCTTGTTCGTCAAGAAGGAGGGGGCACTTCGGGTTATTGTTATGCTGTATGTGGATGACATGATTGTCACCGGGAACTCGAAGGAGGCAGTAGCAAGGCTGAGAGCCAAGCTTGCCATCAGATTTGAGATGAAGGATCTGGGTGAGCTTCACCATTTCCTTGGACTCGAGGTTCAGAGGCGGGAGAGCGGAGTGCTCGTTTCTCAGGCTGGATATGCGGAGCGAATCGTTCAACGATCGACATGGAGGAAGGTAAGAGCAGCTCTATACCTCTGGAACAGCATCATAAACTTCGGAAGGATGAGCGGAGAGTTCTATCTGATCCGTTGGTGTTCCGAGCTCTAGTTGGGAGCTTGATCTACTTAACCATCATGAGGCCTGATATTGCTTATGTAGTTAGCAAACTGAGTCGGTACATGGCGGAGCCACGGAAGCCTCATCTTCTAGCGGCAAATGGAATTTTGAAATATGTGAAGTCGACCTCTGATTTGGGCCTCCTATATAGGAGAGGGTCAAGCTTGGAGTTACTTGGATACATGGATGCTGATTACGGGGGAGACATGGATGATCGGAGATCAACATCTGGTTTTGTCTTTATGACGGGCCCCATAGCTATTTCTTGGTGCAGCAAAAAGCAGGACTCGGTGTCTGTATCTACCACAGAAGCGGAATACAAGGCTTCGGCCTTGGCAGATAAGGAAGCCGTTTGGCTCAGGAGGTTGGTAGAGGACGTTCATGAGGAGGTTCGAGGTCCCACTATGCTACGCGGGGACAATGAGAGTGCTCTCAAGCTAGTTAATAATCCAGTCTGTCACGCGAGGACCAAGCATATTGAGATTGAACACCATTTCATTCGTGAAAAGGTGTTAGGAGGATCTCTTATGGTTGAGCATGTTCAGAGTGTGGACAATGTTGCAAACATCTTCACAAAGCCGCTGGCAAAAGGACCATTTACCCAGTTGCGGAGTTTACTCGGGTTAGTTTTCACTTCCCACTTCAAGAGGGAGTGTTGAAATTATTGAAGTGAAGTGGAAGTGACCGGGCGGTCTGATTTTGGGTGACCGCAGAGACCGCGTGGTCTGCGCTTGTGCTCTGTCGGTCTGTTCTGCCTGTCTGGTTCTGGCGGTCTGCTAGTTGATCGGTTTGTTCCTGGTTCTTGCGGTCTCGTCCCGGGTTGTTCTGCTTGGATTGTTTATCTCCTTTGTAGAAGACCGGGCGGTCTGTTTTCATGTAACCGTTGTGACCGGGCGGTTTGTGCTTGGCGATCTGGCGACTTGTTTGAAGTCGGCCAGATGGTTCTTGGTTTGCTCCTGGCGATTTAAGGAAGGAGCGTTTGTGTGCCCGCGCGGTTTGGCATTTTCTCGTGTTCGCGCGACTTGTGTGCGATCTGTCTGCTGATCTGCGATCTTGGACGGAAGGTTGTCCAAGTTGTGTGATCGCGCGGTCTGCCCTTGTGAGACCGCTGGCAATCTGACGGGTGGTGATTGTATCCCTCTTCTGCAGTGATGACATGCGTCTACCCGCCTATAAATTGAGGTGCAGGGCCCGTCATTCATAACGAGAACTGTAAGAACTTGAGCCTGGGTTGTTTTGTACGGTCTCAACTTTGAGGTCGGGCGGTCTCGGAAGCGAGTTGACTGTTTTTTGTGTTCGCAGGTTTGCGGTCAGCAGGTTGCGGTCTCCTTCCTTGGTAATTTCCTAGCGGCTTGGATATCAGGTCGGCAGCGGCTTGTCTGCGATCTGGTTCTTGTGTTGTTCGCAGCGAACTCGACGATCAGGAGACCTTCAGCGGTCAAGCGATCTGAGTTGCGGTCTGGCGACAGCTTCAGTTCTTTGTTCGGTGCAATAAGCTTCAATTTGTGCGGTCTGAGGTGGCGGTCTTGCAGTGCAGGCGGTCTATCTGTTTTCTGTTTCCGCGATCTCAGGTCTAGCCGGGCGATCTATGAAGTCGAGCGGTCTGTGCGGTCTCTACTTTTCAGACCGCCAGTTTTGTTTTTGGTGTGTTTGTTCTTCTGTCCTTCGTGATTCTTATGAATCTTGTCTCACCGTGTATGTCTCGCACTGTAAATGAAGTTTGTGATTCAATAAATTCTCTTGTGTTGCTGTGAGGCATTGTGGTTGTTTGGCTATAACTCAGTTGATGCAACTCCTGCTTACTCCTAAACGATTCAAATCAAAAATTTTAACAACACATCTCCCTCTCATATTTCAAAAGGAGGAATCAAAGGAGGCTTGGATCAACACGCTAACTCTACGCGAAGAACGCACGCTTGGACTTCTATGATCTTCAGCGATTCTTCGGTGTCTCCTTCAGATTACCTCGTAGGGAGTTTTATATTTGTATTTTGTATTTTGTCCTTTATTTCATCTTTGTAATCGGTTTGTGAATTCGCCACACGGCGACTAGGTCTAGGTTGGACTTAGGGAGTAATTCGCCTCGTGTTGGCAACTGGGTCTAGGGAGTAGATCGAGGGGGTGCTCGAGGCCTTTCTGGTGATAGATTGGCTAGAGCGGCTTGAGGCCGTATCTGGGGAGAGATCGGCTAAAGCCAACCGGTTCGTGGGGATACGAGTCAGTATAGAAAACAAAAAGGGTTTTCATATTATTCTCTTTGATTTCTAGTGTCATTGAAATCAGATTTTGTAATCAATTTTATAAATGATAATCATGTCTTTTCTTGTTTAATAAAATTGATTTCATTTCTAATTTTATTATCTCTTTACTTTTGATTTAACTTCGATCAAAATATCAAAAGTTTTCTATTAAAGTTTAAAGTTTTTAAAACCCTTATTCACCCCCCCCCCCCCCCCTCTAAGGGCGCCTACAGATCCAACATTAATTGGGAGAAATGACATTTTATGGTCAAAGAAGGATTAGTCCTTGGCCATAAAATATTGGGCAAAGGGATCGAGGTTGATAGAGCCAAGATCGAAGTGATCAAAAAACTCCCCCCTCCAACGAATGTAAAAACTATTAGAAGTTTCCTAGGCCACGCAGGGTTCTATCCGCGTTTCATTCAAAACTTTTCAAAAATCACAAAGCCATTAACACATCTTCTCGAAAAAGAATCTTCTTTCCTTTTTAATGACGAATGTCATTTGGCCTTTAAACTTATAAAAGATAAGCTTATAAACTCTCTGATTCTAGTCACACTGGATTGGTAACTATAATTCAAAATTATGTGCGATGCGAGTGATATTGCGGTAAGCGCCGTATTAGGCCAACGAGTGAGTAAGTATTTCCACCTGATTTATTATGCGAGTAAGAAACTCACGTCGGCACAAGCAAATTACACCACTATAGAGAAGGAGCTTCTAGCGATTGTTTTTATTTTGATAAGTTTAGGTCGTACATCACTCTCTCTAAAGTAATCATTTTCACAGATCACATTGCTCTTAAATATCTCTTAAATAAATCGGACACCAAGTCCCGTCTTTTGGGATGGATCCTCCTCTTGCAGGAGTTTGACTTAGAGATCCTGGACAAAAGGGGAGCTTAAAACTTGGCGGCTAACCATCTTTACCTTTTAGAAAATCCCGCTACGGAAGCATTAATTATTGGGGTTTTCTTAATACCATTCATAATGATAAAAGCATATCAAATATGCGTAGCGGAAGAAATAACAAGAACTACCCAAAGAGTGAGGATCTTGCGGATTTCATGAATCAAGAGATTAGGAAAGCAAAATGCAATATACCTTTCCGGGATTGAGTCAATACTCAACCAAGATGCTCCAAGAAGAAATCTGGTAGACGAACTTTGAGTTCCAAGCACCGAAATGTATCGGTCCCTCTATAGAGATACACACAAGTGAAGGAGAACCCCAAAGCCTTGTCGTACAAGGAATGGTTCGGAGAAGAACAGCCCTCTGCGTCCCCATGAAATGCTAGGTCCGTTGAAGTGGAGGCGGCGATGGTCGGCGAAGCCTAGGTCGGCGGACGGGGCGAGAGGTATCGGAACACTTCCGTCTTCTCGGCCCTTCTGAAATCATGAAAAAGGATCAATCCGTTCTCTACCTTTAGAAGACCTAATCGCATCTCTTTTAAACGCAAGGCATAAAATAGGTTATCCGCAGACCAGAGGAAAAACAGAACAATTCTGCCAGGATTTAAATTCGTCAAATGTGTTACAATTTGACTAAACACTTTAGACGAATTATCCTAAATTCGACTAAACAATTTAGACGAATTCGAATAGACAATTTCGACTAAGCACTTTAGAAGAATCATCATAAATTCGACTAAACAGTTTAGACGAATTCGTCGATACAATTTCGACTAAACACTTTAGACGAATTCGAATAGACGAATTGACATAGTTTTGTCTAAACCCTTTAAACAAATTCGTCGGTATAAATCCATTCGTCGAAACCCTTTCGACGAATTTACTAAGTCCTATAGAATTCTTCTAAACCATTTAGACGATTCATCAATAGTACTTGTTTCCCATTTGAGACATTCTCAATTCAATTCCGAACAATCATAGGATTGGTCCTCCACTCATATCCAATATGAGTAAGGCCAACACAATCCTTTCTCCAACTTCTCCAAACACTTTTATGTGCAACCCTATAGGCTCTTATTGCATTGGCAGTAAGACTAACTGTTGATTGCCTTAAGATCACCTCAGAAACTCCAACAGTCTCCCACTTGATCACAAAGTATCAACAAAAGTCTCACAAACAATGAGCGGCATCTAGCAATACATCATTGCTACCCAAGCAATAAGAGTTCATAACTCAATAAGCATGTCTTGACCAATGTATCAGTGTTGTCTTGTTCCTTTGTCCCTTACATCCGGATAGAACTAGAGGCATGGACCGTGTCACCCTCATAATTGTTCAATCCTAGTTTCTTTAATCTAGAATAGACCTTAAGAGAGTGGTAAGCTCAATATCATATATTGGCTCAACCCAGCATGGTCATGCATTTCTCTGTCTCTTTCCATCAGGGGCCCATGGATGTAACTCCTGTCATAAAGGAGGACAAATCTCATATTTGTCCACACACAAACACCCAAATGAATCGTAACATCACCAATAACCACCCTTATCATCAACCTTTCTCAAGGAAGACTTTAGATGGCATCAAAGTACACTCTTCCTCACTTGATGAATGTTGTGACTTCAGGTCAAAGAACTACAAACACCATTGTTAGTTGAGACCTACTTGTGGCACGTTCATATAACAATCCACAAATTAGTCTCAAGGTGGGTCTGTCCAGTACAACTTGTTCACTAACAAGTACCCATGTGATGACTTGATATCATAATATCATGACCTGTGAGAACCGGTCATCAGTCAATGCAAATGTTAGTCTTAACGTATCATCATTGCCCTTTAACTTCTAAAATAATACTCTGACTAGGGACCATTTATGAATGAAGCTTCTAGAAAACATAGGCCCTCACATTCAAGTCACGTACTTGAATTCCTATGGAAGCAAATATTCTAAGGGCATTTATTATGTTAATTAATCTATCAAATATAACCTATTCACATAACAATAATAACTTGCCATAAATGTAAAAGAAAAACACAGTATATATTACAATTCATCAAATGAATAAACAACCAACAAACATACAATCCACAAGGCTCCCACTAAAGATGATCATTCAGGTATCTAATACTCATTGATCTAACATGACCATCATGCTTCTTTTGCTCAAGAGGCTTTGTCAGTGGATCCACTATGTTTTCTTCAGTCTGTACTCTACAAATGTTCACATCTCCTTGATCGACAATCTCTCGAATAAGATGGAACCGCCGAAGTATGTGCTTGGAGCGCTGATGAGATCTAGGTTCCTTAGCTTGGGCTATTGCACCATTGTTGTCACAGTAGAGAACTACGGGACAAACAATGCTAGGAACTACACCAAGCAGTTGATGAATTTCCTAATCCACACAGCCTCCTTCACCGCATTTGCAGCAGCGATATACTCAGCCTCAGTTGTAGAATCAGCAACTGTCTCTTGATTGGAACTTTTCCAGCTAACAACTCCTCCATTAAGGCCAAATACAAAACCTGATTGGGACTTTGAATCATCCCTATCAGTCTAGAAGCTTGCATCCGTGTAAACATTTACAATGAGCTCTTCCTCTCCAACATACACCAAGAATAGATCATTTGTCCTTCTCAAGTACTTTAGGATATTCTTGATAGTAATCCAGAGACCATCACCGGGATCAAACTGATATCTGCTCGTCATGCTTAAAGCATAAGAGACGTCGGGTTGAGTACACAACATTGCATACATGATTGATCCAATTGCCGAAGCATATGTAATCAACTTCATGCGGTCCTTATCTTCCAAAGATTTAGGACACTGGTCCTTAGAGAGACTCACACCATGTGATATGGGTAAGAATCCTTTCTTGGACTCAAGCATGTTGAACCGCTTCAACACCTTCTCAATGTATGTACTTTGGGTCAAACCCAGCAACTTCTTCGATCTATCTCTATAGATGTTAATACCAAGTATATAAGTCGCTTCACCCAAGTCCTTCATAGAAAAGCAGCTCCCTAGGTTGTTCTTAACAACTTGTAGGGTCAGAATGTCATTCCCGATCAGCATTATGTCATCCACATACAATATCAGGACGATAACAATGCTCCCACTAATCCTCTTGTAAACATAAGTCTCATCCTCGTTCTTGATGAAACCAAACTCTTTTATTTTTCTCATCAAAACGAAGATTCCAACTTCTACAAGCTTGTTTCAATCCATAAATGGATCGATTCAACTTGCATATTTTAGTGGCTTCACTTGGAGATACAAAACCCTCGGGTTGTGTCATATACACTTCCTCAAGAAGATTTCCATTAAGGAAAGCCGTTTTGACATCCATTCGCCAAATCTCGTAGTCATAATACGCAGCAATAGCAAGTAGAATCCTGATGGACTTGACCGTGGCCACAGGGGAAAAAGTCTCATCATAGTCAACACCATGAATTTACTTGAAACCTTTAGCCACCACCCAGTCTTTGAATGTTTGTACATTCCCATCCATGTCGGTCTTCTTCTTGAAGAGCCACTTGCACCCTATGAATCGTTACCCCTTCAGGTGGTTCCACCAAGGTCCAAACTTGGTTTGCATACATGGAGTCCATTTCAGATTTCATGGCCTCAAGCCACTTCTCGTAGTCTGGTCCATTCATAGCCTCTTGGTAGGTTGCAGGATCATCATTATGATCCATAAGCAACACATTACCTATTTGAGACACGAGAAATCAATATCTCTCAGGCTCAAATCTTGGTCTACCAGACCTACGTAGGACTTGTGTTTCTTGAGCAGGCTCTCCAGCTACAACTTCTTGTAGTCCTTGCTCATGTTCTAATTCCGGTTCGTTCATTGTTTGTGGTTCTTGAACTTCTTCAAGTTCTATCTTTGCAGTCTTTCTGGATAAGAACTCTTTCTCCAAAAAGACACCAGTCCTTGCGACAAACACTTTGCCCTCAGACGGCAGGTAGAAGTAGTACCCTTTGGTCTCCCTAGGATACCCCACGAGATAACATTTATCCGATTTGGGTTCCAGCTTGTCAGGAATCTGACGTCGTATATATTGTTGGATCGTGAGGCGCCCTTAGAGGGAGGGTGAATAAGGGTTTTAAAAACTTATACTTTATTTTAAAACATTTGTAATTAGCAAAGAAGAAATCAAGTGATATAAAAGAGAAACATGATTTTATTAATTCTTGAGATATGAAATTACAAAACTTGATTTCTTATGACGCTAGAATCATGGGCGATAAATATGAAAATTCTTTTTGTTTTCTATCCCGACTCGTATACCCACGAACCGGTGAATTTAGCATATCCTCCCCTGGATATGGCCTCAAGCCGCTCTAGCCTTTCTATCCCCAGAAAAGGCCTCGAGCACCCCCTAGATCTACTCCCTAGACCTAGTCGCCAACACGAGGCGAATTCACTCCACGATGGTAATAAAAATAGTTACAAAAGAGAAATACAACATATAATAAAAATTCCTTATAAAGAATTCTGGAGAAGGTGAAGGCTCGCTGGATGTTCTTGAAGCTGAAGCGTGCGTCCATCACGTTGCATAGGCGTTGATCCGGCTCTCCTTGAATTCTTTGTCTGAAACTTGTGTGGGAGAAGATGGTCTGGAATTTCCGCCCTTGCAGAGATTATCAAGTACTAGAATAGGGCTCTCCAAAGTCCGTCATGAGAGACATCGAAATCATCCAATTTATAGACTTTGAGCTAACGCCGGCGTTAAGTGCTAGCGTCGGGCGTTGACCATGTATAGCAACATATTGATGGCTCGGATCTTCATAAGAGGAAGGAGATCTTGCACTCTAGGAATTGTTTTATTTTAGGCAATACTAACGTCGGCGTTAAGGTTAACGCGGGCGTTGTGCAAATCATTCCTAAAGTTCCTCCTGCAATCACGGCTGCTTTCTCCTTACCAAATTTGTCGAACGAATAGCGCCCAGCGATAAGACCTAATGCCTGGCATTGATTTTCTTTCTCCTTTTAATCAGCTGGCACGCCATTTCGTCGAATGGCATCTCATCCCGTCGATCGCCATTTCGTCGAACGGCATCTCGTCCCGTCGATTCGCTGGCACACCATTTCATCGAACGGCATCTCATTTCGTCGAACGGCATCTCATTTCGTCGAACGCCATTTCATCGAACGACATCTCATTTCGTCGAACGCCATTTTGTCGAACGGAATCTCATTTTGTCGAACATCATTTCGTCGAACGGCATCTCATTTCGTCGAACGTCATTTCATCGAACGGCATTTCGTCCCATCGATTCGCTAGCGCCCAGTGTTAAGACCTAACGCCTGGTGTTAGACAACTTTCAATCCTTCTGCTTGTGGTTAGTGTCAGACCATTATTGCAGCAACCTAGTGTCATATCTGTCCAAACCTGTATGCAAAAAACATAATGGCAAACAAGATCAAATACAAGTAGGATTTGTTATTCTCAAAACAAAGGGATGCGGAAAACCATGTTCCAACAATCTCCCCCTATGATAATAACAAATCCAATTAGAGATAAATCAGATTCATAGATAAAGAATTTGTGTTTTTATAAAGATATATGACTCTAAGCAATTATAAGGTAATGATAGGAATTTTAGATATTTAAGAAAATGTTTCCCCTATAAAAATGCTCCCCCTTAGTGTATACTCCCATAAACTAGATACATTCTCCACCTAAATCTAGTGAATCCTACTCCGTTTAATCAATATGATTTAGCATTTTATTCTCCCCCTTTTGTTATTAGCAAAAGAAGGTGGAGTTGAAATTAAAGACTAGAGAAAGGAAGACACAAATGAGGGACAAAAGTAAGAGAGAATTGAAAGTTTTAGTTTAAACATAATGAACGTCATGATCGAGCTAAGGAAGAGAGTAACACAGCGGAAATAGATATGATAAGCGTGAATGAACATTATTCCAATCCATTGTTTTGATTACTAGAGGAAACCACATACTTAAAAAATGTTTATAAGCTTGTTTGCAACAAAGTATAAAAAAATTCCTAGAAGTGGGAATGATAAATCATAGGAACACATAGCATAGTCAAATAGGAATGTGGAATAAGATAAGACATATAAATATAGAAGAATTTTTTGTTAAGAAAGAATATGTTTGACACTAGGTTTTTCACAATAGAGCAATAACACTAAAAGTTCTTATAACAAGTAGGCAAGCTTGAATTATCACACACAACAAGATAATAACTACAATGAAATCAATTCGAATTTCAAGTGAAGAAAACATTGTATAAATCATGCATTGCAATCTAGTGCTTTTACTTGAGTTTTTAGAGAATTTTGTAATTCTGCAATAGGTTCCAATTCTCATGAGTAGACATTTTATAAAAATTAATAATGTGTGCATAGAGTGTTTTGATAAAAGTATACAAATGATATAATCAAAACACATGACATATATAATGAAATATAAATAGTACTATTAAGAATGTAACCTTATGTTTACTTTCACACATCAACACAAGAATAGAATTTCAAGGCACAACACAATGGGTACAACAACCAAGGTGCTTCGCCCACACAATACTCATTAAGACTTATCAGGGAGCGAAGTATTGCTTGGGGGATCACTGAAGCAATTTTATTGAATTTTTATTTTTAGTGATCCGGTGTACAAATTGAAGTAACAAAAACAATGTGTTTACACAAGACACTTTACAATTCTTTCTAAGGTGCTCAACCTCATAATGCTCATTAAGACTTATCAGGAGGGTGAGTAGTGCTTGGTTGAGTTATCTTTGGCTTTATGTTTCATATTAGTGTAATAGTGGGCCAAAGGTCTCGGAATTCACTTGTTGTTGTAAACACAATATATTATTTTTGAAAGTAATCACTTCTATATGTGCAAGAAATTATTGTTTGAGTGAAAGTGTTAGTAATGTAGACAAATATCTTAATAGATTAAAACTATTACATTTCACAATCATGCAAGTTGAAGATTATGAACATATGTAGATCATCAAAAAGTGAGTGTATGGATCATTGATTAGCATAAAATATTGCTCATGCATAGAGGCATGCTAGGCAAAACATACACAATTATCTATAGACTATTTCATTGCACATAATTAGATTAAGGTTAAGGCATGAAAAATAGGACAATGTTTAATAAATTTGAAATTAAAATTGCTCATTTAAGAAACTCTTTTTGTGCATGCCTAAATAAGATTGACCATTTGAAACATAGATGATTAAGATGTTGTGCTCACGTGAAGACATATAGTCAAACAATAATTTAATATGGATAAGCAAGACCACATAAAAAATATTTTTTTTTTGGATTTTGGATTATATATGATTTTTTTGAATTTTAAAATAGACCTAACAAAAAAAATAGAGAAAGACAATAACCAAAAAATATTTTGGCAATAACCCCAAAAAAATTTTCACATGTACAAAAGAGGGCGAACGCCTGGCGTTAAGTAGTTAACACCGAAATAGGACACTATTTTTTTAGGGTTTTTGATAAAAATTTGTTGGAATAAATAACATGTATATATGCCTTCATAGTGTAGAAATTTCAGATAATTTGGAAGATACTAGAAGGCAAATTAAGCATATTTTTTATGTAAATTTTTAAAAATGGGTGTATAATAAATTTCTTTTTTTTGTATTTTTGAGGTGAAAGTAATAAATTAAGAGGCAAATTAATTTAAGGAAATAGCAGTAGAGAAATACCAGAAATATGGCAGAGAAGACAGAATTTAAATCTGATCAAAAAGGCTAATGCCTGTCGTTAACTAGTTAACGCCGGGACAGTACACGAATTTTTGAGGTTTTTTAAAAACAATTATATGGGATAGGGAGTATGTACATAGACCTTCTTAGGGTAGAATTTTCAGAGAATATGTAAATGAATAGAAGGCTTATTTAGGCATATTTTTGTGGTTTTCAAAATAGTTTTATTTATTTATTTTTATTTGATTTTTCATAACATGTGATGAGTTTTCAATTTGTTAAGTCTAAGACTCCTAATTCTAATCTAAGTAGAGTAAAGCGGGAGTCAGGTAGAGGCTTGGTAAAGATGTCTGCAAGTTGGGATTCAGTTCCAATAATGTTTACATGAACATGTTCCTTTTTTATGTGATCCCTAATGAAATGATGTCTAATGTCTATGTGTTTGGATCTTGAGTGATGAACGGGGTTGTTGGTTAAATCAATAGCACTCTTGTTTTCACACTTGAGTTCAATATTAGTTATATGAATTCCGAAATCTTATAAGGTTTGTGTCATCCATAAAGCTTGGGCACAACAACTTCGTAGTGCAATATATTCTGCCTCAGTGGAGGAGAGGGCGATGGAATTTTGTTTTCTACTTGACCATGCAACTAGAGAAGGACCTAAGAAATGACATGTGCCAGTAGTGATTTTTCTATCTAGAGAGCAACCCGCATAATCGGAATCGGAATACCCATGCAATAAAAAGGAATCATTAGTTGGATACCAAAGACCTAGTTTAGTGTGCCAATTAGATATCTAAATACTCATTTTACTGCTTTTAAATGAGATTCTTTTGGGTTTGCTTGAAATCTAGCGCATAAGCATACGGCAAACATAATATCGGGTCTAGATGCACTAAGGTATAATAAGGATCAAATCATCCTTCTATATAAAATTTGGTCAATGGAAATTCCAGTTTCATCTTTTCCTAATTTTAGTGATGCGCTCATTGGAGTACTAGCTTGTTTTAAGTTTTCAAATCCAAATCATTTTAACATATCATAAACATATTTAGATTGACATGTAAAGATTCCATCAATTCTTTAGGTTATTTGAAAGCCTAAAAAATAAGTTAATTCACCAACTAGACTCATTTCAAATTCATTTTGCATTACAAGTACAACTTCATTACATAGCTCTTCATTAGTGGCTCCAAAAATAATATCATCAACATATATTTGTAAAATAATTATAACATCATTAATATGCTAAATGAAGAGCGTATTGTCGGCACTACCCATTTTATAACCGTGCTTTAATAAAAAAAGATGTTAGGCGTTCATACCAAGCACGGAGCGCTTGTTTTAGACCATAAACCGCTTTTTCTAATCAATAGACATGATTTGGAAATTTTTCATCTATAAAGCCTGGGGGTTGTTCTACATAGACTTCTTCTTTAATTATCCCGTTTAAAAATGCACTTTTTACATCCATTTGAAACAGTTTAAACTTCTTATAACTCGCAAAAGCAAGAAAAATTCCAATCGATTCAAGGCGGGCAACGGGAGCAATTGTTTCATCAAAGTCGACCCCCTCAATTTGTGAATAACCTTGTGCTACTAGTCTAGCTTTGTTGCTAGTGATTCTAGAATCTCCATCTAATTTATTTTTAAATATCCATTTGACACCAATAACGGGGTGATTAGATGGTCTTTCTACAAGCTTCCAAATCCTATTGCGTTCAAATTGATTTAATTCTTCATTCATAGCAATAAACCAAAACTCATCATTTAAAGCCGTAGAAACATTTTTAGGTTCAATTTCAGAGACAAAGCATAAATTAGAAAAAGATTCATTAAAGGAAGAGAGTGTAGTTACCCCTCTTGATGGTTCTCCAATGACAAGCTCCCTTGGATGATCTCTTATGAATATAAGCACGCTTGGAGGCACGAACTCTTCTTGCACCGGTACTACTTCTTTGTCCTTTCCAATTAATTCATCGTCATCACGCTCCAAAGGTGAAGGGGGTTCATCTTCTTTTCCTGCACTATTAGAATCTACACAAGGCATAATTTCATCAAACTTCACATAAATAGACTCTTCAACCTTTTTAGATTTCTTATTATATATCCTATAAGCCGTGCTAGTAGACGAGTAACTAAGAAAGACTCCTTCATCGCATTTTTCATCAAATTTAGCTAATGCATCTTTGGTATTTAAGATAAAACATTTACATCCAAAAATATGAAAGAACGATACATTAGGTTTCTTTTGGTAATATAATTCATATGGAGTTAATTTCAAAAGAGGACGAAGCATGATACGATTTATAACATAACAATATGTATGTACTACTTCAGCCCAAAAAGATCTAGGCAACCCATACTAGGATAACATAGTGCGCGCGAGTTCATGAAGGGTTCTATTTTTCCTCTCCACCACACCATTTTGTTGGGGGGTGCGTGGAGCGAAAAATTCATGCTTGATACCTAGATTATTACAGAAGGTGGTGAAACTATCATTTTCAAATTCCCCTCCATGATCCGACCTTATGCACTTTATTTTTAAGTCTAATTCATTTTGAATGCGATTATAAAGTTTTGAAAATTCAGAAAATGCATCAGATTTGGAGGTGAAAAACAAAGTCCATGTGAATCTAGAGAAATCGTCAATTAATACAAAAGTGTACTATTTGCCCGCAAGACTACAAGTGCTAATTGGCCCAAAGAGCTCCATGTGAATTAGTTGCAAAGGTCTTGTGGTGGATATTTCACTTTTACTTTTAAATGATGTTTTTGAAAATTTTCCTTTTTGGCAAGGCGAGCATAAAGAAGATAGATTTCCATTTAGTATTGGCAACCCTCTAATAATTTTATTTTTTGACAATTTTAAAATTAACTTAGTGCTAGAGTGACCAAGACTCCTATGCCATAATTCAAGTTCTTCATTTTTTGAAATAAGATATTCGAGTGATGCACGTGATAGATCATGAAAAGTAATTAAATAGACATTATGAACTCTTGGTGTAGTGAGTACAATATTATTAGACTTAGGATCAATAATTTTGCATAGATTTGATGAAGTCTCAAATAACACATTCAGACCTTTATCGCATAGTTGACTAATAGAAATTAAGTTGTGTTTTAAGCCTTCAACAAATAACACATTTGTAAGAGAGAAAGATTTGTTACCCACTGTACCGGTGCCCAATATTCTTCCTTTTCCATTGTCACCAAACGTCACGGTTCCTCCTTTTTTTCTTAGAGAGGCTAAGGAACTTTGCTTTATCGCCCGTCATGTGCTTGGAGCAACCCGAGTCCAAGTACCACATGTCTCCTTTGTCCTTAGCCTGCCAACATATAATGTCCCAAGGCCCTGGACTTACCATCGGGATAACATCCACTAACTGCCTCGCCTGGCGACCGTTACCGGGCTGTAGCCTAAGCACCCCAACCCCTCTCCAGCCCACTAACTTCCTCTCCTAGTGCGAATGATCCAGGAGCACATAAAGGTTGCTCAGGATCGGCAGGCAAAGTATTTTAATGCACGACACAGAAATATGGAGTTTACGGTGGACGACATGGTCTATTTGAAGATCAAGCCGTTCAAAGGCGTTTCACGAATTCGATGACTCAAGAAATTGAGTCCGAGATATTTGGGTCCGTTTATGGTTACGGAGCGCATAGGCAAAGCGGCCTATTGGTTGGCATTGTTCGTAGATCTAAGAGGATTACATGATGTATTTCATGTTTCGGTGCTGAGGAAAGCATTGGTGGAGCCGGAGGATGTGGTTGAGTCTTCGACAGTTCCTATAACCGAAGATCTGAGGACGATAGTTCGTTCGGTTTGCGTGGAGGATTCTGAAGTCCAGCGGTTGCAGCACAAAGAGGTCAAGCTGGTGAAAGTGCGTTGGGATAATTGCAGATGAGATGAATTATCATGGGAGCGAGAGCAAACAATGCGCGATAACTTTCCTGAACTGTTCGTTTCAGGTATGTGTGTTAGTTGTGCTTTCGTTAAGGTTTTAAATTTCGAGGACGAAATTCTTTTAAGGGGGTGGATTTGTAACACCCCAGGTTTTGCTGAGCGTGGAGGCTGCAATGCCTAAGGCTAGTACAGGTTTTCTGTATCTGGGAGCTATCACCGGCGTTAGGTGTTAACGCAGGCGTTAGCTGCCCCGTCGGGTAAAGAACCTATTGCGATGGAGTTTCGTCGAAGGGAGTTTCGTCGAAGGGAGTTCATCGAAGAGAGTTCAGAACTGTCGGGTCGTTGAGTTGGTTTGGTCGAAGGGGACTTCGTCGAGGAGCTAACGCAGGCGTTAGCACTAACGCCGGAGTTTCGTCGAAGGGAGTTTCGTCAAAGGGAGTTCGTCGAAGGGAGTTCGATGAAGAGTTAACGCGGGCGCTAGTGCTAATGCCGGCATTAGCTGACAGAACTTGTTCCATAAGTAGCATTTCATGGACGTCCGATCTGTTTGGATCTTGATCATAAGGTCTAGATAAGTGCGTCCTAAGGCTCTTTTAGGGCAGAGAAGTTCTATTCTCTTTTCATTAAGTCCTTTGAGCTTTTGGAGGCTTAAAAGAGAGGTAGGGTTTGGAGGAAGAAGAAGGCTAGATCCGCCATTGTTGGAGCACCAGAGCTCCATTCGCCGATCCGAGAACAGATCTGTGGAGAGGACTAGAAGGTGCCTCTTTCTATCTGTGCCTTTCAACCGATCCATGGAGAGGAAGAGAACTCTTAGGGTAACGACATCTCTCCTCCCAGTTTTAGGATGTGTGCATGGCATCTATGCTTTTCCCTTCTCTTTTCTGAAATTTTATGGCACCGGATATCTCAAATAAGAGGCGTTTGAGTCGCCTTGGTTCAAGAAGAACCATCGGGTTGATTGAGTCCATCCCCGACATGATTTTGCACTAGAGATCCGCTCCGTTAGTGGATTAGGCATTTTGAGTGAAGCCGAAATCGTGACCTGTGGTCTGATTCGGTGATGTTGCTTAACGTGCATTTTAGGGATTTTGCTAGAAATCCGATGACGGCGAAAACGTCGTATGTGTTTCCCTTATGTTTCGTGTGAGAATGAACGTTGGTTTGGAAAGGGTAATTTTTATGTGTATGTGAAGGCGTGGCTTTGTCTTTGTGGTCGGCTGGCTAGCCCGTGAATGCTTGGATTCATGTGGGGAGAGTGTCCCGGCAAGACAAGTCCCCTTTTGGGCTAACTAACGAGAACAAGTATGATGATGCGCCCGTTGGCAAGATGAGCCATGTAAGGGGTGAGGTCTCAGTGGAGTTCTTGGCTTTTGACTTAGTGATTGTGGTGAGAACAAGTATGCTGATGCGCCCGTTGGCAAAATGAGCCATGTAAGGGGTGAGGTCTCAGTGGACTTCTTGGCCTTGGGCTTGTACACCCGTGGGGGAACTATAAGTACCCTTGGTTTGTTATGAGATGTTGATGTGTGTTGTTATGTTAGAAGCATACACGCCATAGGTTGCCTTGGGTGAAACCCAAGTTTGCATACATGCTGCATTGCTAGATCCCCTTACTTTTATTGCTCAACATAGAAACGTGGATGATGATTATGACACTCATGCCTGTCGTGTTTATGTTAATACTGTTTATTACATTTGCATACGAAGTGCTGACTTGCAGGGTGATGTAGTCCCTAGGGTCCGCTAGGACGGCCGGGAGGAGGGGTGTTGTTACACAATTGTTGGTCAGCCAAAGCTGGCCCTCGTTATACCATTCTTTGTGATTTGGATGCAGGGCAAGGATCGCAGGCTGGACCTAGCTCGCTGGCCAGAAAGGCCTAAGCTTTATGAAACGCACTTTTCATGCTTTCTTGTTTGATTATGATGTCTTTACCTGTTCCGGCTTGCATACTGAGGTAGCTTAGGATTGTGATGATCTGTTGGACATATCTATGCCCTATTTGTTTTTGACTTGAGTATGAGTTTTGTAAGGCCTTAAGGCCGTAGTACTCTTTTATAGATGTGGACAACGTCTGTAGTTTATGTAATGTTTCCGCTGTGTTGGTTCTGAGTTTTGAGATGGTTAGATCTATATCACTTTTTAATACTAAAGCTGTGGCGATTATATGCTGTGGAGTCCCGGCCGGACCTATATTATATAGTCATTGCAGGGGAGGTGTTACAACAGTTTCTTATTGTAACATCCCAAGGCCCTTGACTTACCATCGGGACAACGTCCACCGACTGCCTCGCCTGGCGACCGTTACCGGGCTGCATCCCAAGCACCCCAACCCCTCTCCATCCCATGGGCGGGTTGTTGGTGGTCACAACCTCCCTTTGGTGAGAAGTGATCCAGTTAAGCGCCTCTACGGGGCCTTCCCAGGAGGTCACCCATCCCAGTACTACTCCAGCCCGAGCACGCTTAACTGGATCACTTCTCACCAAAGGGAGGCTGTGACCACCAACAACCCGCCCGTGGGCTGGAGAGGGGTTGGGGTGCTTGGGCTGCAGCCCGGCAACGGTCTCCAGGCGAGGCAGTCAGTGGACGTTGTCCCGATGGTAAGTCCAGGGCCTTGGGACATTACACAACACACCTAAGAAGAAAATGTTAGTGAAGATCCGGATACCCATGAGGTTCCTCCCATAACATAGGTGGAGACCTTAGGTACCCAGATTTGTTTTAAAGTGCGCTTTCCCTTCTTCCTACAAGAGTCTGTGGTGTGCCCAAACAATAAGCAATTGGCACAAGCAATAAAAGGGGTTGAGACCTTTTTTGTGATTGTGGTTGACTCTTGCTGGTATACACAGAGGTATAGGGAGTAAAGGAATTATATTTAGAAAGCAATTTTTGATTCTTGAAACAGAGCTAACGCCAGCATTAGCAGTCAACGCTGGGCGGTAGGTTTCGGAGACAAATCCCAGCCCATACTTGGCAGACCCATGGCACTGGTTGCCCAAAATCATGTCCAGTGATTTTTGGCCAACTCCAAATTTGTTTATTGCCATATTGAGATCATTTATTCGGGCTTTTAAGGCGAAGTTTTCACTTACTAGATTTCCATATCTCTTTGCAAAAATTTTCTTTTCATTTTCAATTTGAGAGTTAGATATGTTCAACCTTATTTCTAAGTCTCCCTTTTCTTTCATGAGTGATTCGATATTGGAGAGAGACTTAGAAAGATTATTTTCAAGTTCCTTTGCTTTTGTCAAATGATTGTCATTCTTTTGGCAAGACATTATTTCTTTATTTAATTTTTGATTTTGTTTCAAGAGTATTTTTTTCTGTTTTAAGAAGTTCAAGATCTTTTATCTTTTTACCAAATGATTTGCATGCATTTAAATATTCAACATAAAGATCATCATAAGTTGAAGGGATTACCTCAGTGTCGCTTTGGACACTGCACTCGTCATCATTTGGTTCTTGGTTCCTTTCCATGAGACACAACTTTGCCTCATCATCCTCGCTTGAATTCAAATTGTTTGAGCAACCAGATGAAGAATCATCCCATGTTGCCGCCTTCAAGACCTTCTTCTTCTCCTTTTTCTTTATGCCGCTTTTCTTTTTGCTCCTTCAGGTATTTTGGGCATTGGCTCCTTATATGCCCGGTCTTCCTGCAGTGGAAGCACTCGGGAGGAGGTCGCTCTTCATCGTCTTCGCTTGATTTTTCCTTTTCCTCCTTTTTGGAAGATGATCCTTTACGAAAGTACTTGTGGAAGGTATTCCTTCTTTCCGGATTCTTCATGAACTTTGTGAAGTTTTTCACAAAGAGGCTCTCCTCGTCTTCTTCATCATTATCATCCTCTTTTCTCGAGTTTAGTGTCAAAGCCTTCTTCTTTGGTTCCTTATTGTATTCTTCATCTTGAATGTTGAGTTCGACCTCATGGGTTTTGAGATTCCCAATGAGGCTCTCAATCTGGAGCCGCCTTAGATCATGCGATTCGGAAATTGCAGTCACCTTTGGATTGAACTTCGGAGGAAGAGACCAAAGGATCTTTCTCACCAAGTCATCGTTTGAGAAAGTTTTCCCAAGAATCTTTGAGGCGTTGACAATCTTGGTGAAGTGAGTATACATTGAGTCCACGTCCTCATTTGGATCCATCCTGAACCTTTCAAACTCTGATTCCAGTTGTAATAGCTTTGAGTCTTTGACCTGCGAGGTACCTTCATGAGTTATTTCAAGTAAATTCCAAATGTCATAAGCAGTTTCACAAGCACAAACTCTATTAAACTCGGTCCTATCTAATGCGCAGAATAAAGCATTCATAGCTTTAGCATTATTTTTGCATTTATTTTTATCCCCATCATCCCACCTATCTCTAGGCTTTTCCATGGTTACTTCTCCAACAATCTAAGTAGGAGTTGTATATGGTGTTTCAATACTAGCCCAAATATCTAGATCTAAATTAATTAGAAAATAATGCATTCGCGTCCTCCAATAATTATAGTCAGTTCCGGTGAAAAGTGGAGGTCTACTTATTCCTTGCCCTTCATGAAACGCGAGATCACGAGACGCCATTATTCCCGGTTGTTAGACCGATTTGAAATAACCTAGCTCTGATACCACTTGTTGGATCGTGAGGCGCCCTTAGAGGGGGGTGAATAAGGGTTTTAAAAACTTATACTTTATTTTAAAATATTTGTAATTAGCAAAGAAGAAATCAAGTGATATAAAAGAGAAACATGATTTTATTAATTCTTGAGATATGAAATTACAAAACTTGATTTCTTATGATGCTAGAAATCGTGGGTGATAAATATGAAAATTCTTTTTGTTTTCTATCCCGACTTGTATCCCCACGAACCGGTGGCTTTAGCCTATCCTCCCCTGGATAAGGCCTCAAGCCGCTCTAGCCTTTCTATCCCCAGAAAAGGCCTCGAGCACCCCCTAGATCTACTCCCTAGACCTAGTCGCCAACACGAGGCGAATTCACTCCACGATGGTAATAAAAAGAGTTACAAAAGAGAAATACAACATATAATAAAAACTCCCTATAAAGAATTCTGGAGAAGGTGAAGGCTCGCTGGATGTTCTTGAAGTCGAAGCGTGTGTCCTTCACGTTGCAAAAGCGTTGATCCGGCTCTCCTTGAATTCTTTGTCTGAAACTTGTGTGGGAGAAGATGGTCTGGAATTTCGGCCCTTGCAGAGATTATCAAGTGCTGGAATAGGGCTCTCCAAATTTCGTCGTGAGAGACATCGAAATCATCCAATTTATAGACTTTGAGCTAACGTCGGCCTTAAGTGCTAAGGTCGGTTGTTGACCATGTATAGCAACATATTGATGGCTCGGATCTTCAGAAGAGGAAGGAGATTCTGCACTTTAGGAATTGTTTTATTTTAGGCAATACTAACGTCGGCGTTAAGGCTAACGTGGGCTTTGGGCAAATCATTCCTAAAGTTCCTCCTGCAATCACGGCTGTTTTCTCCTTGCCAAATTCATCGAATGAATAGCGCCCAGCGATAAGACCCAACACCTGGCATTGAGTTTCTTTCTCCTTTTAATCAGCTGGCACGCCATTTCGTCGAACGGCATCTCATCCGGTCGATCGCCATTTTTTCGAACAACATCTCGTCCCGTCAATTCGCTGGCACACCATTTCGTCGAACGGCATCTAATTTCATCGAATGGCATCTCATTTCGTTGAACGCCATTTTGTCGAATGGCATCTCATTTCGTCGAATGCCATTTCGTTGAACGGCATCTCATTTTGTCGAACGCCATTTCGTCGAAGGGAATCTCATTTCGTCGAATGCCATTTCGTTGAATGGCATCTCGTCCCATCGATTCGCTAGCGCCCAGCGTTAAGACCTAACGCCTGGTGTTAGACAACTTTCAATCCTTCTTCTTTTGGTTAGTGCCAGACCATTGTTGCAGCAACCTGGTATCATATCTGTCCAAACCTGCATGCTAAAAACACAATGGCAAACAAGATCAAATACAAGTAGGATTTGTTATTCTCAAAACAAAGGGATGCGGAAAACCATGTTCCAACACGTATGCCTCACAGCCCCAAATCTTAATGAACGACATACTAGGACGCTTCCCAGTCCATATCTCATATGGTGTCTTTTGAACCATTTTCGTTGGAACTCAATTTAGTGTGAAAGCAGCAGTCTCTAGAGCAAAACCCTAAAAGGAAACGAGCAGATCTGCATGACTCTTCATCGACCGCACCATGTCTAACAAGGTACAATTCCTCCTCTCAGAAACACCATTATGTTGAGGTGTTCCGGGCGGAGTGAGCTGTGATACAATACCACACTCTTTCAGATGATCACGAAACTCATAACTCAAATATTCGCCACCTCGATCAGATCAGAGTGCTTTTATCCTTTTTCCCAGTTGGTTCTCTACTTCATTCTTAAAACTTTGAACTTTTCAAAGGTCTCGAATTTGTTCTTCAAAAGAAACACGTATCCATATCTACTGAAATCATCAGTAAATGTAACGAAGTAGTAGAACCCACCTCTAGCCATAGAACTTATCGGTCCGCATACATCACTATGTATTATGCCCAAGAGATCATCAGCCCTCTCACTACTACTAATGAAAGGAGCTTTCATCATCTTGCCTAATAAACATGACTCGCATCTCTCAAATGATTCATAATCAAATGAGTCCAGTAGTCTATCTCTATGGAGCTTGGATATGCGTTTCTCATTTATATGGCCTAAACAATAATGCCAAAGGTACGTAGGATTCGAGTCGTTTGTTTTTAGTCTTTTAGTATTTCTATATTATAGATCGGATGGTCTAAGTTCAAAACATATAAACCATTAAACAATTGGGCTACACCATAACAAACATCATAAAAATTGAACAACAATTGTTCTTAATTATAAACAAAAAACCTTTCATGTCAAGACATGAAATGGATATAATGTTTCTAGTTATGGCTGGAACAAAATAACAGTTATCTAATTCTATTACAAGCCCAGTGGGCAAAGAAAGACAATAGACACCAACAACGACGGCATCTACTCTTTCTCCATTTCCGATGCGCAGGTCTACCTCCCCTTTACCCAGCATTCTTCTCCGTCTCAGTTCCTGCACATTTGTACAAATGTGAGAACCGCATCTGGTATCCAATACCCAAGATGAAGGAGCAGAAAGGTTTATCTCTATAATGTAAAAACCTGAAGTAGAAGTCACACTTCCCTTCTTCTTTTGCAGATCCTCAATATAGAGGGGACAGTTCCGCCTCCAATGCCCTGCCTTACCGCAGTGGTGGCACTTTCCTTCCTTCGCCAGACCTTTCCTTTTCAGTGCAGAAGATTTGGGATCAAGATGAGACTTAGATCCTATCTTTGTCTTCTTCAATACCTTGGCCTTGCCCTTCCTTTATGCACAATCAGTATGGGGCTAGCAGGCTTGACCTTCTTCATATTATTTTCAGCAATTCTCAAAATACCTAGGAGCTCGGGCAGTGTCTTGTCTATTTCATTCATGTTATAGTTCAAGAGATAAACTGCTCATAACTGTCCGGCAATGATTGCAAGATCAGATCTATGGCCAACTCTTGGCCCAAGGGAAACCCAGTCTTTTAAGGTTCTCTATATACCCAATCATCTTGAGTACGTGAGTCCCTACTGAGTCTCAAGCTCCCATCTTGCACTGAAATAATGCCTTGGATATGTCAAACCTCTCTTGTCGAGCTTTCCCCTCGAACATTTTCTTGAGGTGCTCGATTATCTCATAACCACACATGCTCTCGTGTTGCTTCTGAAGCTCAGAGGACATGGCAGAAAGCATGAGGCATTCCAAATCCAGTGTATCATCCTGATACTTCTTGTAAGCATTTATTTCTACTCGCGGAGCATTCCCGGTCGGCTCTGTAGGGGATTCCCCTTCCAAGACATAGAGCTTGCGCTCTTTCTTGAGAACAATTCTCAGGTTTCTGTACCAGTCAAGGAACTTCATCCCGTTGAGCTTGTCCTTCTCAAGGATAGCCCTTAGGGACAAGGTGGAGTGTGATCCACTTGCCATGGAAATTCTACAATAAATTTGCAAAACTTTTAGTACTGTATTTCAAAATACATTTTATATTAATAAGAACTTTTATTAAAAGCTCCCACTATTTTAATCAAATCGACAACCCTTAATTTCGATTCAGAGAGTTTATGCGAGCTACTCTCTTAGTGTACAAGATCCATATTTCACCCACACAATGAGTCCGCTCTGGCATTTCTCTCATAATGAGATTATTTAGATAGACAACACTTGTCAATTGCATCACTATGCAACTCTTGTATGGTTGGTGAATAACTTATATTCACATCCATCATATGGAGCATGCCAACCCTATGCCTTTAGGCACTCAACCTTTGAGGACACCTAGTTAAGTTGGACCCGATGCCGACAGTGGAATATGACAATTATCCGCTCGCACCCTTACCAAGATAGATTAATGCGCCTTGCTTTGGCAAGCCCACACTTCATCGATCGAGACAGGAAGAGTGTCATCCATCGGAAGGCATCCGTATACTTAATATTGGATAAGGGATTTTATTTTTCAATTGATGAACATTTCATCGAGATTAACCTTTAATCACTGTCCACTTTCACAAAATAGAAATACAATATTCGCAAACCAAATGCATCCCCTTTGTGCACAAAAACAAATTATCAATACTTTGATAAGAGAGGGCTAAATCTGAACATGTAGAACATTTCTAAATCTTCAAATTTACATGCATTGAACACGGGAACACCAACTCCACTTATGCAATAGACATGCTCGTCTCTCACTGTCAGATTCAAAATCCATAACATTTGGTTTCACAAACCATTTCGAGGGACGGTTACTGCAAAGGAGAAACAATCTCTGAAATAATGAAATCGCAATGCAATCACATGCGTTCCTGGCGGCGTTCCAAGGGGCAGCACCCCTGACAGTGGGGTTTTTCTTAATACCATTCATAATGTTAAAAGCATATCAAATATGCACAGCGGAAGAAATAACAAGAACAACCCAAAGAGTAAGGATCTTGCGGGATTTCATGAATCAAGAGATTAGGAAAGCAAAATGCAATATACCTTTTCGGTATTTAGTCAATACTCAACCAAGATGCTCCAAGAAGAAATCGTTAGATGAACCTCGAGTTCCAAGCGCTGAAATGTATCGACCCCTCTATAGAGATCCACACAAGTGAAGGAGAACCCCAAAGCCTTGTCGTACAAGGAATGGGTTGGAGAAGAGCAGCCCTCTGCGTCCCCACAAAATGCTAGGTACGTTGAAGGGGAGGCGGCGATGGTCGGCGAAGCCTAGGTCGGCGGACGGGGCGAGAGGTATCGGAACACTTCCGTCTTCTCGGCCCTTCTGAAATCGCGAAAAAGGATCAATCTGTTCTCTACCTTTAGAAGACCTAATCACATCTCTTTTATACGCAAGGCATAAAATAGGTTATCCGCAGACTAGAGGAAAAATAGAACAATTCTGCCAGGATTTAAATTCATCGAATGTGTTACAATTCGACTAAACACTTTAGACAAATTATCCTAAATTCCACTAAACAATTTAGACGAATTCGAATAGACAATTTTGACTAAGCACTTTAGACGAATCATCATAAATTCGACTAAACAGTTAGACGAATTCGTCGATACATTTTTGACTAAACACTTTAGACGAATTCGAATAGACGAATTGACATAGTTTCGTCTAAACCCTTTAAACGAATTCGTCGATATAAATCCAATCATCGAAACCCTTTCGACGAATTTACTAAGTCCTATAGAATTCGTCTAAACCATTTAGACAATTCATCAATAGTACTTGTTTCCCGTTTGAGACATTCTCAATTCAATTCCGAACAATCATAGGATTGGTCGTCCACTCATATCCAATATGAGTAAGTCCAACACAATCCTTTCTCCAACTTCTCCAAACACTTTTATGTGCGACCCTATAGGCTCATATTGCGTTGGTAGTAAGACTAACTATTGATTGCCTTGAGATCACCTCAGAAACTCCAACATTAATAGAAGCCAATATTAATGATAAATTCCCTGAATAGCGCCTCCATGCTCATAAAAATATAAACACATCTTCAACCCCCTGGTTCACAGATTTGGCTAACTATTTAGTAGCTCGGGTCCTACCAAAAAGAATTCTCGAGTCAGCAAAAGAAGAAATTCTTTTCTGAATTAAAGAATTATTTTTGGGAGGATTCCTTTTATTCCGTGTCTGCGCGGATCAGGTAGTGATAAGAAGCATCTCGTGTGAGGAAGGTCTACAAATTTTACGACATTGTCACGAAGGACCAACCAGTGGTCATTATCAAGTAAACCGAACCGCGAGGATGGCACTGGAGGCGGCTTTTATTGGCCCACACTCTTCAAAGATGCTCACACCCTTGTGAGTACTTGCGACAGCTGTCAGCGGTCGGAGAACATCTCTCGCCGGGATGAGATGCCCCAAAATATTGTCTTAAAATGCGAAATTTTTGACCTCTGGGGTATCGATTTCATTGGTCCTCTCCCTCCCTCTTATTGAAACAAAAATATTCTAGTTACGATCGACTACTTGTCGAGGTGGGCGGAAAAACAAGCTCTCCTCACCAACGATGCAAGAGTCATCGTTAACTTCTTAAAAAAATTATTCTCTCGATTTGGTACGCCGCGCACTATAGTTAGTGATCGGGAAACCCATTTTTGCAATAGACAATTCACGAAAATTTTAGCAAAATATGGTGTCACGCACAAACTGTCCACTGCTTATCACCCACAAATGAGCGGCCAAGTCAAAGTCGTGAATCGTGAATTAAAATAAATATTAGAAAAAAACTGTCTCTATTAATCAGAAGGATTGGGTGCTTAAGCTCGATGACGCGCTATGGGCCTATCGAATGTCATACATGACCTCTATCATTTGTACACCGTATCGATTGGTTTATGGCAAGGCTTGCCACCTTCCGGCCGAATTAGAACACCGCGCATTTTGGGCGCTTAAATTTATAAATCTCGATTCTTCTTTAACGGTCGAGCAAAGAAAGTTTCAATTGAATGAGCTAGATGAGTGGAGAGTGAATACGTTCGAGAATAACAAATTCTATAAGGAGCGAACAAAGTTTTATCATGATAAACACATAAAAATTCCAAAAACTTTTTCTCCGGGCGATCTTGTCCTCCTTTATAATTCTTGTCTTCGCCTTTTTCTGGGAAAGCTAAAATTATGATGGTCCGGACCCTTTATCGTTAAAGAGGTTTGGTCCTATGGGACAGTTCTAATTTTCCACTCAGAAAAAGGTCCCTTCAAAGTAAATGGTCACCGTCTTAAGTTGTATCTTCTAGGGGATCTAGCTAACGAGAAGAGTGAATCAATATTCCCTCCACCAATAACGTGAACGCCAATTCGGTCAAGCTATGCGACCTTAAACAAAGCACTTTTGGGAGGCACCCCAAAGTTATCTTTTTATTATTTTCTCTTGTTTTTGTAGGTAACCGCCGCTTACCCCACATCTTCATAGCCAGGGAAGCCAATTTTTTCTCTCTTCTCCTTCCTTCTTGGTTTAGTTTGTATTTCTTTTCCGTATTTTCTTCTTCTTTTTCTTCATACTTAGTTTTACATTGGGGACACTATTTAAATTTAAGTATGGGGTGTAAATAGTTCCTAAAAAGGGTAGTTTATAATTTAGAAAACTTTTCAAAAAAAATATTTTCTTATGTCTTCTTTTATTCAAGTACTTTTCAAACCCAAAAAATCAAAAAAAAATAGAAAATCAAAAATTTAAATCTTAGAAAGGGACGTTTGGGGTATCATCCCATCACGCCTCCTAGTACCGTTGAGAACCCTTCATGGGGTATACCTTAGGAAGTCCAAGAGTTAACAAATAAATGTTAAGTTTAAAACTAGTTTCCTTTATTTCATTATCAAAAATAAAAGAAACAGATAGTATAAAATTCCAAATAAATATGAAAAACTTAGAAAAAAAAAACCAAAAAAAATTATAAAGCCCCTACTTGTTCTTCTTGTGATTTCTTAGAAATTTAGTTGACAATATTTATAAGCATTTTATGTTTTTAATTGGCTAAAATTTTGTTTATCATAGTTTGTTAAATCTAAATTTTAGGTAATCTTGTTTTAACTTTTAAGAATCATTTTATGATTTGAGCTGGATTAGAGAATTTTTTTTTAGCATGATATTTCTTTTTATTTTAAATGGCTTTATTTTGTATAAATTTGCTAAACCTCTTTAGATTTCTATTATATTTGCTTCTAGCTTTTTAGATCTTAGGAAATTTAAATTTATTAGAATTTGCTCTTAATATAATTTAATTTATAAGCTAGAAATTTTACCTACCCACCTCTTTTGATGGCATAAAAAGTGTTTTAAAAGATCATATGTCATGGGAATAAGAGGATAAAATTCATTATTCCCTAAACATATGCACCCAAAATTACTTAAAAGATTATATGGCATGGAGTAAGAGGATAAAATTCATTACTCATAAACATATACATTTTGGGGTTTTATTAGAAGAGAATTTTAAAAGATTATATGACGGAGTAAGAGGATAAAATTCATTACTCCTAAACATATACAAAAAAAAGAAAAAAAATAGTGAGGTGAGAGGATAAAATTCATCACCTCCTTTCTAAGATCTCTTCTTATGCCAACTTTGTAAACCTCCCCTTAGCCAATATCTTTGATCTAGATTTAATTTAAGTTATGGAGAGAGCAATATTTAGTAGGTTATTTTTCCTTAAAGTTTCTTTTAAGATAGAGTTCTTATAATTTTAATCTAATTTAATTTTATAATTTCTACAACTTTGTTTGCTATTTAGTTATTTTGAGAAGTCCTTGCCTAAACACTTCCTCTCTTTTCAAATCATAATAATAATTTAGGACTTAATTCCACCTAGAATTTATTCTTGACCTAACTTTTGGCTTAAATGAAATTTTAGTTTATAATTAAAAAAAAATTGAATGTCTTATGAATTATGACTTATACTTTTGCTCTGGAATAAAAAAACCTCAAGTATGTGGGTATTTGATAAGTAGTTTTTATATAACCTTTTTATTATAAATTTTAGTAATTATTTAATATGAAATTTTCTTCTTCATGTCAATTTTATCTTATAAATAGTTCTTTTATAAATTTTGTTTCTAATTTAGCTTACTTGTATTTTTGCAGAATTTTGGGACAAGTTTGAAAATTTTGCATTACACGCCCAAGGTCACGCACGTGACCAAGGGCGTGTAATCATAAGATTAGTCCAGAATTGATGTCGCGCAGCTTGAGCTCGTCCACAGCAAGTCACGCCCTCAGTCACGCACGTGACCCAAAGGTCACGCCCATGACCAAGGGCGTGTAAACATAGAATCTTCCCAGCAGAGCTACCATCGAGACGAGGAGGTGCCGTCGAGAAGTCAACTCAAGTCACGCCCATGACCCATATGTCACGACCGTGACTTTCCTGCGTGATCCCTGCTCGCCGACGCGCTGCATTCAAGCCCACGCTGCATTAAATTGAGCCATCCAAGTACACGCCCATGACCCAAATGTCACGGCTGTGAAATGTCCTTTTCCGCCGCACCGTCATGCAAGACCCACGCCAATGTCTGAGTTGAGATGAACAGGGATTACACGCCTTGGGTCACGCCCGTGACCGAGGACGTGTAACTTGAAATTTTTTTCTATAAATTCAGGGGATCTACTTGAGTCCAGGGTTCAGAAAATTGGAGAGGGGAGGTGCTGCTAGAGCTGATAGTTGCCATTTTCAAGTATTTTTCATGTTTTTACTTTCCACGTTCTCTCCCTCTCTTTGTCTCTTATTTGCAAGTATGGTTCTAATTTAGCTTTCATGCAATAGTTTTTTATGAACTTGTAATCTTTTCTTGCAAGTGTTGTAACCTTTCTTAAAAGCTTGTAATAGTTTTTATTTCAATAAAAGTTAGTGTGCTCTCTTTCATTCTCTCTTTCAACTTTGGTTAATTTCTCCATAATGCACTTTTATTTTTCTCTCTTTTTCCCCTCCACCATGATTAACTAATTCTCATTAGTGCTCGATCGAAATGATCTGAGGATGAGATAATCAAGTTATGATTTTCTAAAGCTCTCTTTTCTGTTTTTGTGAACACTTGATTTACTCTTGATTTTTAATTAGCGAGACCATATTTTCGATATATGGTTTTCGTTTAAGTTTTCATACTTAGCTAGCCGAGAGGCTCAAAGTATGATTCGATCACTCAAGAGTAAAGAGAGTTGCACGCACCCCTCAAGAGAGGATGACGTAAATCTCTCAGATTTGAGTCAAATCCAATAGAGGGGTTCACAACGTAAAGCATGTTTTAGGTAATTAATTATAGAACCAGAGTTTGGTTGATTTTTCCTAAACTTAGTTGGGCATTTCCCTCAAGAGAGGCATGTTCAAGCTTCGGGAACCTCCACGGTCAAGTAGTTTATTTAAATGGAATTACATTTATTTTTCCTTCTCTTGATTATTCTCACTCCAAGGTGATTTTAGATTGAGCTTTATTTGCACTTTTAAAAGATAAGAAAAGTGGTTATGTTTTCATAAATTATATTGGTTTGCAAAACAAGTGTATTCGGAGAACTTTGTACAAAACAAAAATCATAAAATAAAGTGACAAAGATAACTTCCCCAAGCACTACTTGAACCTCCTGATAAGTCTTAATAAGCGTTGTGAGGTTGAGCACCTTGGAAAGAATAGTAAAGTGTATTGTGCAAACCTTATCTTTTTTTCAAAATAAAAACCACTTACTCTTAAGTACACCGGATCACTAGTCTCAATATTAAAATAAAATAAAATATGTGATCCCCCAAACACTACTTTGCACCCTAATAATTCTTAATGAGCATTGTGTGTGCAAAGCACCTTGGTAGTTGTACATCTTCTTGTGTATTGATGTGTGTGGAAGTAAAATTATATGTGTTTTATTGTGCTCTTTACTTTACATATTTCTTGTATTTTTGATTAAAACATTTGTTTACTCTATTCAAAATACACTTTTGTGCACATCATTATCTTCCATAACACTTCTTCTCATGAGTATTGGATCCTAATGCTAAAATTCTATACCCTCTTTATTTATATAAATGCACTAGATAACCTAGCATGCTCTCTATAATGTTTTGTATGTTTTTGAATTTGTGAATTAATATAACGTTGTAGTAATCTCTTTTTGAAAACATTATTTCATGCTTGGTTACTTTATTGTCTAACTTAAAGATTTTAAATGCAGATTGATTTACAAAAACATCTTCATTTTTGGAATTTAACTCATGTATGTTCTTATGAATCATCATGTTTATAAAAAGATGTTTTCCTGTATTTCTATAAGTCTTCTGCAACATCATCATCATATATTTTTACCTTGCGCTTTCATGCCTATATCAAGTCTTAAATATCAAAATTCCTTGTTCAACAAATGGTAGACTTGCTTGGTAAAATTTAGATTGGTTATTCTAACACATATATCACTTTTGTATGCTAAAAACACTCCTCTAAACATGAAAATATTGCAATGCAAAAACTCTGATTTACTAATGGATTTCAAATTAGCTGTGTGACCTTTTCTGTAAAAATTCAAATAAAAAAATTAACAAACTCATAAGCTATGAACTCATCATTAGATTTAAAATGCTTAAATGTTTCCAATAAATATTATCCATGACTTCATATCTCACCGTAGCGGGGGCGTAGGTTTGTAGACATTAGATAACCTTATCTCTAGTCATGTCTTGTCCTTAACTGGGGAGGGTTCCAGTGGGGACATGCGAGGCACTGGTGGGAAAGAGTGCTAGGTTAAGTTTTGTCTAGTGTTTGCATTTGGGACTAACACCCCAACCTACGACATGTATGCAGCTCCTCATGCCCATCCGTCACTTAGTATGGGGCTAGGGTGTAGACATATTGTCTGGGTAGATTGGTTACTTGGAAATCATTACTTTTTATGCTTAAAACATTTATAAAGCAAAATCCTTTTGTGTACTAAAAATCCTACAACATCTATTTTGTTATGACTAAAATTCTTAATCATTTACTATGCTTCACAATTCCTAAATAGATGTTCACTTCAAAAAATATTTCTTCATGCCTTCCACATCTTTACTACTTGTACGCTCGATCATGAATACGTTTTCCCAACAAGTGGTTTCCTTATGACTATTTCTTCACATTCCTTTTTTTCTCTCTCATATCTATTGTATTTTTTTGGCATTTCACTCTTTATCATGATCATTCCCTCTCTACACAGTTATTGCACTTTTTGTTGGACTACCTCTCCACCCTCTTTTGATAATACCAAAAGGGGGAGAATAAATTTGAAAGAAATTAACATGTTTTGGGGAGTCAAGTTCATAGGAAGTTTTGTTGTAGGGGGAGCATTCACTTAGGGGGAGAATTCATTTAGGGGGAGCATATGCACATGTCTCAAATTTCATGTTTATCTCTATTATAAACACAAACTCCTATCAATTGCATTATTTCTTTCTAAGGGAATTTGTTATTATCAAAAGGGGGAGTTTGTTGGAACATGCTTTCCGCATCTCTTGGTTTGACAATAACAAATCCTATTGTATTTGATCATACTTGTTTTGTGTTTATAGTATGCAGGATTCTGTGCTTTCATATCACCATGGTGTTGTGTTGTTGTTGCTACCGCACCGCGTTAACTCTATCGCTGGCGCTAGCATTAATGAACCGCTGAGAAGAAACCGCTGAGAAGGGAAACCGCTGAGATGCAAGATGGCATTCGACGAAATGGAAGTTGCGTTCGATGAACTGGAGCTCGATGAAAAGAAACCTGCGTTTAGGGAAATGCATGCTTTACCGCGGCATGCTAGAACTACCGCTGGCGCTAGCGATTGAAGAAATGGAGGTCGACGAGATGAAGGCGGCATTCGACGAAGATGCGCCCGACAAAGTGCTCTACCGCGGTGCGTTACAACTACCGTTCGCGCTAGTTTCGTTTGACGAAATGAATGCTGTGTTCGACGAAATATGAGGCCAGCTCGACGAAGATGCGCCCGACAAAATGATCTACCACGGAGCGCTAGCACTAACGCTGGCGTTAGCATATATGGAAACTATTGACAGAAAGGAAACAGTGGAGAAAAAGGAATGTTGACGGGTCGCTATGTTTGGCAAGTACTATCGCGGCGCGTTAGGTCTAACGCCTGGCGGTAGCTTTTGGGAACATCCCGTCTGGAGTTGATTGAGGAGCAGATTTGGAAGAAGATTGTGGCTGAAGGAAGGAGATCTCGCTAAAGCGGAGCGTTAGCGGTACCTCGGCGCGCTAGTGTTTGGCGCTCAGATTGTTGCCTAAACTACCACGATCCGTGTGCTTCATTTCCTTATTTTGTTACCGCGGGGCGGTAGTACTACCGCAGGCGGTAGTGGCTGAATCTATAAAAAGACGCGTGCCGCCTTTGTTGATGCTGGCTGATACAGAAGGGATTGGAGCCATATATTAAGACCACTCGTGAGAGCCTTCTCCAAGCAGCCCAAAGAACTCCGTCAACGTTCGTGAACGCAAAGAACTTGAAGACCAATACGATCGCATCTACATCGACATCAAGTTCTACATTTGAGGGAGTCTTTAGTTTGAGTTTTATTTTACTTTCAAATTGTAACCTTTATATCCTTTGTTCGGTAGAGGAACTCGCCACACGGCGACTAGGGCCTTGCGGGGACTGGGGGAATTTGCCACATGGTGACTAAGGTCTAGGTAGGACTTAGGGAGGAATTCGCCACACGGAGACTGGGTCTAGGGAGTAGATCTAGTGGGTGTTCGAGGCCTTTCTGGTGATAGATTGTCTAGAGAGGCTTGAGGTCGTATATGGGGAGAGATCGGCTAAAGCCAACCATTTCGTGGGATTCGAGTCGGTATAGAAAACAAAAGGGGGTTTTCATATTATTCGCTTCGATTTCTAGCGTCATTGAAATCAGATTTTGTAATCAATTTTATAAATGTTAATCATGTCTTTTCTTGTTTAATAAAATTGATTTCATTTCTAATCTCTTTACTTTTGATTTAACTGCGACCAAAATATCAAAAGTTTTCTATTATAGTATAAAGTTTTTAAAACCCTTATTCACCCCCCCCCCCCCTAAGGGCGCCTACAGATCCAACAATCTTAGCCACATTCTTTTTTAAGGGAGAGGTAGTGCTTTGGTGGGAAGAGTTGGAAGCGCACAAGTTGGTCGGTAGATATATTACTGATGTCTCATTGGCAGAGTTCTCAAGAATGTTCCTCCAAAGGTTTATCCCCTCTGCCCAGCGAATTGCGTTGCAAAATTAGTTTTTGCGGTTAACTCAAGGTGATCATTCGGTTGATGAATACATGCATGAGTTTACCAGACTGAGTCGCTACGTGGGCCCTTTGGTGGAAGACGGCGAAAAAGAATAAGTTTTATGAAGGGCTTCGAGACGAGTTGAGGCTGCTCCAAGCAGGCCCAATGACTTTTGGTTTCCATATTATGGTGCAATCTGCCAGATCTCTGGTGTTGGATATGAAGAGAGTGCAGGGAAAAGGCCCCACTGCAAAGAAGCCTGAATTCCTTGTACCAGCTTCTCAATCCTAATTTGAGTTCAGGAGGAACAAAAGAAAATTCAAGCCTGCGGAACCAACTCGCACTAGCGTGTCAGGAGCTATGACTGCGCATGGTACTATTACATGTTTCACTTGCGGAAAGGTGGGACACAAAGCACATGTGTGTCGAAGTGGTCCCCCAAGACCGGAAAACCGAGCGATGGACTATGCTCGTGCTGCGGGTCATGAGGAAAAGGGAAAAGCTGTGAAGTCTTCTGCATCCCAGCACATTCTGACCCAGTCGAGAGTTTACTCGCTTGGCCAGCAAGTAGCTATCTGAAAAATTGATGTCGTTATAGGTATGAATTAGAAGTTAGCTTTTACAGGCATATGTGATTTATACCTTGTGCGACTTTATGTTTGTTTTATGTGCATTTAGGCTTTGTCCTAATTTTCAACTATCCGGCGAGAGCTCTTTTCGATACGGGAGCATCAAAGTCCTTTCTGTCCAAGAACTTTGTGGTGCGAATCGGAGTGTCGTCTACCTTGGTATAAGATAGATTGGATGTAGTGCTGCCCAATGGATCTAGAATGAGCGCAGATAGGAAGAGTCGTGTAAAGGTGTGGATCGGAAATCAGGATTTCAACTTGGAAGCGTCGTTATTGCCGCTAGCTAAATTCGACGTGATCTTTGGCATGGACTGGCTCTCGGAGCAGCGAGCATGCATAGATTGCAATTCGAAGGAAATTACTTTTGGGAGGAACACCGGAGACGAAACCACATTTACAGGTATGCGAGGAGTGAACAGAATGTTGATGTCTGCTCTCCAGGTGGTTAAGGCTGTGAGAAAGGGCGTGGAGCTATTCTTCACTATGTTGTAGGCTGCCTAAGCCCAGTATAGGTGATGTCCCGGTAGTGGAAGAGTACGCTGACGTGTTACCTGGCGAACTCCACGGGGCTCCACCTTAGCGGGAGATCGATTTCTATATTGAGTTGGTGCCAGGTGCCAAACTTGTGTCACGCTCACTGTACCGGATAGCGCCAAAGGAATTGGCAGAACATAAGGTTCAATTACAAGAGCTTCTAGAGCAAGGCTATGTACATCCAAGTTTGTCACCTTGGAGTGCACCGGTCCTCTTTGTGAAAATGAAGGACGGGAGCTTGCGTCTATGTATAGATTATTGAGAGCTGAATAAGCTGACCGAGAAGAACCGTTATCCGATTCCAAGAATTGATGACTTATTCGACCAACTGGTTGGGTTGACGGTATACTCTAAGCTAGACTTAAGGTCCGGTTATTATCAGCTTCGTATAAGGGAATGCGATATTCCAAAGACAGCGTTCAGTACCCGGTTGGACACTATGAGTTCACGGTTATGCCGTTCAGTCTCTCCAACACACCATCAGTATACATGGACTTAATGAACAGAATTTTCCGAGAGTACCTGGACCAATTTGTGATCGTAGTTATCGATGATATATTTGTATACTCTCAATCAGAAGAGGAGCATGCAGAGCATCTGCACGCAGTTTTGAGCACCCTGAGGAGGAACCAACTATATGCTAAGTTCTCCAAGTGCAAATTTTGGCTATCGTCAGTAGCATTCTTGGGTCATGTAGTTAGTGTCGAAGGAATCACAATTGATCTATTGAAGATAGAAGCGATCCGAGCGTGGCCTGTGTTGAAAAATGTAGCGGAAGTACGAAGTTTCTTAGGACTAGCTGGCTATTATAGGCGCTTTGTGGAGAACTTCTCGAGGATTGCACTTCCTCACACTAAACTGACTAGGAAAGATCAGAAGTTCATTTGGTCGCCTGAGTGCGCACGAGCTTTTGAGGAACTGAGAGTCGTTTGACCACGACGCCCATTTTAAGCTCGCCATGTGGAATGGAAGGCTACGAAATATATAGTGATGCTTCGGGGAGTGGATTGGGTTGCATCTTAGTGCAATTCGGAAAGGTGATTGCCTATGGATCCCGTCAGTTGAAGGTACATGAGAGGAACTACCTGGTCCATGACTTGGAGTTAGCGGTCGTGGTATTCACTCTTAAGCTTTGGAGGCATTACTTATATGGCGTGAAGATCGACATCTTTACGGGCCACAAAAGACTCAAGTACTTGCTGGATCAAAGAGAGTTGAATATGAGACTGAGGAGGTGGATGGAGTTCCTTGGGTACTACACCTTTGACATACGTTACACTCTTGGGAAGGGAAACATTGTTGCATACGCTTTGAGTCATTGGGCTCCCTCGTAGCCAAACTGGATTTTGATGCATGAAGAGCGTCTAATCCGTGAGCTAGAGTCTTTGGAGATCATTTGCGTCGATAGGAGAGCGTCTACTATAGCATGCTTGAACTGGATGGAGGTTCAATATGACCTAGTCGACCGAGTTTGACAAGCATTGGAGCTAGATGCTTGCATGAAGCGTTACAAAACAGAGACTATTGATGGGTCAAATGCCGATTTCTCCTTTGAAGATGGTCTTGTGTGGAAAAATGACAGATTATGCATCCCAAACGTTGGTATATTACGAGCAGAATTGATGTACGAGGCTCACTTTACCAAGTACTCGATCCACCCTGAGAGAATAAAGATATACATGCATATGAAGAAACTCTTCTGGTGGCCAGGAATGAAGAAAGACATTGCTCTCTACGTCTCCAAGTGTCATACTTGCGCGTTGGTGAAGAATAAATGACAAAGACCTGGTGGGTTTCTAAAGTCTTTGCCGATCCCAGAATGGAAGTTCAAGGATATCTCAATGGATTTCGTGCACGGATTGCCGAGATCGCAGCACGGAAACGATGCCATTTGTGTGATCGTAGATCACTTAACGAAAGTATCACACTTTATTCTGAACCGAAAAGATGATTCAGTGCAAAAGCTATCAAAGTTATACGTTGATATTATCATACGGTTGCACGGGATTCCTCGTAGCATCGTAAGTGATCGTGACGGGCATTTCACATCGAAAGATTGGAGGCTTATCCATGAACTGTTGGGCACTAAGCTGAGGTTCAGCACGGCCTTTCACCCACAAATGGATGGACAGACCGAGAGGACCAATAGGACTATGGAGGATATGCTCCGAATGTGCACTCTCGATTTTAGAAAGATGTGGGAGGATCATCTCTACATGATTGAGTTTGCTTGCAACAATAGCTACCAAGCAAGTATAAAGATGGCCCCTTTCGAGGCTCTTTATGGTAGGAAATGCCATACGCCATTAGCTTGGGCTGAAACGGGCGACACGAAGTTGTTAAAGCGCAAAGATGTGGATGAAGCAAAGACATTGATTCGGGCGATATGAGAGTGGTTGCTCATTTCCCATGATAGACAAGCAAAGTACTACAATGCAAATCACCGGAACATCGAGTTTGTTGTTGGTGATTGGGTTTATTTAAAGATCAAACAGTTCAAGGGAGTATCAAGGATCCGATGCTTGAAAAATTTGAGTCCAAGATACGTAGGACCGTTTGAGATCTTGGAACGTATTGGTTAAGTTGCCTACCGGCTTGCTCTATCTACGGAGCTAAGCGGCCTGCACAATGTATTCCACATTTCTGTATTGCGAAAGGCTGTCAAAGAGCCTATATATGTGGTTGCGGTCAACGAAGTGTCGGTAGATAGTGGGCTAATGACGAAAGTCAAGCCCATTCGCATCAAAGACACCGAGGTAAAGTAGTTGCGGAACAAGTCCTTTCGGATGGTAAATGTCTATTGGAATAATTGCGGAAGAGAGGAAATCTCTTATGAAAGGGAGCAGGAAATGCTTGCCGAGTACCCCGAGCTATTTCTATCTGGTAACTTTTGAATTTGCTGCAACTATTTTCATAATTTCAGGACGAAATTCTTTGAAGGGGGTGGAGTTGTAACACCCCAAATTTTATTGTTTTGCGAGCTAACGTGGCGTGGCAATGCTACATTCGGAGTGGGGGGTTGGGCCCTTGATTTTTTAGCCCAAAAGGCCACTGGCCGTGCGTGATTGTTCTCACACGATCAGGCACACGACCACTGGTCATGTGCATCGCTCATTTTCCTATCCGAGCGGTTCGCACGATCACAGACTTTGTTCTCGCACGACCACTGGTCGTGTGCCTTTGATCATGCGCTATTTTTGGCTTGCCATTCTGCTACAGGTTGGTCTCGCACGATCAGGAGAATTCCTTCTCGCACGACCACTGGTCATGCGCCGTTGATCGTGCGCCCTATTTGTTCTGCTCCGTATTGAAAAGCTGAACCGACGATCGGAGCGGTCGAATCCTTTAGATCCTGATCCAACTGTTGAGAGTTGTTTCTGGGGACTATTAAGTCTTGGCCTAAGGATATTTCCCCTCATAACTTTAGCTATTTTCTCTCTCCCAAGCTTGAGGAGGAAGAGAGGCAAGGAGGAAGAAGAAGCTCTTTCGGCCATTAAAAGAGCTCTGAAGCTCCGAATAGCGAGGCGTTTCCAGATCTATAGAGAGCAGCCCGGTGCGGTTCTTTCTATCCGATTGGAATCTCAAATCTATGGCACTGAGGAAAGCTCCAAGGGTAACGATCCTTCCTTCTGGTCTTAGGACGTGTTTTTGTCCTCTCATTCCTTTTTCTATGCTTGCATGAGGTGTCTCTTTCACCAAATGGCTGAAGTTTAGGAACTCCTCAAGTTCTTCGAAACTTTGGGTTAATTGTGTCAGTCCCTGTCATATTGCATGTAGAAATCCGATAGACGTACAGATTTAGGCATTGTGTGTGAAGCTTATTCGTAGCTGTGAGCCCTGATCGGTGATGCTTGAATTGTGACGTTGCATTTAGGTTAAGCCTTGAATGCAGGCTGGAGAATGACTCCGTGAGATTTGTCATTTCATTGCGAGACTTGTGCGTTAGATTCCTTTCGGAGAGCCTAACGGAAGCCCCATGCTTGGAAAGTGGTGGAAGGCAAACCTTCATCACGAGTTTTGAAGTGGAGCGGTCTTGTAGCTCCTTCAGTTGTTTTGTGGGCGAAGCCTAAGTTCTCCTGGGAGGGATTAGGTGCGTAGCCATCATTTTGTTGTAACACTTGAACGTGTTAAACCCTTACGGGCCGAGGCAAAGCTGTACCCGCGTCGTGCTGAGTGACCATGACGGTTAGAGCCTGTGCAATGGCAGAACCAAACCCATTTCCATGTAGAACGGTAGGAGGTAGTTTACCTCTTCTGAAGCCGCGGGATCATGGGAGAGGTCGTAAAAGGAGTTTACCTGGACCAGCCAGAAGCTCTAGTTTGCCCACCTAAGGTTGTTCCTTACGGTGGAGTGTTGGTGGATGGATGTTTGTGAGCCTCATGTGGTTGCTAGGAGGTTGCGGGAATCCTTCGGGTGAACCCAACCAACATCATGTGCATACCTAGTTTGGTACATTTGTTTAAATGTAAGTCCTTAAGGTCGTTCTTTTGTTTCATTCCTGGGATAGTGGACAGTTCTAAAAGATGTTTTAAATCAAATTCTTCTGCTTACGCTTTATGTACTCTCGTGTAGTTGTAGTTCTTTTATGTTTATCACCTTATAATGCCTAGCTAGTGTGTATAGTATGGCGTGGGGTCCCGGCCGAACCTACTATTATATTATTTGTACTTGCAGGGTGTTACAGTAGAAGAGAGGAGTACCCACATTTTTGGGAACCTCTATAAAAATTATTGTGTTCATGTGTGTTGATTTTCTGTGTTGTCCCTATTTTTAGTTTATTGTGTTTATTTTTCTAGCAATCAGTCTTTACTTTATTCTTTCTTTGGATTGCTGATTGCATAATACTTAGTGTTTTTATTGTGTGTGCATAATTAGGGTAGAAAATATTTAAAACTCTATTCACCCCCCTCTAGAGAATACTCAGAGACACAATGTGCACTTTCAATTGGTATCATAGGGAGGTTGATCATTAAAAGGTTAACACATTGATCAAAAGATCTCCTCCTCTCATTTCTTTATTGTAAATTAGTTAAAACTATTTTTAAAGAAAATGAGTTCTAAGGATTATGCATCAACAAGACCACCAGTGTGTAATTTAAATAAGTTTACACTCTGGAAGGCCAGAATAAAGCTTTATATGAATTCTATTGATGAAGACGTCTTTAATGTCATTATTTCAGGTCCCCGGTTCCATTCAGGAAATATGCAAGTGGGACTGTTACACAGGAATCGCTTTGATGTGGAAAAGAATGCAAAAGCCTGTTATGCTAAGGCTATGAATATACTAGTATCCACTATGTCAGATGAAATATTTCAGGAAGTGGCTGAATGCTAGTCTGAAAAAGAAATATGTGATACAATGATCAGTTTAGTTGAAGAAAGTTCTGATGAAAGGAAGGAATAAAGTTTCATAGCTGAAACCTGGAGTGACACAGAACCTGAATCATGTTCCTCATCTGCAGGGAGCAAGAAGGTGCTGCTGAAGAAGCCTGTCTGATGGCTTTGGAGGCCTCCTCAGATAATGAAGAAGATTAGGTATCATATTTTGATAATTTTGATTTCTCTTCCAATGAATTTAAAACTTGCTTTAAAGAGTTCTGCCAAGATCAATTAGAGGCAGAAAATCAAATAAAAATATTTAGGAAAGAGTTAAAAGAACTGAAAAGTAAAAGGATATATGAAAATCATCACTATGATAATCAACTTAGGATTGAGGTGGGAGAGTTAAAAAATAAATAGATAAAACAAATGCTGAAAATATAACACTAAAGGAAGAGCTTACAAAGGCAAAAGCCTTTGAAGACTCACTCAATGGGAGGAGTCAAGAACTCAAAGACATCACACAAAATCTCTCCATGAGATTTAAACATCTTGATTTATGAGCAGACCCATCCAGTAGCACAGAAGTCCCTAGGAGCCTGCCTGGAAAAATCCAGTAATTTTTGTTGGATCTAGTGAGAATCAAGTAAATGAAAACAGCAAAAATTGTGAAGAATTACATGATCATCCTGATAAAGTTATAATATTCAATAGGGTGAACATTAATAATCAACAAGGAATACCAAGCAAACATCTTGTAGAAAAACCATAAACAACAATCATCCTGATAAAATCACTGCACTTAATAAATTGAATCCAACTAATGAAAAGAAAACTCAAGGGAAAAGCAATTCAGGAAAACCAATGAATCTCAATCAAAGACTAAAACTAGAAGAAAAATCATTAGGCACACTACAGATCTACTATAACAAGATGTATTTTATGCAAATTTCAAATATCAAGAAAATAAACATTGGTTAAATAGATCTATCTTATGTCATCCAAAAGGGTATCATGAAAGACCCTTCTACTCTTTCATAGAACCTTATAATGGTAAAACCAAAGGGCCCATGGTAACCTGGGTTCCTTCTAATGTTTGAACTACTTGTGCAGGATTAGGTAGGATCCCTCCTGAGAGATAATGGAGGGGGAAAGAAGATCTAGAGCCTCAATAAAGAACTAGATACAACATGGGAGTGATTCCTTCTTTGAATTCCCTTTTTCTTTCATCTTCTTTAAGTTCATGAAAATAATAGTATAAATACTATTTTCAATAAAAATATTGTTGGAAAAAACAGCAAGAACTTTCTAAGGAATTAGAACTATTTATTCATAGTTGCGTCGAATAGAATTCCCGTCTAATTTACTCGACGCTTGCTTCGAAAGCAATATGCAACAGATAATTCGAGTTGCGTCGAATAGAATTCGACGTACCATCTAATTCTATCAACACCAGCTTTGAGATTCGTCTAAATCAAACAATTCGAATAGCATTCGACGCAACATCGACTTCATATCAACTTCAATTCGAAGGTGCATCGAGTTCAAATCGATGTAACATTGACATGACAAGCGCGCGCAGTTTCACTTCTAGAAGTTGCTTTGACACATTTTGGCGCATTGACTATTAATCTTTGTCGACGGTGCTTCGGATAGAACCCTAAGTTGCGATGAATCATCTTCTCTTAAGCAACATAGGCATCGAATTCATTACGCTTTTGAATTTTCTCTTTCCTGCTCTCATGCTCTCCCTCCCTCCAGCTCTCCTGCATCTTTCTCTCGCCTCTCTCTCTCTCTCCCTTCTCTTTTTGCACGTACTTCACAAGCAATGGCTCCTCCAAAGATAAACTATGGCTTTCATGTTAATATGGACTCCTTCAACATATCATCTGATAATTTCAAAGCCATTCTCGACTTATTTCATACAGCTGGGCTAACAAAGTTGATCTCCATAAGATACAAGATTTTTGATGTAGAGCTGTCAGAGCTAAATGACAATATTCACATAGGAACTAATGGTACCCTCCATGGGAAAATTTTTGTACATGATATCAGTATAACAGAGGAAATGTTATCTCAAACATGTGATCTACCCATTGGTAGTGATTCAGATGAACTTACAGGGGAAGAGATCAGCAATGCTCTGCAGATAATGCAGTTTAAGAAGGAAAAGCCCATACACCTGAAAAAGAATGATGTGGCAGAAGAATGCAGACTCCTAGCTTATATAGTAGGGAATGTGCTGTTGTGTAAGATTTCAGCACATGATGTTATTCCCAAGCAGCAACTTCAAATAATGGGAGTTCTTGTCCTGAAGAAGAAGATAAACTGGGAAGGTGCCTTCTAAGGTTGATTGGGCACAAATACTCTCATAAAGAAAATAAATATATGAGAATAATGATTCAGGTGATGTTTCATCATTACCCATGGTCTGCAAATCAAAACGGGTGAAAATTCTACCAGGGAAAAGAATGAACATTGGAATTTTCTCCAAGGGGACCAGGCAGATCCTCAATCCTGGTCAAGCTGCACCGTCACCTCCTCCATCTCCAGCACCACAAGATACAAAAATAGTTGTACCAGATCTTCCAGCATGGAACATTCCACCAGTTCAACACAATATCATTCATGGTGAAGGTGCCACTGTACAAGACATCTAATACATTCCACCTAAACCAGCTCCAGAACCTACACCATAAATTTCCCTCCAATCACAACAACAACAACAACCATCTTTCACCACTCCAACAGAAAATCCTCCTGACATCCATTCCTTTGATGCCAAATCTCCTCTACCCCAATCTCCCATCCATCAACAATCTCCCAACATCCATACCCCCACAAACATCAATGAGAATTCAAGAACCATTCCTCTAGTTATCCAACCCTCACCTCTAGTTGACATAACTCTAGCAGTGGAATTAGACATTCCTCCAGTCATCATATCCACACCTCCACTTGCCTCTACCTCCCATTCTACACCTCCATTTGCTGTTGAGCAAGTAATTACAAAAGTAGTAGGACAGGCTACTGGCACATTTGCTGACCTACTGGCCACTCAAGCCAGAAGGTTCAATAAAAAGTACTCCCAGATGGAGAGTGAAGTGCAAGAATCAAAAGGGTCTCTCCTGGCTCTCAAAGAATTTGTTTCCTCCTCCTTGGTAACTAAAGAATTCTTAACCTCCCTTGTTAATAAGGTCAAGAAGGGGGAGAAGATTCAGGAGGAGGAAATGCCTAATCTAGAAAAGGATGGTCGGGAGAAGGACAAAGTTGCTGAAGTTCCTGATCATGATAGACTTACTGTATTCCAAACAGTAAGGCTAGAAATTATAGATGCAAATATCCAGGGGGCCTCTTACAATCCCTCAAGATATTCTTGTATAAAATCAGGGGGAGCTTCTTACAATAGCTCAGGAATCAGTTGTAGAATTTTCTGCAGTAACCCAGGGGGAGCTCCCATCAAATCAAGGGGAGCTCTTAGTAGATGAATAGATATTTGATGAGGTTGCATTAATTGCTAAGGAGGTTGTTGGATCGGTAGGCTCCCTTAGAGGGGGGTAGATAAGGGTTTTAAAACATTTATGTTATTTTGAAATACTAGAAATATTAGGAGATTGAAATATTGAAAAACAAAGACAAATTAAGTAAAATAAAATATAGATATGATTTTATTAATATGAAATGTAGTGTTACAAAATTTGACTTCTTATAACGCTAGAAATGGAAGGCGAATAGTAAAAGACTTTTTCATTTTCTATCCCGACTCATATCCCCACGAACCGGTGGCTTTAGTTTATCCTTCCCGGATACAGCCTCAAGCCGCTCTAGCCAATCCTCCCTTGGACACGGCCTCGAACACCACCTAGATCTACACCCTAGACCTAGTCGCCAACACAAGGCGGATTTTAGCCCTAAGTCCTACCCAGACCTAGTTGCCAACATGAGGTGAATTTACTAAGCGATTATAAGAATGAAAGGAACAACAATATTAAAAAACCCCTCTTAAAAAACTTCTGAGGTTGGAGGCGAAGAACCGTTGTAGAATAAGCATTGTTGAAGTGATCGTCGTTCGGATCTAGCGTGAAGAAATCCTCCTTCAGAAATTCGCAGAACTTTGGTGGGAGATCACTTTTTGGCAGAATAAGGCTCTGGAATTTTAGCACTCAACCTCTTTCAAACTTGTGTGTAGAAAACCGGAGGAGAGGGGTTCTTTTTATAGCCTTGGAGCTAGCGCTAGCGCTACCGCCAGCGCTATCCTATATTGCATGCGTATATTCAATCCTAGGAAAGCCTCCCGACATTCCTCAAGTGCTCCGCGCTAGCGCCTTCTAAAATAGCTCCCGAAATTGCTCTAATCAGAGCTAGCGCCTGCGCTAGGTGCTACCACCAGCGCTAGTGGACATGTTATCCTTGAGTCATATGGCTTTGTTTTCTGAACACTTAAACACACAAGATCAAATACACATAAGATTTGTTATTCTCAAACCTAGGAGATGAGGAAGACCATGTGTAACACCCCAAAAATCGTAGTTCAGCGAGGTAGGCGGGGTGGTAGTGCTGCGCTCGGGATAGGCTAGGAATTCCATAGCAGTTCTCTGCGCACGACCATTTCTCCTCTTCGCGCACGACCAGTGATCGTGCGCCAATGATCGTGCGTTAGTCGCAAGGATTCGGAGTTCTGTCTCGAACAGTGCGCACGACCAGTGTCCTCTTCGCGCACGACCAGTGACCGTGCGCATGTGATCGTGCGCCCTATTTATTCTGCTCCGCGATTTTGAGCGGAGAAGGAGATCGGTCCGTCCAAATCTATTGGAATTTGATCCAACGGCTGCGATGGATGGCTGGGGGGGGGGTTTAGGGCTTGGTAGAGGAGTTAAACCCTCATTATTTCCAAGGCTTTCTCTCTCTTAGGTTGGAGAAAGGAGGAGGATGTAAGGAGGAAGAAGAAGGGGAAACCGCCATTGCCGGAGCTTCGGAGCTCCGTTCGCCGATCTGAGACCGGCAGTGCGTAGAGGGAATCAAGGCGCTTCTTCTCCACCGTGTGGTTACAAGCTTGTCATGGCTAGGAGGAGATCTCAAAAGGTAACGACATTTCTCCTCTCGGTCTATAGGATGCGTGTTTGGCATCCCTTCTTTTTCTGCATTTTGGCACCGGATCCGTCGAGTGAGAGGGATCCGGGTTGCCTTGGTTCAAGAGAAACCACCGGGTTGATTGTACCCGTCCCAGGCATGTTTTGCACTAGAGATCCGCTCCGTTAGCGGATTAGGCATTGTGGGTGAAGCCGGATTTGTGGTCGTTGGTCCGATCCGGTGATGTTGATTTACGCGCATTTTAGGGGTTTTGTTAGAAATCCGATTACGGTGAACTCGTCGTTGTGATGCCCTTGTAGCTTCGTGTGGTAACGAATGTTGGGTTTAGGGCGGAGAAATAATGTGCGGATTATGGGGCTTGTGATGCCTAGTGTTGTGCGAAGGCGCGATTGGTCTTTGTGGTCGGCTGGCTATCCCGTGAAGACTGAGATTCACGTGTGGAGAGTGTCCCGGCAAGATTAGTCCCTTCGAGTGTTGACTGACGAGAATGTCTGTGCTACGGTTGAGTCCGTTGACGGTCGCCAGGCGAGGCAATCGGTGGACGTTGTCCCGAAAGTAAGCCCAGGGCCTTGGGACGTTTTGGTTGGCCAGAATTCTTAGAATCGGTCTTGGTGCGTTGTTGGCGGCCCGAGCGTGTGAGCTGTCAGACAAGCCCGATGGCATGGTGGGCCACGCGAGGTGGGTCTCAGCGAGAGCGCTTGGCCTTGGGTTTTGATGCCCTTGTGGGGAAGTAATGTGTACCCTTGTGTTGGTGATGTATGATGATGTGTTAGATTCATACGCTTTAGGGCGCCTTGGGTGAAACCCGGGCTTGCACTCATTTTGCATTGTTAGGCCCCTTTTATTACCTGCTCAACATAGAAACGTGGATGATGTTTGTGACACTCATGCCAGTATTTATGTTGCTTTCCTTTATGTACATTTGCATACGAAGTGCTGACTTGCAGGGTGAAGTAGTTCCACGGGGTCCGCTAGGACGGCCGGGAGGAGGGATGTTGTTACACCGCTTGTGGTCAGCCATAGCTGACCCTCGTTTACCGCTCTTTGTGATTTGGTTGCAGGGCACGAATCGCAGGCTGGGCCCAGCGCGCCGGCCAAAAAGGCCTAAAGCCTCACGAAGTGCTTAGTTGATTTCCTGCATTACTTTCTTCGTACTTTGTTATATCCGGCTTGCATGCCGAGGTAGTTTAGGGAAAAACTATCTTTCCCCTTTTGTTGGGATGTCTTTTATTATGGAACGTTTTGATGTTTTGGACATTGTTTTGTAAGGCCTTAAGGCCAGTTGGACTCCTTTGTAGTATGGACAATCTCTGTGGCTTAGTTTGTTTCCGCTGTGTCGTCTGAGTTATGAGATTGGGTAGTTAATATCATCTTCTAATACTAAAGTTGTGGCGGTTATATGTTGTGGGGTCCCGGCCGGACCCATATTATATGGTCATTACAGGGGAGGTGTTACAATTTGGTATCAGAGGTAGGTTTAGTATTCTTGCGAGGTCTAGTGTATTTGGATCGCGTAAGAGATTGTCCACATAGGAGTATTGTGCGGGATTATGAGTATCCCTATGTTTGAGTCTTGCGAATAGAGACTGATGAGTCTTTTTCCTTGCTTATGCTAGGATGTTGGCGACGATGCGGGGACATCGAGGAGGCAAGAGGAGCCTTCGGGGAGTAGTGCTACTGCTCCAGGCCTCATGAATGTGGGCATGTCCCCGGCTGATTTCTGTCGCATGCTAGCGGAGGCAATGGTGGCGGCTCAAGCTGGAGCGATGCCACGGGTTCCTACGCCGGTGGTGCAAGTTGCGACCCCTGTCACTCCGGCGGCTACGCCGGATACACCGGATGTCGAAGTAAGGCAAGCAGAGCCTCTAGCGGAGAGAGCTATTCCGATGGGTGATCGATTCAGGAAGTATTTCTTGAGTTTCCACCCTCCGACATTCAAGGGAGTGGGCACTCCAACGGATGCCGAGGATTGGCTTTCGAGGATCCAGGAGCTCTTGAAGGCAGCTGAGACCCCAGCTGAGAGGCAGTCTCACTTTGCGAGCTTCATGTTAGAGGGCGATGCGAAGTTGTGGTGGGTGAACCATAACGGTCGACATTTTGTTGGGCGTGTTCCGTCCATGGAGGAGTTCGGAAACGCTTTCCTAAAGCGTTACATTCCGGTTTCAACAAGGTTAGCACTGCAACGGCAGTTTCTGCATTTGGTGCAGCGGGAGAAGACGGTGGATGAATATCTGCAAGAGTTCACTCGGTTGGGTCGGTATGCGGGCACGACAATGGCAGATGATGAAGAGAGAGATAACCTCTTTTATCAAGGGTTGAGGGAAAATTTAAGGCAGCCACTCATAGCCTTGAAGAATGCGGGATTCAATGAGTTGGTCGAAGCAGCTCGCACGCTGGAGAGCGACTTGGAGCGAACTCAACGGCGAAAGGGTGTTGCGGCAAGGCAGGGAGAAGGAAAGCCTTCTCAGTCTCAGTCCCAGTGGAAGTCCGAGGGCAGCCGATGGAAGAAGAAGCCCCGTCCTAATAGGCCTGGGGAGAGAAGTGGCGCACCTTCGGGAGATTTCCGTTCCAAAGGTCCGGTTACTTGTTACCAGTGTGGCAAGGTGGGCCACATTAGTCGTTTTTGTACCGAGGGCGGAGCTGGGCCAGAGCCGAGACAAGAACAATCGGTGCGTTCGGGTCCCAGTGTTGCAGAGAAGTGGAAAGCGGCGGAGTCGAGTGCTTCGCAGTTCCCTCCAGTGCAGCCTAGGGCCTATAACCTTGGGCAACAGGAAGCGATACGTCAACCCGATGTGGTGACAGGTATGAAAAGTTTAAGTTTTCGGTTGTTACTATAATGTAGGTTGCGGCCTTTCATGTTTGTTTTGCACGTGGTTAGGGTTCGTGCTAGTTTCGGGCTACCCCTCTCGAGTGTTGTTCGATACGGGGGCGTCACACTCTTTTCTTGCGGAAAGTTTTATCCGGAAGATTGGTGCTGAGCCCGTAGTGTCAGGAGTGGAGCTGAGTGTGCGTATGCCGAATGGGTCTTTCATGACTACCATGAGGAAGGGACGCATTGTGATGCAAATTGGCGATTGTGATTTCGTGTTGGTAGCAGCGATTCTGCCACTAGCCGAATTCGATGTTATCTTGGGGATGGACTGTCTTGCGGAGCAGCGAGCTAGTATCAACTGCCAGTTGAAGGTGGTAACCCTGAGAGGTGAAGGTAGAGCAGAGGTCAAGTTCGAAGGCCTAAGCGGAGTGGCTTACTCCCTGATTTCCGCTATGCAAATGAGGCGTGCGGTAAACCAAGGAGGCGAGGCGTTCTTAGCTTTGTTGGAGACTCACTCCACAAAGTTGGCTATTAGAGAAGTTCCGGTGGTGGAAGAATTTGAGGATGTATTCCCCGAGGAGCTTCCGGGAGCACCTCCTCAGCGTGAAATTGATTTCTCGATAGAGTTGGTACCGGGTGCGAGGCCAGTGTCGCGTCCTCCGTTTAGGATGGCACCGAAGGAACTGGCCGAGTTAAAGGTTCAGTTGCAGGAGTTGTTAGAGCAAGGGTACATTAGGCCCAGCTCTTCGCCGTGGAGCGCGCCGGTTTTGTTTGTGAAGAAGAAAGACGGAAGTATGCGGTTGTGTATCGATTACCGTGAATTGAATAAATTGACTGTTAAGAATAAATATCTGATTCCCCGAATCGATGATTTGTTCGACCAGTTAGTGGGGTCGGTGGTGTACTCCAAGTTGGATTTGAAATCGGGGTACTACCAGTTGAAGATTCGAGAAGAGGACGTTGCCAAGACAGCGTTTGGGACTCGGTATGGCCACTACGAGTTTTCGGTGATGCCGTTCGGTTTGACAAACGCGCCATCTGTGTTCATGGATTTGATGAACAGGGTCTTTCGCCCGTTCTTAGATTCGTTCGTGGTGGTGTTTATAGATGATATCTTGGTGTATTCGAAATCGGAGGCAGAGCATGAGTCTCACTTGAGGCAAGTATTGCAGACTCTAAGGGAGAATCAGCTTTATGCTAAGTTCTCAAAATGTGAGTTTTGGATCGAGAAGGTGGCTTTCTTGGGGCACATAATTAGTGGAGATGGGGTGGCGGTAGATCCAGCGAAGATTGAAGCCATAAGAGATTGGCCTGTCTTGAGGACCGTGGCGGAAGTCCGGAGTTTCCTTGGACTAGCCGGTTATTATAGAAGGTTCGTGGAGAACTTTTCGCGGATGGCGCTGCCCCTCACCACTCTCACTCGCAAGGACCAGAGGTTCGTATGGACACTGGAGTGTGCCCGTGCATTTGAGAATCTGAAGGAAAGGTTGATGTCTGCTCCAATCCTTAGTCTTCCTAGTGGGACGGAAGGATTTCAGATTTTCAGCGACGCGTCAGGTTGCGGGTTGGGTTGCGTGCTGGTGCAGCACGGCAAGGTGATCGCTTATGGGTCAAGGCAGTTAAAGACTCATGAGAAGAATTATCCCATCCACGATCTGGAGTTGGCGGCGGTAATCTTTGCGCTAAAGTTGTGGCGGCACTACGTTTATGGTGCGAAGGTGGAGATCTTCACGGATCACAAAAGCTTGAGGTATCTTCTAGACCAAAAGGATCTGAATATGCGGCAGCGTAGGTGGGTCGAGTTCCTTGGGGACTACGACGTGGAGATTCAATATACGCCGGGTAAAGCCAACGTGGTGGCGGATGCTTTGAGTAGGAAGTACTCCGGGCAAGGTAATTGGATGGAGGCGCATAATGAGCGTTTGATTCGAGACTTGGAGTCTCTTGACATTTCTTGTGTGGCTAGAGGTGAGTCTAGCATAGCCCGTTTGAACTGGATTGAAATGCAGTGTGATATAACGGATCGAATCTGAGAGGCGACCAGTGCGGATGAGGAGTGCCAACAGTTGGTGTTGGAGGCTCAGCAAAGCGAAGGCACTGCTTTGGAGATGGTTGGTGGAATTCTGAGGAGAGATGGAAGGATCTGTGTTCCGCGCTTTGGCAAGCTTCGCGAGGAGTTGATGTTTGAAGCTCACTTTACGAAGTACTCCGTTCACCCAGGAAGTACAAAGATGTACGCGGATTTGAAGAAATCTTTTTGGTGGCCTGGGATGAAGCGGGATGTAGCCGAGTACGTGAGCCGATGTCAGACTTGTGCCTTGGTGAAGGCTGAGTGCCAAAGGCCCGGCGGGTTCTTGAAGCCTCTTCCCATCCCCGAATGGAAATTTGATGACATCTCTATGGATTTTGTGCATGGTTTGCCTCGATCGCAGCAGGGTAACGATGCGATTTGGGTGATAGTAGATCGCCTGACGAAGGTGGCCCACTTCATTCCGAATCAGAAGGGCGATGGCGTGGAAAAGCTCGTGGAGCTTTATGTTCGAAACGTTGTACGGTTGCACGGGATTCCGAAGAGCATTGTTAGTGATCGCAATGGGCGATTCACCTCAAAGGACTGGAGATTAGTGCAAAAAAGTCTAGGCACGAAGCTCAAGTTTAGTACCGCGTTCCATCCGCAGACCGATGGTCAGACGGAGCGAACGAACCGTATGTTGGAAGACATGTTGAGGATGTGTGCTCTCGACTTTGGCAAAGGTTGGGAGGACCACCTTTTCATGGTGGAGTTCGCCTATAATAATAGCTTCCAGGCGAGTATCAAGATGGCGCCATACGAAGCTTTGTATGGAAGGAAGTGTCGAACGCCGATGTCTTGGGCAGAGGTGGGAGACACTAAGCTTTTGGGAAAGCAAGTGGTGGAAGATGCTTGCGAGATTGTGCGGACGATTCAGGAGCGCGTGAAGGTTGCTCAGGATCGACAAGCGAAGTATTTTATTGCGCGCCACAGAAATGTGGAGTTTGCAGTGGGCGACATGGTCTACTTGAAGATCAAGCCGTTCAAGGGTGTTTTGCGGGTGCGGCGACTCAAGAAGTTGAGTCCGAGATATTTGGGTCCGTTCGAGGTTACGGAGCGTATAGGCGAAGCAGCCTATCGTTTGGCGTTGTCCACAGAGCTGAGTGGATTACATGACGTTTTCCATGTCTCCGTGCTGAGGAAAGCTTTGGTAGAGCCGAGTGTCGTGGTCGAAGCGGCGGCGGTGCCGGTGATGGAGAACTTGGGGGCGAGGGTTCGCCCGGTGTGCGTGGAGGATTCAGAAGTCTGGCAGTTGCGTAACAAGCAAGTCAAACTTGTAAAGGTGTGATGGGACAACTGCGGGCGAGACGAATTCTCTTGGGAGCGTGAGCAAGCGATGCGGGAGGATTTCCCGGAACTTTTCGCTCCAGGTATGCGTTATGAATTTCCTGTTTAAATTCTGAAATTTCGAGGACGAAATTCTTTTAAGGGGGGTGGAGTTGTAACACCCCAAAAATCGTAGTTCAGCGAGGTAGGCGGGGTGGTAGTGCTGCGCTCGGGATAGGCTAGGAATTCCATAGCAGTTCTCTGCGCACGACCATTTCTCCTCTTCGCGCACTACTAGTGATCGTGCGCCAATGATCGTGCGTTAGTCGCAAGGATTCGGAGTTCTGTCTCGAACAGTGCGCACGACCAGTGTCCTCTTCGCGCACGACCAGTGACCGTGCGCATGTGATCGTGCGCCCTGTTTATTCTGCTCCGCGATTTTGAGCGGAGAAGGAGATCGGTCTGTCCAAATCTATTGGAATTTGATCCAACGGCTGCGATGGATGGCTGGGGGGGTTTAGGGCTTGGTAGAGGAGTTAAACCCTCATTATTTCCAAGGCTTTCTCTCTCTTAGGTTGGAGAAAGGAGGAGGAGGTAAGGAGGAAGAAGAAGGGGAATCCGCCATTGCCGGAGCTTCGGAGCTCCGTTCGCCGATCCGAGACCGGCAGTGCGTAGAGGGAATCAAGGCGCTTCTTCTCCACCGTGTGGTTGCAAGCTTGTCATGGCTAGGAGGAGATCTCAAAAGGTAACGACATTTCTCCTCCCGGTCTATAGGATGCGTGTTTGGCATCCCTTCTTTTTCTGCATTTTGGCACCGGATCCGTCGAGTGAGAGGGATCCGGGTCGCCTTGGTTCAAGAGAAACCACCGGGTTGATTGTGTCCATCCCCGGCATGTTTTGCACTAGAGATCCGCTCCGTTAGCGGATTAGGCATTGTGGGTGAAGCCGGATTTGTGGCCGTTGGTCCGATCCGGTGATGTTGATTTACGCGCATTTTAGGTGTTTTGTTAGAAATCTGATTACGGCGAACTCGTCGTTGTGATGCCCTTGTAGCTTCGTGTGGTAACGAATGTTGGGTTTAGGGCGGAGAAATAATGTGCGGATTATGGGGCTTGTGATGCCTAGTGTTGTGCGAAGGCACGATTGGTCTATGTGGTCGGCTGGCTATCCCGTGAAGACTGAGATTCACGTGTGGAGAGTGTCCCGGCAAGATTAGTCCCTTCGAGTGTTGACTGACGAGAATGTCTGTGCTACGGTTGAGTTCGTTGACGGTCGCCAGGCGAGGCAATCGGTGGACGTTGTCCCGAAAGTAAGCCCAGGGCCTTGGGACGTTTTGGTTGGCCAGAATTCTTAGAATCGGTCTTGGTGCGTTGTTGGCGGCCCGAGCGTGTGAGCTGTCAGACAAGCCCGATGGCATGGTGGGCCAGGCGAGGTGGGTCTCAGCGAGAGCGCTTGGCCTTGGGTTTTGATGCCCTTGTGGGGAAGTAATGTGTACCCTTGTGTTGGTGATGTATGATGATGTGTTAGATTCATACGCTTTAGGGCGCCTTGGGTGAAACCCAGGCTTGCACTCATTTTGCATTGTTAGGCCCCTTTTATTACCTGCTCAACATAGAAACGTGGATGATGCTTGTGACACTCATGCCAGTATTTATGTTGCTTTCCTTTATGTACATTTGCATACGAAGTGCTTACTTGCAGGGTGAAGTAGTTCCCCGGGGTCCGCTAGGACGGCCGGGAGGAGGGATGTTGTTACACCGCTTGTGGTCAGCCATAGCTGACCCTCGTTTACCGCTCTTTGTGATTTGGTTGCAGGGCACGAATCGCAGGCTGGACCCAGCGCGCCGGCCAAAAAGGCCTAAAGCCTCACGAAGTGCTTAGTTGATTTCCTGCATTACTTTCTTCATACTTTGTTATATCCGGCTTGCATGCCGAGGTAGTTTAGGGAAAAACTATCTTTCCCCTTTTGTTGGGATGTCTTTTATTATGGAACGTTTTGATGTTTTGGACATTGTTTTGTAAGGCCTTAAGGCCAGTTGGACTCCTTTGTAGTATGGACAATCTCTGTGGCTTAGTTTGTTTCCGCTGTGTTGTCTGAGTTATGAGATTGGGTAGTTAATATCATCTTCTAATACTAAAGCTGTGGCGGTTATATGCTGTGGGGTCCCGGCCGGACCCATATTATATGGTCATTACAGGGGAGGTGTTACACCATGTTCCAACAAACTCCCTCTTTTGATAATAACAAATCCATTAATGATAAATCAGAGCATTAATATATAAGCATGATGAAACCTCTTTGTGTATGTGTGTGAGAGAGATGACTTAGGATAATTGTCGATTTTAGTATTTAGAATTGCTCCCCCTAAATACATGCTCCCCCTATGTGAATGCTCCCTTTATATGTAAGCTATCATCCTAAGACTTAATCATGTTGGTTTTCCCATTTGATAGTGATTATTATTTATCATGTTAATTCTCCCCCTTTTGTTATTAGCAAAAGTGGGCAAGGTAGCAAGGGACATAGAAAGAGGTTATTTGATAATAAAAGATAAGGCATGATCGAGCTTTTAGAGGAAATGAGATGATGAGGAGTTTTTAGCATAAGAATAGAACTAAATCAGAGTTTGTAGTGTAGAAATATTATGCATGTTTAGAATAACCACTATAAATTTTACCAAGCAAGTCTACCACTTGTTGAAGCATATGAATTTTAAAATTCAAGTGATGATGCACACAAAAGAGAAGACTTTAAATAAGCATGAAAGCGCAAGGTAAAATTATATGGTAATGATGCGGAAGAATTATAGACATACAAGAAACATCTTATTATAATCTTGATGATTCATAAGAAGAAAATATGAGTTTAAGTTCCAAAAAGCAAGATGTTTTTGTAAATCATTATTCATTTAAAATCATTAAGTTTGACAATAAAGTAACCAAGCATGAAAGAAGGATATCAAAAAAGAAACTACTACAATGTTATTTCAATTCACAAATTCAAGACATACCAAACATTGTAGAGAGCATGCTAGGTTATCTAGAGCATTTTATATATAAAGAGAGTAAAGAATTAGCAGTAGGATCCAATACTCATGAGAAGAAGTGTTATGGAAGATAATGATGTGCACATAAGTGTATTTTGAAAAGAGTGAACAAATGATTTAATCAAAAATACAAGACATATATAGAGTAAAGTGCACAATAAAACACAAATAATTTTACTTCCACACACTTCAATGCACATAGAAAAGAATAAGTGGTGTAAAGAAAAAGTTTATGGTTTGCACAAGGCACTTTACTATTCTTTCCATGGTGCTCAACCTCACAATGCTCATTAATACTTATCAGGAGGTTCAAGTAGTGCTTTGTGGAGTTATCTTCGTAGATTTATTTCATAATTTTTTTGGTTTTTTACAAAGTTCTCCGAATATACTTGTTTTGTAAACCAATGTAATTTTGAAAGCACAACCACTTTTCTTAAATATTAAGAGTGCAAATAAAGGTGGTGTAGGTAAGATACTTGTGCAAAATTTAATTCATTGTAGAGTTACACTACACAAGTAAGCATTCTTAGATTAAAAGCACATGTAGACTTTGTCAAAAATGAGTGAGTGAATAAAAATCATTATCAATCATAAAACATTTACTCACACTTAGAGGCATGCTAAGCTTGGTTCTACACAACCTTTTCATTACAATTGGTGCACATATGAGTAACATATCAAAGTATGATAAAAACAATGTTCAAAGTAGTTTAAAAAGATGAATTGCAACATTGTAGAAGGTTTAAATGATAGATTAAATCATGCTTGATTATCACTATAAAGTCTATACAGTATTTTTGATACTTTGAAAAATAATTTTGATTTAAAGTTTGAACTCTTAAAATTGATCTTGGACTTCCCGAGTACTATCCTGTGAGGGGTTCGCACCGGTAGTAGGAGATGTGATGGGGTGACATCCCAAATCTTCCTTTCGCAAGATACATGTAAGTAGTAAAGTTAAGTTCAAAAATGATTTTTGATGTTTTAAATTTTTATATTTGATTTTTGCATATTAAAATTGAAATTAAACAATTTATGCAAAGAAAGAAAGAGAAAACAAATATTTTTTGTAATTTGATTTTTGTAATTTTGAATTTTAATTTTTCAAAAATCAATTAAAGGCAAAAATAAGTAGTACATACAAAAGAGTATATTTTTAGTGATTTTTTGAAATTTTAAAAATACAGAAAATCAGGCAGGTATGCTAGCGCGGTAAACATTACACTAAATTTCATGATTTTGAAAAATATGATTTTTGATATTGATTAAGTATCCAAAGATTAGTTTCATGCAAAAATTTCAAAAGATTTGAAGATGTTTAGCTTGGTGAAACTTGCATAAAAAGATTGTGTTTATGAATGTGACTTAACCAGCAAGATCAAGCACACCTAATTCAAGTCGAAGTAGTCAAAATCTTGCATCGGGAAGAGGTTTAGTGAATATGTCAGCAAGTTGGGAGTCCGTACTAATGAAACTTACTTTTACATGCTCTTTCTTAATGTGATCCCTAATGAAATGATGACGATCATCTATGTGTTTGGATCTAAAGTGGTGTTCGGGATTATTTGTAAGATCTATGCCACTTTTATTGTCACATTTGAGATCAATGTTTTTGAGATGAAAACCAAAGTCCTCTAGAGTTTGGCTCATCCATAATGCTTGTGCACAACAACTCCCAAGAGCGATGTATTCGGCCTCCGTGGTGGAGAGTGCAACCGAAGATTGTTTTCTACTAGACCATGCAACTAAAGAGGGTCCTAAGAAATAACAAGTACCGCTAGTGCTTTTTCGGTCAAGTGAGCATCCAGCGTAGTCTAAATCGGAATGGCCGTATAATGTAAATGAATCATTGTGTGGGTACCATAATCCTAATTTTGATGACCCTAATCGATATCTAAAAATATGTTTTACCGCTTTTAAATGAGATTCTTTTGGATTGGCTTGAAAGCGAGCACATAAACATACGACAAACATTACATCAGGTCCAGAAGCACTTAAATAAAGAAGAGATCCAATCATTCCTCTATATAAAGTTTGATCAACAGAAAGTCCAAATTCATCCTTTCCTAGTTTTAAAGAGGCACTCATAGGTCTAGAAGCTCGTTTAAGATTTTCAAATCCAAATCATTTAAGCATATCATGAACGTATTTTGTTTGGCAAATAAAAATACCATCATTTCGTTGTGAAATTTGAAAACTAAGAGAATAAGAGAGTTCTCCTACAAGGCTCATTTCAAATTCATTTTTCATTACTAAGACTACTTCAATACACAACTCTTCATTAGTGGCTCCAAAAATGATATCATCAACATATATTTGTAAAATGATTAAATCGTTATTATTATGCTTAATGAAGAGTGTGTTATCTGCACTTCCCATGACATAACCGTGCTTTAATAAAAATGATGTAAGTCTGTCATACCATGCCTGGGGTGCTTATTTTAAACCATAAAGCGCTTTTTTTAATTTATAAACATGATTTGGAAATTTTTCATTTATAAAATCGAGGGGTTGTTCTACATAAACTTTCTTTTATAAACTCATTTTGAAAAGCACTTTTAACATCCATTTGAAATTGTTTTATTCTTTTAAAACCCCCAAACACCAAAAATATTCATATAGATTCTAAGAGAGCAACGAGTGCGAAAGTTTCTTCAAAATCTACCCCCTCGATTTGAGAAAAGTCATGAGCGACTAAGCGAGCTTTATTTCGTGTAATTCTAGATTCACCATCTAATTTATTTTTAAAAATCCATTTTATGCCAACAACGGGATGATTAGATGGATGTTCTACTAGATTCCAAACTTTATTTCTTTCAAATTGATCTAACACTTCATTCATAGCCAAAAACCAAAATTCATCATTTAAAGCGGTTGAAACATTTTTAGGTTCTATTTCGGAGACAAAACAAATATTCGAAAATGTTTCATGATGAGAAATCGAGTTCTTACCCCAATAGATGGTTCCCCAATAACTAGATCCTTTGGATGATTCTTTAAGATGTTTAAAATGCTTGGAGGCATGTATTCATCTTCCTTGGCCTCCTCCTCCTCTTTGGAAGGTTCCTCTTCGTCGTCCTCCAAAGATGGCAAAGGTACATCATTTTCACTTGTAGAAAGTTTTCTACACAAGGAATAAATTCATCAAATTTTATATTAATAGACTCTTAAACCTTACTCGTTCTTTTGTTAAATATTCTATATGCTTTACTAGTTGAAGAGTATCCAAGAAATATTCCTTCATCACATTTTTCATCACACTTTCCTAAGACATCTTTTGTATTGAGAATAAAACATTTACATCCAAATACTTTAAAATATGATACGTTAGGTTTCTTTTGATAGTATAGTTCATACGGTGTGAGATTTAAAGATGGGTGAAGCATGACTCTATTCATTACATAACATGATGTGCTTACAGCTTCGGCCCAAAATGACTTAGGTAATTTATATTCAGATAACATAGTACATGCTAGTTCTTGAATTGTCCTATTCTTTCTTTCTACAACACCATTTTGTTGGGGTGTGCAAGGAGTAGAGAATTCGTGCTTAATACCTAACATTTCGCAAAAAGATTTAAAAATTTCTGTTTCAAATTCTCCTCCATGATCTGATCGAATGCATTTTATTTTTAAATCTAGTTCATTTTGAATACGAGTACATAATTTTGAAAATTCGCAAAACGCATCAGATTTGGAAGAGAGAAATAAAGTCCAACAATATCTAGAGAAATCATCTATTAGAACAAAAGTATATATTCTACCACCATGACTTGCAGTTTTGATGCGACCAAAGAGATCCATATGAATTAATTATAAAGGTTTTGTAGTAGAAATTTCGTTTTTGCTTTTTAAAGAAGATTTTGTAAATTTTCCTTTTTGACATGGAGAGCACAGTGAAGATAAATTTCCATTCAATTTAGGCAATCCTCTAATCAAATCCTTTTTGGCTAGTTTTAAGATGAGCTTTGTACTAGCGTGACCTAAACGTATATGCCATAGTTCTAACTCGTCATTTTTAATTATGAAACATTTTATAGATGATTTGGAAAGATCATGAAAGGAAATTATATATACGTTGTGAATTCTAGGTTCAGTTAGTAAAACATCTTTTGTGTTAGGATTAAATATTTTGCAAAGATTTGTGGATGACTCAAATAAAACATCTAATCCATTATCACACAATTGACTAATAGATATTAAATAATGCTTTAATCCTTTTACTTAAAGAACATTAGAGATAAGAAAGGATTTGTTACCCACTATGCCGACTCCCATGATCCTTCCTTTACCATTATCGCCAAAGGTTACGATTCCTCCTTTCTTCTTTTCTAGGCTAAGGAACTTTGCTTTGTTGCCCATCATGTGCTTGGAGCAGCCTGAGTCCAAGTTCCACACGTCTTCTGTATCCTTAGCCTTCCTGCAAATCTAGAAAGAAGATGAGAGTAAAGATCTGGATACCCAAGAGGTACCACCCATAGAATAAGTGGGTGACTTAGGTACCTAGATTTGCTTTAAAGATCCATGTTTTATTTTCTTGCAAGAACTAGACGTGTGTCCAAACCTATGTCAATTTGCACACAAAATAAAGGTGGTTGAGACCCTTTTCTGAAATCCTACATTGCTCTTACTAGATGAGGTTTGATTTTTATAGAAAATAAAAGATTTTTTATATGATGGGCTACCGCCTGCGTTAGACGCTAGCGCTGGGCGGTAGCTGTCACTTTGATATCTGAGCCCAAATTTTCAAGAATCGTAGCATTGGCTCCCCAAAATCATGTCCAGAGATTTTTGACCTATTCCAAATTTTTTGATTGCCATATTGAGGTCATGAGTTTGTTTTTTAAGAAATGAATTTTCTTTTACAAGCATGACACATTTACTTTCAAAGCCCTTTTTGCTATTTTTAATTTGCAAGAGAGATGATTTTAGTTTTCTCTCTAAGTCCCCTTTTTCTCTTGTAAGAGTTTTGATTTGAGAGAGGGCCTTAGAAAGAGAAACTTCAAGATCTTTTGTCTTATTTGAGGAGTGATCACACTCTAGGCATGAAATCTTTCTCTTTTCTAAAGAAATTTTTTTTTGTAAGTCTATGATTTTCTTTGATAAGAGATTCATTTTCATGATTTAAAATAGTAATATATTATATACTTTTATCATGGGCTTTACATGTTTGAACAGATTTATCATAAAGTTCTTCAAAAGTGGGAGGAGTTACCTCAGTGTCACTAAGAACACTGGTGTCATCATCATTGCTTTTTTGCAATCAAGCATAAGTTTGCTTCCTCCTCGCTGCTTAACTCAGATCCGCTTGATTCTTCAGAGGAAGAATCATCCCAAGTTGCAGTTTTCAACACTTTCTTTTTATCCTTCCCTTTGTATCGTTCTTTTTTCTCCTTTAGATACTTCGGGCACTAGCTCCAAATGTGCACGGTCTTCCTGCAGTGATAGCACTACGGTGGTGGTTTTTCTTCTTCGTCTTCACTTCCTTTTACTTTCTTTGATTAAGAGGAAGACCCTTTTCGTCGTACATCCTTCTGGAAGAATTTCCGAAAGGTGTTCCTTCTTTCGGGATTTCTAATGAATTTCTTGACGTTCTGGACCAGGTGACCTTCCTCATCTTCATCACAATCTTCGTTGCTTTCCTTCTTCAATTTTAGTGCAAGCGCCTTTTTCTTTGGCTCCTTGTTGTATTCTTCGTATTGAATCTGGAGCTCTACCTCATGGGTTTTGAGATTCCCAATGAGATTCTCAATCTGGAGCATTCTTAGGTTGTGTGACTCTGATATGGATGTCACCTTTGGATTGAACCTCAGAGGTAGAGAGCGAAGAATCTTTCTGACCAAATCGCCGTCGGAGTAGATCTTTCCAAGAGCTTTTGAAGTGTTGATGATCTTGGTGAAGGGTGTGTACATCGAGTTGATGTCCTCTTCGGCATCCATCCTGAACTTTTCATATTCCGACTCCAATTGGAATGGCGTTGCATATTTTACCTGCGATGTAGCTTCATGAGTGACTTATAATTCATTCCAGATATCATAAGCAGTTACATATGCAGGAATTCGATTAAATTCAGTTTGATTTAAAGCACAATATAAGGCATTCATTGTCTTTGCATTATTTTTGCATTTCAGTTTATCATTATCATCCCACTTATCCTTAGGTTTTTCTATTGTAGCCTCTCCTACTACAATTGTAGGAGGAGATTACCGAACTTCTATCATGTTCCATACTTCTATATCCATGGTCATAAGAAAACACTTCATTTGAGATTTCCAGTTGTTGAAATTTGACCTAGTAAAAAGAGGTGGTCCACTAACACCTTGACCCTCAGGAAAAGCAAGATCATGAGATGCCATTATTCCCGGTTGTTAGACCGTTTGGAATAAAACCTAGCTCTGATACCACTTGTTGGATCGATATGAACCCTTAGGGGGAGAATAAGGGTTTTAAAACTTTTATGTTATTTTGAAATACTAGAAATATTAGGAGATTGAAATAGTGCAATACAAAGACAAATTACGTAAAATAAAATAGAGATATGATTTTATTAATATAAAATGTAGTGTTACAAAATTTGACTTCTTATAACGCTAGAAATTGAAGGTGAATAGAAAAAGTCTTTTTCATTTTCTATCCCGACTCATATCCCCACGAACCAGTGGATTTATCCTATCATTCCCGGATACGGCCTCAAGTCGCTCTAGATCCTCCCTTGGACACGGCCTCGATCACCCCCTAGATCTACACCCTAGACCTAGTCACCAACACGAGGCAAATTTCTGCCCTAAGTCCTACCCAGACCTAGTCGCCACACGAGGCGAATTCACTAAGCTATTACAAGAATGAAAGGAACAACAATATTAAAAACTCCTTCTTAAAGAACTTCTGAAGTTGGAGGCGAAGAACCACTGTAGAATAATCATTGTTGAAGCGGTCTTCATTTGGATCTTGCGTGAAGAAATCCTCCTTCAGAAATTTGCAGAACTTTGGTGGGAGATCACTTTTTGGCAGAATAAGGCTCTGGAATTTTAGCACTTAACCGCTCTCAAACTTGTGTGTAGAAAATAGGAGGAGAGTGTTCGAACCAAAAATGTACCATGTCCACACTTGCTCAAGTTGGAGAAAGAAGGAGAAAATTGTTTGATGGTTGGTTACTTTGAGCTACAAGTGAAGGAGTGAGAGAGGGAGAAAAGAGATGGCAGAGGTCTCCTGAAAAGAGATAGCTGAGGTCTCCTGAAGGGAGATGAAGAGGTCTCCGCGGTCTCAAAAACTGGAGACCGCTCAAATCACTGGCTGAGTGTTGGAAACCTCTCAAAGATCCCAAACTAGTACCCTGGACCCTCTATTTATAAGCACGAGGGCCTGCCCGAACGGGCAGGTCTAAAAGTAACAAGCTGCCCAAATGTACTGAGACCGCCTGAGACCACTGAGATCGTCTGGACCTGTAGAGATCATCTGGACCTAAATCACCTGAAGAGAGAGATCGCCTAAAAAAGGGACTGCACGGGACCGAGAATCCCTAGGGCGAGGTTGCTCGGGGAGGCGACCTGGTGAGGTCGGCCAGGGGGGCGACCTCCACAGGGCGAGGTCATAGAGGGGGCGACCTCCAAGGTTGGGGTCGCCTAGGGTGCGACCTCCAAGGGCGAGGTCTCCCACGGGGCGACCTCCATGGGCGAGGTCGCCCCCGGGGCGACCTCCCAAGGGCGAGGTCGCCCTGGGGGTGACCTCCAAGGGCGAGGTCGCCCAGGAGGTGACCTCTCAAGGGTGAGGTCGCCCAGGGGGAGACCTCCAAGGGCGAGGTCACCCAGGGGGCGACCTCCCAAGGGCGAGGTCGCCCAGGGGCGACCTCCAAGGGCGAGGTCGCCCAGGGGGGCGACCTCCACAGGGAGAGGTCCTCAGGGGGCATCCTCCAAGGGCGAGGTCTCCCAGGGGGCGACCTCCCAAGGGCGAGGTCACCGAGGGGGCGACCTCCCAAGGGTGAGGTCTCCTAGTGGGCGACCTCCAAGGGCAAGGTAGCACAAAGGGCAACCTCCCAAGGTCTAGGTCACCCAGGGGCGACCTCCAAGGGCGAGGTCGCCCATGGGGCAACCTCCAAGGGCGAGGTCGCCCAGAGGGGTGACCTCCACAGGGCGAGGTCGCCCAGGGGGCGACCTCCCAAGGGAGAGCCCTTGGGCGAGGTGGCCCAGGAGGAGACCTCTAAGGGCGAGGTCGCCCAGGGGCGACCTCCCAAGGGCAAGGACGCCTAGTGGGCGACCTCCAAGGGTGATGTCGACCAGGGGGCAACCTCCAAGGGCGAGGTTGCCCGGGGGTCGACCTCCAAGGGTGAGGTCTCCCAGGGGGCGACCTACCAAGGGCGAGGTCGCCCAGGGGGTGACCTCCAAGGGCGAGGTTGCCCAGGGGGCGACCTCCCAAGGGCGAGGTCACCCAGCGGACGACCTCCCAAGGGCGAGGTCACCCAGGTGGCAACCTCCAAGGGCGAGGTCGCCCAGGGGGCGACCACCCAAGGGCGAGGTCGCCCAGGGGGCGACCTCCAAGGGCGAGGTCACCCAGGGGGAGACCTTCAAGGGCGAGGTCACCCAGGGGGAAACCTCCCAAGGGTGAGGTCGCCTAGGGGGCAACGTCCAAGGGCAAGGTCGCCCAGGCAGCAACCTCCCAAGGGGGAGGTCGCCCAGGGGGCAACCTTCCAAGGGCGAGGTCTGCCAGGGGGAAACCTCCAAGGGCGAGGTCGCCCAGGGGCCGACCTCCAATGGCGAGGTCGCCCAGGGGGCGACCTCCAAGGGCGAGGTCGGCCAGAGGGCGACCTCCAAGGGCGAGGTCGCCCAGGGGGGCGACCTCCTAAGGGCGAGGTCGCCTAGGGGTGACCTCCAAGGGCGAGGTCGCCTAGGTCACAACCTTCCAAGGGCGAGGTCACCCAGGGGGTGACCTCCAAGGGTGAGGTCACCCACAGGGCAACCTCCCAAGGGCGAGGCCTCCCAGGGGGCGACCTCCAAGGGCGAGGTCGCCCAGGGGGGCTACCTCCAAGGGCGAGGTAGCCCAGGGGGGTGACCTACCAAGGGAGAGGTCGCCCAGGGGGAGACCTCCAAGGGCGAGGTCTCCCAGGTGGCGACCTATAAGGGTGAGGTCACCCAGGGGGGCTACCTCCCGGTTGCGAGGTCGCGCGGCGTGCGACCTCCAGGCAACGTCGCGCAAAGCGTGATCTCTATGAGGCACGAAGGCGAGACCACCCAGGCGATGGGAGACTGCCAAGGCTCGGATACCCAGAAAAAATACCCAGATTGTCGGGAGAGGTCTTCTGAGCACTGCGAGATCGAGTGGATTGCTTCGATCACCTGCAAAAAGCCAGCTCGAGGGGATCGCCAATTTCTGAGTAAACAGAGAGGGGTCCTTTTTATAGCCCAGGGGGAGACCTCCAAGTGCTCCGCGATAGCGCCTGCGCTATCTGCTAGCGCCTAGCGCTAGAGACTTCTAAAATAGCTCCCAAAATAGCTCTAACCAGAGCTAGCGCCTACGCTAGGTGCTACCTCCGGCGCAAGTGGACATGATAGAATTCTGTCTTCAAACTTCGGGGCAACCTTCATATGTTATCCTTGAGTAATATGGATTTGTTTTCTGCACACTTAAACACACAAGATCAAATACACATATGATTTGTTATTCTCAAACCTAGGAAATGAGGAAGACCATGTTCCAACAAAGGCTACTGTGAATGTTGAATAGAATGCACAATATCAAGTGGAGCCTCCCATAGAAGATCACATTCATCAAGAAACTAACAAAACTAATGAAGAGGAGAATGAGCCACTTGTATTTGCTCCAAGAAAGGTGATACCACAAGTATTCTCAAGAAAGAGGAAAACTCCTGATGAAGATAAGTGATGTTCAGATATTCTGTATACATATGAAATAATTCTCATTATCAAATGGATACAGTAATTCAGAACAGTATGATTACTTGGAAGTTTACTATATGATCTATGTTGTTATTTAATAATGTCTGCATTGTATATGTATAATTGTTTGTATTAAGATTTTATGTCAAAATATGTGTTAAATCACTTTAAACAATCTGTATAATTTGTTAAGATAAATATGGGAGATTGTTGGGAAAAACTCCTTTTGATTTAACTTAACAAATTATCTATAGGTGATTTTACTTCCTAGGAGTATTACCCTCAGTGTATAGAAAGGGTAAATTGGTCATTAGATTTCTTAGGATGTCACACTCACCTTGGAGTGTCAAGGTCAGGACAAGATAATCACAAAGTCGGCTTAGTTGAGACTTGCGTCGAATGAAAGTCGACATAACTTTGACTTAATATCGACGCAACTCTAACTAGAAGTCCAAGCAACTTAATCAGCCTATAGAAGTGTAAGTCAAGTCGACACAACATTGAAATGGACTCAACGTAGTATGAAGAGCTTGTCGAAGCCATCAGTGAAGTCAATGCAACTTCTATTTCAACTCGACGCAGAAGATGAAGTCCAAGTACAAGCTTCCAACTTGACGGATACGTCGAGAAGTATTTGACGTGACGTTGACATCTGAGTTCATTTAGAGCTGAGAACTATTTCAAAGCCACTTCAATAAGAACTCACAGGTGTGTCAATAAGAAGGAAGTCAATTTGATGCAACGTCGACATCTGAGTTCAGTTAGAGCTAAGATGGATTTCGAATCTACTCCTATAAGAACTCAGAGGTGCGTCGATAAGAAAGAAGTTCAATTCGACGCTGCTTCGAATACAGTCTAAAAAGGAAGCTTTCTCTATTGTCCTTTCAACACCTTTTCAGAAGGACCACAAAGCTAAAGATAGTTCTCCAACAGCTCGTTTATTGCCAAGAATGGAATGGAGTATTCCAGGACACAACAAAAACATTCTTGGAATGTATTCAAATCTGATGGATGAGTCGGGATCGAAAGAAGAAAGGCAAATCAAATTTCCAATAAGAGTTCCTTTTCATGACAGCCTAAAAGGAGAAAGAAATTCAAATACCAATCATACAGATTCATTATGGGTTGCCTAAATCATTTTGGGTCGAAGCGGTTAATACTTCATGTTATATTATTAATCATGTCATGCTTCGTCCTATTTTAAAATTAACACCTTATGAGCTTTATTTTAAAAGAAAATCTAATGTATCTTATTTTCATGTGTTTGGTTGTAAGTGTTTCATTTTAAACACTAGAGATTCACTAGGAAAATTTGATGAAAAATGTGATGAGGGAATTTTCATTGGTTACTCTTCAACTAGTGAGGCTTATAAAATTTAAAATAAAAGAACTAAAATAGTTGAAGAGTCTATTCTTGTAAGATTTGATGAGTTTGTTCCTTGTGTAGAAACTAATCGTACAGGAAATGAAGACGAACCGCTTTCCCATTCATTTTAAACACTAGAGATGCACTATGAAAATTTGATGAAAAATGTGATGAGGGAATTTTCATTGGTTACTCTTCAACTAGTAAGGCTTATAGAATTTATAATAAAAGAACTAAAATAGTTGAAGAGTCTATTCATGTAAGATTTGATGAGTTTGTTCCTTGTGTAGAAACTAATCGTACATGAAACGAAGACGAACCGCTTTCCTCTTTGGAGCATGAGGATAATGAATCGCTTGGAGAAAAAGAAGAGGAGAAAGAAGATGAACAAGTGGAATATGTTCCTCCAAGTGTGCTATAATTTTCAAAGGATCATCCAAGGGAGCTTTTCATAGGAGAACCATCAAAAGGGGTAAGTACTCGTTCTTCTTTACATGAGTCTTTTTCAAACCATTGTTTTGTATCCAAAATAGAACCAAAAAATGTTTCAACCGCTTTAAATGATGAATTTTGGTTTTTAGCTATGAATGATGAATTAAATCAATTTGAATGTAATAAGGCTTGGAATTTAGTAGAGAGGCCGTCTAATCATTCGGTTATAGGAGTCAAATGGATTTTCAAAAATAAACTAGATGGTGACTCTAGGATTACAAGGAATAAAGCTAGACTAGCTGCACAAGGATATTCACAAATCAAAGAGGTAGATTTTGATGAAACTTTTGCACCCGTTGCTCGTCTTGAATCTATTAGAATATTTCTTGCATTTACGAGTTTTAAAAGATTTAAATTGTTTCAAATGGATGTTAAAAGTGCATTTTTAAACGGGATTATAAAAGAAGAAGTTTATGTAGAACAACCCCCGATTTTGTGAGTGAAAAATTTCCAAATCATGTGTATAAATTAGAGAAAGCGCTTTATGGATTGAAACAAGCGCCACATGCTTGGTATGATAGATTGACATTATTTTTGATAAATCACGGTTATAAAATGGGAAGTGCGAATAATACACTCTTCATGAAAAATGTAGATAATGACTTAATTATATTACAGATATATGTTGATGATATTATATTTGGAGTCACTAATGAAGAGTTATGTAATGAAGTAATTTTAGTGATGAAAAATAAATTTGAAATGAGCTTGGTAGGATAAATCGCTAATTTTTTTGGATTTCAAATCTCACAAAAACCAGATGGTATATTTATTTGTCAAACTAAATATGTTCAAGATATTCTAAAAAGATTTGGATTTGAAAACCTAAAACAAGCTAATACACCAATGAGTGCATCACTAAAGTTAGGAAAAGATGAAGTCGGTATTTCAATTGATCAAATATTATATAGAGGAATGATAGGCTCATTACTATATTTAAGCGCATCTAGACCAGATATTATGTTTTCCATTTGTTTATGTGCTAGATTTCAAGCTAACCCAAAAAAAAATCACATTTAAAAGCGGTTAAACGTATTTTTAGATATCTAATTGGAACATCTAGATTAGGCTTATGGTATCCTCATAATAATTGTTTTATTTTACACGGTTTTTCTAATTTGGACTATGCGGGATGTTCATTAGATCGTAAGAGCACTGGTGGCATGTATCATTTTATAGGCCCTTCACTCATATCATGGTCGAGTAGGTAACAGAATTCTGTGGCCCTCTCCACCACCGAGGCTGAATATATCGCACTAGGTAGTTATTGTGCACAAGCTTTATGGATGACCCAAATGTTAGAGGACTTTGGTGTCTATCTAAATAACATAGAATTAAAGTGTGACAACAAGAGCGCTATAGATCTTACAAACAATCCCGTACATCATTCTAGATCTAAACATATAGATGTCCGACATCATTTTATTAGAGATCATATTAAGAAGGAACATGTTAAAATTAGCTTTATAGGGACTAAATCACAACTTGCCGACATTTTTACCAAAACTCTACCCGATACACTTTTCACATGCTTAGGTTAGAATTAGGTGTCTTAGAAATGTCATTTTAACCCTTATAAAAAGCTATCAAAATTATCTTTTTGTACTTTGTTATATTTTTTTGCATTTTCTTAACAAAAATAAAAAATCGATAAAAATGTAAAAGCTATTGAAAAAAAACACCAAAAACATACTAAAAGGGCCTTCAAATCAACTCCATAATGTCTGAAATTTCAACTGTAAGAAGGTCTCTTTATAAAACAAATGAATCATGAAAATGATTTTTCAAAAAATCAAAATATGGTACTCTGTCTCGGCATTAAGAAGCTAACGCCATATGCTCCAAAAAAAAATTTTGTTTTTTTGAAAAATTCTTGTTATTATTTTATTGCAGTATTTTGTTTTAATTCTCTTTTTTTGTTATTTACTTCCAAAAAATTAAAAACAAAAAAATTAATATGTGTTTAACTGCTTATTTCAAGGATGATTATACCTCTCTACCAAGTTCCAAGTCAATCCAAGGACATATGTCCATATTCCCTTTAATAAGTTCAATTAGCAACCCTAGGGTTCTGATGGAGCAAAACTATATCCACAAACGACAACGGCAAGTGTACCGTGTCGAATGTAGTATATGTTATAAGAAACCAAGGTCGTATTAGACTCGGGGCGGTTGAGTACTCTTACGTCAAGAAAATCTCTATTATTCTATCAATTACAACTTTGGAGTTGGTTTAGCAAAAAAGAAAATTATAATAAGATTAAACGATAGAAAAAACTAGCACTCGATTTTTGAATCACCTCGGAATAATAAATATAAAAAATAAAACTTCTAATTCTCTTAAGAAATTACTTGACCGTGGAGGTTCCCGAATTATGACCACACCTCTCTCGAGGATACGCTCAACTGAGTTTAGGTTGATCAATCGAACTTTCGCTCTAGAATCAAAATCCCTAAAACCCGCTTTATCGTAATGAACCCCTCTATTGGATTTGACTCCAATCCGGGAGAATTATGTCATCCTCGCTTGAGGAGTGCATTCAACTCTCTTTATCCATGAAGTGATCGATTCGAATTCAAAACCTCTCGGTTATTAGATAACGAAAACATGAATGAGAATTATATATATCGAAAATATAATCTCAATCAATTAAAATTCAAGGATAAATCTTAAGCAATCTAAAAAAGAGAAAGAGAAGCTTTAATTCAAATCATGATTTATATTTTCCTTGGATCATCTCGGTCGAGTACTAATAGAAATTTAGCTACTCATGGAGATTGAGGAAAAATAAATAAAAGAGCACATGATAATAGAGGGAGAAAATGAGAGAAGAAAGGAACTATTTTATTAAATTGCTAAGAAAGTTACAAGACAGGAATTGAAAGTTACAAACTATTTTAATTGAACGTACAAATTGCAAGAAGAAAAGGAGTACAAGAACTACTAAAACATGAAAATAAAACAAGAAATGAAAGTCTAAGTCCTAAAATTCATCTCCAGAATTCCCCCCAAACATCTGGTGAAGCTGGCTTTAAATAGGCAGAAATTTGGTGTTACACGCCGTTGGTCACGCCCGTGACCAAGGGGCGTGTAGGGGGAGTGATCGGTGCTGGCGGAGAGGGCGCGTCACGCCCTATGTCACACCCATGACCTGGGGCGTGTAATTTTTGAATGTGCTGCTAGTGGGAAATCTTTAGTGGGAAGGCATGCGGGGCGAGTCACGCCCGTGACTGGATGTCACGCCCCCTGGTCATGCTCGTGACCTGGGGCGTGTAACTTTAATTGACGTGGCAGGCGTGCTGGCAGCTGGTGGCAGGGTTCACGGTCGTGACTGGATGTCACGCCCTTGGTCATGCCCGTGACCTGGGGCGTGTACTTGATAATTTTGAACATTCGTCGAACTCTCGCCTGTTCGTCGATCTCCTGAATTTTTGTCGAACGCAGCAGCCAGGGGTCACGCCCGTGACCTGGGGCGTGTATTTGACAATTTTGCTCAAAAAGCCCAGAAATCCTGAAAAACACAGAAAAGACTTAAGTTAGTTTATAAAATTAAAAGGGAACATATTAAATAAGAAAATACATATAAATTATATAAATTCATATTAAAACTACATTAAAATTATACTAAAAGATGAGTACAAAAAGTACTCATCAAACACCCCCATACTTAGAGCTTTTGCTATTCCAGAGCAAAAGAGTGAGGAAAGAATTACAAGATATCGATATTATTTCTAATTAACTAAAATTTTATTAAACCAAGAATAAGTCAAAAGCAAATTTTAGGAATTCAAGAATTAAGTCATAAATTATGTTGATAATTTAAAAGGAGAAATTTGTTTGGCTAACTACTTCTCAAGATAACTATTTAGCAATCAAAATTATAGAAATTTTCAAACAAAATTAGATTGAAATTATAAACACTCTAACATAAAAGAAACTTAAGGAAAAGACACCTACCAAAATATTGCTCTCTTAATAATTTAGTTTAGGACTAGAAACAATGAAATTGGCTAGGGATGGGTTTGAACGGAATGGCAAAATGAAGAGTTCTTGAATAGAAGTGATGAATTTTATCCTCTCACCTCATTTGAATAGGAATTTGAATATGTTTAGGAAAATAATGAATTTTATCATCTTATTTTCCATGCCATATAATCTTTTAAAAAAAATCTCTTCAATTAAAAACCCAAAATGTATATGTTTAGATGTAATGAATTTTATCCTCTTACATCATGACATATAATCTTTTAAATGATTTTGGGTGCATATGTTTAGGAAATAATGAATTTTATCCTCTTATTCCCATGACATATGATCTTTTTTCTACTTTTTTTTATTTGCCAACAAAGGGTAGGGGTAACGAAATACTTTTAGTTTATAAATTAAACTATTTTGAGAGCTATTTTTTGGTGGAATGAAATTTCATAAGATCTTAAAGTTAAAAGAGAATATAATAGGAATCTAGAGGTGTTTAGCCAATTTTCCACAAAGTGAAGCTATTTAAAATTAAAAGGAGAAGTAGTGCTAAATAGATTCTCTAATCAAATTAAAAACATAAAATATTTCTTAAAACTAAATTACTTCAAATTTAAGTTTAACAAATTCTGATAAAACAAAAAATTAGCTAAATTAAAAATGTAAGAATACTTATAATCAAACCTCAAACTAAATTTCTAGAACAATAAAAACAACAAGGCTAGGCATATTTATTATTATTATTATTTTTTTAATATAATATTTCTTGGACTTCCCGAGGGCTACCCGGTGAAGGGTTCGCAAGGTACTAGGAGCTGTGATAGGAGTTCAAGCCCAAAGCGCCTTTTCCAAGATTTTAGATTTTTTATAATATATATATATTTCAAATAAAAATACAGCGAACGCAAAGCTACACCCCCATACTTAAAATTAAACATTGTCCCCAATGTTTAAAACTAAGTATGAAGAACACTTGAAAGAAAATAGACTTTAAAAGACAAATACTTAAAAAAAGATAAGCAAGGGGTGCCTCCCAAGAGCGCTTCCTTTTTCCCGTCTTTAAGCTAGACGGTTAGTGTTAGGAAAAAGGAAATTAAAATATAAGTGGACAAGCAACTCCCCTAATTCACGCTTAGGTGAATGTGCTGACTTCAGTCGGTCGGCTTCTCCTCCGCTTAATATGTGATTCTCCGTTTGTCGTTGGACTTGAATTTGTAAATCCAAATCACCTATACATACCTGAGGTGATTTGGAAATATAAAGATGAGCGGCATATGGATCATCAATTCTTTGGGGTAGCAACGGCTCATCTTCAACCTAAAAATTATTAGCTTTTAAAGAATCACAGGTAAAGGATTCAGATAATTTTTTGCAACGAGGAGGCGCTTGCGAAAATATAAAATTAAGCTCTGGTTGCTCCTTTTCTAAAATAAAATTTTCATTAGGAAAATCTAGTGTACTACCAAGCGGAATAAAATTTTCGGACACAAAAATTTCATGAATTTTTGGTTGGATAGAAGAAATTCGTGAATATTCATGACAAAGAAAATAAAATTCGGGTGGAGTAGGGGAAGAAACGTGTTCTTCTTCTATTTCATCCGGGGTGCCCATAACTTTAAGGAATTCTTGGTATAATAAGTTTTCTTCATCTTTGGTAAAAGAAGTTATGGGATTACATGAAACCACATGCTCCTCCATAACTAATTTATCCAAAGATGGAGAAGAAACACTAGAAGAAATAAAATTCTCCTCTAAATTTTGGGGGGAGGTATCAAATTGATTCGGTGGAGATTCCCCAAAATTAGAGAATGAAAATTGCGGCGCAAAAGAAGAAGAACAAGAATTCGGATCTAAACATTTATCTTCATCGCTCCGAGAACTATCCGGGTGAGCTTGCCACAAGGATAATCTACTTCAGAGCTAGAAGAACAATTATTAAACGCCGAAAAATTATTCTCATTAAAGTTTGAAAAATTATTTTCATTAAAAGATGAAAAATTATGATCGTAATTATTATCAAAATTATTTGCATAATATTGAGAAAAAATATTTTCATAATAATTATTTTGATAATAAGAATGTAAATAACATTCCTCACTTTGATGAGGCGCACCACAATAATGACAACTAAATTGGCGTCCTCGCGCGGCTTGTAAGAGATAAAGTTGGTTTCGAAGCACGCCAACTTTAACGGCCAATTCAGATAATTTCATAATAAAAAAATAAAAAGGAAACAACTTTCACTTAAATGAATGGAATTTTTAAAAAAATTATTATATTTTTTTTTTCAAAAAGCGGGTTAAATTAGTCCCAGACTTCCCAAGGTCAACCCGGTGAAGGGCTCGCAAGGTACTAGAGGCTGTGATGGGAATTCAAGCCCAAAGCGTCCTTTCCGAGAATTTAGATTACGCTTTTTAAGATTTTTTTAAAAATTTTAAAGAGAAGGGGGAGAAGAAAGAGAATGATAAAATTAATAAATATTTCTTTTTTCGAAATATCAACTGTGTCCCCAGCAACGGCGCCAAAAACTTGATGGAGCAAAACTATATCCGCAAACGACAACGGCAAGTGTACCGTATCGAATGTAGTATATGTTATAAGAAACCAAGGTCGTATTAGACTCGGGGCGGTTGAGTACTCTTACTTCAAGAAAATCTCTATTATTCTATCAATTAAAACTTTGGAGTTGGTTTAGCAAAAAGGAAAATTAAAATAAGATTAAACGATAGAAAAGACTAGCACTTGATTTTTGAATCACCTCGGAATAATAAATATAAAAAATAAAACTTCTAATTCTCTTAAGAAATTACTTGACCGTGGAGGTTCCCGAATTATGAACACACCTCTCTCGAGGATACGCTCAACTGAGTTTAGGTTGATCAATCGAACTTTCGCTCTAGAATCAAAATCCCTAAAACCCGCTTTATCGTAGTGAACCCCTCTATTGGATTTGACTCCAATCCAGGAGAATTATGTCATCCTCGCTTGAGGAGTGCATTCAACTCACTTTATCCTTGAAGGGATCGATTCGAATTCAAAACCTCTCGGTTATTAGATTACGAAAACACGAATGAGAATTATATATCGAAAATATAATCTCAATCAATTAAAATTCAAGGATAAATCTTAAGCGATCTAAAAAAGAGAAAGAGAAGCTTTAATTCAAATCATTATTTATATTTTCCTTGGATTATCTCGGTCGAGTACTAGTAGAAATTTAGCTACTCATGGAGATTGAGGAAAAAATAAATAAAAGAGCACATGATAGCAGAGGGAGAAAATGAGAGAAGAAAAGAACTATTTTATTAAATTGCTAAGAAAGTTACAAGACAGGAATTGAAAGTTACAAACTATTTTAATTGAACGTACAAAATGCAAGAAGAAAAGGAGTACAAGAACTACTAAAACATGAAAATAAAACAAGAAATGAAAGTCTAAGTCCTAAAATTCGTCTCTAGAATTCCCCCCAAACATCTGGTGAAGCTGGCTTTAAATAGGCAGAAATTTGGTATTACACGCCCTTGGTCACGCCTGTGACCAAGGGGCGTGTAGGGGGCGTGATCAGTGCTGGTGGAGAGGGCGTGTCACGCCCTAGGTCACACCCGTGACCTGGGGCGTGTAATCTTTGAATGTGCTGTTGGCGGGAAATCTTTGGCGGTAAGGCGCGCGGGGCAAGTCACGTCCGTGACTGGATGTGACGCCCCCTGGTCACGCCCGTGACCTGGGGCATGTAACTTTAATTGACGTGGCAGGCGTGCTGGCAGCTGGTGGCGGGGTTCACGGTCGTGACTTGGATGTCACGCCCTTGGTCACGCCCGTGACCTGGGGCGTGTACTTGACAATTTTGAACACTCGTCAAACTCTCGCCTGTTCGTCGATCTCCTGAATTTTCATTGAACGCAGCAGCCAGGGGTCACGCCCTTGGTCACGCCCATGACCTGGGGCGTGTACTTGACAATTTTGCTCAAAAAGCCCAGAAATCCTGAAAACACACAGAAAAGACTTAAGTTAGTTTACGAAATTAAAAGGGAACATATTAAATAAGAAAATACATATAAATTATATAAATTCATATTAAAACTACATTAAAATTATATTAAAAGATGAGTACAAAAAGTACTCATCAGGTTCACACTAAGGTTTAGAGGCAAATCAACCCCAAACTACTTAAAATCCCTTGTGGGGGTATTCTATGTGACATCAAGTCAATGGTCAATGTTTCGCAACATTTGGAGGAGGTTTGACACCTCAAATCCAACAAGTGCACCTTTGTCCTAATATCCCCTAATTTGACCAAAGTTGGGTTACATAATTACCCAACCAAATTAATCCCAAATGGGATGAAATTTTTACCAGAGTCATTTCATGACCCTAAGGACCACCCACCAAAATTTGGTAGGGTTTGGATGTCTCTGGACCCTAAAATTAATTCATACATGATTTATTAAATGTTTGCCAAAACTATTGCAAATGCTCCTCCAAAAATTCTCATTTTTGGATATGTTGAGGGTGTGGGTACAACTAGCTTATGCTCCAAATTTCAAAGCATTTGGATGTCTAGATTAGTGGGGCACTCAAATCTATCTCTGGTCAGCCCTATGTATAGGCTGCACCATTTTGAGTGTTGGGGTCAAACCATTTAACCAATCTAGCTTAAATTAGTTTTAAATTAAACTAGACACAAATACCTACAACTTTTGTCTCTGGCTTCTTTTTCTAAAAAGGCCTCTAAGGCCTTCAGTTTTCAATTTCCAAAACATGCATTCCTAGGAGAAATTATAACATATAATATTTATATCATTTTATAATATGTACAAGAGCTAAACTGATGGCCCTGATTATCTCTTCAAGCTCCAGCCAACCGACGTGATTTCATCTTCCTGTAGTCGTTTCCAACTTGCTTTCCCGGCCATCCGGCCACCTCCCTGGTCGACGACCACCACCATTACCTCCGTTGAGTTGGTGGCTATCGTTGGGCAGCGGCACGGCCACCGGAGGGGTAGATTCCGGCGAACCCGGTGGGAAGAAATTCCATGGAAATTTTTGGATTTTGCTAATTGAATCAGACTCAATTGAGCCCAATTTATCCCCTAATTTGATCTAAGATCTATCCACTGACAGAGAGATGAGGGAGGACCTGAGTGGTGGCCTGTAGCCACGCCGACTGCCAGCCCGCCATTGTTGGCCGTAGAGCTTTCGGTGCCATGCCGATATGGGTTTAGAGGGCTCGACTTCTTCTGGAAAGTGGGGGAAACTCCTCCACTTCACCCATTAAGGCTTTTTAAGGAGCCAATTTGGGGTGAGAAAGAGGCAAAGCTTGGGATTCCACCATTAACACCATTAATGGTGAATTTCGGCCACCTATAAAAACAACCAAATCCAGCCCCCATGTGGGCTAGAAACACTCTGAAACTCCTCCTAATTGATAGAGGAAATGAATCCCCATCCATTGCAAAGGCCTTTGGTCTCCCTTGGCCATGATTTATTCAACTAAAACTGATCCCGGGTGCATTTCGTCGCTTCAGCTACAGCATGCGCTCGCGCTAGCGCCAACGCTCGCGGCTCGACCGCATAAAGCTCATCAGTTCGTCTAGATAATCACTACTGATAGCACTAGCGCTGGTGTCAGCGCTAGCGTCTCGACGGTATAGAGCTCGTCTCAGTGGTTCATTTAGACAATCGCTACCGCCAGCGCTAGCATCTCGAAGGCATAGATCTTGTCTTAGCAGTTCGTCTAGACAACCGCTACTGCCAGTGCTGGCGCTAGTGCCAGCACAAGCACCGGCGCTAGCATCTCGATGGCATAGAGCTCATCTCAGTGGTTCATTTAGGCAGCTGCTAGTGCCAGCGATAGCACCTACCGTCGGCGTTAGCTCTGAACTCACATTACTTCTCTTTCTACGATTAGACAATTGGGGTGTTACAAAGGGACCCCTTAATGGAATAGGAATGTTATGATGGGGTCAAGGGTCAAGGTGAAACCATAAAGTCAAACCTTAGGTTGGATAACTGGGATGTGCTATTTGCAGACAAATGTGGTCTTTACCTACTTGCTAAGGTCTTATGATCTCTTTGTGCTTCCTAGTGTTTTGTCATGACCTAGTCATGACAAAACCATCCTAGGTGTCTAGTTGTTTGAGGGATGTTACAAAAAGTGGTTCCTGTCATGCATGCCAAATGGGCAAGCAAATAAGTGCAACCTTTAAAAGCACTGGCTCCAAAGACACTGAAAGATGTTTATTTCTGTTGCATATGGACTTGTTTGGTCCCTTGCCAATTCAGAACCTAGGTGGGAAGTTGTATACACTTGTGATTGTTGATGATCACTCAAAGTATACATGGGTATTCTTCATCAAGAAGAAATCTGATACTCTAGATGTCTATATAAACTATGTCAAGGCAATTCAGAATGAATTACAATGTACTGTGGCCAAAAATAGAACAGACCATGGTACAGAGTTTCAATCTGGTGCCATGACAAAGTTTTGTCAAGAATTTGGTATCACCCAAGAGTTCTCCTCTCTCATAACTCCACAACAAAATGGAGTGGCTAAGAGAGGAAATAGGACCTTGATTGAGGCTGGCAGAACATTGCTTAGTGACTCCTCACTCCAAGAATATTTCTGGGCTGAGGCAGTCAATACAGCTTGTTATGTTCTGAATAGAGCATCAATCAGTAAGGCCCATGGGAAAACCTCTTATGTGTTGGATCGGTAGACGCCCATAGAGGGGGGTGAATAAGGATTTTAAAAACTTATATTATATTTTGAAATGCTTGCTTATGATAAGAAATCAAAATATTGATTTTGTTTAAAGATCTAAATTGTTTTATAATATAGGAAAGGATAATAAACAATTTAGAGAAATGAAGAACAAGTCAATTTTATTACACAAAGAGAGACATGATTATTATTAATAAAATTGATTACAAAATTTTGATTTCAATGACGCTAGAAATCAAAGCGAAATATGAAAGACTCTTTTTGTTTTCTATAACAACTCGTATCCCCACGAACCGGTTGGCTTTAGCTGATCCTTCCCCGGATACGGCCTCAAGCCGCTCTAGCCAACCCTTCCCCGGATATGGCCTCGAGCACCCCCTAGACCTACACCCGAGACCTAGTCGCCAACACAAGGCGAATTTCAGCCCTAAGTCCTACCCAGACCTAGTCGCCAACACTAGGCGAATTTACTACACGATTTAAAAGAAAAGATGTGAAATACAAAGACAATAATATAAAACTCCCTCTATGTGGATCTCTTGGAGAAGTAGACGAAGACGCAGAGTATGATCGTAGTCGATGCGGTCTTTCGTCACGATGATGACGCGTGTTGAAATCTTCTCCACGGATCTCCTTTAGTCTTTATGGATTTGTGGGAGTATCTCTCTGAAACTTCCTATCTCTGTTGTGGCACGAAGCTCTGGAATTTTGGATCTCAGGAGGATTATAAAGATGGAGCCAAGAGGTCCTTTTTATAGATTTAGCGCTAGCTCCTGCGCTAGTTGTACCGCCGGCGCTATCCCATATTAGGACATAGTCTGTGCGGCAGAATCTTCTATTGGAGGAAACGTTTCTCTCTTGCCTATTATGCTCCTCGCTATCGCATGTGCTATCGGATACCGCATGGCGCTATATCCTTCCATAAGTACTCCCAGCATTTGCGCTTAAGAAGACATTTCGTCGATCGAAATTTCATCGAACGCAGCTAAGAGTTCGTCGATCTAATTTTCATCGAACGCAGTTATGAGCATTTCATCGAGCGCCGCTAACAGTTCGTCGAACGACAGCTAGCGCCAGCGCTAGTACTAGCGCACCACGGTAGAGTAAGCAGTTCGTTGAGCACGCTTCAACATTCGTCGACCGAAAATTCGTCGAACGCAGGATCGTCGAACGCAAGATCAATTTCGTCGAACCCAGTATCCGTTCTCAGCGGTTCCTTAGCACTAGGGCCAGGCATTAGTAGATACCGCCGGCGCTAGTGGGAGTGTTGGATTTGATGGCTCAAACTTGGGGGCAACCTTCTTTTGTAATCCTTGAGTCATGTGGAATTTGTTATCCTGCACACTTAAACACACAAGATCAAATACACATAGGATTTATTATTCTCAAATCTAGGAGATGCGGAAGACCATGTTCCAACAAACTCCCCCTTTTGATAATAACAAATCCATTAATGATAAATCAGAGCATTAATATATAATCATGAAGAAACATACTAGTGTGTGTGTGAGAGTGATGACTTAGGATAATTATCGATTTTAGTATTTAGAATTGCTCCCCCTAAATACATGCTCCCCCTAAGTGAATGCTCCCCTAATATGTAAGCTATCATCTTAATTAAGCGTGTTAGTTTTATATTTTGATAGCAGATTATATTTATCATGTTAGTTCTCCCCGTTTTGTTATTAGCAAAAGCGGGTAAGGAGACACCACTTAAAAGTTGACAATAAGATAAAGGCATGATCGAGCTTGTAGAGAAGGAAATGATAAGAAGTTTTAGAATACTGTTCATGGAAATAGATCAGAGTTTGAGTATCACAATATTTTCATAAGTCAGAGTTTGTAGCATAAACAAATGTAATGATTTCCAAGTAACTAAACTACCCAGACAATATGTCTACAACCTAGCCCCGTACTAAGTGACGGATGGGAATGAGGAGTTGCATACATGTCCTAGGTTGGGGTGTAGTCCCATATGCAAACACTAGACACAACTCAACCTAGCACTCTTTCCCCCCAGTGCCTCGCACGGCCCCACTGGAACCCTCCCCGGTTAAGGACAAGACATGACCAGAGATAAAGGTTATCTAATGTCTACAACCCTACGCCCCCGCTATGGTGAGAAATGAAGTCATGGATAATAATTATTGGAAACATTAAGCATTTAAATTTAGTGATAAGTTCATAGCCTATGGGTTTATATTTTTATTTGAATTTATGTAAACACTCACATAGCTATTTTGAAATCCATTAATGAATCAGAGTTTTTAATATAACAATATTTTCATAGAAATAAATCAGAGTTTTATAAAAAAAATCATGTTAAAAACAACCAATATAAAGTTTACCAAGCAAGTCTCCCACTTGTTGCAAGAAAGGAATTTGAAGATTCAAGTGATGATGCACACAAAATGAAAGACTTTAAATAAGCATGAAAGCGCAAGGTAAAACAATTATATGGTGATGATGCGGAAGACTTATAGAAATACAAAAAATCTCTTATTATAATCAATGATTATCCATAAAAAGATATATGAGTTAAATTTTAAAAAGAATATGTTTTTGTAAATCTTTGTTCAAGTAAAATCTTTAAATTCAATAATAAAGTAACCAAACATGAAATAATGTTACCAAAAAGAGAGTACTGCAATGTTATGTTAATTCACAAATTGAAAACATACCAAACATTGTAGAAAGCATGTTAGGTTATCTAGTGCATTTCATAAATAAAGAGTAGTGTAGAGTTAGCATTAGGATCCAATACTCATGAGAAGAAGTGTTATGGAAGATAATGATGTGCACATAAGTGTATTTTGAATAGAGTAAACAAATGTTTTAATCAAAAATACAAGTAATATGTAAAGTAAAGAGCACAATAAAACACAAATAATTTTACTTCCACACACTTTAATGCACAAATAAATGTACAACTACCAAGGTGCTTTACACACACAATGCTCATTAAGACTTATCGGGGTGCAAAGTAGTGCTTGGGGGATCACATATTTTATTTTATTTTAATATTGAAACTAGTGATCCGGTGTACTTAAGAATAAGTGGTTTTTTATTTTGAAAGAAAGTTATGGTTTGCACAAGATACTTTACTATTCTTTCCAAGGTGCTCAACCTCACAACACTTATTAAGACTTATCAGGAGGTTCAAGTAGTGCTTGGTGGAGTTATCTTTGTCACTTTATTTTATGATTTTTGTTTTGTACAAAGTTCTCTGAATACACTTGTTTTGCAAACCAATAGAATTTATGAAAACATAACCACTTTTCATAACTTTTAAAAGTGCAAATAAGAGTAGTGTACGTAAGATACTTGTGCAATTTTAATTCATTGTACAATTACAAAACATACACAAGCATTCTTAGATTAAACACATAAGTAGACAATGCCAAAATAAGTGAGTGAATAGCGATCATTATCAAACATAAAACATTTACTCATACTTAGAGGCATGCTAAGCTTAGTTCTACACAACTTTTTCAATATAATTGATGCACATATTAATAGATATATCAAAGCATGATGAAGGCAATCAAAGTAATTTGAAAAGATAATTGCAACATTATAGAAGTTCTAAATAATAGATTAAATCATGCTTGATTTTCAATGAAGTCCATACAGTATTTTTGATATTTTTGAAGAATAATTTTTATTTAAAGTTTGAACTCATAAGATTGATCTTGGACTTCCCGAGGACTACCTTGTGAGAGGTTCGCCCGGTACTAGGTGATATGATGGGATGATAGCCCAAATCACCCTTTCGCAAGATACATGTAAAAGTTAAGTTCAAAAATAACAATTTTTGATACTTGTTTTTTTTTTTTTTGTAATTTGGCTTTTGTATTTTTGTATTTGATTTTTCAAAAATCAATTATAGGCATAATTGCAAAAATGTGTAGTACATATAGATTAATATATTTTTAAGCATTTTTCAAAATTTTAAAAATATAGAAACACAAATAAGTATGCTAGCGACGGCGTTAGCGCTAGCGCGGGAAACAGTACACGATTTTTTATGATTTTGAAATTTTTAATTGTTGATCTTGATTAAGTGTCCCAATAGTAGTTTCATGCTGAAATTTCAGATTTTTAGGAGATGTCTAGATAGTGCAAATTTCATGAAACATTAGCGATTTTGTATATGACTTTACCAAATAAACTTTACATGAGATGACATGAATGAACAAATCAAATATGCATGATTTTAGTGATTAACCATAATGTTCATGCACAAGAATACCATGGATAAGCCCTAGATGAGAATACCAACCTGTATATCTTGGTAAACATATAAAGCCTATCATAGACACAAATATTCTTTAGGCGACAATGTTAGTATGATAAGTTTGAGACTAATGTTATATCAAGGTTTGATTGTGTTTCAACTTATAGACCTAGAATGAATTGATGATTTAATTCGATTTGATATCAAGATGATTCAAAGGTCTAAACTTGAAATAAATCATAATACACGCATAATACACCATAACACTAACCATGGTAAACAATTATAATGTCAATTGTTATCATATAATTCATATACATGTGATAGAGATAGTAGTTTTTAGATGATTTTTTGATATGAATTATGATATATGATTTTTTAGAGAACTTTATCAAAGGACATCAATAGATCATGGTGGTGCGTGTGGCATTAGTATTTAAGACAATTAATCTTTCAACATGTCTTTTGTGATTTTCTTTATAATTTAGATAAATATCTCATAACAAATTTAGAGTTTGATTCATAAGGATAATATAAGATATTTATAAGCAATGAATATTAGAATAATAGATAAGTCATCAAAATAAAATATGATTTTGAATTTTGATTGATTTGATTTATAAACTCATTATGTTTTAAGAGATAAGATCATATTTCCTATAATATATAAGATGACCATAACATGATAGCTTAAAAAATAAGAAAACAAAAAATAGAAAGACATTAAAGCATATCATGAAGTAGAATAATTGATATTTTATTTTATTTTTGTTGATTTCTACTTCATGCAAATGATCAGATACTAATGAATGAGAGATTTAGGTATCCAAAGAGGACCGGGTGTGACGGTTCCTTTGGGTACCCAAATACATCGTGTTTGCTTTTGGGGAGATATGGTCGAATGTGCCCTTTTGAGTGGAGTTAGTGTTTCATCTTTAACTTTGGGCCTCCATTCAAACCTTGGTTTAATATTATTTTTATATGTCAATTTCCATGATGATTTTGTAAAACATTATTTATAGGAAATTTGTGAACATTTAATTTTATGTTGGGAGAAACATGATTTTGTAAATAATAATGATTTGGAATTTCATTTTCAGGCATTTGATATTTTTTTATTTCCTTTGTTATGCTTAGACATATTATGAAAATTCGGATTTAACTTGCTTTTGGAATTTGCTTGAAATTGTTGATTTATGTGTTGAGAACTTTTCTTTATAATTTCCTTAAGCAAGTTTACTTTAGTTTCCAATTCATAGTTCTTAACTTTAAGATTATGTCTTGCTTTATTATACGCTATTGTGCTATTTTTGAGAGTGGATACGATAGACTCAATATGATTGTTGTATTCGTTTCTAAAGTCATCAAAAGTTTCATCCATCTCTTTAATTTCAATTTTATAACTTGTACACATAGCACAATCATTTTTCAAAGTTGAATTTTCTAAACATAATCTTTCATTTTGTTCTTTTATAAAAAGAAGTTCCTTTTCAAGTTCCTTGCATTTTTCTTTTAAGTCATCAAATTCCATACAAGGTGTAGTGTTTTCAACTAAGGAACCATGGATAGAACTAGATAAATTGGAATTTGATTGTTCATTAATTTTTGCCTTTAAATTTTTATTTTCTAAGCGCAAATGTTTATTAGCATTTTTTAATTTCTTAATTTTGCGCTTTGTAGTTTGAAGCGATTGTAATGAAGAGATAGAAGTACAAAAGATGGAATTTGATTTCCTTACATTGCTTTCGGGAGAGGCACGATTTGAACATATCATTTCTATGACATCTTTTTGGCACTCCTCTTCCGAAGATAGTATTTCTTCTTCTCTTTCACTTGATGTGCACTTCATGGATCCGTCATGAGAGGAGCATTCTTGAAGACTTGTGCAAGCTTGCATATTCTCCAGTTCTTGCGATTGTTCCATACCTGTAGAAGGAGAATCATACATTTCTTCAAGAAATTTCCATACTTTGTATGCACTAGAAAAACAATATATTAGTTTGAAAATATCTTGAGATAAAGCACAAAAAATATAATGCATAGCTTTTGCATTTAGGTGACGCTCTTGTTTATTTGATTCGGCCGCTGGTCTTGTTATTGCTATATCCCAAGCGTTGATATCTAATGTTTTAATAAACCTTTCCATTAATAATTTCCACCCTTTATAATTTCTTCCTTCGAATAAAGGTGGTGCAAGAGATTTTTCTTCTTCATAAAAATTTTCCCCACTAATAGAAGCGAGATCATGAGGCGTCATTATTCCCAGTTGTTAAGCCTATTTAGAATAACATGGCTCTTATACCACTTGTTGGATCGGTAGGCACCCTTAGAGGGGGGTGAATAAGGGTTTTAAAAACTTATATTATATTCTGAAATGCTTGCTTATGATAAGAAATCAAAATAGTGATTTTGTTTAAAGATCTAAATTGTTTTATAATAAAGGAAAGTATAATAAACAATTTAGAGAAATGAATAACAAATCAATTTTATTACACAAAGAGAGACATGATTATTATTAATAAAATTGATTACAAAATTTTGATTTCAATGATGCTAGAAATCAAAGCGAAATATGAAAGACTCTTTTTGTTTTCTATACCGACTCGTATCCCCACGAACCGGTTGGCTTTAGCCGATCCTTCCCCGGATACGGCCTCAAGCCTCTCTAGCCAACCCTTCCCCAGATATGGCCTCGAGCACCCCCTAGACCTACACCCGAGACCTAGTCGCCAACACGAGGCGAATTTCAGCCCTAAGTCCTACCCAGACCTAGTCGCCAACACTAGGCAAATTTACTACACGATTTAAAAGAAAAGATGTGAAATACAAAGACAATAATATAAAACTCCCTCTATGTGGATCTCTTGTAGAAGTAGACGAAGACGCAGAGTATGATCATAGTCGATGCGGTCTTTCGTCACGATGATGACGCGTGTTGAAATCTTCTCCACGGATCTCCTTTAGTCTTTATGGATTTGTGGGAGTATCTCTCTGAAACTTCCTCTCTCTATTGTGGCAGGAAGCTCTGGAATTTTGGATCTCAAGTGGATTATAAAGACGGAGCCAAGAGGTCCTTTTTATAGACTTAGCGCTAGCGCCTGTGCTAGTGGTATCGTCGGCGCTATCCCATATTAGGGCATATTCTGCGCGGCAGAATCTTCTATTCGAGGAAACTTTTCTCTCTTGCCTAATGTGCTCCTCGCTATCTCCTGCGCTATCGGATACCGCCTGGCGCTATCTCCTTCCATAAGTACTCCCAACATTTGCGCTTAAGAAGACATTTCGTCGATTGAAATTTCGTCGAACGCAGCTATGAGTTCGTCGATCTAATTTTCATCGAACGCAGTTATGAGCATTTCATCGAGCGCCGCTAATAGTTCGTCGAACGACAGCTAGCGCCAGCGCTAGTAATAGCACGCCGCGGTAGAGTAAGCAATTTGTCGAGCATGCTTCAACATTCGTCGACCGGAAATTCGTCGAACGCAGGATCGTCGAATGCAAGATCAATTTTGTCGAACCCAGTATCCGTTCTCAGCGGTTCCTTAGCACTAGCGCCAGGCGTTAGTAGATACCTCCGGCGCTAGTGGGAGTGTTGGATATGATGGCTCAAACTTGGGGGCAACCTTCTTATGTAATCCTTGAGTCATGTGGACTTTGTTATCCTGCACACTTAAACACACAAGATCAAATACACATAGGATTTGTTATTCTCAAACCTATGAGATGCGGAAGACCATGTTCCAACATTATGAAGTTCTGAAGGGCAAACAACCAACTATTTCATATTTTAGAATATTTGGTTGCAAATGCTACATTTTAAATAATGAAAAAACTCAACTTACAAAGTTTGTTGAAAATGCAATGTTGGTATTTTTGTTGGATATAGCTCACATAGTAGAGCCTATAGAGTATACAACAAGAAGACTCATGTAGTTGAAGAATCAATGCATGTTGTTTTTTATGAGACCAACCTGCTTTATAAAGGCTGGTCTAGCACTCCTACTCTTGCAGGAATTGATCAAAAGTTGTAAGAGCTGTCTATACAAGACGGACCCAGTGTCACAACCCGCATTTTTCTAATATATAAATATATTATTAAAGTGGGGAAAAATAAGTGTTGTGATGTCACATCGTGTAGGAGACAACTACAGACGCTCGAGCAACTCCAATTCTATGATTGCTTTCATAAAAGACATTCATTTGTATAAAAGTATGTTAAAAGACATAATTTACAATTTTAAGATTTAGATCGTGTCCCTCGGTCCAATGGATCATCTAGTCCAAGAGTAGAAACTATAATTATGCTGTGGAAAAGAAAGTATGAAGTTTGATTTGATTTACCCTATATGAGCATGAAGACCAAATCATCTAGTTAATGATATGCAAAACTCTATATTTATTATAAGTAGGAAAAGAACTTTTTCGATCTTCAAAGTATGGTGACATTTGATTTAAATCATGCCATGAATAAGAATATACATGTTGTATACTTAAAATATCTAACATGCATCCTAGCATAAAACCTTCCCAGAGAGCAATGCATTAATAGCAAAAAGGCAGTAGTAGCAGGCAAATCAAGTAAACAATCAACACTAAGAAATAATAATTGGTGTCAACAGTCTGACACGAACCCATAGAGATGTCAAAGTACATCAAAATAGACCAAATAGTAAAAGAAAGTAACAGCTGACTAATCCTCACCAAGGAGGAGAAAGGAAAAACACTATCCAAGATCTGGAAGGACAGCACGATCAACCTGCACAGCTACCGGTCCAAACCTGAGGCATTCAACAGAAAAGAATGCCTAGGCAAAAAGGCGCAAAAAGGCAGCTCAAAATAATAAGATCACCATGATCAAAAGATAAGGAGTTTACCAACTCCAAAAATGAAATTGTATATCAACAGCCTAAAAGACCATATTAACCATAATGGCCAAAAAGGTTAGCAAGCTTGGCTAAATAATTAGTAAAAGTCTTGCACCAAGTGCGACAATGATTTATAAGAAATGGTAATAGAAATAGACATTGTGTGGGCCAAATGAATCCATGAGCAAAACAGTGAATCAGTAACACCGGAAAAAAAAACCTGAGGTGGAGGCCACAATCTTCCACTCACCAATAGACCAAAACACCGTCGGGTACCATGATTACACCAAAACAGGCACTGTGGAGGAGGCCTCAATAATCTCTCTCATCAACAGTCCAAAACCAGCTCATCACCCCGTCGCTTAACACCACACGCAGCACAACTTCATTACACCATGATTAAAGGAGGAAAATACCACGATTTTCATGAACAAACAGCCACTTGACAAATCCAGAGGTCATTAGATGAATTTTAATAACACTAGACGAATCCTGGCACATCACTCGACGAACTATACAGACAACTCGACGAATTTTCTAAGTCTCGATAGATTCGTCAAAATCACTCGACAAATCCAGAATCACACAAAGAATTTCGGCAAAGGTCTCGACGAATTACTCTAAAGTCTCGACGAATTAGTCTAAGGTCTCGACGACATGAAGGAACTTCTAAATGAAAAGGTCTCAGCGGATTTGTCGAAAGCACTCGACAAATTCATTGAGTCACTCAGCGAATTCTATAAGGTCTCCACAGATTACTCTAAGGTCTCGATGGATTCATCGAAAACACTCGACGAATTCTATAGGGTCTCGATGAAATTCGGCAAATTATTAAGAATTTTCCAAAGGAAGGGCCATTCGATGAATTCGTCGAATTCACTCGACGAATTCTGGCAGAGGCTTTGCTAAAATCCGAAAACTTAAAAAATAACTCCTTTATAGGATAAAACATGATAATTTCAGCAAAAATTTTAGGAAGAAATGTGAACAAAAACTCAAGTAAGGGGAAGAGTCCACCACTTACCTCAAATCCTTAAATTTTGACTCCAAAGCACTCCAGGCCACGAATCAACTATTTTCTAAAACTTTTTGGTCAAGGAAAATGGTTAGGAACACACACTCCAATATCAATCATCCATGAAACCGAAAATACTCACCGCACACACGAAGATCTCGGCGAGAGCTTTTCAAATCTACGCTCTAATGAAGATTTCGTGCTCAAATGCTCCCACAATAGCCGACAAAAGCTCCCGGACGACGACCGATCTCTCCTCTTTCGCGAAGATAGTAACTGATCGTAGGAGAATATGGGAAAACCTAATTTCTAGCCTTTTATAGGAGGGAGAGAGGATTATTTAAGAATTAATTAAATTAGAGATTTTCAATAATTCACTGAGCTCTCACATTAACTTGGATCGCGATGTAATACTATGGTTATGCTTAAATTTAATAACTTTAATTTTATAAAGTCAAAAATGTAGATTCCGGCAAGATTCAAAATGCGATAAATTATAACACACTGGGAAACTTAGCACAAACATAATGCACGTATGACGATATTACGTCATTAAGGATTTAAAATAAATACCTGAAATTCTGGGGCGTTACAACCACTCCTCCTAAAAGAAAGTTTCGACCTGAAACTTTAAAAAAACAACTTGAATCCAATGGACATAAAAGAATAACTAGAATTTTTAGATAAATACGCACCGAAGACTAAGAGAACAGATGAGGATGAGATTCCTTCATACCATATTCTAACTCCCAAGTCGCACTACTGACGTCATGGTGATGGAGACGACGGCCCTCAACATGAAGATGATGGTACTGGTGCCCTTACAAATGATGGAGTCTCTCCAACCAAAGATTTCTGACGCCATAGCCGCTACAACCTCCGCCCGAGGCGCAAGAATAAATAATTAATAATTATAATTATTCTATTATAATTATTGATTAATATTTATAATTATTCTTTTATCATATTTTAATTGATTAATAATTATAATTATTCAATTATAATTATTGATTAATTATTATCATGTTTTAATTGCTTTATCATGTTTTAATGTTTCTTATTCTATTGTAATATTTTATTCTTATTTGGGCTACATGTAGCCATAAGTGTTGTAAGCATATAAAAGGTCATGTTGTAGAAGGATTAGGAATGATGAATAATATTTGAAATTAAGAATCCATAGTTGGAATCTCCCTCCTCCTTTATTCTCTTCTATTCTCCAAATATCTCCTTCCTCCTCCACTTGAGAATTTCGGCCACAAGGGTGAACCCCTCTATTGTTCTCTCCTCTTCTTGTCCGCCCCCTTGGATTCCCTCTCCATAGCCCCCCCCCCCCCCCCCCCCCCCACCCCTTGCTCTCATCTCCATAGTCGACCAATCTCCTCCTCCCTTGACGAGTTCAAAACAGCCCCTTATTCCCTTGAAGATTTCGGCCAAGGCAAGGCCCCCGCAAACCTCGTCGCCGACGTGAAGCGAAGAAGGCGGACGAGTTTTCTCTCCATCCGACGTGCATCCGGTGGAATCGGTGTAGATCGATTTGAGCAGTTATATGCTTGAGAAAATTTCATCTCAAGTGGGGTAACGAAATTTCTACCTTTTTGCGATTTGAGCTGTTTTCTTCTCTCAATCTTATTGTCTATCTTGATTTCATTTAAGTTCGTGAGGATTGGCGAACCTCGTTTTCTTTTTGTTGGGAGAGATCTACCATTTCCGAAATCGTTGTTTTTCGGTGGATCTCTTTTGGTAGAACACTAGCTCGACCGGATCGGGTGGGTCCATTTGGCTTGAGAGAATATTGGCCTATAGTCAATATTCGATCTCTAAGGGTGTTGCCGACCCGTACGTTAGCCTTTGAATGATAATATTGCATAACGTGTTTGCTGCGATTAATTATTTGTGCGGACGTAGAATTGGAACGTAGAGAGAAAATTTGAGTTTGTTCGTAGCGAACGTGTCGGAGAGCGTAGCCTACATCGATTTGGTATCAGAGCCAAGTTCGTGTCAATTTCTTAATTGACTCAATTTCTTAATTGACGCCATCCTTTGTTATTTTATTTTATTTTTTAGGACGATGGCACACACTTGTCTTGCACGATATTTTGTTCAAAATTACAAAAAATTTAATTGCAGGTCTGCGAATAGCACCGAAAATTCTCATTTTTCTGCGAAATTCAAAAAAAACATTTCTGGAAATTCTACTTATAATTTTCTATAAGAAAATCAAAAAAATATTTTCATTACCCTAGTTATTAGGCGGGAACAAAATTAGATTTCATAAAATTTGGCATATTTAAATTTTCTGGTCTGCAAATAGCGGCCTTAAAATTTTTATTTTACAGCGAAAATTAAAAACAAAAAATTTTGCAAATCTGCGTACTATTTTCTACAGGAAAATCAAACAAAAAAATTAATTCTGGAAAGTCAAATTCAAATTTTTTAAGTTCAAATTCAAAATTCAAATTTTTGAAATTCAAATTTTTTATTTTCACATTCAAAATTCAATTTTTTGAATTTCAAATTCAAATTTTTGAAATTTAAAATTCAAATTTTTGAAATTTAAAATTCAAATTTTTGAAATTCAAATATTTCTGGAAATTCAAATTTTCCTGGAATTTCAAAAAATTTCTCCTTATAAAATTCTCTTTTATAAATCTGTCTAGTTCAGATTCAAAAAATTTCTATCATTGCATGTTCACTAGTTCTGGTCCCGAGTACACACCTACTCTTCGGGTATGGCTCATGATGTTTATGTTTCCCTTTTAGATTACTTGTATGCCAAAGTTATGGCTAATCGCACCCCAACTTTGCCTCGTGACGTGCGACAACCAAATCGAAACCACTCGCCGGTTGATGATTTTCGACGTGAGATGAATCAACAACTGGGGAAGATTCGGGAAATGGTGGCCCAACTTTCGGCCAACCGAACCCCTCCTCAGTCTTCATACCATCGAACGCAAATATTTGATGAGTTATCTTCCCTTAGACAAGGGAATCGATCGGCTGCGGAGTACATGGGCCTCCTGAAGGACATGATGGTTAGGTGCGATGTTAGGGAGATGTCTGAGGTCACCCTTTCACAGTTTCGTAAGGGGCTTAACCCTGATATTCAAGGTAAACTCCTTCGTTATGAACACACAGATTTAAGCACCGCCTATAATGTCGCGTTGGATATTGAGCAACATCTTGCTCACAAGTCTAAGTATCGTTATTTTCAGAAGGGCAAGTCCATCTTAGGACCTCCCCCTCCGTTATCCCTAAAAGATAAGGGTAAGTTCCAGTCCACTGGCTCGAACTCTGTTGTCATTACGGCTAGGGATACCATGAGCCCGTGCGGTGAGAGTATTCCGGTTAGTGAGGTTTCTCCCATAATGTCAACACACAATGCGTCGAGAATGTCTCCTCCCGAACTTTCTGATATAGTTTTTGAACCTTCTGATACTGAGTATGTGCCCTTGACTGAGTCTACCGCTGAGGGCGATGTCATTATTAAGTAAGAACTTAGCAATGATGAGGAGATTAGTTACCCTAGTGATATGAAAGAGGACCTCCCCTCTGATCCGGTTTTAGATTTGTTTGATGATTCTGAGTTGGAGGACGTACCTAATGCATTGGAAGATTTACCTTGCGAGGAAAGGTTAACTTTGGGTGACTTTGGCGTTGAGAACCTAGAAGATATTTCTTTGATGTTATCACCTTTGCCTGAAGCTCATTATGAATTAGAAATTGTGTCAGGTTCGATTTTGTCGGTCCTCCCTCCTGACCCGTGGACTCGACCTGCATAAATTTTAGGACATGAATTTATTATGCCGCGTCCTAGCCAGTTGGTTTTGCCTATGTTACTAGCCCCTCCGTTGGCCATGTCCCGTCGGACATGTTTTGTTGAGTTGTTAGATTTTGTGCTCGGTCTTTTCACCACCCTTCGTAGATCTGACTACGCGTCACCTTTGATTGACAATTTTTTTTTGTGCCCGTCTACGGATTTGTTGGTGATCGCGAGCGATTATGATTCTGTGGCGACTGTACCCCTGGACTTAGTTTCTTCACGACGTACTTACTCATCCGGTCCAGTTGCGCATATTTTTCCTCCAGTTGCTTACCACATTCACCTACACGTATCTATGATTTTAGCTGACCATATGGGTACTTGGAATTTACTTTTTCCTCATGCTCAGTTAGCATATAATAATTTTAAAAATAGATCAACGGGTTTATCTCCGAATGAAATCGTGCACGGTTATAAGGCACCAGTGCCACTTGATTTGATTCTGTTGCCTCCATCAAATAAGTCAAGTCAATTTGCACAGGAATTTGCCTCTCGTGTTCACAATTTATATAAGCACATTAATGAAACGCTAACTACACAATATGCATCTTATCAATCTCATGCTAACTTACATAAGAGAGCATCTCACTTGAAAGTTGGCGATTTCATTTTGGTGCATCTCATCCCTGAACGGATGCCTTCGGGCACCATAAAAAAGTTGGTGAATCGGCGAGATGGTCCATTTTGAATTTTAAAGAAATTAGGAGAAAACGCATATCTTTTGGAGTTACCCACTGATTGGGGAATTTTCCCTATTTTCAATGTTTCGGATTTAACGTCATATGTTTCTCCACCACTTGATTTATCAGTCTGTCTGTTTGGTTCCACTAAATTTTTTAATGGGTTGGGGGTGAGTGTATTCCTGGATCGCTCTCTCCATCGGTCTCCACTGGAGATACGTTGAATGTTGATGATAAAAATTTTCCTCCTTATTTGCCTAATGCTTTTCCAAGGTTTCCAAGGACCACTTATGTGCCCGACAGGATTCTCTGAGTGAAGTGCTCTCCTCTCTAAGTGGTGGCATTCGTCGTTTCTTGATACATTGGCGTGATCGTCCGGTCTCCGATGACTCCTGGCTTCCTGAACCGGAGGTGGCTCTTTTGGATGCTACTCTTCTACACTAGTACATTCAAGCCAACTCATCGGTGATGAGTACTTTTGAGCGGGGGAGGATTGATGGAGACGACGGACCTCAACATGAAGATGATGGTACTGGTGCGCTTACAGATGATGGAGTCTCTCCAACCAAAGATTCCGACGCCATAGCCACTACAACCTCACCCGAGGCTCAAGAATAAATAATTAATAATTATAATTATTCTATTATAATTATTGATTAATATTTATAATTATTCTATTATAATTATAATTATTCTTTTATCAAATTTTAATTGATTAATAATTATAATTATTCAATTATAATTATTGATTAATTATTATCATGTTTTAATTGCTTTATCATGTTTTAATGTTTCTTATTCTATTATAATATTTTATTCTTATTTGGGCTACATGTAGCCATAAGTGTTGTAAGCCTATAAAAGGTCATGTTGTAGAAGGTTTTGGAATAGCAGCCTTCATCTCAGCTATTTTTCTCGTATTCTCTTGCCTTTTGAAATACAGATGAGGCATGGGAATATATCTTGAAGGCATCCACTTTGGATTGTCCTTCCTTACAAGATTCTCCTTGAAGAACCTTTCCCTCTGGGAATTCCTCTCAAGGTGTTTTATCCATTCTTCTGCAGGATATATTTTGTCAATATCTTTGCAGATCTGGCCATGATGCAGCCATGCATTCAGAATGATACTCTTGGAGTCATCACTCCAATGATCATAATCAGTGTCCTTGTCCTGCTCACTTCTATTTTTTGCCATGAATTCTTCTGCTAGCATGACACCTTCTTTTTTCCTACTTGCTGCAAGTTGAGCATCTTGAGCAACCTTGGCTTGAGTCTCAAATTCAAAATCTTCGTTTCTTATATTATTTAGCAGAGGCAAGTTCAGAGATATCCTTGTTGCGTGCAGAACTTTGAGGGCCAACTCAGAATTGGTCTCAGCATTGGTCTCCTCCCCCTTTCTAGCTTCTTCGACCACTTTTTGTTCTAGACTTTGGGAGGCAGCAGCAACTGACCCAGATAGGGTTTGGAAGGCATTTTCTAGGTCTGATTTCATTTCATCCTTCATCTTTTCTGCCTCTCCAATCATTATTGTTGCTGTAGACCATACATATTCTTCAATGTGGTTTGAGGCCTTCTCTTTGACCTCATCAGTCTTACTCACATAATTTTTGACATAGGTTATGTCTTGCTCTGAGAGTTGCAGATGCTTGTCCATTGATCTCAGTATTGTATTCTGAGTTACAACTGATTTTTCAGCTAGATCAAACCACTTGGTCATCTGCCTATTAAGGTAAGAGGTTTCTTCCTTTATTACTTGTATTTCAGACATGAGCTCACCCTTAAATGTAGAGACAGACCTATCAATATATTCCTTTATTGATATCATATGACCATCAATAATTTTGTTGATTGAACTTAGGATAAGTTCATTTGACATTGCAGAGGTGGAGGGTTGTACTTCAGCTACCACAGTGGGTATGCTTTTCTCTTGGAGGGCTTGTTTCTCACACTCATTTAGAGTGGAATCCTCCATTGCATGCACTTCATGCTCCCCCTCATTCAGATCAGGGATACCATGCTCCCCTCAGCTTGATCATTCTTCTCAGCAGCTTTTGCATATTGATCAGTGTGATCAGTAGCAATTCCATCTTCACTATCAATGTTGACTTCTTCATCACCTGATAAGTTTTGTTGCTCCTCCCCCTCAGATAGGGCATCCATCCTTTCTGAATCAATTGAATCCCAGAAATCTGGGGAGTTATCAGGTATTAGATTAATCCTTCTTTCAAGATTAAAAATGAGTTTGTCAATCTTACTTTACAAGTCACCGGGAGAAACAAATTGCTCCTCATCATTTCTTGCAGAATCAGCTACTTGAGGATTAGGAGTATCACTTTGAGTATGATCTCCGTCATTGCCATCAAATTTCTCTTCAGCAGCAGTAGCATCCTCATTTTTCTCATGCTCTACAGCAGTAGCAGCATCCTCATGATCTTCATTGGTATGCTCTACATAAGCATCTTTGTCTAGAATGCTGTCAGATCCTTGATCATCATCAGTAGGGGCATTATCTGCAGCATCTGAATCAGAATCAGAACACACTATTCTGCCCTTCTTTAGTCCTTTGACTAATTTCTTTTTCTTCTCCTTTACCTCAGAGGGCTGACTCATTGGGAGCACTCTTGAAAACCTGTCCAAAGTCTTTATATCCATTATTTTAAGATAATGAAGGTTGGATCCTTTTGACCTATTAAAATCTTCAGGGTATGAGTTCAGAAGATATAGAGAAAGAATTCTGCCTAGGTTTGGAGCCTGCAGACATTCTTTGATCCTTTGGAAGATCACAGCAGCCCATGAGGTCTTCTTCTTCAAGACCACTTTTTTCATCAACTCAAATATGTGCTTTGAGATTGTATCATGTCACCCTGGCTTGCAAAGTAATGTTTTGCCTACTATATCTAATAGTAGCTTCCTTTTTTGATTGAAAAAATTCCTCTTTAGTGAGCTAGTCTTGGCATCACTATACTAACACCATTTGAGGGCTTTTTCTTTATCTTTTTTATACACACGGTCTTCCTCCTCATTACTGCATGATGGCTGTTGAAATGCTTTCTCCAGCTTCCTTGGAGATATCATAATATTCAAGCTTCCAATTGTGGACTTTAATGAGGACTTGGAAGATGAGAGCCTTGCTTTACTGTATAGTTCCAGAACTTCAGTTTTGAGAATCACAGATGGCTCTGATAGTAGATATTCTAACCCTTGACCTTCCAGAAGTTGAATCACTTCTTTAATCTCAGCACTAGCATGTTGAAAGCCATTTCTGATTATTTCATACCCTTCCAGAAGATCCTTTAAGCTTTTTGGCGCCATTTTTGAAGAACACGAGTAGTTGAGTCGGTGGGAAGGAAGGGTCGTCTCGACGGCTAGTTAGGGTTTAGAGTGTGGAAAGTGTGATTTAATCAACATAGCACTATTTATGTGTATTACAATTTATTCTTAAGGTGTGATGTTGATTAGACTTAATTAATTGATGTTTTAATTAAGCAATCCCATCTCAGAGGATCCGCTGAGACGGAAATCTTGACCGCTGGGATAAGGAAAACATAACCGCTGAGATGACTTAGCTGTCTCAGCGGTAACCGCTAAGATGACTTAGCTGTCTCAGCAGTTCAGCTGAGACTGTCACAGCTTCACTCACTGCCTAGTGGTGAACCCTTTTAAATTGGATTCTCTTACTCCCTTATCATGTCACTAAGTGTTTTATAGCATGACTATCATTTAGCAAAGCTTAAGGAATAAAACAACAAACATGTTAGACAAAATGAAATGTTGAAGCCTATTCTAAGTTCAACATTCCTAGCTCAATTTTGAAACCATTAAATTTAGCCTCATCCAATGGCTTTGTAAATATATCTACAACTTGATTGTCAGTGGGGACATGTTCAAGGCAGATATCTTTACATTCTATATGTTCTCTGATAAAATGATACCTTATCTCTATATGCTTAGTCATGCTATGAGAGAAAAGATTCTTAGCAATAGAGATATCACTGGATGAGTCACAAAACAGTGGAAAAATACTTACCTTGAAGTTGTGTCCTCTAGCTGGTGTTGTATCCACAGCAGTTGTGCACAGCAGCTCCCTACAGCAATGTACTCAGACTCAGCTGTGGATATTGCCACACTAGTCTGCTTCTTGCTACTCCAAGAGATCAACCTCCTTCCTAGGAATTGACAAGTTCCATTTGTGGTTTTCCTATCTTCTTTGCATCCTCCAAAATCTGCATCTAAAAAGCCAGTCAGTTCAAAATCATTGTCCATAGGGTACCAAAGGCCAAGATGTTGGCTTTCTTTAAGGTATCTCAAAATTCTCATTGCAGCTGAGTAGTGAGATTCCTTAGGGCATGTTTGGTACCTAGCATAAACACATATTGCATACATAATGTCTGATCTACTAGCAGCCAGATACAACAGGGATCCAATAATACACCTGTACATGGATTCATCAAAGGGTTTTCCCTTCTCATTTTTGTCCAGGGAATTATTTGACCCCATGGGAGTTTTCATGGTGGAAGCAGATTCCATCCCAAACTTTTTGATAAGCTCCCTAGTGTACTTGGTCTGAGAAATGAATATTCTCTCATCAGACTGTTTCACTTGGAGGCCTACAAGTACTTGAGCTCTCCCATACTGCTCATCTCAAACTCCACATGCATAAGGTTGGCAAACCTTTTGCAAAGTTTGTCATCAGTATACCCAAAAATTATGTCATCAACATAAATTTGGTCTAGGAGACACTTGCCCTAAGAAATAATATGTTATCTATCTTTCCCCTCAAGAATTTGTTCTTGATGAGAAAGCTAGACAAGGTCTCAAACCAAGCCCTAGGGGCTTGCTTTAGACCATATAATGCTTTCCTAAGTAAATAAACATGGGAGGTAAGACTTAGATGTACAAAACCTGATGGTTGTTCCACATATACCTCCTCTTTCAAATTTCCATTTAAAGGCTGACTTGGCATCCATCTGGTATACATTGAACCCCTTGTGGGCAGCATAGGCAAGGAATAGCCATATTGCTTCTAACCTTGCAACTGGGGCAAAGGTTTGATCAAATTCAATACCTTCTTCTTGTTTGTATCCCTTGGCTACCAGTCTAGCCTTATTCTTGATGATGATGTCATTCTCATCTTGCTTGTTTTTGTAGATCCATTTGGTGCCAATGATGTTGTGTCCTTGAGGTTTTGGCACCAACTTCCATACTTTGCACATTTTGAATTGTAGAAGCTCTTCTTACATTGCTTGAATCTAGAATGTATCTTTATTAGCTTCTTCAAACTTCTTGGGCTACATCTGAGATAGAAAGCTCAGAAATAGAGCTTCATTGTGAGCCCTGCTTCTGGTGATCACCCCTTAGTTCTCATCTCCAATTAACTGGTTTCTTGGATGATCCCTCAGATTCCTGGTTGCTGCAGGCAATCTGTCAACATTTTGTAGCTCTTCTTCAAGATCATCAGGTTCTTCAACATGATGTTGATCTTCATCTTCAGGAACAGCACACTCTGAATTAATTCTACTGGTGTTGGGTATGTCTTGGACAAACATTTCTTATATCTTCTGTTCATTATCTGTCAAAATAGGAGAACTGGACCAGCCCTTATAAAGTAGGTTGGTCTCATCAAATACAGCATGCATGGACTCTTCAACAATATGAGTCTTCTTGTTGTATACTCTATAGGCTCTACTATGTGATCTATATCCAACAAGAACCCTAACATTGCATTTTTCAGCAAACTTTGTTAGTTGGGATTTTTCACTATTCAAAATATAACATTTGCAACCAAAGATTCTAAAGTATGAAATTGTTGGTTGTTTGCCTTTCAGAATCTCATATGGGGTTATTCCAAGGGCCTTATTGATGGAAGCTCTATTGAGAACATAACCAGCAGTATTGACTGCCTCAACCCAAAAATATTCTAGAAGTGAGGAGTCACTAAGCAATGTTCTCTCAGCTTCTATCAAGGTCCTATTCCTCCTCTCAGCCACACCATTTTGTTGTGGAGTCCTTGGGGAGGAAAACTCTTTGGTGATACTAAATTCATGACAAAACTTTGTCATGGCCCCAGATTGAAATTATGTACCATGGTCAGTTCTAGTTCTGACTACAGTACATTGTAGTTCTTTCTGGATTGCCATGACATGGTTTATGAGGATATCTAAAGTATTGTATTTCTTCTTAAGGAAGAATACACATGTATATTTTTGAGTGATCATCTACAATCACTAAAGTACACTACTTCCCACATAGGCTCTGAATGGGCAAAGGACCAAACAAGTTCATATGCAATAAAAATAGACATCTTTCAATGTCTTTGGATCCAATACTTTTAAAGGTGGCCCTAGTTTGCTTGCCCATTTGGCATGCATGACAGGGACCCCTTTTAATATATTTCAAATTTGGACAATTCCTAACAAGGTTTTTAGAAAATTGATGAAGCTAAAACTATATCCACAAATGACAATGTCAAGTGTACCGTATCGAAAGTAGTATAGGTTTATAAAAACAAGGTGAAGGAGAGTGTAGATCTTATATTTACTCTAGAGGGTGGGGGTGAATAGAGTATTAAAAACTGTTCCCTTAATTTTATAGCGGAATTAAATTAGTGATATATATATATATATGTGTATAGCAGAGTGATTTATAAAATAAATAAAAACAAATCAGCACAGCACAACAACACAGAAAATCACAAGCACAGAGACACAAGGATTTTTATATTAGTTCCCCAATAAACCTGGGTACGTCTACTCTTCTACCACACTTGGTAGGATCCACTAGGTTTTTGATCAAGTGCCTTATCACCAAGGGGTTTTTGTTCAGGTGTTCACACACCAAGTGAGCTTTTGATCAGGTGCTCTAACCCAACTACAGGTTTTTGATCAGGTGCCCTGCCACCAATGGGTTAACTTTTGAAGGGAGTTATAACCCTGTATAAGAGAGGATAAGAAGGGTTATGAAGTTCTTCTCTGTCAATATGTTGAGAGAAGACTCTAGTGGATGTTGATATTGTAAAACTCCTCTGTCTGATATGAAATTGTTTGACAGTTGATTGGCTGGAGCTTTCTCTTGAAACAAATAATCTTCGTGTAGCTGATTAATCTGGAAGAATAAGTTCTTCAGATTTTTGTTGCTCTTTTGAAGATCTGATCTAGAAGCAGAGACTGAGAGATTGTGTTGATGATGTTCTCAGTGAGATTGAGTAGGTGCTGCTTGTGGAAGAAGAAGAAGATGATTTGTATAAACTTTTGTTCTTTCTTTCTTCCTGTAACTTTCTTCTTGCTTTTTCTCTGTACAGTTATTCTTGATGTTGTACTATATTGTTCTGTAATGTTGCTGTCGTGAAAACTGTTATCTTGTATCTGCTTCCTTATTCCTTTTTGATAAAATATCTATGATTTGAAATTCAAATCCCTTGAATTAAGGAATAGAATAATCTGTAATAAATCCTTCTTGGGACTACAAAGGTAACCATTTAGATTCTGCAGAATACTTAATTCCTTTTCCGTGAAATGTTCCTTTTTCATTAAATGTCAACGGCTATTTTCTCTCGGGAAGAGAAAGGAAAGGAATATAATAAGGCAGAAATCTTGTCTTATCTGGAATATAGATCCGTTGCTATAGACGATCTGAGTTCAGAGAATGAATAATATAATCTGTCTGAAATAAATCTATTGTAGAGAAATTTTCGTCGATCTCAACAAATTTCGTCGATCTCAGAGCTGTGTTCGTCGATCTGAAGATATTCGTCGAACGCAGACTGAGTTAATTTCGTCGACCGCTGAGAACAAGTATGTTCGTCGATCTCAAGATTTTCGTCGATCTCAATGTTGAGTTCGTCAACCTCAATTTAACTTTGCTCTAGAAGAGTTGAATTAGTAGAGCTGAGAAGATCTTTCGTCGATCTGAGCATCTGATAAAAATTCGTCGAACGCAGACTGGAGTTCGTCGAACGGGCAAATTCGTCGACTGCTGAGCTGAGCAAAATCGTCGACCGCTAAACTGATCCGCTGAGACGCTGAGATAGAAGCAAGTCATTCTTCGAACACAGAGAGCATGTCGTTAGTCAAACGCAGAGAGCAAGTCGTTCGTCGAACGCAGAGAGCATGTCGTTCGTCGAACCCAGAGAGCAAGCCGTTCGTCGAACCCAATATGGAGTTCGTCGAACGCAGAACCTGAATAATTTCTTGAGTTCTAACAGCCTAAACTCTTGACCCATTGACTATACATTGGGGAAAACTTGATCCTAGTCAACAGATAGTGATCCTAGCCCAAATCAGTAATAGGGTTGTTCCAACAATCTCCCCCTATTTGGGTTAGGGCACTATTTGACAAAAATTAAAAAACAAACAAAACAACAGAGCATTTATATATCTGATATATTTTAAATAGTTCATCAGATATAAAATAAATAATACTCTGAGTTCTGAAACATTTCAATGAAAACAAAAATAATAAAAACCTTTTGTCTTTTCTGAATCTGCTTTCTGAATTCTGAAATCTGATATTGTCTGAACTGATTTTTCTGAATTCTGAAATGTATCTGCTATATTTCAGCTTTCTGAATTGTTGATCTGAACTGAATCTTTATAATCTGAATTTGATATCTTCTTTAATTGGAATTATTTCTTAATCTGCTTTGCTACCAATCAGAATTTGAATCTTGTCATAACATCTTCTTCTAAATCTGTCAAAATCTGAATCTGAATTTGTTTCTTCTTCCATATCAAAAGTTGTATTCTGAAATTGCAATATATGTTAGCCTGATAGCATCTCCCCCTGAGACTGGAGCTTCTTCAGCTTTCTCCCCTTGCCTAGTTCATAGAACATCTCCCCCTGAGCAAAAACTGCATCAAATGGACTGAAAACATGCTTCTTCATCAGCATTTCCTCTTGAAGCTTCAGCATATTCAGAAAACAACTCCCCTGTCAAAAAGGAAAGTATCTCCCCCTGACAAAAAGAGAGCTTCTTCAATACATCTCCCCCTGCCTAGTTTCAGGAAGACCTGGAGCTAGGCCCCTAGAAGAAGGGACTTTTGAGGAGGTAGGGAAGGATGCCATCTGTATATTGCTACTGTTGCTGCAAAATAAAATAGAGATCAAGTGCAAAGGAACTGGAAAGAGAAGCAATTTCTGTAGGCATTCAGTTAAAATAAAAAAGATTTGATTATGATGACAGATCAGAAATAAAAGCTTCATCAAAACTGGGTTCGACGAAAAATGAGTTTTCGTCGATCTCGGTTCGACGAACTTGATGACTTCGTCGATCTCCGTTCGACGAAAAACTTGATTTCGTCGATCACAGTTAGATGAAGAATGGGATAAGTAGAAAAATTAATTTTTTTAGCAGATTGAATCTCCATCTATCATTCCTAGCTGATTTATAACGAAAATACGTTTCTTTTCATCCAAGGGCTTGGTGAAAATGTCAGCTCTTTGCAAATCAGTAGAAATGAATTGTAGGCAAATTTTATTTTTATCCACATTATCTCTGATAAAGTGGTGACTAATTTCTATGTGTTTAGTCCTACTATGGAGAACTGGATTTTGTGTTATAGATATTGCACTAGTATTATCACAAAATATAATTGAATTATTTAAGTTGACACCATAGTCTAGGAGCTGATTTTGTATCCACAATATCTGTGACCAGCAACTGCCTGCAGCTATGTATTCAGCTTCAGCTGTTGATGTGGACACAGATGTTTGTTTCTTACAAAACCAAGACACAAGCCTATCATCAAGAAACTGGCAAGTTCCTGATGTGCTTTTCCTGTCTACTCTGCATCCAGCATAATCAGAATCTGAGAATCCAGTTAATTCAAATTCTGATGTTGTTGGATACCAGAGTCCTAGATTAGGACAACCCTTTATATATCTCAAAAATTTTTTTAACAAAATTAGGTGAGATTCTTTGGGGTTAACTTGGAACCTAGCACAAATACAAGTAGCAAACATTATATCAGGCCTACTTGTTGTTAAATAAAGTAGTGAGCCAACAATTGCTCTATATACTTTCTGATCAACGGGTTTCCCTAATTCATCAGTATCAACAACAGCATTTGAGGGCATGGGTGTTTACATTGTGGAAGCATCAGACATACCAAACCTTTTCACTAATCCCTTAGCATACTTGGATTGTGATATGAATATGCCATTAGGAGTTTGCTTCACTTGAAGACCAAGGAAGTATGATAGTTCACCCATACTACTCATTTCAAATTTAGATTGCATTAGATTAGAAAATCTTTTGCATAAATTTGAATCAGTAGAGCCAAAAATAATATCATCTACATATATTTGAACTAGTAGAGTTTGATTTTTATGTATCCTGAAAAAAAAGGTTTTTTCTACTATGCCTCTACAGAAATTGTCTCCAAAAGAAAACTAGCTAAGGTCTCATACCATGCTCTGGGAGCTTGTTTGAGACCATAGAGAGCTTTATTAAGCTTAAATACATAAGAGGACTGAGTTGGAGAGATGAAATCTGGTGGTTGTTCCACATAGACTTCTTCTTTGATGTCTCCATTCAGAAATGCACTCTTCACATCCATCTAATATACCTTGAATTTCTTGTATGCAGCAAAGGCTAGAAAGATCCTTATAGCTTCAAGTCTTGCAACAGGAGCAAAGGTCTGATCATAGTCAACTCCTTCTTCCTGTGAATATCCTTGAGCTGCCAATCTTGCTTTGTTTCTCACTATGTTGCCTTGATCATCAAGCTTGTTCCTGAAGACCCATTTGGTGCCAATGACTGGATGGCCCTTTGGTTTGGAACCAAATCCCAAACCTTGTTCCATTCAAATTGGTTGAGCTCCTCTTGCATTGCAAGAATCCAGTTTGGATCTTGTTCTGCATCTTTTATGGTTTGAGGTTCAACTTGTGATAAGAAATAAGTGTGCATCTGATTTTGGTGTAGTTGATGTCTTGTTTGAACACCTGCTGAAATATCTCCAATCACTTAAGATATTGGATGATCTCTAACTGTGATGTGGTCAACAGTTGGAGTTGGTTCAGCAATGATATCCACTTGGGGAATTTGTTCAGCTGTCACTTGATTAAAACTGGCAGCAAGATTTGGATGATCTTCTTCTTCACTATCTTTAAGATTTTGAGTTGATGGAAGTAGTGATTCTTCTTTCTGTAGATCTAGTCCATTTAGCTCTTCACATAGAGCTGGTACCTGCAAAATATTTTTGGTAGAGGTGGTGTTCCTCTCCTCAATCAACATGTTAGTCTCATCAAAAGATACATGCATGGACTCTTCTATCTTAAGAGTAAATTTGTTGTAAACTCTATATGCTTTACTAGAAAGTGAGTATCCAAGGAATATGCCTTCAGCAGCTTTTGCTTCAAACTTCCTTAGATACTTCTTGTCATTGTTGTGCACATAGCATTTACAGCCAAATATCTTAAAATAGTTAACCTTAGGCTTTTTATTCTTAAGTAATTCATAGGGAGTCTTGCCCTTAAGTTTATGTATCAGGCTTCTGTTTAACACATAATTTGTTGTGTTCACTGCCTCTGCCCAAAAAGAGAGTGGCAAGTGAGCATCAGCAAGCAATGTAGTTGCTGATTCAATAAGGGTTTTATTTTTCCTTTCAGCTACCCCATTTTGTTGAGGAGTTTTAGGAGCAGAGAAACACTGCCTGATCTCTTCTTTTTCACAGAATTCTCTCATCAGAAGAGACTCAAACTCAGTGCCATGATCACTTTTGATCATTGCAACTATAGTAGAGTACTCAATCTTGATGGACCTGAGAAAGTCTGTCAGAACATTGAAGGTGTCAGACTTGTTCCTAAGAAAGAACACCCAAGTGAATCTTGAGAAGTCATCTACAATCACTAGAGAGTAATGCTTCCCTCCTAGGCTTTGTATTGCAGTAGGTCCAAAAAGGTCCAAATGCAGCAAATATAAAATCCTAGGTGAATCACTCTTGGATACAGATTTAAAACTACTTCTAGTTTGCTTACCTAATTGACAAGACCTGCAGAGTCCTTCCTTCTTGTATGAACCAGAAGGTAATCCTCTAACAAGATTGTCATTAGAAAGCTTAGAGATAGTTCTAAGGTTAATATGTCCAAGCCTTTTATGCCATAATTCATTTGTTTTACTTATAGAGTTGAATAAGCAAATATCAGAATTGGCAGAGTCAAAGTTGACTAAATAGATATTTCCATGTCTAATACCAGATAATACAGTAATATTTTTATTATTGGTAATAAGACATATGGAATGATTGAAAGTTACCTAATAACCTTCATCACATAACTGGCTTATGCTGATGAGGTTGTGCTTCAGACCCTTGACATAGGCTACTTCTTTGAAGATCACTGCTCCAACTTTGATCTGTCCATAGCCTTTGGTTTGTCCACAGTTGGGGTCTCCAAAGATCACCTTGGGTACAAGCTTTGCCTTGTAGTTGTTCAGGTTGGCCTTGTTTCCTGTCATGTGTTTTGAACAGCCACTATCCAAATACCATTGTTCATTCTTGTTTGGATAGTTGTGTAGCTGTAAACCAGAAAAATAAACTAGTTGTTTTTTACCCAGACTACCTTGGGTCTTTTTGTATTACCACAAAAATCTGAAATAAAAGACATTTCAGATTGGTCCTTATAACCTTGTGGATGATATCTCCTTGGAGGTATTATCCATTCAATGAAAGGATTGAAAGTATGTGAAGAATAAGAATTGTTCAGATTTTCTATATGTTTTCTGTTTGACGAACTGGGCTGAGTTCGTCGATCGCCGTTCGACGAATGGACATGGTTTCATCGAGCGTCGTTCGAATAATGACTATACAGGAAATCTGTCTTCAGAGTTTGTCGAGCTCCGTTCGATGAAGTGAATTCATTTCGTCGAGCTCCGTTCGACGAATTATGTTCAATTCCTTTATTCTTAACAGCCTTACTTGAAATGTTTTTATTTACATCTACAACCTCTGCTCTTAGCAGAAATGTATGTTTTTCTTAATCAGAGGTGGCTCACTTGATGATGCACCCAAGCCTAGTTTGCCACTTAATCTGGCATTTACTGTGCTTGTAATTTCCATCATTTTGATGCTTCTCCCATTTAGGGATTCTTCAAATTTCTTAGCCTCAGATAGTTTATTCTCAATGAGAATAATTTGTTCTCTAGAGGCAGCCAGATCTTTCTTAAGATTAGCATTTTCTTCACTTAATTTGTTCATTTCAGCTAGCTTATTTCTGAGAGTGATTATTTCCTTCTCAGATTTTATTAAGTCTAAGCAAAGAACTTTGAATTCATCTTTAAATTCAACTGAATTGAAATCAAAATTTGAGATTACCTGATCAGCATCATTGTCAGCTTCTGATTCTGATTCCTCTTCATCTGAGTTGTTTGCTGAGGCATTGATAGCCATCATGCAGAAATTCTTCTCTTCTTCATCATCTTCATCATCAGAAGAGCTGGATGAAGATGCACTTACTGACTCACTGCTTGAGTCATAAATGGCCATCAGGCATTGGTCATTCTCCTTTGATTCTTCTTCATCATCAGAAGAACTGGATGAAGATTCTGACTCAGTTTCACTCCAGGTTTCACCTACAAATCCTCTTCCCTTATGCTTGTGCATGTGGGAGGAAGACTTCCGGTAGTGTCTTTTGTCTTCCTTTTCTTTTCTTTTCTCCTTCTTCTGATTCTCTGGATAGTCTGGCAGAATGTGTTCAGGTTTCCTGCAGCCATAACAAATAATTTCTTTAGAATTTGGCTTGTCATACCTTGGCTTTTCCCTTGATCTGGAGTCCTTCTTTCTGAAGTCCTTCTTAGCCATCTTGTAGAACCTTTTGGCTAAAAGGCTCATGAACTCCTCGTCACTTGGAGCCTTTTCTTCTTCTTCAGTAGCTTGGAAAGCTATATTCTTCTCCTTCTTGGATGTTGAAGATGAAGTTGATTGTTTAGCTTCTCTAGACTTGATAAGCTGCTCATAGGATTTGAGTTTGCCTAACAAGCTCTCAGTTGAGATCTCATTAAGGCTTTTGGCTTCCTTGATTGGCCAGATCCTAGAGTCCCATGTGCTGGGGAAGCACATAAGGATCTTATCATTGATCTCAGTGATGGAGATCACTTTATCCAAGGTCTTCAGCTCATTGATTATGAGACTGAGTCTGTTATGCATATCAGCCACTGTCTCAGATTCTCCCTTTTTGAAATTCATATTGAGAAATGAGGTGGGATCTTCTGTCCTTTCTTTCATCTGCTGATCCTTCAACCATGTTGTTGAGTGAGATCCATATCTCTCTTGCATAAGTGCATTCCACCACTTTTTTAAAAATGTCATCTGACATTGTTTGTGCCAAAATGTTCATGGCTTTGGCATCAACACTTCTTTGCTTTTTCTGGGCTTCAGTCCAATCAGGAGGTGGAACGGCATTGTTGTTAGTTGTAGTTTCAGCACTTGTTGCTGTTGTAGGTGTTGGAGGCCCTGTCAAAATAACATTAAAAATTTCCTCATCAATAGAATTCATGTACAACCTAATCCTTGCCTTCCATAGTGCAAACTTACTGAGATTGCACATAGGAGGTCTTGTGCTAGAATATTCTTTGTTCTGTGCCATGAGTTTTTAGAAAATAAAACTCTAAAATAAATTAAGATCTAATTGATCTTTATGATTCAGGTGTTAGCCTATAAATAAAAATCAACAGCCCTCTGATACCAATTGAAAGTGCAATTGATATCAGTTGAAAGTGATTGATATAATCAACCTCACTTTGATACCAATTGAAGGAGAGTTTAGATCTTATATTTACACTAGAGGGGGGTGAATAGAGTATTAAAAATTTTTCCCTTAATTTTATAGCGAAATTAAATTAGTGATATATATAAGTGTGTATAGCAGAGTGATTTATAAAATAAATAAAAACAAATCAGCACAGCACAACAACACAGAAAATCACAAGCACAGAGACACAAGGATTTTTATAGTAGTTCCCCAATAAACCTGGATACGCCTACTCTTCTACCACACTTGGTAGGATCCACTAGGTTTTTGATCAGGTGCCCTATCACCAAGGGGTTTTTGTTCAGGTGTCCACACACCAAGTGAGCTTTTGATCAGGTGCCCTAACCCAACTATAGGTTTTTGATCAGGTGCCCTGCCACCAATGGGTTAACTTTTGAAGGGAGTTATAACCCTGTACAAGAGGGGATAAGAAGGGTTATGAAGTTCTTCTCTGTCAATATGCTGAGAGAAGACTCTAGTGGATGTGGATATTGTAAAGTTCCTCTGTCTGATATGAAATTGTTTGACAGTTGATTGGTTGGAGCTTTCTCTTGAAACAAATAATCTTCCTGTAGCTGATTAATCTGGAAGAATAAGTTCTTCAGATTTTTGTTGCTCTTTTGAAGATCTGATCTAGCAGCAGAGACTGAGAGATGGTGTTGATGATGTTCTCAGTGAGATTGAGTAAGTGCTGCTTGAGGAAGAAGAAGAAGATGATCTGTATAAACTTGTGTTCTTTCTTTCTTCCTGTAACTTTCTTCTTGCTTTTCTCTGTACAGTTATTCTTCATGTTGTACTATATTGTTCTGTAATGTTGTTGTCGTGAAAACTGTTATCGTGTATCTGCTTCCTTATTCCTTTTTGATAAAATATCTATGATTTGAAATTCAAATCCCTTGAATTAAGGAATAGAATAATCTGTAATAAATCCTTCTTGGTACTGCAAAGGTAACCATTTAGATTCTGCAAAATACTTAATTCCTTTTCCGTGAAATGTTTCTTTTTCATTAAATGTCAACGGCTATTTTCTCTCGGGAAGAGAAAGGAAAGGAATATAATAAGTAAGGCAGAAATCTTGTCTTATCTAGAATATAGATCCGTTGCTGTAGACGATCTGAGTTCAGAGAATGAATAATATAATCTGTCTGAAATAAATCTGCTGTAGAGAAATTTTCATCGATCTCAACAAATTTCGTCGATCTTAGACCTGTGTTCGTCAATCTGAAGATATTCGTCGAACACAGACTGAGTTAATTTCGTCGACCGATGAGAACAAGTTTGTTCGTCGATCTCAAGATTTTCGTCAATCTCAATGTAGAGTTCGTCGACCTCAATTTAACTTTGCTCTGGAAGAGTTGAATTAGTAGAGATGAGAAGATCTTTTGTCGATCTGAACATCTGATAAAGATTTGTCGAACGCAGACTAGAGTTCGTCGAACGGGCAAATTCGTCGACCGCTGAGCTGAGCAAAATCGTCGACCGCTGAACTGATCCGCTAAGACGCTGAGATAGAAGCAAGTCGTTCGTCGAACGCAGAGAGCATGTCGTTCGTCGAACCCGGAGAGCAAGCCATTCGTCGAACGCAGAGAGCATGCCGTCCGTCGAACCCAGAGAGCAAGTCGTTCGTCGAACCCAGTATGGAGTTTGTCGAACGTAGAACCTGAATAATTTCTTGAGTTCTAACAGCCTAAACTCTTGACCCATTGACTATACATTGGGGTAAACTTGACCCTAGTCAACAGATAGTGATCCTATCCCAAATCAGTAATAGGGTTGTTCCAACACATGGTCGTATTAGACTCGGGGTAGTTGAATATTCTTACTTCAGAAAATCTCTATTATTTTATCAATTAAGACTTGGATTGGTTTTGCAAGGGGAAATTAAAATAATGACTAAACGATGAGTTAAAATACTAGCACTCGATCTTCAAATCACAGTGGAATAATAAAAGAAGAAATAAGAACTCTAATTCTCTTAAGAAATTTATTTTGACCGTGGAGGTTCCCGAATTCTAAATGCACCTCTCTCGAGGATAAGTTCAACTGAGTTTAGGTTGATCAACCGAACTCTCATTATAAAGTGAAATTCCTAAAACTCGCTTTAACGTGGTGAACCCCTCTATTGGATTTGACTCCAATCTGGGAGATTTATGTCATCCTTTCTCAAGGGTTGCAATCAACTCTCTTTAATCTTAAGTGATCAATTCGAATTATGAGTCTCTCAATTACTAAAACATGAATGAGAATTATATATCAAAAATATAATCTCACTTCAATAAAATTAAGGATAAATCTTAAGCATTTCAAAGAAGAGAAGAAGAAGATCTAATTAATTCATTGTGAATATCATTCCTTGGATCATATCGATCGAGTACTAATAGAAATTTATCTAGTCATTGAGATTAAGGAATTAATAAAAATAAAAGAGTTCATGATGAAATAAGAAGAGAATAAGATAGTAAGAAAAATTATTTTATTGATTGCAAAAGAGAATTACAGACTAAGGAATTGAAATTGCAACTACTGAATTGAAAACTACAAGAGCAAGAATAAAAAGAATTACAAAAATGCTTAAAACAGGAAAATAATACAACAAATGAAGAATCTAAGTCCTAAAAATTCATCCCTGAAGTTCTGGAAGAGCTCCCTTTAAATAGAAGAAAAGTTGATGTTACACGCCCTTGGTCATGCCCGTGACCAAGGGCGTGTACTTGGCGTGATCGAAGCTAATGCGGGATAGATGCCTTCTGGCTTCAATGCGGGAGTTACGTGCGCGTCATGCCCTAGGTCACGCCTGTGACCTAGGGTGTGTAATCTTCAAAATGGCGCCTGGCGGGATGCTTTTGGCGGGAAGTGGCGTGGGATGAGTCACACCCGTGTCTGTATGTCACGCCCTTGGTCACGCCAGTGACTAGGGGCATGTAACTTTAAATGATGTGGATGGCTTATTCTGGCTGCGGGAGGCGGGTCGCGGTCGTGACACTGGGTCACGCCATTGGTCACGCTCGTGACCTGGGGCGTGTATTTGGCGAATCTTCACGGAATGAATCCGGGGTGGCGGCAGCAGGTCTGGAACACCTCTTGGACTGTCACGACCTTGGTCACGCCCGTGACCTTGGGCGTGTACTTTGGAATTTTTTCTCAAAAGTGCCCAGAAAACCTGAAAAACATAAAATGAGCTTAAGTTAGCTCATAGAAGTGAAAAGAAACAAATTAAAAGAGATAATTCATATAAATTACATAAATTCGTATTAAAATAGTATTAAAATTATACTAAAGGATGAGTACAAAAAGTACTCATCAAAAATAGTCTATACATTCTCTTGTAGTAAATGTGGACAAGTCTCTTATGCCATTGAATACAAAGAGATTCACTTTCATTATCTACAAGACATACAGGAGATAAACAATTATTGCAAATAAAATCTAAGCAATAAACATTCCCACTCCTAGTGACTGAGAGAATGATCTCTAAGTCAATTGACTTTTTGATCAAGCACTTGTCATTGTCGAATTCAATGACATATCCCAAGTCATATAGTTGACTTATGCTTATAAGGTTGTGTTACAACCCTTCAACATAAGTTGCCCTTGTTATTGAGACTATGTCATTTGTGATCATACCATTTCCTTTGGTGACTCCTTTTTCAGAACCTCCAAAGATAACTTTTGGTACATTCTTCACAGAAGTGTAATCCTGTAGAAGACTCCTTGCTCCTGTCATGTGCCTTGAGCACCCACTGTCCAAGTACCATATTTCCTTTAGGCTGGTACTTGAACTATCCTGCAAAATACAATTCATTTTCCCTTAGGAGCCCAATTGTTTTTGGGTCCTAGGTTCCTGTTAGCATAAACAGCCACTCTTTCACTCACTGCAACCTTTGCAGTAAAGCTCCTCTTTGCATTAGGTACACTAGTGTTGTGCCAACAATCTATGGCAAAGTGTCTCACTTTACCACAGCACCAACATTCATGGATGTTGTACCTTCTTTTCTGAACACTCTTTGAGGTGGAAAGAGCGTCAGAATGCTTGTGTTCAGTGAAGAGCAGCATTCTTCCCATTCCTGTAAGCAATAACCTGGATGGTTGACTGTCTATAGTTTGTCTTAGCAAACTTTATCTGAGTGACATCTGTTGGTCTTAGCTTGGCAGTTAAGCAGGAGTTGATGACAACAGATACTGTGTTGTTTGACTTGATTATAGGCTTGGCAGCAGCCATGTGTTTTGCTAAGTGGGATTTGGAAGAACCAGCTTCCTTATCTTTGGATGAAGAGGATGAAGTACCAAATACAAATGGTCCAGGATGGGCCAGGATGGGCCATTTGAATTTCTTCATGTGGAGCTTTCAAAGCACTCATCCCCGTGCCCTTTCTTCTGCTATAGTAAGGAGTATTTTCCTTCCTATAGGAAATTCCATTTTTCCAATGACCATACATGTTGTCCTGGTCATACCTGTTGGAGGGAAGCAACACCTTTTGAAAGGTGGTATGAGGCTTAGCTTTAGCCTGGCCCTTTCCTCCATTCTCAGCACCTACATCCACTTTATTGAAACCAAGCCCTCTCCTATTGGTTTGGGAGGAGAAGGTGTCAATAATGGGAAGTATGGATTTGGGTTTGGAGAACTGAGCCACCAAGCTCTTCTCTTTGAGAAGCTTCTCCTCAAGGTCCTTAATGACCTTGTTCTTTTGGCTAATGGTGCTTAATTGGAATATTGTAATTCCCTTCAACTGACTTATTTCTCTACGCATCTAAGCCATCTAGGTAGATGACTCGGTGCAATCAGGTTTTGCCTACTGAAGGGAAGAAATCTGTAGCGCTTGCTTCTTGCTCTTTTCAGAGCTTCCAAAAGAGCACCATATTGGATCTGGAGGCGCCCTTAGAGGGGGGTTAATAAGGGTTTTAGAAAACTTCAAATTTTTATATAAAACTTTTGATATTTTATTTGTGTAAGAGTGAATTGAAAGCAAAGAGTAGTAAATCAATTTTATTTAAATAGAAAAAGACATGATTATCATTAATAAAATTTGGTTACAAAATCTGATTTCTATGACGGTAGAAATCCAAGGCAAAATATGAAATACTCTTTGTTTTCTATACCGACTCTTCTCACTAAGAACCAGTTGGCTTTAGCCGATCTCTCCCCAAATACGGCCACAAGCTGCTCTAGCCCTTCTATCCCCATAAAGGGCTCGAGCACCCCTAGATCTACTCCCTAGACCTAGTCGCCAACATGAGGTGAATTTCTCCCTAAATCCTACCCAGACCTAGTCGCCAACACGAGGCGAATTTACTCCATAATTATAATAAAAGAGTTACAAATAGAAATACTAAACCACAAATAAAAACTCCCTAAGAAGAATTCTGGAGATGGCGAAGTCTCGCTGAATATTGTCGAAGTTGAAGCGTGCGTTCTTTGCGTTGTGTAAGCGTTGATCCGATCCTCCTTGAATTCTTCTCTTGAATTTGTGTGGGAGATGGTGGTCTGGAAAAATACGCCCCTTGCAGAATTTCAGAAGTGCTGGAATAGGGCTCTATATCATCAGTAGTTGAAGAAGATGAAATCCACCTATTTATAGGACTGCAAGCTAATGACAGTGTTAAGGCTAACATCTGGCATTGACCTAGTATAGAAATGTTTTGAAGGCTCGGATCTTTAAAATAGGAAGGAGATACTGCACTTTAGGAAACATTCATTTTAGGCAACCCTAACGTTGGCGTTGAGGCTAACGCTAGTGTTAGGTCAGATTATTCCTAAAGTGCTCCTTCAATCATGGCAGCTTCCCTCCTTGCCACATTTGTCTTGGTGGGAATAGGAGTCAACGCCGGTGTTAAGTACTAATGTCTGGCATTAGACATCATTCCACTTTTCATCTTGTGGGCAGGTCCAGACCAATAATGTAGCATCCTAGTGTCATATCTGTTCAAGCCTGCATGCTAAAAACACAATGGCAACCATGATCAAATACAAGCAGGATTTGTTATTCTCAAATTAAAGGGATGCGGAAAACCATGTTCCAACAATCTCCCCCTTTTGATAATAACAAATCCAATAGAGATAAATCAAATTCATATATAAGAGAGATGTGTTTTAGAAGGATATATGACACTAAGCAATATAAAGACATTAATAAGAATTATAGATTGTTTAAGTTGTGCTCCCCCTACATAAGTGCTCCCCCTTAGTGTATGCACCCATAGACTAGATGTATGCTCCCCCTTAATCTAGTGAATCCTACTCCTTTAATCATTATGATTTATCATTTTATTCTCCCCTATTGTTATTAGCAAAAGTGGGCGGAGTGAAACAAAACTAGAAGAGAGAAGACAAAAGTTGGGACATAACTAAGAGAGGAATAAGAGTTTTGTTTAGACATAAAGTTATTCGTGATCGAGCTTAAGGGAGAGAGTAGCACAGTGGAGAATGGATATGATAAGCGTGAAGGAACAACATTCCATGTTTTTACCAAAGGAATTCTACCACTTGCTTTTCAAATTAATTTGAAAAAGGATACTACTTGATGAAAGAAATGCAATATAGTTTGACAAGCACAAGTGAAAAAAAAAAACTTTAGAGGTAAGCATGATAAAGCATGGTAAAAACAACATAGTCAAATTAGTAATGCGGAAAGATAGAACAAAATATCCAATAGTAGCATTTTTGTTATAGTTTTACCATTCCAACAATATTGCTAGTCTCTTCACATTTGAGATTTAACCTTGAAAATTTTCATAACTAATAGGCAAGCATGATTGAACATATTCAAAAAGATAAGGACTACAATGTAACTAATTCATATTCAAGTAAAGAAAATATTGTAGAAATCATGCATTGTAATCTATTGCTTTTATTTAAGTGTTTAGAGAATTAGGTAATTTTGCATTAGGATCAAATTCTCATGAGTAGAGGCTTTATGAAAAACAATGATGTGTGCATAAGGTGTTTTGATAAAAGTATACATGTGAAATAATCAAAATACATGACATGTGTAATGAAATAGTAACAACAATATTTATATTGTAATCATATAATTACTTTCACACATCAATTTTAGAATAAAATTTTAAAGCACATTTCATGAGTACAACAACTAAGGTGCTTCGCCCACACAATTCTCATTAAGACTTACTAGGGAGCGAAGTATTGCTTGGAGGATCACATAAGCATTTTTATAAATTTTTATGTTTCGTGATCCGGAATACAAATAGAAGTGATGAAAAAATGTGTTTGCACAAGACACTTTATAATTCTTTTCAAGGTGCTCAACCTCACAATGCTCATTAAGACTTATCAGGAGGGTGAGTAGTGCTTGGTGGAGTTGTCTTTGGCATTTTATTTCATATTTTTGTAATTTTGGGCCAAAAGGTCTCCGAATTCACTTGTTTTTCAAACACTAATAATATTGAAATAACACTTCTATATGTGCAAGAAATCTAATGTTTGAGAGATGGTGTAGGTAGGTTAGACATACAACTTAATATGTTAAAACTATTACACTACACAATCTTGCAAGACTAAGATTATGAGCACATGTAGAATACCAAAATAGTGAGTGAATGAATCATTGATTAGCATAAAACATTACTCATACTTAGAGGCATGCTAGGCAATCATACACAATTTTCTAAAGACTATTTCATTGCACATAATCAAATTAAGGTCAAGGCATGAAGATAAAACAATGTTTAGGAAATTTGAAATTAAAATTAGGCATTGAAGACAATCTTTAAGTGTATGCCTAATCAATTTTGACCATTTGAAACAAAATAACTAAGATGTTTGCTCTTATGAAGTCATATAGTCAAACCATAATTTTGTAAATATTTAAAATGCAACAAATGATAAAAGCATATTTTTGAGCATTTTGAGTTATTTATCCCTTTTTTTGTATTTTGGAGGAAAATTAACAAAATAATTACAAGAGAATTTTAAAGTAGAGAAAATAAAGAAAAAGAACATTAAAAATACCAGAAATAGTTTAGGAAACAAAGAATTTCAATTTGGCCAAAAGAGCTAACGCTTGGTGTTAACTACTCAACGCCCAAACAGGACACTGTTTTTTAAGGTTTTTGAAAAAAAAATCTTTGGAAGAGAGTGTATGTATATAGACCTTCTTAGTGTAGAAATTTTAGAGAATTTGGAGATGATTAGAAGGCTATTTATGCATATTTTTGGTAGTTTAAAATGGTTTTTATATTTTATATTTGTTTTTTATTTTTCTAGAAAAGAAAAAGTAATTAAGATGTAAACACAAATATATAAGTAGATAATTGAATAGGCAGAAAGAGTTGTTAAGTTCATAGATAAATGCTTACGCGGGGCGTTATTGATAGCGCCAAACGTTAGTGCTTTTTAGTTTAATTTTGAAGATGGTGATGCAGATAGATTCATGTTTTAAGATATATGATAATTTTATTTTTAGTTATTGCACGAGAATGCCTGAGTCTATAATTACTTTTGATCTTTGTGAGACTTTAGTTGGACTTAGCAATTTAAGGTGGATCTTGAACATCCCGAGGTCTACCCTATGAAGGATTCACACCGGTACTAGGAGATATGATGGGGTGACATCCCAAACCTCCCTTTCTTAAGATATTTAGGTGTTATTGGTTGCTACCCATACTAAAAATTTATAGACTCAATTTGATATATCTAAGACTCCCAATTCTATTCTAAGCATGTTGAAATGAGCATCGGGGAGAGATTTTGTGAATATGTCTGCAAGTTGGGATTCTATGCCTATGAAGCTAACTCTCACATGTTCTTTCTTAATATGATCCCTAATGAAATGATAACGCACATCTATGTGTTTGGATCGTGAATGATGAACAGGGTTGTTTGTTAGATCTATTGCACTTTTATTGTCACATTTTAATTCAATATTATTTAGATGCACCCCCAAAGTCTTCTAGTGTTTCACTCATCCAAAGGGCTTGTGCACAACAACTTCCTAGAGCGACATATTCGGCCTCGGTGGTGGAGAGGGCAACAGAATTTTGTTTCCTACTCGAGCAAGCAACTAGTGAGGGGCCTAAGAAGTGACATGTGTTGCTTGTGCTTTTACAATCTAGTGAATACCCAGCATAATCAGAGTCGGAATATCCATGTAAAATAAATGAATCATTATGAGGATACCATTGGCCTAGATTAGATGATCCGATTAAATATCTGAAAATTCGTTTGACCGCTTTTAAATGAGATTCTTTAGGATTAGTTTGAAATCTAGCACATAAGCAAACGGCAAATATAATATCGGGTCTAGACGCACTTAGATATAATAACGACCCAATCATTCCTCTTTATAGTGTTTGATCAATAGATATTCTGGCTTCATCTTTTCCTAATTTTAGAGAGGCACTCATAGGAGTGGAGGCTTGTTTTAAATTTTCAAATCCAAATCTTTGTAACATCTCATGAACATATTTAGATTGATTTATAAATATTCTATCATTTCTTTGTTTGATTTGAAAACCAAGAAAATAAGTAAGTTCGCCTACCAAGCTCATTTCAAATTCTTTTTGCATCACACATACAACTCCATTACATAATTTATCATTAGTGGATCCAAAAATGATGTCATCTACATAAATTTGTAATATGATTAGATCATTATTAACATGTTTGATAAAAAGTGTATTATCGGCACGTCCCATTACATAATCATGTTTTAATAAAAAAAATGAAGTTAGTCTTTCATACCACGCACGAGGAGCTTGTTTTAAACCATATAGTGCTTTATGTACTTTAAAAACATGATTAGGGTATTTTTTTATTTATGAAACCAGGGGGGTTGTTCAACATTAACCTCTTCTTTAATAATTCTATTTAAGAAGACACTTCTAACATCCATTTGAAATAGTTTAAATATTTTGAAGCTTGCAAAAGCAAGAAAAATTCGAATGGATTCTAAGCGAGCTACGGGTGCAAAGGTTTTATCAAAATCTACCCCTTCGATTTGTGAATACCCTTGAGCTACTAAGCGAGCTTCATTCCTAGTAATTCTGGATTCACTATCTAATTTATTTTTAAAAATACATTTTAAGCCTATTACCGGATGATTTGATGGTCTTTCTATAAGATTGCAAACCTTATTACGTTTAAATTGTTCTAATTCTTCATGCATAGCTAAATACCAAAATTCATCGTTTAGCGCGGTAGAGACATTTTTAGGATCAATTTCAGAAACGAAGCATAAATTAGAGAAGGATTCATGAATGGAAGACCGTGTCGTTACCCCTCTTGATGGTTCTCCAATGACAAATTCCCTTAGATAATCTTTTGTGAATCTAAGCGTACTTTGAGGCGCAAACTCTTCTTGTACCGCCTCCATTTCTTTGTCACCTCCAAGTAGTTCAACATTATCATCCTCCAAGTGTAAAGTTGGTTCCTCTTCTTTTCCTGCACTGTTAAAATCTACACAAAGAACAAATTCATCAAACTTCACATGAATGGACTCTTCAACCCTTTTAAACCTTTTATTGTATATCATATATGCTTTACTATTTGAAGAGTAACCAAGAAATATTCTTTCATCACATTTTTCATCAAATTTCGCTAAAGCATCTTTGGTGTTTAAGATAAAGCATTGTCATCCAAAAACATGAAAGTAAGATACATTGGGTTTCCTATTGTAAGATAATTCATATGGAGTTACTTTTAAGATTGGGCGAAGCATGACTCAATTTATGACATAACAAGATGTATTTACTGCTTCGGCCCAAAAGGATCTAGGAAGCCTATACTCGGATAGCATAGTGTGTGCGAGTTCCTGAAGGGTTCTAGTTTTCCTCTCCACCACACCATTTTGTTGGGGGGTACGTGGAGCGGAAAATTCATGTTTAATACCTAGATTATTACAAAAGGTGGTGAAACTATCGTTTTCAAATTCCCCTCCATGATCCGATCTAATGCACTTAATTTTTAATTCTAATTCATTTTGAATGCGATTGCATAGTTTTGTAAATTCAGAAAAAGCATCGGATTTGGAGGTAAGAAATAGTGTCCAAGTAAATCTAGAAAAATCATCAATTAATACAAATGTGTACATTTTACCACCTAACAAGTGCTAATTGGCCCAAATAGGTCCATGTGAATTAGTTGTAGAGGTCTAGTGGTGGACATTTCATTTTTGTTTTTAAAAGATGTTTTAGAGAATTTTCCTTTTTGGCATGGCGCGCATAAAGTGGATAGGTTTCCATTTAGCATTGGTAAACCCCTTATTATTTTATTTTTTGACAATTTTAAGATCAACTTGGTGCTAGTGTGACCAAGACGCCTATGCCATAATTCTATTTCTTCATTTTTTGTAATTAGACATTTTAGTGATACACGTGATAGATCATGAAAAAAATTAAATAGACATTATGAATTCTTGGTGCAGTGAGTACAATATCATTTGTCTTAGGATATATAATTTTGCACAAATTAGTAGAAGACTCAAATAAAACATTAAGGCCTTTATCGCATAGTAGAAATTAAGTTGTGTTTTAAGCCTTCTACATATAAGACATTTGTAAGAGAGAAGGAGTCATTACCCACTGTACCGGTGCCTAAGATTCTTCCTTTTCCATTGTCACTGAATGTCACCGTTCCTCCTTTCTTCTTCGTGAGGCTAAGCAACTTTGCTTTATTGCCCGTCATGTGCTTGGAACAACCTGAGTCCAAGTACCACATTTCTTCCTTGTCCTTAGCCTACCAACACACCTAAAAAGAAGATGTTAGTGAAGATCTGGATACCCATGAGGTTCCTCCCATAATATAGGTGGTGACCTTAGGTACCCAGATTTGGTTTAAAGTGCGCTTTCCCTTCTTCCTGTAAGAGTCTATGGTGTGGCCAAACAACAAACAATTTGCGCACGCAACATAAGGGGATGAGACCTTTTTCAGAGAATTTTGTTGACCCTTACTGGTGGACACGAAAGTAGAAGGGGTGACAGAATTATTATTAGAAAAAGACTTTTGGTTTCTGGAACTAGAGATAACGCCAGCGTTAGAAGTTAACGTTGGGCGGTAGCTTCCCGAACCATAACCCAGCCCAAACTTTGCAGAACCATGGCACTGGTTGCCCAAAATCATGTCCAGTGATTTTTGGCCAACCCCGAATTTGTTTATTGCCATATTAAGATCATCGATTTGAGCGTTTAAGGCGAAATTTTCACTTACTAAATTTCCACAACTCTTGGCAAAAATTTTCTTTTCATTTTCTGTTTGAGAAAGAGAATTTTTTAAACTTCTTTCTAAGTCTCCCTTTTGTTTTGTGAGAGATTGGATATTGGAGAGACCCTTAGAAAGATTGTTTTCTAGTTCTTTGGTTCTTGCTAAGTTATGATCATTTTCTTGACTATACCCTATCTCCTTTCCCAGAGTTTTTATTTCCTTGTTTAATTTTTTATTTTGTTTTAAAAGAATTTTATTTTCAATTTTTAGAAGATCGAGATCTTTTAGACTTTTACTAAAAAAATTGCTTGTTTTCATGTACTTAATATAAAGGCCATCATAAGTATTAGGAATTACCTCAGTGTTGCTTTGGATACTGCACTCGTCGTCCATTGATTCATGGCTCCTCCCCATGAGGTACAGATTTGCCTCATCACTATCGCTTGAAGTTGACTCCTTTGAACTTTCAGATGAAGAGTCATCCCACATTGCAGCCTTCAAAACCTTCTTCATTTCTCTTCCTTTATGCCGCTTTTCTTTTTTTTCTTTCAAGTACTTTGGGAATTGGCTTCTTATATGCTCGGTCTTCCTGCAATGGAAGCACTTGGGAGGAGGTCGCTCTTCATCGCCGTCGGTTAATTTTTCCTTTTTCTCTCTTTTGGAGGATGAGCCTTTTCGGAAGTACTTATGGAAAGTATTCCTCCTTTCTGGATTCTTCATGAACTTTGTGAAATTTTTCACAAAAAGACTCTCCTCGTCCTCTTCCTCATTGTCATCCTCTTTCCTTGACTTTAGTGCCAAGTCTTTCTTCTTAAGCTCTTTGTTGTATTCTTCATCTTGGATTTTGAGTTCTACCTCATGGCTTTTGAGGTTCCCAAATAGGCTCTCAATCTGGAGCCATCTTAGATCATGCGATTCCGAAATAGCTGACACCGTTGGATTGAACTTCGGAGGGAGAGATCGAAGGATATTCCTCACCAAGTCACCATTCGAGAAGGTTTTTCCAAGGATCTTTGAGGCATTTACGATCTTGGTAAAATGTGTGTACATCGAGCCCACGTCCTCATATGGATCCATTCTGAATCTTTCAAACTCCGATTCCAGTTGGAAGAGCTTTGAGTCTTTAACCTGAGAGGTACCTTCATGAGTTATTTCTAGTTAATTCCAAATGTCATAAGCAGTTTCACAAGCACAGACTCTATTAAATTCAGTCTTATCTAATGCGTAAAATAAATAATTCATAGCTTTAGCATTATTTTTACATTTTTTTTATCCCCATCATCCCATCTATCTCTAGTATTTTCCATGGTTACCTCTCCAACAACATAAGTAGTAGTGGTATACGGTGTTTCGACACTATCCCAGACCTCTAGATCTAAATTAATTAGAAAGTAATGCATTCGCGTTCTCGAATAGTTATAGTCGGTTCCGGTGAAAAGTTGAGGTCTACTTATTCCTTACCCTTTATGGAAAGAGAGATCACGGAGCGCCATTATTCCCGGTTGTTAGACCGTATTGGAATAACCTGGGTTTGATACCACTTATTGGATCTTGAGGCGCCCTTAGAGGGGGGTGAATAAGGGTTTTAGAAAACATCAAATTTTTATAGAAAACTTTTGATATTTTATTTGAGTAAGAGTAAATCAAAATCAAAGAGTAGTAAATCAATTTTATTTAAATAGAAAAAGACATAATTATCATTAACAAAATTTGGTTACAAAATCTGATTTATATGCCGCTAGAAATCCAAGGCGAAATATGAAATACTCTTTTTGTTTTCTATACCGACTCTTCTCACTAAGAACCGGTTGGCTTTAGCCGCTCTCTCCCCAGATACGGCATCAAGCCGCCTAGCCCTTCTATCACCAGAAAGGCCTCGAGCACCCCCTAGATCTACTCCCGAGACCCAGTCGCCAGCACGAAGCGAATTCCTCCCTAAGTCCTACCCATACCTAGTCGCCAACACGAGGAAAATTTACTCCACGATTATAATAAAAGAGGTACAAACAGAAATACTAAACCACAAATAAAACTCCCTAAGAAGAATTCTGGAGATGGTGAAGGCTCGCTGAATATCGTCGAAGTCGAAGCGTGCGTTCTTCGCATTGTGTAATCGTTGATCCGATCCTCCTTGAATTCTTCTCTTCAATTTGTGTAGGAGATGGTGGTCTGGAAAAATACGGCCCTTGTAGAATTTCAGAAGTACTGGAATAGGGATATATATCATCAGTAGTTGAAGAAGACGAAATCCAACTATTTATAAAACTGGAAGCTAACATCGATGTTAAGGCTAACGACTGGCGTTAACCTAGTATATAAATGTTTTGATGGCTCGAATCTTCAAAATAACAAGGAAATACTGCAGTTTAGGAAACATTCATTTTAGGCAACCCTAACGTTGGCATTGAGGTTAACATTGACGTTAGGTCAGATTATTCCTAAAGTGCTCCTTCAATCACGGCAGCTTCCCTCCTTGACATATTTGTCTTGGTGGGAACGGGCGTCAACGTCGGCGTTAAGTACTAACACCTGGCGTTAGACATCATTCCACTTTTCAGCTTGTGGCCAGGCCCAGACCAATAATGTAGTATCCTAGTGTCATATTTGTTCAAGCCTGCATGCTAAAAACACAATGGCAACCATGATCAAATACAAGCAGGATTTGTTATTCTCAAATCAAAGGGATGCGGAAAACCATGTTCCAACACACCATACTTGTCAATCAATTGATTGACATCCACTTTAGATTCTGAACCACTTTCATCATTAGATGAGCATGCTTCAGATTTTAGTACTGACTCATAATCAGAAGAGGGGATGAGAGGAGTTGATAACTTATCAGGATTATCCTGACTTTCTTCATCATCAGACATGGCCATTAAGCCATAACATTTATCTTCATCTTCATCCTCCTCATTGTCACTATCTGAATGTGACAGAGGGGCCTTGATGCCAACCTTAGCAGCAGGATACTCTTCATCCTCTTCAACTATGAACATCCCAAGATCACATTGAAGTCTTCTAAATCCAGCACCATCAGATCAGCATAGGCTAGGAACCCTCCTAAAAGAATAGGACAATCTCGGATACCCTCATTCGACACCACCGAATCACCTGATAGAAATTTAACACAGAGCCGATCGCCGACTCGATCGATAGCCAAAATGATGATGGTCTACGAACTTCCTAGCCATGAAGGAATGAATCGCACCCGAATCAAAGAGAACGCGCGCCCAATGGTTCTTTACTTTAAACTCGCCTATAGAACTATACAGATAACTAATATACTCGGAATTTAAGTCTAAAATTACAAGTTAACTTACAGGGTCGGAATCTAACCTGAAGTAACCTGGGTAGAGCACTTGGCTTCTTCTTGAGTCACTGCATTTAACTTGCCCTTTATTAACTCTAAATGTTGCGGCTTCGGCGGTGATAAGGCCTAAAGCGGAACTGGTTGCAACACCGGGTGGGACTGTGGGCACTTAAACTTCATATGTCCCTTCTGCTCACACTGAAAGCAGGTCTTGTTATTCATCCAACAATGGGCAACATCATGCCCCTTCCGATCACACAAAGCACGGGGAAGATCATTCTTTGGTGCACTATGAATTGCTAGCGCTTGGGTCTACTTATGAGCACCCAATCTCTTGAAACACTTCTCAAAGTGGTGGCCTGCGCGACCATAGAAACTGCACACTTCCTTGCTTCCTTTCTTCGGAACAGGGCCAGATGCCCAAGGATCTCCACTACCATCCACTTTCCTCTTTTCTTTCATCTTCATGCCATGATTCTTGGCATTATCAATGGCTTCAACCTTCAGAGCTACTTCCACCGCTTCGGTGTAGCTATCTGATCGATACACGCTAGCCAGCTGCTGGATGTCACTACGGAGACCACCAGAAATCTTTTTATTCTCCCTTCTTTTGTAACTAACAAATCCGGAGCAAAACGGCTCTGCTTGCTAAATTCAATCTCGTACTCACTAATTGTGAGTTGTCTTTGCTTCAAATGAAGGCAGTTATTCATTAACTTATCTTGCTCCACAGACAGCAAGAACTTCTTCAGCAACATTCCTTTAAATATGTCCCACGAGCATCCCTCGGTGAGACTTTCCTTCTCTCTTATCCACCAGCCTTTAGCAAGACCCTTCAACTGGAAAGCGGTAACCATGACCTTCTGGTCCGCAGAAATTCTGGTATAAGAAAAAATTTCCTCAATGGAAACTATCCAATCATCCAAAGCCATGAAGTCAGCCCTCCCATCATAGGTCGGGGGTCCTAAACGCTGGAAGTGCAAAATAAAGTTCATCTCTGGCGGCAACAGAATTGGAGGTGCCAGAGGAGCAGGACGAACGGGGGCAACCGAAACAATAACAAGCTGCTGCCCTAAAGTGGCATTTAACAATGCTTGAACTTGCGCTTGCATCATGATCAATTGTCTTGAGAGGGTCTCATTACTCTGTTGCAGCTCTTCTATCATAGCCTCACTATGAGCACCAGAAGACTCACCCTCGGACTGGGGAGATGATCTCATTGATTGACATCTCGGGGCCATCGTCTGCAAATACAAACAAGCAGTCTATCACGACTGTAACAACCCGGCCCAACCACCACACCAGAGGCCCGCTCCAACTTAGTGGACAAAGCGCACTCTGATGGGCTGGATACCACGGTTGGAGAAGGGTTGTAGCCCGGTGCCACCCCAACCCCTCACTGAGCCTGTTTCTCAGCAATAGTAGGTTGTTGATGGCGGATTTCGATCCCCCGCCACCCTTAATAAGGCACCTTCAGCAGTCCTCATCACCAGCTGAGCCACTTTTTGTAACAACCCGACCCAACCACCTCACCAGAGGCCCGCTCCAACTCAGTGGCCAAGGCGCACTCTGATGGGCTGGCTACCGTGGTTGGACAAGGGTTGCAGCCCGGTGACACCCCCAACACTTCCCTCTAGCCTATTTCTCAGCACAGTACATTGTTGATGCCGGGTCTCGATCCACCGCCACCCTTAATAAGGCGCCTTCAACAGCCCTCATCACCAACTGAGCTGCAGCTCAGTTGGTGATGAGAGCTGTTGAAGGCGCCTTATCAAGGGTGGCGGGGGATCGATACCCGCCATCAACAACGCACTGTGCTGAGAAACAGGCTAGAGGGAACCGTTGGGGTGTCACCGAGTTGCAGCCCTTGTCCAACCGCGGTAGCCAGCCATCAGAGTGCACCTTGTCCACTGAGTTGGAGTGGGCCTCTGGTGTGGTGGTTGGGCCGGGTTGTTACAATGGCTTAGCTAAACGCTAGCATTCACTATCCACAACTCAACAGGAAAAAGTGTAGATACTTGTTCTTGCTACTACCTTGGTCTGGGATTCTATATGAATGATATCATGCATAACTTAACTCTTGTGCATATAATGCAATTGCATGAATGCTTAAAAATCTTCATTTTAAATCATGTGTGTACGAGCGTCATCATGTTTATCTTTAACTTGGCACGTGTGTTAATGTTATGTTATGATGTGCATGTTGTGTTATGCATTCTAATGAATGCCTTAATGCATGTTATGAGTGGCGTATACATGAAATATTATGCATCTCATACTACATAATATCGCATGTAATGAAATTAGCATCTAGTTACATCCATGGGATAATGTTAAGCTGCCCATACAACTTAACAGTCACATGTTGTCACACCTATGAGGATCCATATACAAGCACATATTTATGCATCCCATACTACATAATATGCCCCGTATACTTCTTATTGTGTTATGAGTGTAGTGTTCATGCTTCAGTCAAAACATACGGATAACCCTTCGGTGTGTGTATGTAATGAAACATATTCTTAATACAGATGGATGTTTGACTAAATGTCAAACAACCGATCTGAACCTCGCTCTGATACAAACTGTCACAACCCGCATTTTTCCAATACATAAATATATTATCAGAGTGGGGAAAATACGCATTGTGATTCCACGTCGTGTAGGAGACAACTACAGACGCTCAGGCAACTCCAATTCTATGCTTTCTTTCATAAAATACATTCATTTGTACAAAAAGTATGTTAAATGACATAATTTACAATTTTAAGATTTAGACCATGTCCCTCGGTCCAATGCATCATCTAGTCCATGAGTAGAAACTATAATTACACTGCGGAAAAGAAAGTATGAAGTTTGATTTGATTTACCCTATATGAGCATGAAGACCAAATCATCTACCTAATGATATGCAAAACTCTACATTTATTATAAGTAGAAAAAGAACTTTTTACAATCTTCAAAGTAGGGTGACATTTGATTTAAATCATGTCATGAATAAGAATATGCAAGTTGTATACTTAAAATTACTAGCATGCATACTAGCATAAAACCTTCTCAGAGAGCAATGCATCAATAGCAAAAAGGCAGTAGTAGCAGGCACAACGAGTAAACAATCTACACAAAGAAACAACAATGGGCGTCAACAGTCTGACACGAACCCATAGAGATGTCAAAGTACATCAAAAATAGATCAAATAGTCAAAGAAAGTCACAGCTGACTAATCCTCGCCAAGGAGGAGAAAGGAAAAACACTATCCAAGATCTGGAAGTACAACATGATCAACTTGCACAGCTACTGGTCTGAACCTGAGGCATTCAACAGAAAAGAATGCCTCAGCAACAAGACGCAAAAAGGCATCTCAAAATAATAAGATCACCAAGATCAAAAGATAAGGAGTTTACCAACACCAGAAATGAAACTGTATATCAACAGCATAAAAGACCATATTAATCATAATGGCCAAAAAGGTTAGCAAGCTTGGCTAAATAATCAGTAAAAGTCTTGCACCAATTGCGACAATGATTTATAAGAAATGGTCATTGAAATAGGCATTGTGTGTGCCAAATGAATCCATGAGCAAAACATTGAATCAGTAACACCGGACAAAAGCAGGCACTGAGGTGGAAACCACAATCTTCCACTCACCAACAATCCAAAACACTATCGGGTACCATGATTATACCAAAATAGGCACTGTGGAGGAGGCCTCAATAATCTCTCTCACCAACGGTCCAAAACCATCTCATCACCCCATCACTTAACACTACACGAAGCACAACTTCATTACACCATGATAAAAGGAGGAAAATACCACGATTTTCATGAACAAACAGCCACTCGATGAATCCAGAGGTCACTCAATGAATTGCACTAACACTCGATGAATCGTAGCAGATCACTCGATGAATTATACAGACAACTCGATGAATTTTCTAAGTCTCGGTAGATTCGTCGAAATCATTCTACGAATCCAGAATCACTCGATGAATTTCGACAAAGGTCTCGACGAATTACTCTAAAGTCTCGACGAATTACTCTAAGGTGTCGACGACATGAAGGAACTTCTCGATGAAAAGGTCTCAGCAGATTCGTCGAAAGCACTCGACGAATTCATTGAGTCACTCAGCAAATTCTATAAGGTCTCGATGGATTTGTCAAAAACACTCGACGAATTCTATAGGGTCTCAACGAAATTCGGCAGATTACTAAGAATTTTCCAAGGAAGGGTCATTTGATGAAATCATCGAATTCACTCGACGAATTACATAAGGTCTCGACGAATTCTGACAGAGGCTTTGCTAAAATCCGAAAACTTAAAAAATAACTCCTTTATAGGATCAAACATGATAATTTCAGCAAAATTTTTAGGAAGAAATGTGAATAAAAACTCAAGTAAAGGGAGGAGTCCACCACTTGCCTCAAATCCTTAGATTTCGACTCCAAAGCACTCCAGACCACGAATCGACTATTTTTTGAAACTTCTTGGTCAAGGAAAAGGGTTAGGAACACACACTCCAATATCAAACATCCATGAAACTGAAAATACTCACTGCACACACGAAGATCTCGACGAGAGCTTTCCTAATCTATGCTCCGACGAAGATTTTGTGCTCAAACGCTCCCACAATAGCCAATGAAAGCCCCCAGACGACGACCGAACTCTCCTCTTTCGTGAAGACAGTAACTGATCGTAGGAGAAGATGGGAAAACCTAATTTCTAGCCTTTTATAGGAGGGAGAGAGGATTATTTAAGAATTAATTAAATTAGAGATTTTCAATAATTCACTGGGCTCTCACATTAACTCGGATCGCGACGAAACTCCACGATTATGCTTAAATTTATTAGCTTTAATTTTATAAAGTCAAAAATTTAGATTCCGGCAAAATTCAAAATGCGACAAATTATAACGCACCGGGAAACTCAGCACAAACGTAATGCCCGCATGATGATATTACGTCATTAAGGAGTTAAAATAATTACCCGAAATTTTGGGGCATTACACCCATCTCTAGCGGGATTACTTCAGAGATTGAAACAATTCAAGCTGAAGATAATCAGATTGATGAAGAACAACCTGCTGCAGAAGAAGATCAGCAAGGAGCTGACAGATTGCCTGCACCAACCAGACATCTGAGGGATCATCTAAGAGATCTGATTATTGGAGATGAACACCAAGGTGTGATCATAAGGAGCAGTGCTCACAATGAAGCCTTATTCCTGAGCTTCTTATCTCAAGTTGAGCCAAAGAAGTTTGAGGAAGCCAACCAAGACACCTTCTGGATCCATGTTATGCAAGAGGAATTACATCAATTCAAGATATGCAAGGTATGGAAGTTGGTGGCAAAACCATAAGGACACAACATCAATGGCACCACGTGGATCTATAGGAACAAGCTAGATGAGCATGGTGTCATCATCAAGAACAAGGCAAGATTGGTAGCAAAGGGTTATAGGAAATAAGAAGGAATAGACTTTGATCAAACCTTTGCCTCAGTTAAAAGGTTGGAAGCAATAAGATTATTCCTTGCATATGCTGCCCACAAGGGTTTCAAAGTCTACCAAATGGATGTCAAGTCTGCATTCCTAAATGGAAAATCTAAAGGAAGAGGTATATGTGGAGCATCCCTCGGGTTTTGTTCACTCAACCCTTCCTTCTCATAAATATTTACTTAAGAAAGCTTTATATGGTCTAAAGCAAGCACCCTAGGGCCTGGTATGAGACTTTGTCTAGCTTTCTCATCAAGAACAAGTTCTTGAGAGAAAAGATAGATAGTATATTATTTCTTAGGGAAACAAAGGGCAAGTGTCTCCTAGTCCAAATTTATGTGGATGACATAATATTTGGGTTTACTAATGACAACCATTGCAAAAGGTTTGCCAACCTTATGCATGGGGAGTTTGAAATGAGCAGTATGGGAGAGCTCAAGTACTTTTTAGGCCTCCAAGTGAAACAGTCTGATGAAGGGATATTTATCTATCAGACCAAGTACACTAAGGAGCTTATTAAGAAATTTGGGATGGAATCAGTTTCCACTATGAAAACTCCCATGGGGTCCAACATTTCCCTGGACAAGGATGAGAAGGGAAAACCCTTTGATGAATCCATGTACAGATGAATAATTGGATCCTTGTTATATCTGACTGCTAGTAGACTAGATATTATGTATGCAACATGTGTATGTGCTAGGTATCAAGCATGCCCTAAGTAATTAATCTCCTTACTCAGCTGCAAAGAGGATTTTGATATATCTTAAGGGTAGCCATCATCTTGGCCTTTGGTACCCTAGAAACAATGATTTTGAACTAATAGGCTTTTCAGATGCTGACTTTGCAGGTTGCAAGGAAGATGGGAAGAGTACAAGTGGTACTTGTCAATTCCTAGGCAGGAGATTGATTTCATGGAGCAGTAAAAAGCAGGTCAGTGTGGCTATATCCACTGCAGAGTCTGAATATATAGTTGTTGGGAGTTGTTGTGCACAACTACTATAGATTCAGCACCAACTAGAGGATTACAACCTCAAGGTAAGTCACTCTCCATTGTATTGTGACTCATCCAGTGCAATTTCTATTGCTAAGAATCATGTCCCTCATAGCAGGACTAAGTACATAGAAATTAGATATCATTTCATTAGGGAACATGTAGAGAGTGAAGATATATGTCTTGAATATGTCTCCACTGACAATCAAGTTGTTGATATCTTTATAAAGCCATTGGATGAGGCAAAATTTAATGTCTTTAAAATTGAGTTAGGAATGTTGAATATTGAATAGCAATTTACGTTTCATTTAAATTTCTCATATGTATTATTTTACACTTCAACCTTGCTAGATAATAGTTGCTACTTAAACACTTCGTGGCATAAAAGGTCTACAATTAATATCACTTAAATGGTTCACTGCTAGGCAGTGAGGCCAGCTGAAACAGCTAAGAAAGTTTCAGTTGAACTGCTGAGACAGCTGAGATGGTCTCAGCGGTTGATAATACCCTGTCCCAGCGGTTTATTATCCAGTCCTAGCAATTTATATTTCTGTCTTAGCAGATCCACTGAGATGCGCTAGATTAATTAAAACAATTAAAAATAATAAGTCAAATCAACATCAATCATTAGGGAAAACTTAAACCACAAATCCCTATAAATAAGAGCAATGTTAATTAAACTCTTACAACCCTAAACCTAATCCAGCCGGCGTGACCAACTCTCATTTCACACGTCTCAACGACTCTTTTTTTTTAAGAAATGGCATCAAAGAATGCAAAGGATCTGTTAGAAGGTTATGAGATTGTAAGGAATGGATTTCAACGTGCCCCACAGGAAATCAAGGAGGTGATTCAGTTGCTAAATGACCAAGGATTGGAGTATTTACTGTCTGAGCCTTCTCCAATTTTGACAAATGATTTTTTGGATTTTGCAGTAATGTCAAGTTATCTCCCTCCAAATTTGCCTTGAAATCTAAGAATGGCGGTGAAAGGGTCAAAATAACCCCAAGGAGGTTGGAAAAAGCACTACAGTTACCTTCATTCAACTATGATGAAGAAGATGATGTTTCTGAGAGAAACAAAGATAAGTCACTAAAGTGGTGTGAGTACAGTGATGATAAGCAAGCTCACTAAAAGGAAATAACTTCAATCAAAGAGGAAACCTATTGGCAGACATTGTTGGGAAAGCAATTCTGTGCAAGCCAGGGACACGTGACACCATCTCCAAACATATGTTTGAGTTGATAACAAGGGTAATTCTGCAGAAGAAGATCTCCTGGGCCAATGAAATCTTTCAAAGAATCAAAGAATGTCTGCAAGCCCCAAACATGGGTAGAATATTATCTCTTTACCTCACAAACTCCTACCCAGACCTCTTTAACAGTTCTAAGGGAACCATGATTCATTATCTGAAGAGAATGGATATCAAAACATTGGATATGTTCACAAGGGTGCTTCCCATGAGCCAACCAACTCAGGTAAGAGAAAAGAAGAAAAGGCTAACCAAAGGACTTAAGAAGGCAAGGATAGTCTGTTCAGATTCTGAATCTGAAAATCAAGGAGAAGATTTCTCTTGCCAAGCTGATCTTGAATCAGAAAACATTCAAGATAAAGAGGAGCATGATGGAGAAGATCATGTCCAAGACAAGTTTGATACTTCCATTCTTATGGATCTACCAGTGGATGATAATGCACAGGATGTGCTTGCTGCTTCAGAAAGAAATGTTGAGGAGCAATTAGATTCTTCTACTAATTTACAAAGTAAGATTGATATGATCATTTCTAACCTTGAAAGAAGGATTAATCTTATTCCTGATGATCCACCAAGATTCTTGGAAGATAGTCAAGGAAATATGAGCGCTCCATCTAAGGGGGAGCGGGAGGAGACAACCAGTGATGAAGGACAAGAGGATGTGCAAGGAGAAGAACACTCCACTGATTCTGAGAATGTTAAGGATGATGTTGACCTCCTTAAAGATATTGAAGTCAATACTGAAGAACCCAGTGATAAAGTTGAGGGGGAGTCTACCAAGGTCCCTGCTCAAGATAATACTATTACATCCACCCCAGTATTTGAGACATCTGCTCTACTTGAGTGTGATGATCTAGGGAATCAAGAGAACAACTTGCCTTCAGCACAGCCAAAAATCTACCAGCAACTCATCCCTGTTGAACAGCAAACCTCCACCTCCACGCATTTAGATGGACTTCTGTTAAGCTCATTCAAGACATTGATTGATGGTCAAATGTCCTCCATCAAAGATTATATTGATAAATTAGTTTCTGAAGTCAAAGATGAGGTGATGGCTAAGATCAAGACTCTTAAAGAGGACACATCCCACCTAAACAGACAAATGACCGAGTGGTTTGATATGGCAGAGAAATCAGTGATAGCGCAAAGCACAATTCTAAGATCTATGTGTAGGATCGGTAGGCGCCCTTAGAGGGGGGTGAATAAGGGTTTTAAAAACTTTTGTTATATTTGAAATTATAAGAGAGGAAAATAAGAAATCAAGCACATTAATTGAAATAAAATTGAGACATCATTTTATTAATATGAAAAAGGAGAGTTTACAAAACTTGATTTCTTATAACGCTAGAAATTGAAAGGCTAATAATAAAAACTCTTTTTGTTTTCTATCCCGACTCGCATCCCCACGAGCCGGTGGCCCTAACTTATCCTTCCCCGGATACGGCCTCAAGCCGCTCTAGCCAATCCTTCCTCAGATATGGCCCTGAGCACCCCTACACCTAACCTAGATCTAGTCTCCAACACGAGGCGAGTTTCTGCCCTAAGTCCTACCCAGACCTAGTCGCCAACACGAGGCGAATTCACAAACGGTTTACAAAAGATATGAAATAAAAATAATAAAAACTCCCTCTAAGAAACTTCTAAAGTCAGGGACGAAGGACAGTTGTAGTATAAGCGTTGATGAAGCGATCTTCAGTCGGATCCGGCGTGAAGAAATCCTCCTTCAGAAATTCATAAAACTTTGGTGGGAGATCACTTTTCGGCAGAGTAAGGGTCTGGAATTCTAGCACTTCATCTCTCTTAAACTTGTGTCTTCAAAACGAGAGAAGAGGCCTCCTTTTATAGGAGTGAGCGCTATTGTCGGCGCTATCCCATATTAGGAAATATTCTCTGCGTACGTATCTTCATTCCAGGGAAACTCTCCCGCCTTGCCTCTTGTGCTCCTCGCTACCGCCTGCGCTATCCGCTACCGCCTGGCGCTAGCGCCTAAATATGCTCTCGGAATTGCGCTAATCATTGTTAGCGCCTGCGCTAGTGGGCATGTTGGAATTATTGGCTCAATTTTGGGGGCAACCTTCTTATGTTATCCTTGAGTCATATGGACTTGTTTCCTGCACACTTAAGTACACAAGATCAAATACACATAGGATTTGTTATTCTCAAACCTAGGAGATGCGGAAGACCGTTTTCCAACAAAGTCCCCATTTTGATAATAACAAATCCATTAATGATAAATCAGAGCATTAATATATAAGCATGATGAAACCTACTTGTGTGTGTGTGTGTGAAAGTGATGACTTAGGATAATTGTCGATTTTGGTATTTAGAATTGCTCCCCCTAAATATATGCTCCCCCTAAATGAATGCTCCCCTAATATGTAAACTATCATTTTAATTAATCATAGTTTTCAATTGTGATAGCGGTGGATATTTATCATGTTAATTCTCCCTCTTTTGTTATTAGCAAAAGTGGGTAAGAAAGCAAGAGACACAAAAAGGATTTTTGATAATAATATAAGGATTTTTGATAATAATATAAGGCATGATCGATTTTTTTTTGATAGCATACGTATTTTCATAGAAATAAATCTGAGTTTTTAGCATAAGTATTTTCATAGAAATAAATTAGAGTGTTTAGCATAAGTATTTTCATAGAAATAAATCAGAGTGTTTAGCATAAGTATTTTCATAGAAATAAATCAGAGTTTTTAGCTGAAAAGGAATAATATAACATTTACCACGCAAGTCTACCATTTGGTTGAAAAAAGAATTTGGAGTTTGAAGACTTGAGATGAGCACACAAAAACACAAGGTAAACGTAATGTTATGGAAGACTTATAAAAGTACAACAAACATCTTTTTGAAAGACATGACAATGCAGAAGAAGAAATATGAGTGAAAGTCAAAATGAAAAAGATGTTGTTTGTAAATCAATTTTCTTTTAAGTTTGATAATAAAGTAACCAAGCATGAAATATATGTATTAAAAAGAGACTACTGCAATATTATTCCAATTCACAAATTCAAAACATACCAAACATTGTAGAGAGCATGCTTGGTTATCTAGTGCATTTTATGTATAAAGAGAGTATAGAATTTTAGCATTAGGATTCAATACTCATGAGAAGAAGTGTTATGGAAGATAATGATGTGCACATAAGTGTATTTTGAAGAGAGTAAACAAATGTTTTAATCAAAAATACAAGACATATGTAGAGTAAAGTGCACAATAAAACACAAATAATTTTACTTCCACGCCCATTAACGCACATAGAAAAGAACAAGTGGTATAAAAAAAAATTATGGTTTGCATAAGACACTTTACTATTCTTTCCAATGTGCTCAACCTCACAATGCTCATTAAGACTTATCAGGAGGTTCAAGTAGTGCTTGGTGGAGTTATCTTTGTTATTTTATTTCATTCATTATTTGTTGTGTACAAAGTTCTCTGAATACACTTGTTTTGCAAACCAATGAAATTTTGAAAGCACAACCACTTTTCTTAATTTTAAGAGTGCAAATAAATGGAGTGTAGGTAAGATACTTGTGCAAATTTAATTTATTGTACAAGTACAATACACAAGCAAGCATTCTTAAATTAAGAGCATATGTAGACTTTGCCAAAATAAGTGAGTGAATAAAGATCATTATCAAACATAAAACATTTACTCATACTTAGAGGCGTGCTAAGATTAGTTTTACACAACACTTTTTTAGTATAATTTATGCACAGGTGATTAGATATATCAAAGCATGATAAAAATATTGTTCAAGGTAGTATGAAAAAATAAATTTCAACATTGAAGAAGCTCTAAATGATAGATTAAATCATGTTTGAAATTCACAATAAAGTCCATACAGTTTTTTTTTATAGTTTTTATGTTTTATATTTTTGTATTTGGTTTTTGCATTTAGGAATAGAAATCAGACACATAAACAAAGAAATAGAGTGAAAAATATTTTTTGTAATTTCTCTTGTGTATATATATATTTTGTTTTAATTTTTCAAAAAAAATGCAACAATAAATAGTGCATATAATAAAGCATATTTTTAGGGATTTTTTAAAATTTTAAAAATACAGAAAAACAGAGAGGTGCTCTAGCGCCGGCGCTAGCGCTAGCGCGAGAAACAGTACACGGTTTTTTAGGATTTTAAAAAAATCTAATTTTTGATATTGGTTAAGTATCCAAAGTTTTATGCAGAAATTTCAGAGGATTTGAAAATGTTTAGACATGTAAAAATTGCATAAAACCATTACGTTTTAACCCGAAAGATCTATGACACCTAATTTAAGTCGTAATAATCGAAATCTTACATCGGAGAGAGGTTTTGTGAATATGTCAGCAAGTTGGGAGTCCGTACCAATGAAACTTACTTTTACATGCTCTTTCTTAATATGATCCCTAATGAAATGATGTCGAACATCAATGTGTTTGGATCTAGAGTGGTGCACGGGATTATTTGTAAGATCTATGGCACTTTTATTGTCGCATTTGAGATCAATATTTTTTGAGATGGAAACCAAAATCCTCTAGAGTTTGGCTCATCCATAAGGCTTGTGCACAACAACTCCCAAGAGTGATGTATTCGGCCACCGTGGTGGAGAGTGCAACTGAAGATTGTTTCCTACTAGACCATCCAACTAATGAGGGTCCTAAAAAGTGACAAGTACTGCTAGTGCTTTTTCGATCTAGTAAACATCCGGCGTAATCTGAATCAGAATAGTCGTGAAGTGTAAATGAACCATTGTGTGGGTACCATAATCCTAATTTAGATGACCCTAATAGATAACGAAAAATACGTTTTACCGCTTTTAAATGAGATTCTTTTGGATTGGCTTGAAAGCGAGCACATAAATATACGGCAAACATTATATCTGGTCTAGATGCACTTAAGTAAAGAAGAGATCCAAGCATACCTTTATATAAAGTTTGATCAATAGAAATTCCAGATTCATCTTTTCCTAGTTTTAAAGAAGCACTCGTAGGAGTAGAAGTTTGTTTAAAGTTTTCAAATCCAAAGCGTTTAAGCATATCGTGAACATATTTTGTTTGGCAAATAAAGATACCATCATTTCATTGTGAAATTTGAAAACCAAGAAAATAAGAGAATTCCCCTACAAGACTCATTTTAAATTCATTTTTCATTACTAAGACTACTTCATTACACAACTCTTCATTAGTGACTCCAAAAATGATATCATCAACATATATTTATAAGATAATTAAATCGTTATTATTATGCTTAATGAAGAGTGTGTTGTCGGCACTTCCCATGACATAATCGTGCTTTAACAAAAATGATGTAAGTTTATCATACCATGCACGGGGTGCTTGCTTTAAACCATAAAGCGCTTTTTCTAATTTATAAACATGATTTGGAAATTTTTCGTTTATAAAACCGGGGGGTTGTTCTACTTAAACTTCTTCTTTTATAAACCTGTTTAAAAAAGCACTTTTAACATCCATTTGAAATAGTTTTAAACTTTTAAAACTCGCAAATGCCAAAAATATTCGTATAGATTCTAAGCGAGCAACGGGTGCAAAAGTTTCTTCAAAATCTACCCCCTCAATTTGAGAAAGCCTTGAGCGACTAAGCGAGCTTTATTTCTTGTAATCCTAAAATCACCATCTAATTTATTTTTAAAAATCCATTTTACACCAACAACGGGATGATTAGATGGACGTTCTACTGGGTTCCAAACTTTATTTCTTTCAAATTGAACTAACTCTTCATTCATATCCAAAAACCAAAATTCGTCATTTAAAGCGGTTGAAACGTTTTTGGGTTCAATTTCGGAAACAAAGCAAATATTAGAAAATGTTTCATGAAGAGAAGATCGAGTTCTTACCCCCAATAGATGGTTCCCCAATAACTAGCTCCTTTGGATGATTTTTTTAGAAGTGTAAGACGCTTGGGGGCACATATTCATCATCCTTGGCCTTCTCCTCCTCTTATTTGGAAGGTTCCTCTTCGTCGTGCTCCAAAAATGGCAAAGGTTCATCATTTGTACCTGTAGGAAGTCTTTCTACACAAGGAATAAATTCATCAAATTTTACATTAATAGACTCTTCAACCTTACTCGTTCTTTTGTTAAATATTCCATAGGATTTACTAGTTGAAGAGTATACAAGAAATATTCCTTCATCACATTTTTCATCAAATTTTCCTAATGCATCTTTTGTATTTAGAATAAAATATTTACAACCAAATACTTTAAAATATGATACGTTAGGTTTCTTTTGATAATATAGTTCATATGGTGTGAGATTTAAAGATGGACGAAGCATGGCTCTATTCAATACATAACATGATGTACATACGACTTCTGCCCAAAAGGACTTAGGTAATTTATATTCAGATAGCATAGTACGTGCTAGTTCTTGGATTGTCCTATTCTTTCTTTCTACAACACCATTTTGTTGAGGTGTGCGTGGAGCGGAGAACTCATGCTTAATACCTAACATTTCACAAAAAGATTTAAAATTTTCATTTTCAAATTCTCCTCCATGATCTGAGTGAATGCATTTTATTTTTAAATCTAGTTCATTTTGAATACGAGTACATAATTTTGAAAATTTGCAAAACGCATCAGATTTGGAAGAGAGAAATAAAGTCCAACAATATTTAGAGAAATCATCTATTAGAACGAAAGTATATATTCTACCACCAAGGCTTGCGGTGCTAACGGGACGAAAGAGATCCATATGAATTAATTGTAATGGTTTTGCAGTAGAAAATTTGTTTTTGCTTTTAAAAGAAGATTTTGTAAATTTTCCTTTTTGGCATGGAGAACATAGTGAAGATAAATTTCCATTCAATTTAGGCAGTCCTCTAATCAATTCCTGTTTGGCTAGTTTTTAAATGAGCTTTGTACTAGCGTGACCTAAATGTCTATGCCATAGTTCTAACTCGTCATTTTTAGTTATTAAACATTTTATAGATGATTTGAAAAGATCATGAAACGAAACTATATAAACGTTGTGAATTCTAGGTGCAGTTAGTAAAACATCTTTTGTGTTAGGATTAAATATTTTGCAAAGATTAGTGGATGATTCAAATAATACATCTAAACCTTTGATGAATAGAAAATATTACATATTTTTAGTATAATTTTTAGCCTGATTTTGGGTAATTTTGTTCATATTGCATGTAAATTATTGTATAAATATCTTGTTTTATCTAATGTATATAAATATTTATCTTTTTGAAAAAAAAGAGTCATTTAATTATGAGGTTCATAAAAGTTAGAACCTAAGTAGATTTTGTGAATTTCTTTTGAGTATTCTGGTGAGTTTTATTTTTTTGAGTGTTTGTGAGTTAATTTTTATATGTATTTCCTTGCTCTTATTTGAGCTCCCCTAGTTTAGACTTTCTTTAAAAAGTTGTAATATGAATATATATATATAAGTTTTTCTTCATGTTCTTGTTCTTTTTTTTCTTAATTTTTGTTGTGTGTGTGTGTGTATGAGATTAATTTTAAAGCTTTCATAACTAGTTTTTATCGCTTTCATAATTAGTTTTACCGCTTTCGTAGCTAGATTTTCTGCATTTTTACTGCTTTCATAGCTAGATTTTTCGCATTCTTTATCGCTTTCATAGCTAGATTTTCTGCATTTTTATCGCTTTCATAACTTAGATTTTCCGCTTTATTTACAGCTTTCATAACTTAGATTTTCTGCTTTTCTATAGCTTTTCTTGGTTTTTGCTAAACGCACACCAAGCCCGCGATTTTCGTCATTTCTGTTTTTAGAATTAATGCAATCACTTCTTTTTTATCGATAAGATAATAGCGTGTCCCCAAAGTAGAAATAATCAACACGGCCTCGGATAAATACGACCGCGATATCATTTTCTAAAAAAAATTATATCATGTACTATAAAACGATAAGGTGCACTTGCCTTTATCGCAAGATAAGTTGGATAAATTACATTCAAAAACTCTGCGTGAGACCTTTTTATAAAATTTAATTAACCAAAAAAGAATTCCGGCCCCGTCGTCGCGGTTCCACCCCCGATATTCCGAAAGCGGGAGTGACCGTTACTTCCATCACCTCAACAGGTGGGATAACGGTTAAGCTCCTAGAAGTATGAGTACTCGTTGGACTCCGTGAAAACGCCGGCCGGAATCTAACCGAACCCAGGCTCCGCAGGAATTTAATTTTAACCATCAAGTTTTTGGCGCCGTTGCCGGAGACTTTTCGTGTCGTTATTTTGAAACAGGGAATCGCTATTAATTTTATCTTTTACTTCTTCCTCCCCCTTTTTTCTCTCGTACATATATTTCTAAACAAAAAACCAAAAAAATAGAAAAAGCTCGAAAAACTAAAAAAAATTCAGAACACGAATCATCTATATATATTTTCATCCAAAAAAAAGCTCTTTCTTTCTTTTACTTAAATTATCATCAAAAAAAATCAAAAAATCAAATCAAAAAAATAAAAAAAAATAAAAAAAATTTGCTTATAAAAAAGAAAAACTTTTTTTATATAAAAGTATATGACCCGGGGAAGCTCTTCGGATTATCCGAAATTTGTTTTTGATCCAGAAATCAAGCGCACTCATCACGAGCTCCTTCGATCTCGTGACCAACAACAACTCTTAAATCTCGAAGAATTAACCGGTGATACTATAGCGGATAATACGGCAGATCCCAATCCAAATGCGGCCCCACAACGGACCATGGCCTACTATTCCAGGCCGAATTTGGAAGATACTGGGTCAAGTGTCACTCGCCCCGCGATAGCTAATAATAATTTCGAAAGTCAATTCAGTTCGACGGTTTGCCAGATGAGGACCCAAAACAACACCTTTCAAACTTTTTTGAAATTTGTGACACCTTCAAAATTAATGGCGTCAGCAATCACGCCATTCGCTTGCGCTTATTTCCCTTTTCCCTGTGGACAAAGGCTAAATCGTGGTTGACTTATCTTCCAAGGGGGTCCATAACCACGTGGGCTGAATTGACGGAAAATTTTCTAACCAAGTATTTTCCTCCGTCAAAAATCGCTAAATTACGCACAGATATAGCCTCCTTTATACAATTCGATTCTGAGTCTCTTTACGAGACTTGGGAGCATTTTAAAGAATATTTGCGTAGGTGTCCTCATCACGCGCTACCAACTTGGCTACAAATCCAAACGTTCTATAATGGCTTGAATTTCTCAACGCGACAGATTATCGACGCAGCCGCCGGGGGAACGTTAAACAACAAAACCCCGGAGGCCGCTCAAGCTCTGATCGAAGAAATGGCCATGAACGCGTACCAATGGAACGTGCCAAGGTCGCGTCCTAATAAACCAGCTGGTCTTTTTGAAGTGGATGCCACTTCTTACTTAGCCTCGCAGGTAGAGAGGCTAAGTAAGCAAGTGGCAGAGATGATTGTTTCCTCCTCCACTCCGGCGTGGGCGAGTGCCGCTGATAATAATGCCAATAATAATTATAATAATTATTATAATAATGATAATTTAATCGAGGAAACGGTGGATTTCCTCGGTAATCCGGTTCGTCCTCCCTTCAACCCTAATAATAATCCTTATAGTAATAATTTTAATCCGGGTTGGAGGAACCACCCTAACTTCTCCTGGAGCAACCCTAATAATGCGCAACGTGCCCCAATTGCGGGTCCCCAAGGCTACCCGCAAGGGTTCCCCCAAGGAATTCAGCAGGGGTATTAACCTTCTCCTCCTCCAAAACCTTCCCCGCTGGAGGAAATTTTCGCAAAATACGTAGCGTCCAACGAAATAAATATCCGGAATATAACCGGATCGCTAAAAATTTTGGAAATGCAGGTTGGACAACTTGCGGAAATGGTCTCCGAGCGGCCACTTGGAGCACTATCAGGGAACACGGAGCCAAACCCGCGTGAAAATGCCCACGCTTAAACCCTTTAAAGCGGCAAGGAGGTTGTCTCCCCATCGCGGGTTGAGCAAAAGGTACATATTTCGACTCCGACCCCTCCACCCTCTCCTCCGATTAAATAAAAAATAAAAAAATACAAAAAATACAAATATATATATATTTATTCGATCTTCCCATTGCGCCGATCATTCCGACCCCGCAAATTCCTTTCCCCTCGAAAATTACTAAAGAGAAGGCGAACGAGCCTTATAAATTTTTAAGTATTTAAAAAAAAACAAATTCAAATTAAACGTCCCCTTCTGCGAGGCTCTCTCTCAGATATCGAAATACGCGAAATATCTTAAAGGGCTCCTTTCTAATAAAAAGAAGCTCGAGGGTATTTCACGTGTTTCATTTATTGCGGAGTGCTCGGCGATCCTACTTAACAAATCGCCGCACAAATTGAATGACCCGGGAAGGTTCTCCCTCCCGTGCCTCTTTGGCAATTTGTTAATAAAATACGCCCTAGCGGACCTAGGAGCGAGTAAAAACGTTAAATCAGTCAAGCTACGCGACGGTAAACAAAGCGCTCGTGGGAGGCACCCCATATTTACCTAATATTTTTACCTTTTTTATGTCTACTTTATTTTTGCAGGGTTTCTTGCATTTTCTCGTTTTTTTCTTGCCTTTTCTCATACTTAAATTACAACATTGGGGACAATGTTGGGTTTTAAGTATGGGGGTCACTTTTTCCGTTCTTCAAAACCTTTGTAAATATGAAGAAAAATCCAAAAAAATTCTAAAAACCCCAAAAATAAAATAAAATTTATTACTTCATACTTTGTAAATATTTAGAAAAATTCAAAAAACCCCAAAATCCAAAAAATTAAAAAAACCCTAAAACCAATACTTTGTTTCATATCTTAAATAACTTAGAAAATCCCTAAAAACAAAAAAAATCTAAAAAACCAAAAATATAGTTTATTTCAATACAAAAACTTAAAAAAAAATTTAAAAACCAAAAAATAATAATAACAATAATAAAACCCCTACTTAGCTTTTTGTTAGTTTCAAAATTAGTTTGAGTTATTGATAAGCATTTTTCATTATTTTTGATTTGCCAAAATCCTTATTCGTATCATGGTTTGTAAGATTTAGATTCATGGAATTTTAGTTGTAAATAATATATTGTGTTTTTTAATTTAATTTGAGAACAAATTTTTTAGCACTACTTCAAGTTTACCCTAAATAGCTTCTTGTTGTATTATTTTGGCAGACCGTTTTTAGACTTTAATTATTCTTACTTCAAACTTGCGAAACTTTAGGAATGTTCTTAACCTACTAAAACTTGCTCTCAAAAATTTTCTTAATTTATAAAATCTAGAAATTTCTAAACTCCTTACCTATTATTCAAATTCCTTGGTAATTTCATTTAAAAGAAATCCTATGTCAATGGGAATAAGATTTCATTCTGTAAATATAGGCACCCAATTAATTGAAGAAAAGATCTTATGTCAATGGTAACAAGATTTCGTTCCGTAAACATAGGCATTGGGTATTTTTGAGAAGAAGAAAAAAATAATATTCGGGAATAAGATTTCGTTCCCTTCTCTTTCCAAGCAAAAAAAATTGAGTGGGGTGAGAGGATAAAATTCATCACCCCCAAATCAAAAATCTCTTCTCCTACCAAGTTTCCCCTACCCCTCAGCCAATACAATTGAAAACTAGATATAAATTAAAAAAATTTGAGAGAGCATAATTAGTAAGTTTTAACTATTCTTAAAAACTTTCTTTTAAAAGTTAAAGTTCTTATAATTCTATTCTAATCATGGTGCTAATTATTGCAATTATTTAGGTCGCTACTTAGCTAACTTTAGAAGTCTCGTTGGCTAAAACTTTTTCGCTCTTTTTAAATCATCATCACGATGTTAGACTTACCTCTTTTAATCTCCTAAATTTATTTCAAGCTTACTTTCGATTAAATAAATTTTTGGTAAACTAGAAATTCTATTAATGTCTTATGGGTATCTCTTACTTTTGCTCTGGAATAGCAAAAGCTTAAGTATGGGGTATTTGATGAATAGAAAATATTACATATTTTTAGTATAATTTTTAGCCTAATTTTGGGTAATTTTGTTCATATTGCATGTAAATTATTGTATAAATCTCTTGTTCTATCTAATGTATATAAATATTTATCTTTTTGAAAAAAAAAGAGTCATTTAATTATGAGGTTCATAAAAGTAAGAACCTAAGTAGATTTTGTGAGTTTCTTTTGAGTGTTCTGGTGAGTTTTATTTTTTTGAGTGTTTGTGAGTTAATTTTTATATGTATTTCCTTGCTCTTGTTTGAGCTCCCCTAGTTTAGACTTTCTTTAAAAAGTTGTAATATGAATATATATATATATATATATAAGTTTTTCTTCATGTTCTTGTTCTTATTTTTCTTAATTTTTGTTGTGTGTGTGTATGAGATTAATTTTAAAGCTTTCATAACTAGTTTTTATCGCTTTCATAATTAGTTTTACCGCTTTCGTAGCTAAATTTTCTGCATTTTTACTGCTTTCATAGCTAGATTTTTCGCATTCTTTATCGCTTTCATAGCTAGATTTTCTGCATTTTTATCGCTTTCATAACTTAGATTTTCCGCTTTATTTACAACTTTCATAACTTAGATTTTCTGCTTTTCTATCGCTTTTCTTGTTTTTGCTAAACGCACACCAAGCCCGTGATTTTCGTCATTTCTGTTTTTAGAATTAATGCAATCACTTCTTTTTTATCGATAAGATAATAGTGTGTCCCCAAAGTAGAAATAATCAACACAGCCTCGGATAAATACGACCGCGATATCATTTTCTAAAAAAAATTATATCATGTACTATAAAACGATAAGGTGCACTTGCCTTTATCGCAAGATAAGTTGGATAAATTACATTCAAAAACTCTGCGTGAGACCTTTTTATAAAATTTAATTAACCAAAAAAGAATTCCGGCCCCGTCGCCGCGGTGCCACCCCCGATATTCTGAAAGACCGTTACTTCCATCACCTCGACAGGTGGGATAACGGTTAAGCTCCTCGAAGTACGAGTACTCGCTGGACTCCGCGAAAACGTCGGCCAGAATCTAACCGAACTCAGGCTCCGCAGGAATTTAATTTTAACCATCAACCTTTATCACACAATTGACTAATAGATATTAAGTTATGTTTTAATCCTTTTACATAAAGAACATTAGAGATAAGAAAGGATTCGTTACCCACTGTACCTACTCCCATGATCCTTCCTTTACCGTTATCTCCATATGTTACGATTCCTCCTTCTTTTATAGGATAAGGAACTTTGCTTTGTCGCCCGTCATGTGCTTGGAGCAACCCGAGTCCAAGTACCACACGTCCTCCATTTCCTTAGCCTTCCTGCAAATCTAGAAAGAAGATGGGAGTAAATATCCGGATACCCAAGAGGTACCACACATAGAATAGGTGGATGTCTTAGGTATCTAGATTTGCTTTAAAGATCCTTGTTTTATTTTCCTGCAAGAGCTAGACGTGTGTCCAAACCGATGACTGTTTGCACACGAAATAAAGGGGGTTGAGACCCTTTTTTGAAAATCTACACTGCTCTTACTGGATGAAGATTGAATTTTAGAAACAACAGAAGAATTTTTAAATGACGGGCTACCGCCGGCGTTAGTTGCTAGCGTCGGGCGGTAGTGGTCACTTTGATATCCGAGCCCAAATTTTCCAGAACCATAACATTGTTTTCCTAAAATCATGTCCAGGGATTTTTGACCAATTCCAAATTTTTTGATAGCCATATTGAGGTTTTGCCTTGCATAGGTTGAGCCATATTGAGTTTGTTTTTTAAGAGATGAATTTTCTTTAACAAGCATGACACATTTATTTTCAAAACCCTTTTTGTTATTTTCAATTTGTGAGAGAGAGGTTTTTAGTTTTCTCTCTAAGTCCCCCTTTTCTTTTGTAAGAGTTTTGATTTGTGAGAGGGTCTTAGAAAGAGAATTTTCAAGTTCTTTTGCCTTGCATAGGGAGTGCTCACACTCTTGACATGAAACCTTTCTCTTTTCAAAGGAAATTAATTTTTTTGTTAGCTTATGATTTACTTTGATGATAGATTCATTTTCACGATTTAAAATAATATTATCGTCTATACTTTTATCATAGGCTTTGCAAGTTAGAAAAAAATCATCATAAAGTTCTTCAAAGGTGGGAGGAGTTACCTCAGTGTCACTAAGAACATTGGTGTCGTCATCGTTGCTTTTTGCCATTAAACATAAGTTTGCTTCCTCCTCGTTGCTTGACTCAGATCCGCTTGATTCTTCAGAGGAAGAATCATCCCAGGTTGCGGCTTTCAATACTTTCTTTTTCTCCTTCATTTTGTATCGTTCTTTTTGCTCCTTTTGATACTTCGGGCACTGGCTCCGAATGTGCCCAGTCTTTCTACAGTGATAGCACTCCGGTGGTGGTCTTTCTTCTCCGTCTTCACTTCCTTTTTCTTTCTTTGATGAAGAGGAAGACCCTTTTCGTCGAGCATCTTTTTGGAAGTATTTCCGGAAGGTGTTCCTTCTTTCAGGATTTATAATGAACTTCCTGAAGTTCTTCACCAGGAGACCTTCTTCATCTTCATCATCATCTTCGATGATCTCCTTCTTTGACTTTAGTGCCAGCGCCTTTTTCTTTGGCTCCTTGTTGTATTCATCGTGTTGAATCTGGAGTTCTACCTCATGGGTTTTGAGATTCCCAATAAGGTTCTCGATCTAGAGCGTTCTTAGGTTGTGCGACTCTGAGATGGCCGTCACCTTTGGATTGAACCTTGGAGGTAGAGAGTGAAGAATTTTTTTGACCAAGTCCCCGTCTTAGTAGATCTTTCCAAGTGCTTTTGAAGCGTTGACGATATTGGTGAAGCATGTGTACATCGAGTTGATGTCTTCTTCGGCATCCATCCTAAATTTTTCATATTCTGATTCCAGTTGGAATAGCTTTGCATCTTTTACCTGCGATGTACCTTCATGAGTAACTTCTAATTGGTTCAAAATATCATAAGCAGTTACGCATGCAGAAATTCGATTAAATTCAGTTCGATTTAAAGCACAATATAAAGCGTTCATTGCTTTTGCATTATTTTTGCATTTTAGTTTATCTTTGTCGTCCCATTTATCCTTAGGTTATTGAATTGTAGCGTCTCCTACTACAATTGTAGGAGGAGAGTACTGAACTTCTACCATATTCCAAACCTCTACATCCATGGTCGTAAGAAAATAGATCATCCTATTTTTCCAGTAGTTAAAATCTGACCCAGTAAAAAGAGGTGGTCTACTAATACCTTGACCCTCTGAAAAAGCGAGATCATGAGACGTCATTATTCCTGGTTGTTAAGCCGATTGGAATAAAACTTTTGTTATATTTGAAATTATAAGAGAGGAAAATAAGAAATCAAGCACATTAATTGAAATAAAATTGAGACATCATTTTATTAATATGAAAAAAGAGAGTTTACAAAACTTGATTTCTTATAACGCTAGAAATCGAAAGGCGGATAATAAAAACTCCATTTGTTTTCTATCCCGACTCACATCCCCACGAACCGGTGGCCCTAGCCTATCCTTCCCCGGATATGGCCTCAAGCCGCTCTAGCCAATCCTTCCCCGAATATGGCCTTGAGGACCCCCTAGACCTAACCTAGATCTAAGCGCCAACACGAGGCGAGTTTCTGCCCTAAGTCCTATCCATACCTAGTCGCCAACACGAGGCGAATTCACTAACGGTTGACAAAAGATATGAAATAACAATAGGCAAGAGAACAAAAGAAGGCTGTTGAGATGGTTACTGTTGCTGCTGAAAAGAGTGTTGATAAAGATCAAGCTGAAAGTTCCAGTTCCAAGAAAAGAAAATTCTGAACAAATGGTTTAATTTTTCTTAGTTTAAAGGTTGCACTGAAAAATGTAATATCCTATGTAGATATTTTATTATTAATTCAAGTGGTCTTTCATTGGATTATCTGAATCTTATGTTTATAGGAAAATTTTCTTTTAAGATTAATATACCATGTGTGTTGCCTATGTATATATGTGTGTTGCCTATGTATATAAGTGTGTTGCCTATGTATATATATATGTGTGTGTTGCCTATGTATATAAGTGTGTTGCCTATGTATATATATATATGTGTGTGTTGCCTATGTATATAAGTGTGTTGCCTATGTATATATATATGTGTGTGTTGCCTATGTATATATGTGTGTGTTGCCTATGTATATATATGTGTGTGTTGTCTATGTGTGTGTGTGTGTTGCTTGTGTGTGTGTGTGTTGCCTGTGTGTGTGTGTGTGTAGCCTGTGTGTGTGTTGCCTGTGTGTGTGTGTGTGTGTGTTGCCTGTGTGTGTGTGTGTGTGTGTGTGTTGCATATGTGTGTGTTTTCTGTGTGTGTGTTGCATGTGTGTGTGTGTGTTGCATGTGTGTGTGTGTTGCACCTGCGCCTGCGCCCCTGCTCCTGCGCCTGCGCCTGCGCCTGCGCCTGCGCCCCCGCCTGTGCCCCTGCGCCTGCGCCCCCGTCTGCGCCCCTGCGCCTGCGCCCCTGCGCATGCGCCCCCGCCCGCGACCCCGCCTCCGCCCCCGCCCCCGCCCCCGCCTGCGCCCCCGCCCCCGCCCACGCCTGCGCCCACGCCTGCGCCCCCGCCTGCGCCCCCGCCTGCGCCCCCGCCTG